>CM038675.1:7393865-7993865 GCA_021605145.1 Aegilops bicornis | reverse complement strand
TGCGGATGACAGGTACAAAAGGAGGCGGAGTGCTATAGCTGTGGAACATGTAAGAGACTATCCAAAAAAAGGACGAGACAACCGCGAATTTGACTCATGGTGAAACAAGGAGACGGTGAAATTTCTTCAAGTTTTCAGACAGACGGTCAAGAAAAGAGTGATAATGTTGAGTTCAGGCAACTCTTATATGTGGTGTCCAATATGTGAGTTGTTCCTTTTCACGCAGACAGTGTTCGGTGTGTGATGGCGTTGAACAGGTACTCCGGAAGTTGGGAGCACAAAGTAGAGTAATGATGAACTTAATTTTGCTCGAGTGTTGACTGTGAAGAAGACGAGAAGGGACTACAGTTGCAAGTGGAGTCACATGGAGTCTGGGAGTAGCAGCGGTGCTCATGGCATATCTCAAGTTCAATGTACAAGGAGGTTCGACGCATGGATGAATTCAAGTTGATGAAGAGTATTCACCATGGTGAGTTTGTTAGAGTTGTGTCGAATATAGAGTACAAGGTAGGTTACAATTGGACTATGAGTTGTATTGTGTTTACATAGGATATGGAGTCGTGTCCTAGTAGGACACTTGTATCCTAGGCCTCTCATATATAGCGGGGGTAGACACACGATGTAACCTATGCCAACATAATAGTACAGGTACGCGGGGGACTCAGCGGCGTGTGCCGGCGCCCGGGCGGCCGGGGTGCGGTATTGTGACGGTGTCATGGGAAGGAGCGCCCGTAGTCAGGCCCCGGGATGTAACCATGATGATGAACCTCATTAACAAATCTCGGTGTCGTGCTTGTGTAATTGCTTTGTCCTCGAATGATGTACGGTATGCCTTGGATTTTTTAACAGTAGGGTTGCCAGTCGCCTCGGATGAGGCGATACCGCGGCGGCGGGGGGGGGGGGGGGGGGTATCGTGCGAAAGCATCTATCTCCTACATGTATCGATGTCACCTTCGGCCCAGTACACTGGCCCGCTGGACAGAGAAGCAAATCATTCTTCCCGTAATGTCACGAAACAAAATCTTCCCCAGGGACACAAGGAATGCGAAGTTGTAGAACTTCCTACACTTCATGATGAAAAACGGAGCATCCGCCTACATCCTCGTCCCATCTTTCTCATGCTTGGAACAAACAACTCAGCCAGCCACACCTTACAATCTAGTCCTGTTCCTTTTAACTGAAACTCTAATGACCGATGTACGAGGTAGTATCTTATCTCTCCAAATGTCGACATGGTAACCATCATAAATGCCCCAAATGACTCCTTGAAAAGTTCCAAACCATACACAATGCCTTTCTTAGGGACGACGTGTTACACGGGAAAGCAATATCCAGAAGGTGACCATTATGAAAATAATTAGCCTTCAAATGGTGGCACAAAAAGAGAATCTTTATTTATCAACACACCCCAAGACTGTCTTAGCCAGAAGAGCATGATTAAGTACAGACAGGTCACGGAAGCCCATACATCCATGTTATTTTAAGCCTTGGTTGCTTTATCCCACGCAAGCCAACCAACTTTCTTTCACTCATCCTCATCCAAGTCGGAGATTATTTGAGATAACTCATCACATAGACTCATTGGGAATTTGAAATCCTCATAGCATAAGTTTTTTTTTTTTTTTTGAGATAGCGAACTGCTCATGCCAAGCGGTGCCCTCATTGCATAAGTTGGTATGCCTGAAGCACTGATTTAATCAGAGTTTTCCTTGGCTGCCCCAGACAAACATTTCTCAGCCAAATCAGCCTCTCGCTTCAAATTTTTATTCTTTATGGGCTGAAAAGAACCAGCTCTCATGCGCTCCTCGGGAATGGGGAGCGCCAGAAATTTTTCATAGGATCAATTTGCGATCACTTCAAGAATAATAGTAAGCGCTACTTGGTTTTCAAAACTGCATTTGCCATCAACCTAGATTAAACACTCTGGAGGGCTCAATTACTGGCATGTTACCAACTCATACCTTGGCAACAAATACTTAAAAGTTCCAGTCCACTCTAATATATGCTTTTGTCAAGTCCAATTTGTAGGCGCAAATAAAAGCATGGTCATCCTGCAAAGTACTCATGAAAGGTGATCAGAGCATTATCCGTGATTACAGAACCATGAATGAAATCACTCTGAGAAGAAGAAGTCATACCATCCAGAATAGGCGCCAAACAGTTAACTAGGCACTTGGATATAATTTTATAGATAACATACAAAGGCTGATGGTGTGAAAATCTTCGCATCACCAGAATATTCACTTCTGGGATGATTACAATCATCGTGTCATTGACCCCATAAGGCAAGCATAGTCCTAGTCTGAAAGGAAATCTTAACACTCGAATAATATCCTCACTTAGGCTGGTTGTAATGGTAGTATCATAGCTAGTATCATGCATGCCAACTAGGCAATTTTAGTGAGGTGTCATAGCATTAAAGGAAGAAAGAGAGGGTGTAGTATCATATCATGATACCGTATCATATTAAATGCTATACTACTTTGTGTCATGCATGGCAATAAATAAAGTACTACATGATACTAATATATGATACTATGCATTAGGGAGGTAGTATCATACACTAATATCATATGCATGATACTAGTATATGATACTCCCCATTACAACCAGCCTTAGAATCGCCCAATAACGTTGAAGTCAACTGGTTGGGAAACCATCATGTACATGCCCTTTGAGAGGACCAATGTGCAATAGGAGGGATGTCCCATCTGTGTCCTCTCCAAGTACACACTTTTATTCTTTTTAGTTCTCCGAGAAGCTAATAGATCAAAGAAACTCATACCGCGGTCTCCACCTTATGCTTTCCCAAGAAAGTGATAAATATATTTCAGGAAGGAGAAAAAGCAATAGGCATTTTATAAAAAAGAATCTGAACTGATGAAAAGAGACGAACAATATATTCCAACACTCCAACTTCCCTCGGCCTCCTCTCCACGTCTAGGTTCTTTTAGGTCTTAAATATGAGGCCGGAGCCAAGAGGTGTCAACTGTCAAGTTCAAGACCCAACCAACTCACTACTAAAAAAACTTATTCAATAGTCTGTACTGTTAAAAGGAGGCAGGCAATATATTTCGACAAAAGGAACCATGCGAATCATGTAGATTTACTTTTAGAGAGAAAAGTTAGAAACCCTTCCAAAACAGGAGAAAGGCATCGCTGGCATAAGCCGGCCGTTGAGAAAATCGAGACTACGCATGTATTACTTGTATTCTACCAGACTCCGCCTGTCCATTAAAAACAATGCAAAGTGGCTTAGTTATTCGTAGCCTAGAATTATGCAAATTCATATGTTAGGTAGAATAATGCACATCCTGACATAGTGGGCATGTGGAGAGGCAGCAGCGGGCCACCTGGAGACTCATGTGGTTGGCCGGGCCATGGAGGCGGCTGATGCGCGTTGTCAGGCAACGGGAAAGCAAGTTTATTTTAGAGAGAGAAAGGCAGAAGCCTTCCCAAAGAGAGAGAAAGGGGCATGGCCGGCGTGAGGCGGCCCATGTGCAGGCGCGTACTTGCAAGGCAGATTCCTATGCGTTTCTCAAAACAAAAAGGGCAGTATCCTACGCAGGAACCGTAGCTAAAGAGGATTTTTCTCCTCTGGCACACGTACGTGACAACGCCGACCCTTTTCGCTCACTTTTTTTACATGCCATTCTACTGCGCCGACCTGGTGCAAAAACAAAGAGGGTGAGGGACAGTACGTAGCCTCGAGTCGGCAACAGAAACAACGGAGGCCGACAGGTGTATGGCTACGGTCGAAGCTTCTCGACGTTTTGCAACTGCAATGGGTACATATATATATATTCCTATACCCCCGTCCCGATCGACGCTTGCCGGAGCTACAGTACCACCTCCTGATCCACCCCCACGTACTCCATCACCCCGTGATCAATATTCCGGCTACGGCGACGGCAGCGGCAGAAGCGAGAAGCTCGTCGCACTCAGCTTGATCTTGATCCGAATTCCGAAGCGGCCGAGGTGCGTACGTACTTACCTCTAGTATTGCATGGGATAATTTGGTTGGTCCGATCGAGTGACTCGACTGTTTCCGAGTTGGAGTGGATCACCCTCGATTCAGTTGAGTAGATCAACGCACATTGCAGCGTGGAGGCGTCCACCCCGCATCACGCCCACTTATTAGTTTATTCCATTCCATTCATTCCCACGCACAAGCCGCCTCCGCTGCCCTCTCCACAGTCTCCACACCCATACACAGGTCTAGATCTGGAGGAGGCGATGGCCGGGCAGCCGGAGAGGTGGATGTGGATGTTGCGCGGGGAGAGGGGGGTGTCTCCCCGTGCCCGTGCCGTCGGGAGGGACACCAGCGTTCACCGGCCGCTCAGCGTCAAATTCGTCGCTGCAGTTTGGACCTCATTGCATTGCAGTCATCTTCTCCAACTCTGACTGCCTCCATCTCCACCGCCGGTGATCCACCAGCAAATTCTTCTCTTACTTCTAAGCAACACTACCTGAGTTGAACTTTTTTCGAACAGCAGCAGTTGTATGCTTCCAGCTGGGTTCCACATGCTATTGTGCTCTCTCTTCTTACTGCTCTGAATCTGCGTGGTAATTGAATTCCGGTAGATCTGTTGAATACCATGTCCTAAAGAGTTATAGGAGTACTAGGGCAGAGCCTAGCTATAGCCATTTTATCATCATTTCAGTAATCTCATACTTGTACCATCTTTGTTGTTTGTCTTACCTTTTTTTTTCTTTTTGTACCATCATCATTTCAGTAATATCATCCTTCCTTGTACAATCTTAGTTGTCTGCCTTGCCCCTTTTTTTGTTTCTAGTATCAACATTTCACTAATTTCATCCTTGTACAATTATCATCAGAAATTGAACTACGAATAGTTGACCACACACAACCAAAACAGCAAACCTATTTGTCTTTTTTCGATAGAGTGTGGATTTTATTGGCTCAAAATGAAGCATCAAGAGAAAACATCAAATCTAGTTGTCTGTCTTAACTTTTTCGTTTTTGAATTTTCGACGGGGGAGTTTTTCCCACCTGAATCTTTGCCATTAACAGGGGCCAAAACGCCCAGATGTGTTGCATGTACAACATGCATTACAGCAGAGAGGTACAGGGGGAGAGAGGGGGGTGTTTCAAATCGAACGGGCATCCGCCGCAGCATTCAGAGCTTTCGGAAGCCGCACCCTCCATAGCACGGCGTCCTCCATGTAGAGCTTCAGCAGCCGAGGCAGCAATGGGGGCATCCTGCCTTGTTTTGCATTCTTTGTCTGTCTTAACTGAAGGAACATCCTGTACTATTTCTTGGATGCTTTCTTTTTTCCTGTATGTTCTGTTACTATTTCATTCTTCTAATTTGTCATTCTTTGCCGTTTGTTGTCAATATGTGGCTGTCAAACTAATTTCTTTTTCTTTGATGCCTTTTTTTTCCATCTGTTCCGTTATCATTGATAGTAGCGGAATCCGATCCTTTTCCAGGATCGTATGAAAAGAAAACATGTGGCTGTCAAACTGATTACTTTTTATTGGCTCAATTCAAACTAGCTATGAACATGCATCTCTCTTTATCTCTCAGTAGTTGTATATGTGCATGTAACTGAGGGAATATAACAGGCCGGTAATGTGTCTGCAGGTTGACGCACCCTTCACACAAACCTCTCCACGCCCTACCCGGCCGCTAAGAGAATGAGTTTTCAGTCCTGGAACCATCCTGCGGCGGTGCAGCATGTTGTGCGCAATGAACAAGCCATAGTCGACAACCTTACTGAAGATAACGTGACAAGGGTGTTGGCTAGCAGAAGGACAGCAGAGGGCGAACAGTTGTACTTAGTCCCTGATCAGGGTAGTGCTGGGACCAGTCCCCCAAATAAGCTGCTCGTCAAGAAGTTCCACAATGTAAACCCAGCGCTGCAAGTAGACGACAATGTCATGCACCGCTTCAACTCGGAGATGTTCCTGTTAGCCAACATTTCTCACAAAAACATCATCAAAGTTGTAGACCACATCCAGAGGGAAGATGCAATTATGCTCGTTTATGAGTATCCGGTTCATGGAAGCCTTCAATCCTGGCTGCACCAACCCATGGATGCCGGTCGGCACCTGAGCTGGCCGGACAGGAGGGGCATCGCCATTGGTGTGGCCAGAGGGCCCCGCCAGTTACACCACAGATGCTACAAACCGTTGGTTCACCACAACATCAACTCTAAAAACATCTTGCTTGATCAGAATTTCAAGGCCGTGATAGCCAGCTTTGGCGCTGCACAGGTTAACATGGCCGGGCTCGGCCAACCCTTGCCAATCACGGACCTGCGTCCTGGTAACTTTGGGTACTCAGCTCCAGGTAATGGAATTCTGTCTTAACTTTTGACAGTTACAGTGAATTAGTATGTCTTAATTAACTAGCTTGGTCTTTTAACTAGTAGTACTACAAATGATTAACTGCAGAATATGGGATGGGGTCAAACCAGCTGACGGAGAAGGTAGACATTTACAGCTTTGGAGTGCTGATGCTGGAGCTTGTCACGGGGCGGATGACCAATGAAGCTACAACAGATGGTCATTTGGCGAATTGGGCACAGAACAACTTCAGTATACTGATGGCAAACCAACAGGAAGCATTCCAGAATGTTGTGGACAGGAGCATACCAGATCAAGCTCGGTACAGGGAGGAGATGGCAACTGTGTTCATGCTGGGCGTGGATTGCACTACTGTGGATCCGAAGAAAAGGCCATCCATGCGGATGGCTCTCAAACAACTCCGCCGCTGCCGTTGGCATGCCCCATTCCGTGGCCTCCTCACCGGCTATCTGCTGTGACGCTTGTTTTTTTTTTTTTTTTTGAAAGAACATTCACGCATGCATGTATGGACCATATGATGACTCGTTTGAACTAATTTGAATAACGTGTACTGTTCTACCATTTTCTCATAACATTCTATTGCCCTATTATTGTGTTCAGTTCACCTATGCAAAATTCCGCTGCTTAGACTCCCTCTCTTCGTGCAAACTCTTCTTGCTGCTAGTTCTGAGGACTTGAACAAGTAGTATCTGAACATAACATTATCCTCGGGATTATTATTATTTACATTCTGCAGGATCCCGTAAAAACGAGACTTCCTTTGTTTCTCCTTCATTCAGGCTCCTAAGTTGTGCCATATTTTTTAGTTAATTATTTAAGAAGAGTGGCTTAGTATATTGCCAACGGAACCTGAGGAATTCTTTGGGACTACATCCCAAGCTCGTTTGCCATATTCTTTTCAGGATATATTCCGCCTGTGTAAATGTGTAGATTCACAACGTTTCTCGGTATGTATGGATGGATGGCTTCATTAGTGTTCTCTGATGGGTAGCACATTGATCAGGTAACCTCACTACACTACTCGATATGGTTGTATAATGCTTTTATCATTAACTAAGTAGTATAGTTAAGCATCATCTAGGTGAGTAGGAGTGAATTTGCAAATAGCTCATATAGGTAAACAATCTCCAACATAGTTATTAGTGGGTTTAATTTCTCTACACAAAATATTTATTTTTCTTTCCGTGTATAGATTTCTCTTGTACTTTGTGTGTTATGCTTTCATTTTGATATTTTGTTTTCCGAAGTGAAATCTCTGTCTGTCCATGTTTACTGGCTTGGTGTTTTTTCCAGTCAATCAGCAACCTAATTCCATGATTAGTATCAAACGATGGACCTGTTTTAATAACGTTATAGAAAAATATGCCTCATGTGCCCTGGTTATAAGATTTTAGACCGCTGTTACCATTCTCATGCATATGGCTTTCTTGCACGTTGTATAAAGGCTTTTGTGTTTCTGCACTAGTGGAATGCATTCCAAATTTGCATTATACTATCAAACCTTAGTTGATGTTGCACTTCCTCTTTGGGGAGATACTTTCGCCTTGGTTCTTAACCGAGGGAAATACTTTCTGTTATTGTGTTAACTCTTTCTCTACAGGGAGATCCAACAACTTCATTGTGAGTACCAGTACTCAACCTCCTCCAACTTCACCGTGACCTGGGACATTATAGAATACTTGTATTTCGTCCTTTTTTCCCTTTTGAGAACGGACTTGGTTTGGCTGTGTCCGCCT
Source organism: Aegilops bicornis (assembly GCA_021605145.1). NCBI lineage: Eukaryota > Viridiplantae > Streptophyta > Magnoliopsida > Poales > Poaceae > Aegilops > Aegilops bicornis. The sequence goes on along the minus strand of CM038675.1, from coordinate 7,985,795 downwards.
TAGTTATGCAGAGAATGGATGTAATACTTAAATATTTTATGTAATAAAGCGTTCATTGTCCAAGATAATATATTTTATAACTTACATTTAATAGTAACATAGGCATATCCTAATATAATGAACACCACATTCGGTGTGAAGAACATCAAATGTACAAGCACTAACTTGTAGAAATAAACCTCCAGATCTATCATCAAGAGCAAGTGCCACAAGATACCATTTCTAGGGCCAGAACTGTTTCTGAGCCAGAGTTCAGAGAATTCATGCTTCATGGTTCTCTCTAAAACAATGGAATGAACTCTTGACTAAACTATGATTTGTCCAAGCAATCTTAACTTTGAGGGTATCTGACACATTTGGTGCCTAAAAAGGCACACAAAAGCAGTTGGGACACACATATTATACTAGTATACGTTGACAAAAAGAAAGCAAACCTAGGAGCTTTCTTTTTTTCATTGTTTGGTAAGGGACTAAACAAAGCTGGCAGTTGGAAGTAACTAGCAACGGCCGGTCGTCCAAGCTTGTTATAATTATTAGGTGAAGATCCAACCACGTTTTCGGCAAAGTCCTGGCATCTTCATATTTTGTGGGTTAACTGCGACCTTTAACTCTACCAATAATATGTGAATCATGTATTGTAAAAAGAAGGTCATCCGATGACAACTTAAAAGTGAGCAAACACCTAATAAACAAACCTCAGAAAAAAATGATGAAAACCATACAGAAAAAATCTCAAAACATTTTTACTTCTAGTACAAATATGCATAGTGGCTAGCCTGTTGGTAGTGTAGTACTCCATTTAAAATACTTATCGGAGAAATGAATGTATCTAGATGTATTCTAGTTTTAGATACATTTATTTTTATCTATTTCTTTAACATGTATTTCCGAACGGAGAGAGTAGTAATCAAGCAAGATTCATGTTTGAATCTCATGCACAAATTTCCGTCCTTTTTCAATAAACGCAAGACCTCCACCAAACTTCGCTTAAGACCTGACCGTTGTAAAATTCACCGCGTCACATGGAAAAGACCAAAAAGACAGGCAGCCTCATTTCAGCAGAGAGCGTACACAAAAGGAATACGGCACGTACTTATCTGAGGAGTCACGTGATCGTACTTTTGTATACGGTTTTAAAAATGTGCGTGTTGGACCATCTACAGCTAGGTGCCCAAAAGCTACCTCAAATGTCCGGATGGATGGTCCAGCCACGGACCGGTCACAAAAATGTGATACATACGGACGCATTAAATAGGCCTCAAACATTCGGGTTGACCGTCACCCATATTCAACCCAAATATGAGACGGATATGGGGTGTCCGGTCGTGTCTGGCATGTCGGACGCGGCAACTCTACCCCACATCAAAATACATCAAATCCACCCCCTTGACCGTCGTGGTAATCTCACGTCAGATTCCAGTGAGTGGCTTACCGTGGGTGGAGCCATGAGCACATAGTCGGGTTCCAGAAGCGAGAGTGAGCACGAGCTTGAAGGCACACGAGACGTACCCAGGTTCGGGGCTCTCCGAGAGATAGCACCCCTACTTCTGCTAGGACGACTATGATCAAAGGCGTACAAGGTTGCTCCTTGAGCTGTGTTGCTAGACGAGGAAGAAGGGCAGGGCTAGCTCTCTTCTCCTAGCTATGGTGGTGTATGGGAATGAAGGCTGAACCCTTTGCATGGGTGAGCCCTGGGGAGTTTTCTAGGCCAACCCCCCAAGGGTACAATGGTAATACGGCCGGGTGTAGGACCCGGATGTTAGTGTCTAAGGTCGCCGGGTTCTCCGCGGCTGCTGGGGCCCGCCTCTAGAGGGCCCCGTCGGCTGCCGAGAATCCGGCCGACAGGTAGGGCCCGTCGCCTGCCGGCCACGCTTATTGCCTTTTGTTGTAGCTTCGTATTTGATGACGGAGGCTACGTCAGGAGTCGTATGGCTACAGTCCCGCGTCAGGCGGGTTGGTGGCCGCTTGGTCAGCACACACTGTAGCCACGCTCCGTATCATCGGAGTAGGTGAGTGTGGACTCCGCGGGGAGGGGAGGGCCGGCTGCTGGAGGCCGGCCCGCCCCCGAAGCTGCCTTCCAGGAATACGCCTTCTTCTGGGAGCCCGCGGACAGATAGGGCCCGCCGCTTGTGGGCCATACTGGTTGTCCTTCGCGGTAGCATGGCCCTTGCAGACGAGGGCCATGTAATGAGTCGCACGGCTACAGTCCATCGTCTGGCAGGTAGGTGGCCGCTTGGTCAGCTCATACTGCAGCCACACTCCTCCGGGATTTAGGGGAGCAGGTGGCCCTGTAGCCTCACCCTGTCTTGTCATCATGGTTGAGTGCGGACTCCTAGGGGAGGACGGGCCATCTACTAGGAGCCGACCTCCCCCAAGGCCGCCTTCTGAGAATGCTCCGTCTTCTGGGAGCCGGGCCGCGTGTCCGGAAGGTGTGAGGGGCTTTGCTAGCCCCGATATCTTGAAATGTCTTTAGGTTCGGATGAGGCTACCCAGGATCTATGCCCCCGACAGTAGTCCCCGAAGCTGGTGAGGCGCCACGGCTCAAAGCCGGAGTGCCTCAGCAGTTTCCTCCTCCGAGAAATCCAATGCCTTTGCTTCGTCCGGCTTGAAGAAGCCGCCTGCCAGGAGCCGGCCGAGGCAGAGCCAGCCGAGGCAGAGCCGGCCACCTGGTGGATTTGAATCGCTGTGGCGGGCGCCGGGCTGACGCCCTCGGGTGACGCGCTTGCCGCCCGTTGCACGCTTACACGCTGCCGCCAGAAGTTGTGTCGGCCAGCCAGCCACGCGTGGACGGACGTCATGCAGGCCCGGCCCCACCATTATAGGGCCTCAGGGCGCGCGCGGATCTGCTGCGGTCGAGGTGGGCGGTTGCCCTTCCGGGGTAAAGTAATGGCGCGCCTTTAAGGCGGGGGACTTGCGGGGTCCTGCGGGGCGTGGGCGCTCCATCCGAAAATACTTATCGCAAAAGTGGATGCATCTAGATGTATTTTAGTTCTAGATACATTCATTTTTATCTATTTCTTCAATATGCATTTTCGAATGGAGGGAGTACTCAAGGAAGATTCATGTTTGAATCCCATGCACGAATTTCCGTCCTTTTTCCATAAAAGCAAAACCTCCACCAAACTTCGCTTAAGACTTTTTTTTGCGGGAAACTTCGCTTAGGACTTGACAGTTGTAAAATTCACCGCGTCACATGGAAAAGACCAAAAGACAGGCAACCTCATAATACATACATATACACTATGATTTCAATCTGAGTTTGCCAAATCAATTTGTGTAGGATTGCATTTTTTACCTTGGGACACTCAATTGAATGAATATTTAGAATAGTCAACACTTCAAATACAAAATAATAATAAACTATTGAAAATATTTTATATTCACTAAAAGTATGTTTGCGTGATAAGTGCTAGAACTGTATACAAATATGTTATCATTTTTTCTCTATGTAAAGAAAACATTATAACTAAAATTATACAATGAAGTTATAAGTTATAGAGAATTAAAAGTTTAGTATAAATAAGTAAAGGTTAGTTTTATCATTTTTAAGGGCTGCTACCGCGTAAATCTGCAAAGGCACCTATTCTTCCCAGTCCTCATCGGTGATCAGCCGGCGACACAGTAGTGGGTAGTGAGACATCTTAATCGCATCTATACTTTTTATTATTTAATGCCAATATTGTACAACTTTCGCATACTTTTGATAACATTTTATATTATTTTGTATACTAATACATTGATGTAGTGTCCAGTGTTAGTTCCTGTTTTTTTTTTTTTTGCATGTTTTTTGTTTCATAGAAAATCCATGTCAAACAAAGTCCAAACGCGATAAAATTTTATAGAGATTTATTATGCGCCCTGGGGGTAGGGCTGTGTTTGTGACTCACTCGTAAGTCGGTCGGAGCCCTTCTTTTACCACAAGAAAGATAATTTTCAAAGAAAAGTCATCACAAAATTTTAGCCCAACCGGACTTACGGACATCCAGGAATGTAAAAAAGGTGAAAGAGTGGTTTTATGAGGTTTTCATTTATTCTGAAAGTATACAAATGGTCCCTCGACTCCAAAACCAGTAAATCTTAGTCCCTCAACTTTCAAAACCTCATACTGCTTAGGGCGTTTTCATGCAGACGTGGAGTGGTTTTTGACTCAGGATTGACAAGTGTACCCCCACCATATCTGTCCCGTGGGCGGCATATGCCGAGACGAGCTGTCGTACTGAAATATGTGTTCCGGGGAATTAGTGCGTATGCGTGTGTTGTACTTTGATCTCATGGGCCGGTTGAGTTGGATTATCTTGTACAGAAAATTGTACAGGCTATGTATATCGTACAGATGAGGTAGCTAACCAACCGTATCTCAATCCCATGTGTTTATAAGCACGTAACGTATGCATCACTGCTTGTTAGCATATGCTTCAACTAATTTTACATGCCGGGATCCCGCTGCCGCCCGGCCACATCGGCAATTGGCCAGTCCCGACGAGCGCCGATGAGTAGAAGCAAGTGGCTCCGCCGTGTTCAATGCCCAGGACCGGACCATAATGAGTTAGGACCGTGGCGTACTTAGGCTGCTCGGAGAGGCAGGACCCTGGCGTCCTCGGGCACTTGCTTCCGCTTCACAGGCTTGGCCTGCAATCTAGTCCACAAGGCCTCCTTGACGGCGGCAGAGAGGTGGTGCAGGTGCAGCTCCTCCATCTTGCGATTATACTCCTCCACCTGCCTCCACCGCGCTGCTCCTCATACGCGACCACACCGGCCATTTTCACTCACGTCTTCTCCGTCTCTCGTTGTTTGAGCTGCTGGGGTGGGGGAGAAGATCTGTTACTTTAGATGAACGCAACAGAATGAATGGGGAGAAGACGAGCTACGGCGGCCAATAATTCGGACGAGATTCATTCAGAAGTTAGAAACGTTGGAAATTATTGCCCTTTTTGAGGGATTTTAGTTTGTCACGGTCCACGGTAGAGATGCTGTGGCATCCATGGCAGAGTTGGGCCGTCCATGACGGTGATGGACGGCGACGTTGAGGTGGCGTCCATGGCAGGGCTGAGTGGCCATGTCGGAGCTGGACGACGACGTCCATGGCGGCGCTAAGGCGGCCTTGGCGGAGGTGGAAAGCGGCGCTGCGGCTATGGCGGAACTACACGGCGGCGTGTCTTGATCCCCGATCATCGTCACGGCATGCCTGATTCGAGAAGTGTGATGGACGTGGGCTTGATGCGGGCGTCGCGGGACAAACCCACATATCCCACTTATTTAGTCACTTTATTTGCGGGTGTCCACGAACATAGATTATGTGGGCTTTTAAGTGGGCACCGCGGACAGCCCGCGTCCACTTGCAGCCTGAGCTCGTGCACAAGCACCAGCGGTGGCAGCGACAAGAGCTCAAGAGTCAAGAGCATCCTGCCTCCAGCACTCCATCAGCTACCACGTAGGCAGGAAACCCATCCTGCATAGGTCGTTGTTGGGCAGCCTCATCGTGGAGACACCGACCGGCGCCGCCGCCATATTCGCTCATTGCGCACACTGCCGGGCGCCGTTGGCATGCGTTGCCGCTACTGCTTGCGTGTTTCACCACCCATGTGCACTGCTGCTTGATGGGCATTATGCTGGGCACCTTTTGTGCATGTGTCTGAATCAAAAACCACTCCACGTTTACACAAACACCACCCGAGGGACTAAACTTATCCGGTTTTAGAAGTTGAGGGACTAAGTTTTGCTGGTTTTGAAGTTGAGGGACGATTTATATATTTTTAAAAGAGTTGAAGGACGAAAAATATACTTTTCCCGTATAAATATGATGCTTGGATGTTACGGAAGATCAATGTCAACTGTGATGTAATGCATGGCAATGGCAATTCCCTGGTTTTTTGGTGTTAAAAAAAGGCTATGTCAGGGGCGTTGTAACGAAGAGAAATTAACCCTGTTTGCTCATGTTTCATGTAAACAAAGGCATGTTTCATGTTTCCATTTTGGAAGATAGAATCGTGGTTCAGCATTCAGCTTCACCTGTTGATTGTGCTCTCAGGGTGTTGTTTAAAACTAATTGCTGGCACGTCCTTAGCATATCTCTACATTATTGACTGTCTAGATCCGCAAAAAAAAACATGGAAATCAGAGATTCTGAATGTCTGAAACTTTTAGCCATCGAGAGTCGGGCACATTTGGACTCCTGATTCTTGCACGGGACGGGAGCAAGCGCAGTTCAGCAACAAATTAGCTTACAATCCATAGGTAGCTTTTCTAATGCCATAAACTTAGCTCATCGATTCTCTTCAATGGTTGCATCTGAATGTTCAAACAGAGGAGCTGCTCTCCTCTGTTTTTCCTGGACCTCTGCAAGGGACAACAGCATCTACTGCTATGTTTTCCAACTATTCTGGAAGTGCATTCGTCCATTCATACCCAAGCAACATGTAGTACAATTTTGCAGCACGCAACAAAGAACAGCAAAGGTCGAAAAACAGATCCTCCGAAATTAAGAAATTGTGCAGTGAAAGATAATAGTAGTAGCAGTTTTCCATGGAAAGTTTGCAGCAGATGAAAACCCAATCGTCCATACAAGTCATTAGCTCCAGAACCGTACCAATAGTTGCAAAGCATCTAAAGGTTTCTATGGCAATAACGATTACTTAAGATACAAGGAAATCATCTTCCGGTTTTCAATGCCAGCTACAGAATATTTTGCATCAACTAATAATTGTTAGCTCATACCCACAAATTTCCATTCAATTTCCTCGTATCACAAACAACTGCAGACTTCAGTGAGAAGCTTCAACTTCATGCCCTATGCTCCCATCATCACCAACCAAACAAGGAGGCCAGGCCATGTTATACGGATGCGCACAGCCATTAAATTTCCCCTCCACGAGCAACTCAAGCACCAAGGTGTCCAATGACAGGGAGAAGAACCAGCAGTGGAGCGTGCCGGCAGGGGTCGTGCATGTCGTGGACAAGTAGACGTATCCAGACCTGACCTGCACAACTTTGAGGTCACCCTGCAACTCCAGAGCGAACCCCTGAGTGATCTCACGATTTCTTCACTCAAAGGTATCATGTTATGCAGCACCCAGTTATCAAGTCCATAACCGTCCACACCACGGATCCAAACATGTAGGAAGAAACCAGATTCATAGACAATGCATAACCGTCCATCCTTAGTCTCCCGGCCATGAAATTGTACCCTCCACCTTCACCTGCAAGGGTAGCTCCACAGTGGTGATAACCATGGTCGCTACGTTGATCTTTATCATTCGTCCTTGGCCATGGTAAGGCCAGTAAACAGAACCATCCACCACCATTCCAGCACCAAACTTTAGGCTGCAGTCACCACCAGTGTGTACCCACGGGTGGACGACCCACTCCCACGTCTCCGACGAGAAGATAGCGACGCGGATCCTTCGCTGATCCGAGCAGACGCAGACCACACGGAACGACCAGGGGTTCTCATCAGAACACAGCAGGTGGAAGCCAAGGTAGGCAAAATTGCGGCGTCTCCCGGCCTTGACACCGTCGGGCAACGGGATGATGTCCACAGCCCAGGTCATGGGGTTCACGGCAGCGACGGACGGCTTATCGAGCATGTTCCATAGGAGGATGTATCCATCACGGCAGTCGGTGATACTCCAACCCGAGAATGCGCCAGCCTTGAGTGGAAGGGAAGTGAGGTAGAAGTCCCCGCGGCGGAGGGCAGCGGTGACGTCGGGATCTGACCGGCGCAGAGGGACGAAGGAGGGGGTGGTAGCATCGTCAATTTCAAGGAAGAGCCCAATGAGGGGCGCCGGGTGGAGGGCGCGGAACAGGCGGCGGAAGGACGAGGAAGAGCGGATGACTCCGAGCCAGGAGCGGCAGGTGAGCGCCGCACGGATGAGAGCCGGGAGGTTCGGGAGGCGGAGGAAGATCTCGTGAAGGTCATCATCACACAGGGATGATATGGTTGTGGCGTTGGAGGTGGTTTTGATGGTTGTTGTTGTGGTGGTGGTGGTGGTTGTCGTGGTGGTGGTAGTGGTGCCATCGGCGGCAGAGGAGGAGCATGTGGTGGTGGTGATTGTTGTGATGGTTCTGGTGGTTGTTCCGTTGCCGGTGGTAGTGGTGGTAGTGGTCGTGGATGGGATCAACGGAGGCTCCACCGGTGCCGCAACCGTTGCTGCGAGCAGTTGACTGCCCATTGCTTGAGACTCGAGGAGGTGATGCTGATTCTAGATCCCTGGTTGGCCAGCTTTTCTGAAGATAGTTGTTTAGGAGCACAGCGTTCTCTGCTTGCGGCCAGCTGAATAAAACGAATGCATGCTCCCAGTCAGTTGATAAACTAGTTGTTGAAAGTAACAGAACTGGAATGCAAAACTCATGAGGAAATAAATAGCAGCAGTTACGATAGGCCTTTTGACCAAAATTAACAATTAGGAGGGACATCATTTTGTACTGAACTTGCAAATGCTGGAATCTGCTCTTGGCATCCACATTAACCTCACCTATCGAAACGCCATCAACTAGGCACTTCAGTGGAACATACATATACTTGTGAACATATATCATGACAATGTGACAGTTTAAAATATATATAGAGAGTCTACATTTTGAACAGAAAATCAGGTGCACTATCATCATCACCTACAAAAAGCATGTACCAGTCGACCTTACATGCCCAGCAAAATCTGTCAGGCACAAGGACTTGACTTAATGCTGTGAATACCACTACACATAGGCACCCCCCTTCTTAATGCTGCAAAAACCACTTACTAACCACACTGCCAAAGAAAATGTAACTTCCTCAACAGCTTCTCGATACTTACTATACACATGAGACAGTCCAACCATGTAAACAAGTTGTGCAGGTGTCGCAGCAGCAGGGAGGTAGCCATCAGTTGCGCTTTCCGCTATCCAAGTTTTGTTCTACCATCTAGTTTCAGGAGTAGGCTAAACTAGGGGTGGGAGATAAAGGAACTGCGGGAGTATTTAGATTTTTTGACCCCTTGTTAATGCTATAAACTCCACTCCACAACCACAATGCCAAAGAAAATGTAAATTCCTCGATGCTTCTCCCTTCCATACTTACTATACGCATCAGAAATTCCAATCCTGTATAAAAACTCACCCTTTTATTATGGGATTGGACTGCTCTTGGGTTACCTAGAGTGGGCTACTAAGATAAAAATCCACTCTTTGAAGAATTAACCTTGGTGCGGAAGGGAGACAAGACGCCTATACATAAATCCGTGGAGTTGGACTGAAATAGCTAGCTTCAATGGAGCGGAGTGGAGTAATACAGGCGCGCGTGCATCTTACCACCGGCCGGCGCTTGGCCGCGCTGCAGCGACGGCAACGCCTCGCTCGCTCTCCGGTGGCTCGCCGCCGCCGCCGCCGAGGATGGAGATGAAACCTGGAGTGGAGGGAGGACCCCGCCGGCCGGATCTGGGTGGGGATGGATCCAATCCAATCCACGGAGCAGCAGAGCACACTCCCTCGTTGTCAGCTCTGCTCTGCTCTACTTTTTTTTTCTTTTACGCTAGTTAGCTAGCTGCTACGGCCCATTAACTCGCGGCCCAAGCAATTCAATCAGGAGGAGCTGGATTCTTTTTTTTTTTTTGAGGGAAAGGAGGAGCTGGATTCTACAGGCTACAAGTTCACGGCCTTCTATCAAGCCATGCATGCATTTGCGTGCCTCCCACAACAACTTGTTACCCACAAAAAAAAGCCACAACTTCTTAGTACAAGTAAAGCTCGAAAAAGGGACTTGTTACAAGTAGTTTAGACATGCCAACATTTTTTCTAGGAATGCTCTTTTTCTAAAACCGCATTAAAACTTTATGGGCATCATAAACAATTTCACAAAGGCACGCGAACACTTGTTTTTTAGTAGTGTGCCGTGAACATTTTTTAAACACCGTAAACACTTTTTTAAACACCGTAAGCGGACATTTCTTTTTTGAATGGCGTAAACATTTTTAGTTAAACTATGTGTACATTTTGGTATGAATAGCGCAAACATTTTATTGGATGTACTGATCAGTTTTAAGAAAGGACGTGAGAATTTATTTATTTTTCCAAAAAAAAAACTTTTTATTTACTAAAAATAGCTTAATATGATGTTCGCACAGTGTGACCATTTTGTTGTTGAAAACATGAAGAAATTTATGGGAAAGGAGTGATTTTGCATATTTGGGCTGGGCCAGAATGCCCAATGAATCGATGGATGCGCCTCCCACGCCTTCGTCTTCTTCTAGTAGGAAAAAGAAAAGAAAAGAAAAGAAAAAGTCTCTCTCCTCCTTTCCCCCAAATCGATCGACGGACGGACGGAAGAAGAAGAAACTCTCCTTCCATGGCGATTTGGTTCTAGCCTTCCTTCCCGATTATTCCCCTTCCTTGTCGCCCGCCCGGCCGGCTGCTCGCAGTCCCAACCGCCGCCGGCTTCCACGCATCCAATTCCAATCTGCACGCCACCGCCCAACTGCCGTGCCCAAGGAGGAAGGAGGAGGAGGACCCAAGGAGCAAGAAGCACCGGCCGGGGCTCCTGGTCCGGGGAGCAACCAAGGTATGTATGCTTCGCCTCTTTCAATCGGAGGGTTGTTCAGTTGGTCACCGCCGCTACTGATTCTCACTCTGTGTCTAGCCCAAAACAAACATGTACTACTTACTACAAGAAAACATCGCTGGATTGCAGTTTCTGGATCATCTCTACTTTGTTTACCTCATTCACGACGATCAGGAGGGCAAAGCAGATGACAGATTGATACTAGATATATTCGTAGTCATAGCTAAGTTTTACTCATCTCCTGAAGACCCATCGTTAAATACCAACTCAACTGGAATCATGAATAAAATAGCCTGCGCATATAAAGTAGTAGTATTGGGCAGTCAGATTCAGAGAGTTTGTTGCAATGACCTTTTGGATTCTCGTTTCAGATAGCAATCAATGGCTATAGTCATATTAATCAATGGTGGATCGGATTGGTCGCATGCAGGAAGGAGATAGATAGATGGCGGAACTGGTCGGGCCGCGCGTGTACAGCTGCTGCCACTGCCGCAACCACGTCTGCCTCCACGACGACATCATCTCCAAGGCCTTCCAGGTGAAGAAGCAGAACAAGAACCAAGAACCAAGCATAACTAACTAATTTTATTTGTGTTTGGAGGATAAATTCTAATACCTCTCTTCTTCCGGCTGCTCTTCTAGGGGAGGAATGGCCGCGCGTTCCTCTTCTCCCACGCCATGAACGTCACCACGGGGGCCAAGGAGGACCGGCAGCTCATGACGGGGCTCCACACCGTCGCCGACATCCACTGCCGTGACTGCCGCGAGGTGCTCGGGTGGAAGTATGAGCGAGCCTACGAAGAGTCCCAGAAGTACAAGGAAGGCAAGTTCATATTCGAAAAGGCCAAGATCGTGCAGGAGAATTGCTAGGCAAATGAATGAAACAAAAAGATAAGATTCAACCAACCATGTGCTCCCAGGAGAATGCTCTCTTCTCTTATGATGGATCATCCATGCCTTTGTACATAGCAAGCAGCAGTCCGTTTTCTTGTTTCTAAAACTACTACTGCCAGTCTGTTGGTGTTATTTCCATGCCATTTGTAATTTGTTGTTTCAAATGGTTTGTGATTTCTTGTGTGGGGAAACAAGCTTTATTATCTTCATTTGTGTGGGAACCATTTTCTCATTGGTCATAAATAAAATGGATGGTTTAACAATGCATGAACTGTTGTTCAGACTTGTTGCATTTTCTCATTTGTGACCACAAACAGAGATGGCTCATGACAAGCAACACAAACACATTCATTCAATTTGGGGTGAAATTCAGGCACATGAAAAGAAAATTTCTATCAGACACACTCGTCATTCTCGGCATATCCATTCAGGTACATCTCTAGTTCAATTCTGTGTCTCTGTGTACAGGGAAGAATAAATATGGTACAGGTTGAGTCCTTGGAACAAAACCAAAACTCTAATCAATTCAATCACGACTTGCTGCTTCTACAACCTACAAAATTGTATCCCCCGCCATGGCGACAACACGCCGCTCCGTGTTACAGCAAAACCAGTCAAGACAGCTCGACTGTGTCCATGTCGATGGCGCTGGACAAGAACAGCAGACAATGATACCTCTCTATCCCCCTGCGCACGAGTTCCTGTGATGGGACCAAACCACGCAGGAGATGTCACAAGTAAAGCGACGCAGCGAACACGATATCCCTCTTAATCTTGCTGACCGCCTCCTCGAGCTTGGCTTCGAGCTGGGTCTCGCCAATCGACTGGGATGCCAGGATCAGCTGCTGCAGGACCTCCTCCAGCCGCCTGATGGCCCTGATCAGGCTGCCTTCGAACACCTGTGTCATCTCCATGATCTGGTGGAACTTGGACCCTCTGGCCCATGAGTACACAGCCTCCATCACGTCGGGTCGGAAGGAGTTCACGAATGACTCGACGTCGATCTGGATCTGTCATCAGCAAGGCCATAACAGAAACAAAGTCTCAGCAATTGGGTTGCAATTCTAAAGCATCAAAACAGCACAAGTGATATGGTATCATTGTCTGGTACTAGCATCATTATTGAGTACCTTGCATTCAAGCTGGAGGTTCGCGACCCGTCGTGCCGTCTCTTGCAGCTGGTAGAAGAGCAGGTCGAGCTCCTCCCTTGGCTTTGGGGCATCCTGAAGCTTTTCCTGCCAAACAAAGCAAGAAAGCAGAGCCACCATCTGTTCCACAGTAGCATCCTTCAAAGTACCACTGAACATAAGCTCGGTCAATGTCAGTTAAATGGCTGAGCTGATCTCACATGCCACTTTGCCCTTTATTTCTACCACATCCTCACTGGTGATATATCTGAAATCAACAAGACACCCCAATAAGGTTTATGAAAAACAAGAAAATGAAGATTGACGCAGACAGTACTTTCTATTCATGCAGGAAACAAATAACATGAACTTTCATATAATCTCAATACAACCAAATTGCACTTTACAATGAATATCTACGAGATACATCTCTAATTTTCAAACAATGAGGTTAGTATTTAACTCTTATAGTCAACGATTGTTCTAGCAGAATAGTTGAGTTTTGTGCTTGTTTTCATCAGGTGCCCAAGCAGAAAGATCATAAATTTGTTCTGCAAATATTTTCTCAAACATGAGAATGTTATGTTGTCTAGTTCGCCCAATATTCGGTAACATGGACTCCGAGATGCAAGCCACCAAAGACAAACAAAATTTGGGTGTCAGAGGATGCATTACCCCAGTCTACGAAGAACTCGTTTTCGTGCCTTGAGCTCGTCTTTAAAGGCTAGAGCAGTCGAAGCCCGCATTGTTTTCTTTATGGACTTTATTTTGGCTTTTATTTCTTGCTTAGCATGCAAGACCTTCAGCTTCTGTTGGATATGGGGAGCATTACGGATGTCATGCTTCTCAAATAAGCTCTCGAGAGCTTCTATTCTTCTGGCAGCTTTCCGGTAGGAGCTAGATTTTACCTGAAAGGAACAAATCATTAGAATTAAATGAGAAGAGGAATTCTGGCAATATGATATGCACTAGATATCCTTACTTCCATATCTTCTTCAGGATCCAATAGAGGAACCCCATCTTTAGAAAACCTTGAAAGCACTTCTTCAACTTTCCTCAATGTGTTCTCTCGAGCTTCTACAGGCAAAAGATCCTTGGGTATGTACATCCGGACGCTGCTTAGTCCATCAATCTGTTAATTCAGTTCAATTTAGGATTAGAGTAAGAAAACAAACAGCTTTGCAATGTGATAAAAATGGTTAGAAGTGGAACATAACAGGTTAACTGGTGAAATGGGAGAAGTAAATTACCTGAGAAAGTGGCAACGAAATAACAACCGGTTCTCCACGGGATTTGAGAGGAATAACCTTCATTGTCTTCTTTCCACTTATGTCCTTGATTACAGAACATCTGGTAAGGACATCAACAGTGTAATCACAATCCTCAGGCCTTCTTTCTGTAAGAACAAAAACCAGAAGTCAGCAGAGTTAAAATAGCTACAGACAGTACCTCCCCCTATTAAATGTTGTAAAGCAATGACCATAAAACATAAAAGGGTAGGAACGAGAACAGCATGTGGTAGTCTGAAACAAACAACCTTAAGCCATTGTGTGAGTTGATGGATCAAAGAAGGAGACCCGTGAAGAAGTCATTCCTTCAATTGACACAACAAAACGGGTTAATGTAGGTGAGCTTACTGACCATTCACACGGAGATTGCTGCCATGATGGCTGCAGTGTGTAACTGGCTAATTAGCCACCAAACCATACAAGCTTGAGATTTTCCACAAAGGGAATGTCATATAGTTTCTTATAAAGGGAGATTAATCTCCACTTGGCAATGACAGGTCAATTCCATAAACTGAAGCTGCACGATCTTTACATTGCTAACTGGCTGGAACGAAGTTGCAAAATTATGGTCACAACTGAATGGTGGTAACTGAAGAGTGAACCCCATGAATAAAATAGCAAAAGCAACAGAGAAGAGTGTACATATGTTACCTTCAGCATTGGTTTTCACCTTTTCAAAATTTATAATAATTCCCCACGACACATTTTCGTCAATAGAGAAGGTGGACTCATCTGTACTGTATTGAACACGAACAAGCCTTCCGGATTGTAAGAAAGGCAGAACATATTTTGGCGAAAGTACAATATCACGGACATCCTTCTTTAAAGTTCTGAACTGCTGTAAGAGATCATAGTAGTCCTTCACGCTCTCCTCGTCTTCAATAACCATGGAACTTCTTTCTATTTCCAGTTCCCTGACTTGCTTCTGCACAAAGTTCAAACAGAGGAATGTCAGGATAAGTTCCTTGCAACAATGCTTTAGTGGCTGGGGTTTTTTATGTACAAGTTTTTTGACCGAAAGGCACTGTTATGGTAGTTCACACCAGCCAATTTACTAACATAAACTGCTATTCTAACTGGTACATACAGACTAGCTAGGGTCATCTCGGCACATCCAACGTACGGGTTTACTGCACGTATGCATGTGTGAACATTCAGGAACGCAACCGACACAGCTCGGTACCATTCTGAACAACCTTCTTCTTTGTAAACATGCAACCATATCATAAATGGCAAAAGGCAAGTGACTAACATTGTTGTGTCAGGAATCTTATTGGATCCTAATGGGAACAGCAGGGAATACCCCTAGGAAATAATTATATTGCGACATATATAGTACAGCAACCTTACATGAGTATCCATGGGATTCAAAGAACATGCATGTATGCCCAAAGCTAACTAACAGGATCACAAGAGGCAGACTGCAAATGTTAACAGTTTATACAAAGAAAGAAAATACATAGAAATTTCAACAAACCTCGAGATAAGGAAGAGCTCTATCTGCTTGAAATTGGTAGAATGAATGCCGAAGAAGCTTTTCTGGATCACCATCCTCAGAGCGCAGTTGATTCAACAACATGTTGTAGCTCAAATGGAAGGCACTAATCAAGAAGATAATAATATCAGAGCCAGCAAAATAGAAAAAAAATATGCATTTAAGCAGTGGATTGGTATAGCATGAGAGGGAGAAACATAAAATGTACATAAACAGTAAATGAGAACTTAAGCGATGCTAACTCAAGATTCCAAGATGCAATGGACTGGTATAGCATGAATGGACGAAACTACTTAGTTATCACAATAGATGTGGCGAACAACAGTTTTAAGCATAATGTAAACCAAGTGAACATCCAATCTGTCTGGGTTCTTGTCCAGATGGTCTTTCCATTCACAATATTCAGCTGGGATGTATGTATGTTATTGTTAGATAAAAGTAGGAGCAAAGAATACATGATGCAGACCTGTTCAAACTATCAGCACCTCCTTTCAGCATCATTTTGGCAGTTGAGGGTTCCATTTTCTCGTCTACCATCAATATGCAGATACCACGCTGATCAATACCTCGACGACCAGCACGGCCGCTCATCTGGATGTACTCTCCACTTGACAACCATCTGAATCGATCTCCGTCAAACTTACGCACATTGGTAAACACAACAGTCTTTGCAGGCATGTTCAATCCAATACTGAATGTTTCTGTGGCAAACAGACACTACAAGAACAGATTTTATATCAGCACGAAATTATTAGTCACAAATCACAATTATCACTGATGATTAAAATAAATAAATACTCCCAAATCATCAGTTCATGACATAGAATAAGAACAGCAAGTACTTGAAAAAATTTAGACCTTTCACTTTCTTTCAATAAAATTTTAGTGCTACTGTTCATATAAGAGTAGGGTTACAGAAAAAACAACATACACATTTTAGATTGCAAGTTCAAGAACAATGCTCCATGTTCACTATGAAACTGCAATACAACAGCAACTAGCCTAATGACCTAAATCCATCATCTGTTCCTTTGATGTGGAAGACTGAAACCAAGAACTATGACCTAAGCTTTTAAGGCACGCAGTTTTAGCTCAAAAGAGAAGCTAATAACGGTATTCCTCCAAAGACAAAGTGATAGGCCACTAGGCTGAGTACTGGTACAGTGGTACACTACCACACTTCCAACAATATGCTAGCTTGGAGGCAAGGAAACAGTGGCAGCCCAAGAAGCCATGAGATCAGTAACATTTACTAACCTTGATGAGGCCCTCTTGGAAAAGTATCTCAATCACTTCCTTCAAGATGGGCAACAGACCAGAATGATGCACTCCAATGCCGCGCTTCAATAAGGGAAGCATATTCGAAACCTGGGGAAGCTTTTTGTCATCGTCTGAAAGCAAATCCATGGCACTCCAAAAAATGGTTTCAATGTTCACTTTCTCATCATCCCCATTCAAGTCCATCTTGGCCATCTACAACACAAGCAGGGCAGTCAAAATCAACTAAGACATTTACTTCCTTGAGCCATAGAAGAGTTATATCCTCTAAATCAACTAACAATCTAGAAAAGAACTTACCTGCATAGCAAGAAATTCACACTCCCTTTTGCTAAAGCTGAAAAGTATCACAGGGTCATATTGACGCTGAATTATCATTTTCACCATCTTGAATATGTCGCTTTCTTCATTAGTTTTGCCTGCCGAGACGAGACCCTTTTGCCGCTTCCCGTTTTCCCTCTTCTTGTCACTGCCAGTAGCAGGGGCAAGGACATTTAGAGATTTCTGAAAACTGTCCTCTCTGAACTTGCCATTTTCATCAACGACCAGGTATAGGCCATCACCTCCAGCAGGAAATACATAGTGCTGGAGAGGTGTAGGTCGATAGTCGGTGTATACTATATGACAAGGCTGCTTATGTACCTGAGAAACAAAAATCGTACTACCTTAATTATGCAGAACTCGAATACGCTGAAAATATACATGACTGGTTGACCATATATGAAAATAAATGCACTGAGGCAAACAGACATTTATGTGCATCAACGTAATGAAATTTATGTGCATGTCCCTTTACTATACTGAGCAGAGAACTTTCTTTTGACCTCTTATGAACTATCAAAGTGAAGATGACAACAGAAAAATCAAGAGAAATGCAGACAAACCTTGGCAACCCAATCAGCAAACTCCTTGGCATTAGGTACAGTTGCCGAGAGGAACACGAAGCGTGAGTTTTTGGGAGCCATCACAATACTCTCCTCCCACACCACTCCCCTCTCCCTGTCACGCATGTAATGCACCTCATCGAAGATAACCCAGGCGACTTCCCTCATCACCTCGGACCCTTTGTACTGCATGCTGCGCCAAATCTCCGTGGTCATGACCTGCATTTCAGAGTACAGACACTTGCTTTAAGCACCAAACAGGCATACCCACACAGGGAGAGTGAAAAATTCAACATGGTCGGCGATCGATCTGGTACCAAGCAGGAGGCGTTTGGCTCGATGGTGACGTCCCCGGTCATGAGGCCGACGTCGGAGAACTCCTCCTTGAACTCCCTGTACTTCTGGTTGCTGAGGGCCTTGATGGGGGACGTGTAGATGACCCGCTGCTGGTTGCGCAGGGACATGGCTATCGCGTACAGCGCCACCACCGTCTTCCCCGCCGACGTGTGCGCCGAAACCTGGTGAATGAAACACGCATGAGAGGCAGAGCAACTAGCACTGAATTTCCTGTGGGGGGAACTTGGCGGCAGGACAAATTGCCCAGTCCAGCAGGCGGAAGCAAGTAAAGACTAAATTTTTACAGTGGAATTGCATTGACCAGGAGAAGCTGGGCCAAGAGCGGCGTGGTTGGGGTGATGGGGGGAGGCGCGGGGATTGGATTTGCTGCTCACCATGACGGACTCGCCGTTGTCGAGGCAGCGGATGGCCTCGGACTGGAAGGGGTCGAGCGGGAAGGGGAACGTCTTGGCCGGGGCCGCGCCCTCGCCGCCGCCCGCGACGACGCGCGGGCCGGAGGCGGACGCGTCGTAGCCCTCCGGGTAGGAGACGTCGTGCAGGCAGGCGACGCGCTCGGTGGCGGCCGGCGGCGGGGGAGCGGGAGCGGCGTCCGCGCGCAGCGCCTTGAGCGGGGGGTCGGCCCCGTCGGCGGGGGCTTCCGCGGCCTTGCGCTTGAGGGCGGCCTCCATGGCGCGGCGGACGGCGGCGGCGGCGGCGGCGGCGGGCTAGGGTTTAAGGAGGGGAGTGGTCGACCGCGGGGAAGAAAGAGAGCGGTTAATGGCGGCCCGTTGGTCTGGCTGTGTTGCCTGCCTCTCCATTTAGGGCCCACCTGTCAGTGTTTGGATATGCGTTTTCTGGTGCCGAAAGCGGGTTTAGAAGAATGTGTGTCTTTGCGGTTCATGCATGGTAAAAACCAGGGGGAAAATTATAAGGTTCTCTTTGACAGTTGGGATGATTCAGATGTGGATTTGTGAAGATAGTAACTGGCATAGTGTTAGAAAATTGAACACGGCCTTTTCGGAATGTCTGGCAATTGGTGAAATAATATTACCTCTATGCCGGGAAAAAAAAGTTGCCGTATGTACACATGTTTTAGTTTTAGATACATTTGTATCTAGAGAAATCTAAGACAAGCTTTTCGGGACGGAGGGAGTAGTAACAAATAGGAGTGGTAGACAAGTTGAAGGGATAAAGTGCATAAAGCATAGCACGAATAGATGTCATGCATTTGAATTCATAACAAGTGGATATTCGTAATAAATCCATGTTAAACTAAAGATTTGAATAAAATATACTCCCTCTGTAAAGAAATATAAGAGCGTTTAGATCACTACATTTTCTTTACTGGGAGTACATAACGAGCGAATATTTGCAAACAAATGCAGAATGACCAATGAATGAAAACAATAAAGATACAATACACAAGGTTTATGGCACTCAAGCGTCTAAAAACGGTAAAGGTACAAAGCGAAGCATTCGGCGGTGGTAGAAAAGGGCCTAACAAACGCATGAGCTGGAGGACGTGCGTGACAAACTCCCCTCCAGTACTGAGATGTTTGGCATGGAAAGCACCCCCGCATCGAGGCGTGGTGTAGAATAGCATCTCCAGCCATACCTCCGCAATGAGTTTCCAACGGTCATCTTTAGGCATGTCGATCAAATGACAAGCCACTATACGTGCACGAGGCAAAATGGGTGAATCAAGAGCCTTTATATTGTCTTTCAGAAGTTGCACTTGAGTTCCCAATTGGTTGTTGTAGTCAGCAAGAACATCGGTATGATCAATAAACGAAACTTGATTGACTGGTGGTCCCCTTTCTCTGATACGTTGAATCATTGTCCTAATAGCTTCCTTAATAGCTAGATTACCATTTCCTCCAAGAACATTCTTGATTTCCTTATGAGTGTTAATATATATGAGTTTGGAGCTGCCTGTAAGCATTACACTGCACGTGAAGACGAGATACATGATATAGTTTGATAGTTCTCGGCCCACCCTTATCATCATCTGAACTTGATAACTAGTGGTGTTGCTTTCTTCTCCAAAGTAGCATATCTCTGTTGCAATGTGCCAGATAAGCACACTTGTTGGTAGGTCAGCACTATCAATGATTGTGTGCATAGCGGTCCATCTCTGAAGCGCTACCTGTCCATGAAAGCTAGCAAAGTTCCAGCCTCCCTGCTCCCCAGTTTTCCAAGGACAAACTCCTCAAGATCTTTACTAATGGCAATTCTTGTAAATGTCTCACCAATCCACTGTGATACAACTGACACGATGCCCATAGATTTTTGCCTGGTGTAACATTCAAACATGTTATGTTGTGCAAGCATTTTGGACCAATGTTTTCTATGCCGGCCTGCGGGGTGAATATAGTGATTTTTTTTCAAAACTATGACGTATTTTGTAGCAATTTCGGAAACTATAGCACATAATGAAAAAAATGAAAAACTATGACCCTGTCGGCCACGTGCAGGCCGAAAAGGTAGTTTTTTACCAACTGTTGGCGTAGGGTTTCGCCTTTACCATGGCGAAAAGTGGTTGAGCTGGCGAAATGGCTGTTTTAATTATTTGTTTGGTAGAAAAGTACTTTTGGTCTACACTAGTAGAAAAGTACTTTTTGGTCTACACTAGGCCGAAAAGTATTTTTTGGTCTACACTAGGCCGAAAAGTACTTTTTGGTCTAGTGTAGGCCGAAAAGTCCCTTGGGTCCACCTTTCCGTTATCTGTTGGCCAATGTATTTTCCCACCAACCCCTTGAAGGAAATATGCCCTAGAGGCAATAATAAAGTTATTATTTATTTCCTTATATCATGATAAATGTTTATTATTCATGCTAGAATTGTATTAACAGGAAACATAATACATGTGTGAATATATAGACAAACAGAGTGTCACTAGTATGCCTCTACTAGACTAGCTTGTTAATCAAAGATGGTTATGTTTCCTAACCATAGACAAAGGAGTTGTCATTTGATTAACAAGGTCACATCATTGGTTGAATGATCTGATTGACATGACCCATTCCATTAGCTTAGCACCCGATCGTTTAGTATGTTGCTATTGCTTTTATCCATGACTTATGCATGTTCCTATAACTATGAGAATATGCAACTCCCGTTTACCGGAGGAACACTTTGGGTACTATCAAACGTCACAACGTAACTGGGTGATTATAAAGGAGTACTACAGGTGTCTCCAAAGGCAGATGTTGGGTTGGCGTATTTCGAGATTAGGATTTGTCACTCCGATTGTCGGAGAGGTATCTCTGGGCCCTCTCGGTAATGCACATCACTAAGCCTTGCAAGCATTACAACTAATGAGTTAGCTGTGAGATGATGTATTACGGAACGAGTAAAGAGACTTGTCAGTAACGAGATTGAACTAGGTATTGGATACCGACGATCGAATCTTGGGCAAGTAACATACCGATGACAAAAGGAACAACGTATGTTGTTATGCGGTCTGACCGATAAAGATCTTCGTAGAATATGTAGGAACCAATATGGGCATCCAGGTTCCGCTATTGGTTATTGACCAAGAATAGTTCTCGGTCATGTCTACATAGTTCTCGAACCCGTAGGGTCCGCACGCTTAAGATTTCGATGTGATTATATTATGAGTTTACATGTTTTGATGTACCGAAGGAGTTAGTCCCGGATGAGATCGGGGACATGACGAGGAGTCTCGAAATGGTCGAGACGTAAAGATTCATATATTGGATGATATGTTTAGGCCAAGGGTCAAGCCCATGAGGCTTTAGGTCGGTGCAAAAAGAGTTTTATGCGGAGGCCGGGGCCAAACGCCGGAGACCCTGGCGTCGGCCTGGGCGACGCCGAGGCCCATGGCGTCTGGGCGACGCCAAGGATTGTGGCGTTTGGTCCTGGAGTCCGAGTGGGACTCTTACCTTTCGGGCAAAACCGACTTTGAGGAGGCTTTTGCTCCAAGTTTCGACCGGGCTCAACATATAAATAGAGGGCAGGGCTAGCACCAAAGACACAACAATTGATCCCTTGGATCTCTTAGCCGTGTCTGGTGCCCCCTCCACCATATTCCACCTCGGTCATATCGTCATGAGTTTAGGCGAAGCCTGCGCCGATAGAGCATCATCATCGTCCACCACGCCGTCGTCTTGTGGAACTCATCCCGACACTTTCTGGATCGAGTCCGGGGATCGTCATCGAGCTGAACGTGTGCAGAACTCGGAGGTGCCGTACGTTCGGTACTTGGATCGGTCGGATCGTGAAGACGTACGACTACATCAACCGCGTTGTTATAACGCTTCCGCCTTCGGTCTACGAGGGTACGTAGACAACACTCTCCCCTCTCGTTGCTATGCATCACCATGATCTTGCGTGTGCGTAGGAAATTTTTTGAAATTACTACGTTCCCCAACACCCCTTCCCGCCAACTCTTTCCCGCCAACCCCTTCCCGCCAATCCCTTCCCGCCAACTCTTTCTCGCCAACCCCTTCCCGCAAACCCCTTTCTCCTCTGTACCTATAAAAAACCCTTCAGGCGGAGGTGGATAAGCATTCCAGTTTATTGTAGTCGAGATGTCCCATTATCCATTCGATCGCAGTTTTCACCACAGGATGAGCAGGACTCTTCCGAGTCTAGTTACCGATTTCGGGATGGACAATAGGATAGTTCCATGGGACGAACTCACCGTAGTGACACCATAATGAATGAGTTGGCTCACCTATTACGTAGGTCTGGGTGGCCTTAAATGACCTATGAGGAGGTACGTAAAGAACTTCTTAGGTTGCATGAAAGGTGGAAGAAGGTGGTGGTGCCAAAGAGTGAAACTTTCAGAAGGCTTTCAGCAAATAATCCATCTTTATGGATTGAGGAGACCAGGGCGAAGATGATATCTTCATGCCACCGCTTCCGGGTTACGCATCGTCGAAGGGCAAGAGTTCTTCATCGTCCAAGGGCAAGACTTACTGCATCCTCGAAGGGCAATAGTTACGCATCGACGGATGGCAAAAGGACCACATTGTCGAAGGGCAAGAGGGTTGCATCAACGAAGGGGTTGGCGGGAAAATACATTGGTCGGCGATTAACGGAAAAAGGTGGCCCAAGGGACTTTTCGGCCTAAACTTGACCAAAAAGTACTTTTCGCCTACAATTGACCAACAAGTACTTTTCGCCTACACTAGGCCAAAGTCCTTTTCGACCAAAGCGTGGTCGAAAACACCCTCTTCGCCAGCTTTGCACCTTTTCGCCAAGGCATGGCGAAAACCCTATTTCGGCCTAGAGGTGGCCGAAAACACCCTTTTCGGCCAACACCTGGCCGACGGGGTGCTAGACTTGATATTTCTTCAAAGCATGCTGTAGTTTCCGAATTTGCTTCAAATAACGTGATAGTTTTGAAAAAAAATCGAATATAGTTGGCTACACGCAGGACTATAGAGGAGGGTGGTGGACAGGATATTGGTGCTTCATTCGATGCATAGCAGGAAAGAATGGTCATGAAGAGAGATGCCACCTCGAGGATTATAGCTCCTATGAGTAATATGTAGGAGACTCTGACGTCAGTCTGGTTGTAGAGTTGGACCTTTCCGGCGAGCATGAAGAGCCCCAATGTTATCAAGGCTGAAAAATAAGAGGGAAGAGCAAGAGAAATGATACAATGTGAAGTTGCACTAGGCTTATTATTCTGCCCTCGGAATCTTGGGACATTACTGTCTTGAAATCATAAATCCACCCAAACTGAAGCACATCTTTGGTGTAGATGCGTTCATAAACACGAACAAGCACTGTGCCGATACAAATGAAGGCCCTGGAGCGGTTTGCACTAGACTTGAGCACGTTGAGCAAATCTGGTATGATAGCTGCACCTTCAATAGTAGCCATATCATTGAGTGGAGTATCACAGAGTATACTTGAGAAAGCGGAAGCGGGCGGTAGCTTGCCATCAACGTCATCAAGAATCATATCATGTACTCTTCGCCTCAGTACATCCTCAAAAGAACACCTCTCCGAAAAAATACCTGGTATATAGTATACACCATGTACATATCTATCCAAATTAGGCACTATAGCATGCTTGAGGAACTTTGGTCTAGATTTGTAAAGGCAAAGGGTACGCCCAGTGTACTTGAAAACCCCAGACAAGAGCATGAGCACCATGGCAGCAAGGAGTCGGTTGTCTTGCCAAGATGATATGGAGATTACATAGGCGACCACTGATGCTTGGGTGATCAATCCAAGCAGGTGGCATTGCCACAGCTCGTTGTCCTGCATGGAGAAGGCAGTGATAGTGTCCGGCCCTCCCAGGTGGAGGAGAAGAAACGGCGCCCAGAAGGTAGGAAGCTGGTGTGAGCCGCTTGCATGGACCGCAAGATTTCCGAGAACAAAAATAGCCACAGAGTCCGCCGATAAGTAGGCCAGCCATATAAGCGAGTTTAGGACGCGGGACACGTTGTGCCTCCGCATGCCTGCTGCGAAGAAGAGGAATACTTGTAGCCCAAAGCTTGCAAGTATGAGGCAATGAATCTCCCATTTTCGTTCCAGAGCCTTTGGACTGCTTGCAAGCTGCCAATGGCCAAACCCAAAACAAAAGAATCGTCACTCACTAGATCATCGAATATTGTATTGTTTGCATTGCCTACTAACATGCATTTTGATGATTTCTTCCTTTTTGTATATCCAGCATAACAGTTTTTATAATAACAAATTTTGTAATCATCGATTGCTTGAGATTTTTTATCAACATTGACAGAGCATAATTTTATCAACATGCAACCACAATTTAGTATATTTCTAGGTCATGTACGGAGTAAGATAGGTATGATGGTGGTTGGACGTTGATCAAAAGGATTTAAAAGGTGACTGAGATTAAACCATATTTGAAATATAGTTTCTTTTCTAGATTCTGTTTGAAATCTACGGAGTACTTTTTTTCTTCCCAAAAGAACTTACAGGCTACTTAGGGAAACGACTTACGGACCCCTCCCCTAACCAATCTCTTCTGGCCCCTGAATTCAACTGTGGGCCCTGCTCCTGATTTGCATCCAACCAAAAACTACCACACAAGCCCATAAACTAATTCTGTACGATGTGATCCGTAGGTGTACCATTGTTCTAAAAAAATAGATCTAAGTTCTTCTTCTTTTTTTGCATGGAAATAGATCTAAGTTCTATCCATACAAAACTTAGAGGATCTACTTATGTGTGTATAGGAGAAAGAGAGCAACTCGATCTATAAAAACCGTCTGAGCGTATAGTTGAGGAAGAAAGCTAAAGGGATGCATTGCATTGCATGGGCCTGCACTTAATCTACGGGCATGGATGAGCACACATTACTAGTAATTCCCTTTTCCTTTTGAGGTTCAAAATTACTAGTTTGGTGTGCATTGGGAGTTAGTCCATATACTATATATTTTCGTCCTCTGTAAAGTAATATAAGACCCAGTGATCTAAAAGGTCTTATATTATTTGATTTACAGAGGGAGTACAAGAGATTATGTATGAAAATGAAAGCAAGGGGTTCCCTCCAACTTCCGCAGCAATATCTCTTAATTAGTGGCCTCATTATTTCGGAACAGGGGTGGTAGACAAGCAAACCAAATGGATGGTGCGAGATGTTGTACTGCTTGCTACACGAATGTGCACGAGTAGAGTAGATCCCAAGTCTTGGGGGGTGATGCTTGCTTCCATGTACGAGTATTTAGCACAGACATTGGTTGTAAGAGGAAAAAAAAAAGATTCCCACGTTATTAAGACATGAGTAGTACAAGATATATTTCCGTACAATTATAACAATCTAATTAGTATGTTTACATGTTTTTATTATTATTAAGGAACATCATGAATAATCTATTTTAATGAGACACATGGTTTTGATTTTTTTTCTGGAACAAGGACTCCTATCTATTACAAAGGTTCATAAATGTACAAGTCACCGTAAACATAATAAAAATTACCTGACCGTCGTCGACTATCTGGGTCGTCCCCGTGCATGAAGTCGACGGTGTGTATGAGTCTTATGGGCAAGCAGTTTGGCCGGAGTACCCTTTCTTGTGGGCGTGTTGTAACGGTTTTCGCCTGGGTTTCCGTAAATTAATTGGACAACTATCTTATACTTTTTTATTGAATCGAGCCCTAATGGACCACGTTTAAAAAAAAGTACATTGGGGACCTTGTGACCCTTGCGCAGCCAGAATGAGCCGTTGATGCATCGTTGTCGCCGCTCTCCTACCGGAGCCGGCTTGACCTTGTCAATGACAGTCGGAAACTCTCTATGCACGCAATTTCAAGGACCAGAGCAATAGAGTCGTAATCGTCGTCATTGAACCCTTGACCCTTGAATCGATCTAAATCTCCTAACACCAAATTTCGTTACCGCGCACGCACAATGAGAAACCATAACCTCACCATCCCAAAGAGACGTCAGTAATCTACACAAAGCTCCGTCGACTTCGGAACCCGATGGACATGGTTTTTATCCTTGTGGTGGCGCAGTGAATTGAATTAAGGATACAACCAATTTCCTAAATATCCAGCTAGTGATTGTTTCTGTCTCCCATATATACTATGAGTATATACGCCCAGTTACATAAAAAATTAATGCTGGCTACATCCGTTTTCTGGTTTTCATAAGGTTTCTCTAAAATCAATTACTATCCAATCCGCAATCCATCAACCTTATTTTGTCGTTTATCGTTCCGCACGCGCATATGAGTTTTCCACTGAATTGCATATTCCAGGATCACAACAGTTATAACATAGAATATAAACTCCTAATTATGAACATGAAAAATATAATGATACAATATTATCGCCTCTAGGGCATATTTCCAACATTAATAGTAGTAGATGCAGTTGGATAACGACCTACTTATCATGGACGTAATGCCTATACAAGATTATGCCATGAATAATCATAGTTATGCAACAGTAATTTGTCTACCACACCATTACCAATTTTCGAATGCCATTAGTAAACCTATGGCCCCGGGTCTATTCTCCATCAATACTTGCTTCCACAAAATTGCCTCTTTATTTTATTTCATTATTTTGCCGTTTCACTATAATATTATCTATCCACTATTTGATTTTAAATTTGTAACTAGCAAGATGAGGGGATTGACAACCCCCTTGCCAAGTTGGGTGCAAGTATTTATTTTGTTTGTGTGCCGGTGGTGCTTATCTTGTTATCTTGTTGACTCCTACTTGTTGGATTAAACCTTGGTTCTTAACTGAGGCAAATACTTTTGCTTCTTTACTACAATGAGGTCCCAACGACCATCTTCAGACATTTCATTAAGCTCGTAGGCCACTATACATGCACGAGGCAACACCAGAGAATCAATAGCCTTTATATTGTTTTCCAGAAGTTGCACTTGAGTTACCGGTTGGCTGTTGATGCTGATACCAAGGTTGTCTGTATCGGCTAGTAGCTGCTCTTTTCTGTTAGCTTGAAGCACCATTCTAATATTTTCTCTCATATCTTGATTAACATATCCTCGGAGCGCTTTCTTGATTTCATTATGAGTTTTGATATGTACCAACTTGGAGCTGCCTGTAAGCATCACACCGCACGTGAAGACAAGGTACATGATATAGTTTGATAACTCTCTGCTCACCCTTATCTTCTTAGTTTGATGAGGACTAGTGTCGCTTTCTTCTCCAGAGTAACAGATCTCCGTTGCAATGTGCCAAATCAACACACTTGTTGGCAGGTCGGCATTGTCAATGATTGTATGCATGGTGGTCCACCTTTGAAGTGCTTGTTGTCCACGGAAGCTAGCAAAGTTCCAGCAACCTGCCCCCCTTATTCCCAAATCTAACAACTTATCAAGGACAAACTTCTCGAGATCTTTACTGATGGTGATTCTTGAGAATGTTTCGCCAATCCACTGTGATACAATTGACACAATGCCTGTGGAGTTTTGTCTGGTGTAACATTCAAACATGTTATATTGTGCGAGCATTTTGGACCAATGTTTTCTTTGTTGGCCTGCGGGGTGAATATAGTTGGCCACACGCAAGGCTACGGGAGTAAGTCGACAAGATGTTGGTGCTTCACTTGATGCAAAGTAGGAAAGAACAGACATGGACAGAGATGCCACCTCGAGGATTATGGCCCCTATGATTAATATGTAGGAGACTGTGACATCAGCCTGGCTATAGAGTTGGGCCTTTTCAGCGACTATGAATAGCCCCAATGTTATCAAGGCTGAAATAAGTGGGAAGAGCAAGAGAAATGATATCAAGTGAAGAACTACCATGCATGTGGTTTTGTCCTTAGGATCTCCAGACATTATTGTTTTGAGACTGAAAATCCATGTCGAATGAAGCGCAGCCTTGGTGTAGATGCGCTCATAACAACGAACAAGTAGTCTACCAACATAAACATAGGCTCTGAAGCGGTCTTCATTAGGCTTGAGCCCATTGAGCAATCCTGGTATGACGGTTGCACCTTTAATGGTAGCCCTATCATTGATGGGAATATCCAATATTCCTGAGAAACCGGTAGCGGGTGGTAGCTTCACATCGACGCCGTTAAGCATCATGTCGTGTACTCTTTGCTTTAGTATATCCTCGAAAGACTCCCTCCCGGAAGTATCTGTTATATAGTATGCACCTCGTACATATCTATCCAAAAAATTCACAGTACCATCCCTGATGAACTGTGGGCTAGATGTGCAAAGGCAAAGTGTACGCCCAATGTACTTGAAAAACCCAGACAAGAACATGATCACTGTGGCAGCTAGGAGCCGGTTGTCTTGCCAAGACGATATGGAGATGACATAGCCAGCCACCGATGCTTGGGTAACCAACCCTAGAAGGTGGCGCTGCCAGAGCTCGTTGTCTTGCATGGAGAAGGCGGTGATAGTATCCTGCCCTCCCAAGTGGAGGAGCAGGAATGGCGCCCAAAAGACAAGAAGATGGTGCAATCCACTTGCATGGACTGCGAGATGTCCGAGAACGAAAATAGCCACAGAGTCAGCTGATAAGTAGGCCAACCATACAAGGGAATTGAGGACGCGAGACACGCTGTGCCTCCGCATGCCCGCTGCAAAGAAGAGGAATACTTGCAGGCCAAAGCTTGCAAGTACGAGGCAGTGGATCTCCCATTCGTTCCAGAGCCCTTGGACGGCCTGCAAGCTGCGATGGCCGAACCCAGAATAAAAGAATCATCACAAATATTGTATTGTTTGCAGAGCCCACTAACATGTACTCTTTTTATTTGCATCCAACATAATAATTGGCAACACGAATTTTTGCTTATTAATTCTCACTTGTTTGAGAAATTTATATCTAAAATAAGTAAAACAAAACTGCACATCATGAAAATAAAGTTGACAGAGTGCAATTGTAGCAACATGTAACTGCAATTTAGTGTAAATCTAGGTTATATACGAAGTAAGAGAGGATGATAATGATAGTTCCACGTTGGTCAAAAAAAGAATTCAGGTAAGTGAGATGTGACCATATTCGATCGAGGCAAATATAGTACCTCGAAGGCCGACACACCAAATAAGGGAAAAAAAATGAAAGCGACATGGACGAGGGGCATGCGGATGTACTCCCTCCGTTCCAAATTACTCGTCGCTGAAATGGATGTATCTAGAACTATATATGCGAGAAAATGAAGGCAAGGAGTTGCATGCATTGTGCTTACCTTTGTTTGTCGATCTCGTTGGCTCCTCCAACTTGCGCAATATCCCTTAGTGGCTTCATTCCCAATCAGGTCGTGGAGATGGATAGACAAGCAAACCAAATGGATGGTTCGAGATGTTGTAGTAGTTGCTGCACGAATAGCATATTACTCGTAATTTATACATGCACGCACGCACGTACGCACGCACGAGTGGAGTAAATCTCAAGTCAGAGTTGGTGCGACATGCTTGCTTCCACGAAACCCATTTTCGTCCTTTTTACAAAAAAAAGTGAAGAAAATCCCTCTGCTGATGTGATGTCGCGCAACAAGGCAAGAAGTGTATTCTAATCCCTTTGCCTGTCTTGGAATTCTAGTATCACGAATAAAGCTCCTCTACAATAAAGAGAGAAAATTCTTCTCTTCTGTAATGGAAAACAAACTCCGGTGACGCTTGGCATCCCGTGCTTGGGCCGATCCATGGGAAAGAGAGATGCAGCCTGTAATTCGTCCCATTTTTCTTTGTCTGCTCCGGAACTCTGGAGCGCATACGTACATATGAGCAACTGAGGATGCAGCGTGTGTTTGTGTAGGATGATGGATCACGATCACGCTGCCTGTCTCCGTGTGGAGGGCCAGTGCAGCTGGCCGCTCTCCTCGTCTGCCTCTCTCATCACTCTCCTTGCAAGGGTCCTTCTTCTTGCAACATTACGGAGAGGAAAACATATGGGACCATAGGACTGCTGAAGAAGATGGCCGTCTTTTGCCCCATGCCTTATGGTTCACGATTATCGCTTAAACTTAATTACAACTTCAGTGTTTCTTGATGGCCAAACGATACAATGTTGGGAAGAGTACTACTGACCATATCAGGCTGAGAGTAGCTCACCCAAGGTACGTACATCATAAAATCACCGGAATAAGAAAAAATAAATAGCCGTGAGCTTATGGTTCGTTAGCTTCTCAGTCACTTGCACTTATTCAGCTTCATATGCTTCCTTAGCCCGCTCAACACAATCTCTCAATAATTTTCTTACATGAGCCCTAAAACCGTAAACTTGCAGCATTTGGCTAGAGACTCTCAAGCAAGCATCCTTATCCAGCTTGACTTCATATTTATCTGCATCATTGACCAACCTTGATACTCCGTCTTCTGAAATATGACATAATTAGGAAATTTAATTATTCGGAAGAGTAAAATTTTCCAGGAAATGCGCAGCATGCAGCTGAGAACACATTCACAAAATAGTACATACATACAGTAACTTACCTTGCAGGATTTGCCAACTCTTTCAATGCGCCATATCTTATTCAGAGCGGTTGCAATCTTCCGTAAGCCCCAACCATCAGTCTCGATGCCGGATACATCCTTAATGAGAGAAGCTGCAAGATGCAACTCTCTAGACTTCTCATTCTCAAAAGGGTCACACTGAAACAAGACGTGAGCCAACATGACAATCCGCTCATTGACCTGGATAAGTTTAGTCCCTAAAGAGGTTGATGCCATTAGAATGGAGAAATTTAGGCCTCTTGCTATGATCAATTGCAGCTTTAAAATCTTTGCTAAATGTGCCACTAATAAGTTTGGCCCCATCTGCAATAATCTAATTTCTTTGAATCAGACAACCTTCATAAAAGGCAGATATATTGCTGAGAGTATTATCACAGCACATGAGATTATATACTCTGTGCACTCCAGTAAACAGTCTGGTTTTGTGTTTAAATTGGACTATGATAAAGCTTATGACATGATCAACAGAGAATTCATGTTGGACATGATGCATAAGAGAGGTTTCAGTAGTAAATGGATGAAGAAAGTAGAATCCTTCTTGCTTAAAGGCTCTGTTGGAGTTAGAATTAATAATAACAACAGTGATTTCTTTATTGCTGGTAAAGGGGTCAGACAAGGGGACCCTTATTCCCCTTTGCTCTTCAACCTAGTAGCAGATGTCTTTACAAGAATTCTTGTTAAAGCCTCCAGAAATAATATACTGGAAGGTCTTTTTCCTAGTGCTAATCCAGCTGGCATAATTAGTATGCAGTACGCTGATGACACTCTACTTTTTCTGAGCAACAACTCATCCCATGCTAGAAATCTTAAATGGCTACTCTCCTGTTTTGAGCAGTTATCTGGGATGAGGATTAATTTTCACAAATGTGACCTGGTTCCCATTAATACCAATGGAGATGATGCTAATATTTTTGCTCAAATCCTTGGTTGCAAATTAGGTGAGTTCCCCATTAAATACTTAGGGGCTCCTCTCCATCATAGAAAACTCAATAAGAGTGAGTTGCATCCTACTGTTGATAAAATCATCAAAAAAGGGGCTGATGGAGAGGTAGATTGCTCTCCTCTGGCAAGAGGCTCACTCTAGTTAAAACTTGTTTAGCTAGTCTTCCTGGTTACCTTATGGGGATTATTAAATTCCCCAAATGGGCTATAAAGTTGATTAATGCTCAACTAGCCCACTGTTTTCTGGGATGACTATGAGGGGCATCAAAAATATCACCTTGCTGCTTGGGGAAGTGTGACCCTCAAAAAACAGCATGGGGTCTTGGCATCCCTAATATTGCTGACATGAATCTTTGCCTGTTAGCTTCCTGGATTAAGAGATATTTCCTGAATGAGGTTAAGATTTGGAAGAAAATCATTGATGCCAAATATAGAACTCTTAGTCCCAATATTTTTGCATGCCTTGATAATGGTGCTTCCCCTTTTTGGAAAGGGATACTTTGGGCTGCTAAAGATGCCAGGATTGGATATTCCTGGATCATTGGCAATGGCAAGAGTGTCAGATTCTGGGAAGACCAGTGGATTGGTTCTACCACCCTAGCTACCCAGTATTGGGGCTTATATACCATTGCCAATGACCATAACATTTCCATTAGTGAAGTGTGGGATGGTACTAATCTTAAAATTACATTTAGGAGATGTTTTACTCAAGATATGCTAGCTGATTGGAATGAACTATTTAGGGCCTGTTTGGATCCACTCCACTCCACAACTCTGCTCTGGGAGCCAGCGGAGCCAACCCGAACGCTGCAACTCCCTGGAGTCGACAGAGCGGAGCGGAGCGATCTGTACATGGAAATCGCAGAGCTGGGAATGAGCTGCTGCGTAGATCCTGGAAACGAAGAAGTTCGTCAAATTTACAGCATACTGCCACCGATAAGTGGCGTACCGATTCGTTCACGTTATGCCTCGTGCCTTTTGTGTCCTACCACATCCCCTGCCCCAGGCCAGATTGGGCTTTCGGCCCAACTCATAAACTGGAGCGGAGCGAACAGGCCGAACAGTTTCCTCGCTCCCACGATCGATGGAGGAGCTGGAGCTCGCTTGGAGGAGCCGGAGCGTACGATTTTGTGGAGCCAGTGGATTACCGAACAGGGCCTTAGTATAATTAAAAATGTTGTGCTGGATGATAGGGAGGATACTATTCGCTGGAATTATGAATCCAAGGGTATCTACACTGTGAAATCCTTTTATAATTTCATCAATTTCAGGGGTGTGCTGCCGGGCAACCTTCCTGTTGTCTGGAAAGTTAATGTCCCCCTGAGGATTCAGATTTTTCTCTGGCTACTTGCTAAGAACAAATTATTGGCTAGAGATAACCTACAAAAAAGACAACATGTAGAAGATCCTACCTGTTTTTCCTCTGAATCTGTTTTTTTTTTGCGGGGAAAAAAATTCCATTACTCAAGGAGGCATCTCAGCCATAACCAAGTTTACAAGAAAGTCCGGCCCTCCTGCGAACCGCATGCAGACGGGGTACTACGACCATACGCAACCAACACATGACTAGTGTTGTTCTGCCAACGGCTACAATGCGCAAATACAACCTCTCTAGCCTCAAGGGCTGCTAGGCGCTAATCTCTTCAACGAGAGACCGGTGCTGCGATCTATCTGTCAGGGTGCCTTGAGCATCGTCCACAGCCTCCGCTGTCCATCTCAACAATGATAGGCATCGTCGTCTGTGTAAGGCAAGGTCTAGGCCTTCTCTACACGCCGAGAGCTCCGCCTCCAGTAGCACTCTCACATGTGCAGATTTCTCTGCATGCGCTATATATGATATCCCCTCTATCATCTCGAAGAATCATGCCTCCTCCCGTTGCTTCTGTGGCTGCAACAAAGCTGCCGTCTGTGTTAAGTTTGGCCCAGCCCGCTCTAGGGGGGGCCCAGCTCGCCCGTGCCGTCGCTATCCTGCAGGGCTGCACGCGCGGCGGGCCATCGCAAACCACCATCTTCCCCTTCTCCATATTGGCATGTGGATGTTGCTGGATGCATAATAGTGAAGTAATGTAGCCATGTAAGAATCGACGAGAGGCCTCGACAGGAGGTGGCGGTTTGTCATGGGTAATCTCATTGCGAACATGCCATACTCTCCACATGATCATGAGGACCACCAGCCTCGCCGTCTCATCCAGGGGTTCCAACAGGGCGAATAGCCACTCTGGCCCCGTGTCCCGGATGGTCTCCACCTTGGGTATGTTCCAGTCCATCGCCATGACCCTCCATAGCTCCTTTGCCAGTGGCACCTGCAAAGCGCGTGGAATTCGTCCTCGCGTTCAACACCACATAGGGGGCATACGTCAGTATCCTCGAGGTGCCGTGAAGCCTTGTTGGCCCAAGTAGCAAGTGAATTTGTGACAACCCTCCATGCAAACACGCGTACCTTAGGGGGAGCAGGGCACCCCCATATGATCTTCCAGATGGCGCGACGACCATCCGGTGCCCTGCTCATGGAGGTGGCCAATGGACGCTCGCGCTCGTCCATTGCCAGGCGGTACACGGATCGGACGGTGAAGATGCCGTTCTTCTCCGGCGCCCAGGCGATGATATCGTTGTTGACGCGTGGCGAGGTCCGGATGCTAGTGATAGCGACATCCGCCGGAAGGAAGTAGCGCTGTAGTAGACCGGTGCGCCAAGAGCCGTCGTCTTCGAGGAGCTTCGGCCACCCTCCGCAGCGGCAAGTGCCTGGCTGAGTGATGGGTCGACGCGAGGGCTCCGTGGCAGCCATCGGTCCCGCCATATGCGAATGTCCTGACCGTTCCCAACACGCCATATGATGCCCTTTTTCAGGAGCTCGAGGCCGTGTTGGATAGCTCGCCAGTCGGGAGGAGTTCCCCAAAACACCGTGTCCTCAAGGCGTCCATCATGATAGTATTGGGCCTTTAACACCTGCGCACACAAACTGGTGGGTTTAGTAAGCAAACGCCAGGCCTGCCTCGCTAGGAGAGCCTGGTTAAAAAGGCGGAAATCTCTGAACCCCAGACCACCCTTGCTTTTCTGAGCCTGGATCTTTGGCCAAGCAAGCCAGTGCGTCTTCCTCTTGCCCTCAGAGGCGCCCCACCGAAGTTGCGAACCATTCTATTCAGGTCATCACAGGTGACATAGGAAGCTTAAAAACACCCATAATATAAGTGGGAATAGCTTGGGCAACTGCCTTTATCATGGTTTCCTTGCGGCGAGAGAGGGTGTCACCCCAAGCAATAATCCTCTTCAATAGCCGAGATTGCAGATTCTGAAATTTACCTCGTGACATGCGTCCTTCGGGTGTTGGAAGCCCTAGATATTTCTCCTCAAACGTGACAGTACCTATGTTTAATGTAGTTCTCACCGCCTCCTGTTTTTCCAGAGCACAAGCTGTACCAAAGAGAGCACTACATTTGGCCGGATTAATAAATTGTCCGGTGGCATTAGCATATGTGTTTAGCACTTCCTGGACCTTTTGGGCTTCTTCCTCCTCTGCTTTAAAAAATAGTAATGTATCATCTGCAAACAGAAGATGAGACACCCTGAGCTCTGCGGCACACTTTTAGCGGGGTAAAGTCACCTTTTTCTTCTCCTTCTTTCAAGAGAGCAGATAGACCGTCAGCCACAAACAAGAATAAAAACGGGGACAAAGGATCACCTTGCCGTAACCCACATGACGGTGCGAACGATTCCAGAAGGGTTCCATTGAATTTAACTGTATATCTCACCGAGGTGACGCAAGCCATAATCCAGTCCACCCACCGCCAGCTTAAACCCATCTTTTTCATCATTCTCTCCAAGAAGATCTAGTCCACTCTATCGTATGCTTTGGAGAGGTCCAGCTTATATGCGCAGAAACTTTTATTTGGGTCTTTCTCCTGCTGAATAAAATGAAAGCACTCAAACGCAATCAAAGCATTATTAGTGATCATACGTCCAGGGACAAAGGCGCTCTGCTCAGGGGAGATAATATCATCCAGTATAGGCCTCAACCGGTTTACCAGACATTTTGCCACCACCTTGTAGATGACGTTACATAAGCTGATTGGGCGGAACTCCGTGAGCCTCTCTGGGTTATCCACCTTCGGGATGAGAACAATCGACGTGTTGTTCACCCCCTCAGGCATCATCCCTGTCCGGAAGAATTCCTTGACCCCTGCAATTACTTGTTCTCTCATCACGTCCCAATTACGCTGGAAGAAGCGCGCGGGGAAGCCATCCGGACCCGGCGCCTTTAGCGGTCCAATCTGAAACAGAGCATCGGCAATTTCCTTGTCTGAAAACTCTGCACACAGTCCATCATTCATGCGGTCAGATACACGGGGTTTAATTAGATCAATTACTGGATCCGCACAAAGAGAGGGGTCAGCAGTAAATAGTTTGGCAAAATAAGAAGTGGCCATGGCCGCCATGGACACATGGTCCTGATGTGTGACTCCATCATCATCAATGAGAGATTTAATACGGTTTTTACGCGGCGCCAAACTGCCTTTCGATGGAAGAACTGGGTGTTGCGGTCCCCTTCCCGTAGCCATGCAATGCGGGATCTCTGCACCCACAACATCTCCTCCCTATAGAGCAGTTCGTTCATCCTGTCCGTCGCCTCCCGTATGTCCTTTCTATCTGCATTCATAGACATAAGCTCCTCGAGACGAGAGCGGGATTTGTTAATTTCCGAATGACATTTCCAAACTTTTTCGGCTCCACTCTTGCAGTTTTTTTCATCATATTTCCTAGTCCAGAAGCTACATCACCAAGATTCAACATAGAGCCCAACTCAGACCAAGTGTTCATAATTACCTCAGGGAGGGAGGGGTCACGTTCCCACATAACCTCGTACTGTCTGCACCTTCTGCCCTCTTGTTGGCGCGACTCCTCTAGCGCACACTTGACGAGGATGGCCAAATGATCGGAGCTTGGCGCCACCAAATGCTCCACCCTTGCATGGGCGAAAACATCCCTCCAAGCATTGTTAGCCACAAGACGGTCAAAGGCGAACCTTGACGCGTTTGCCCGTCCACCTCGCCGGTTATCAAAGGTGTATGGGAGACCTGCAAAACCGAGGTCGCCCAGACCACAAACCTCAAGAACATCACGGAAATCAAGCATCTGACCTGCCGAGCGCGGTGTGTCAGAGAAGTGCTCAAAACTCCACATCGCCTCGTTGAAATCACCCACCACGACCCAAGGCATGCTGGCCTGCTGATGGAGATTACGGAGGAGGGACCACATGCGATGACGGTCCTCCGTCCGGGGCTCGCCATAAACACAGGTGAGCCGCCAGGAGGCTCACCCTCCGCACCAGTTACATACGCGTCAATATATCGTTCATTTATTTCTTTTACATCAAGACTCACAGACTCATGCCAATACAAAGCAAGACCTCCACTACGACCCACACAATCGAAAGCATCAAAACCTCTTAAACCTAACCGAGCACGGTACCTCTTCATTTTATTCTTAGACTGCCTAGTCTCACAAAGAAAAACAATACTAGGGGACTGAGCCTGCACCAGACTCACAAGATCACGAACTGTCCGAGGGTTCCCCCGCCTCGGCAGTTCCAAATTAGGATATTCATTGCTCTGACGGGGCTCCGCCCGGCCCCGTCGATTCGTCAGCGACCCTGGGCCGACTGCCTCCATGGTACTAGTTCCGTCCACCATGTCCTGCTCCATCATCCCATCGCCATGCGGAGTCTGTTGCCCGCCCAGAGACTCCAAAGTGTCCTGCGCTTTTGGCGTACACGAAACCACAAGCTCGTCCTTGGACGTATTACCATAAATCACCAAAGCCTTGCTAGCCTCCTCCCGCCTACAGCAGCGACTTGATCACCGGCAGCGGCCCGCTTGCTCAATGCGAGACGCCATCGAGAGGTCTACGTCGTCCATATTCACTTCCTGAGAAAGATTACGCAGCGTCGGGATCATATCCGAGCTCCTCGGCTGGGAGTAGTCCGAGTGTTGTGGGCCTTTGGAGGTGTGCTCCTGTACCTGAACATGCACGTGGGCATCTGCATGTGCATGGCGATCTTCCATTGCACCCTTGCTGCCTCCTGACATGGCTTGCATCTTTTCGGCTAGCATTGCATCAACGGCAGGGTTTCCAGAGCTGTGATCTGCTACATGCTGCTGACGCCTCGCCGCAGCCTTCCAGGCGCCCGCGCCTCGTCCTCCTCGGGCCGGCGACCACTGTGCTTTCTGAAGAGAAATCAAGGCCGCGATGCGCCATCGGGTTGACCTTCGCTTTCACTGTTCGGACTGTCTCCCAAAGCGGCGTGGTGGAGAACATTTGAGTTTGCCGCTATACTTTCCAGATGGAGGTCCTCCTCTCACCTTCCGCCACACGATTTCTCCTTATGTCCGAGGTAGCCGCATGTGT
The DNA here is from genome assembly GCA_021605145.1 of Aegilops bicornis. Classification (NCBI taxonomy): domain Eukaryota; kingdom Viridiplantae; phylum Streptophyta; class Magnoliopsida; order Poales; family Poaceae; genus Aegilops; species Aegilops bicornis. The sequence continues at coordinate 7,947,718 of CM038675.1, read as the reverse complement.
AGCAGAAGTCTGGCAGTTTTTCATACTGAATTTGGAACTCGACCCTTGTTTTCTTCTCCTGCAGCTTGGCAGTCATGGCCACAGATGTCTCAAGCGCCCGGTACACCGGAACGGCCACCCGGACACGCACGTAGTTGCCCGTCTTCTCGCCGAGCTCCATTTGCAAAATTGTTCCTAAGTTGGCGCAGAGTGCTTTTACCACAGTCTCCGTCCTCCAGTTCATGGGGACATCGATGATGCGCACCTAGATCCTCATCTTGTCCAACTTGTAGTCTGACACTTGCCTCATACCATCATACGCCTCAATCAGCAGCGGATCGTGCTCATACTGCCATGGCCCTCCCGTGAGGACCACGAGACATGTCGGCCTCGCAACCGAAGTGCACGAGATATTTGTTATCACCTTGGTAAGCATAATCAAAGTTCTCCTTCAACCTCCAACCATCTGCAATATTGTCAAACAGAGTACTAGGGGATGGCCGATCCAAGGAGTACACAAGCATTATCACAGTCCATGGGTGCTCCTGAGCCTGTAGCACACCATCTTCCTCCAAGTCGACCTCCACGAGCTCGACATCGTCCTCGGAATCCTCTCCTTCTCTGAAAGCCTCCGGGCCTTCCTCATCCCGGATGTTGCGCTCGCGAGCCACCGGCGCCGACCTCGCCGTGCCCGCCGACTTCGCCGTTCCTGCCGATCCCGCTGTCTTCAACTGGTTCCATATTGTCAGTGTCTGCAGCCGTGGGCTGATCCGCGCAGCAGCCTCGGACCTCTCGGAGGTAGGCTTGCGAGCAGCATCCACAGAGGGAGCCCGTATGCGCCCCCACCTTCCTCCGAGTTCGCCATGGCCGCCAGCGGCTTCTTTCCTGACTCGTGCGACGGCGGCGACATATTAGCGGGTGGCGGCGGAATGAAGATCTCAGGACTCCGATCTGGCGGCTTGCGTTGACGTATTGGTAGACCCGCCGAAGCCCTAGACGATTTTATGGAGTCGTTTAGGTGAGTTTCCTTGCGACGGGGGTTAGGGCAACCCGATCTTGACTCGGAGGCGGCTGGGACGCTGGCCACCTGGGGGCCAAGCGATCGGTCCGCGGACATGGCCGCTGCTGTTCCGACGGCCAGCCTGGGCTTGGACGCGGAAGGGAGGCCACACACAGCGGGCACGGCGGCCAGCGGTGGCGGCGGCGAGGCGATCGCCTCCAGATCGCCTAACTGCATGCGCGGGTATCACGGGATCGCGGTCTTTCCTCTGAATCTGTTGATCATTTATTTTTTGGTTGTGTCGTTTCGATAGAGCTCTAGAGGGTGGTTTTTGACATATCCAATAAGCATGCTGAGCTTTCCCTGGATGACATGCTAGATTGGTGGTTCAAAGACAAAAACAACCCGGCGGATTGTATACTTCATTCTGCTGTTTTATGGACTCTGCAGAGATATCATAACGACATTTGTTTCAATCACGTTCCCTGGCTCGGTATGCAGATTCTGTGAAGGAAGACTGCTGCCATGCTGGCCAGCTGGGTGGTTCGTTGCTCTGGCCCTGTCAAAGAAAAAATGTTGCACTTGGTGCCGCGAGAACACCCCCCCCGCGCGTTGCTCTGGCCGGACCCTGGGTAGGACTTCTGAAGTGCTCTGAGGTGCTGAGCAACCGTGCTACGGTGCGAGATCAGATGATTCCTTGAGTCTTCGGGCTCTGTTTCAGATCTGACCTGTTCTTATGTTTGGAGAACTTTTCGGGCTTAGACTGAACCTGGTAGTTGTTGTAGTATCGTTTGTGGCCCAGTTTTTACTTTTTGCTGGGGCAGCGTGTTGACTGTTCCCCCCCCCCCCCCCCCGCGTGCTTGTAACAGGATTGATACTATGACTGTTGGTTTCGTTTGTTCAATGCAAATGGAGCCGGGGCTTCCGAGAGCCTTTTCCTCTAAAAACCTGGATACAAAGAATATTCCTTCATCAGTTAAGCAAATCATATATTTATTTGGACTCCAAAACGTTGCATCATCTCTACTACTTAATGTCTCAGTACGTTCGCTTCGTTCGTTCCCACCGCCCATCGATCTCCCCACCAGGCGATCCCTCCCCCCACCGATTTTTTTCCTCCCACCGAAAACCGAGACCGGTTTTCATTCATGCATCACAAGGACCAAGCCAAACGTTCCATCCCCTTCCATATAAAATAACAAACCTTCCATCCTTCCCTTCAATTTACGACACCAATCAAATCAAATCATATGGAACCGTCACGAGAAGCTTCCATAAACAACAATTTAATCTAATATTTTTGCTCTTTCCATAGACAACAAACAATTTTCAAATCCTATCTTTTGAGCGGGGCGGGCAAGGCCTGATTCTCCAAGCTTCCAGGTTTGCGTTCGGATCATGTGGATTTGAACAGTTTCTTCAAAGTTTGCCGTCGGATCAGGTGTGCGAGGCCTGTTTCTTCAAACTTTGCCCCCGGTGCCGGCGCGGCTTCCAGCGATCCACGGGTGTCGGCGCGGCTGTGAGCGACACACAGGTTAGTAACCTGTACGCAGTTCACTTCTTGAAGAACTAATGCGGGAAGAGATTGGGTTAACTATACAACCGTTCGATTGGTGGTGTGACATAGCCCAACTGTTCGTCCGATTCGTACATGGTCCTGATTGTTCTTGTGTGCTAGCGAGGCATATAACTGTTCAAAGTAACTAGTCAACTGCTTTAAGTATACAACCAATGCATAGCAAGGCTTGACATATGTATACATTCAACCCTTTCGAAAACTTACTGCGTCAAGCCATGTCGCTGCTTCTCGAGAGGTATCCTAACCCCGACTATATTTTTTCTGACGTTCTGCCGAAGTAACCTGTACCAAGAACATGGCTCAGAGAGGATAATTTGCTATATACATGATTTATATTCAACAAGCAACGCTATCAGAATAAATGCAGCATGAATATGATTGTGCGGTTTCATATTAGCTCCATAGTGTTCCTTCTTTTAATTATCAAGAGCTTGTTAAAATAACTGTGATACATAATTGATATGGAATCCAGTATGCACTTATATGCACTTAGTTGACTATCTTCAGTTTCTATATATACTTATGGAACTATCTTCAGTTTGTATATATACTTGTCACAAATCAGTACTTGTCAAATCACAAATCAGTACTTGGCACAAACCTATCTTGGTGGTCAAACATAGTGTACCTCAAGCATGTACGAATGGAACTATCCCTACCATTTATTTATATTTAGGTAAGAGTCCATGCATTTATTTGAATAGTCTGGTAGTTCAAAATCCAAATATTTGAGGAGCACATATATACATACGAGCGTTACCAATGCATACAAAAATAAATGACATGGATAATAAGAACTAGCTTTTCATGTCAGGGTGAAACCGTATGGAGAGAAGTAGAGTGATGACACCAAAGCAAGAGCAAGGAGTAGACCGGAATAATTGGCAAGCACGCTTGTTATACTAACATGAAGGTCTACAGAAAACTTCAGGATTTTGAAAATTTATTGTGTTCACAAAACAAGATCCATCTTCAGAATTTTGTTTTCTATTTACTGTTCACCAGGGAGTATATGCTCCCTGGAGCCAAAACTCCAAGCAAGTTTGTCTTGTCAGTGGCGTATGAGAAATAAGATTTGTGTCTGAGAAAAATTACTATAGGTGGAGGACGAGATGATGCTGCCAGGCCAAAGCAACATTTTCATGTTGTCCCCTGACTCTATGCTTTTCTGTGTGGTTTCTTCTACTCTCCTTTTTTTGCTTTCCTTAATCTCGACCAGCCTAGGAAGAAGAAAACTTGAATCAAAGTAGTAAATCCATTGCACAACTCAATGCATTTCAAATTGTGCTGTTGCCTCCACCAAAATCATGCAGATATAAAGATAATACAAGAAGGTTAGTTACCTTCCTTTGTGCAGGACAAGAACTCTACCCGCTGCCATTTTACGGAACCTGTAGCAAGCGATGCATTAGATGACAATGCTGGTTATTGGGCACAAAAACTGAAGAGAAGCATTATTGTACTCCCTCCGTCCGGAAATACTTGTCGAAGAAATGCCTAAAAATATATGTATCTAGAACTAAAACATATCTAGATACATCCATTCCTCCGACGAGTATTTCTGGACAGAGGGAGTACCAAACATGCCAAGAACTTACTTTACTTCTGTTCAATTCAGATTAAAGTGCGTTAAATATAGTATACAGTACTTATTGATCTGCTTTGCCAATGACAATTTTCTATGACAGTGATGTCCTCAAACGACTTGACCCCGTTTGGTTCTCGTTGGAAAAGGGTGAATCTTGCTAAGCAACACCGACAGCGACAAATGGAGGCGACAACTGGGCTCCGACAACCTCTTGGTGATACCACCAATGTTGATAGACTCCCCAAAGAGGGTCCAGGTATATTGAATTGATAATTGATTGGCATTTGGTGATTGTTGAATTACTAATCTGAACAATCCCTTTCGCAAGCCATTGGAGCTGGCCCACAACCATCGAGCGGCTTGTTTATTCGTGAAGCAGATGTCCCGTCTCCCTCGACCATAGAACTCCCGAAAGGGAGTTCAGGTATAACTCATCATCAATATTTAAATGTCTTCGATATTGGTAATTACTAATTTGAACAATCTCTTTCGCAAGCTGTTGCATATGACCCACGACAATCGAGCAGCCTGATTATACATGAAGCACCAATCCCCTCTGCGTCAACCATAGAACACCACAAAGGTAGTCCAGGTATAGCTTCCGAACTCACACCTCCTTTGAAATTCTAAATATAATGAAGTGGTAAATTTAATCCATCAGAGGGGATTGTTGCGAGTAATCTGGTTTGGTATTTAATTAATATATTGCAACCCTGATGGTGCAAGATTTTATCCATAAATACTATTACTGTTCAAAATCGGATGCTAATGTGTGTATACCTACAAAAACAAATGGAGCTACGAGGGGTCGTGCTGGCCAACGTAAAGGGGCCTTATCAAAGGAAGAAAGGGATTTCATTAACGCACGGAGAATAGCAACTTATAAGAAGAAAAAAAAGAGCAAGGGTACCAAGAACAAAAGGATAAGTTGAACACAAAGAGACGAGAATCTTATCAGAAGAAGAAACAGCAGGAGGACCGACAGCGACAGATGGATGCGACAAATGGCCTCCGACACGCTCTTGGTGAAGACAACAATGTTAATATACTCCCCAAAGAGGGTCCAGGTATATGGAATTTGTGTAATGTTTTTAGTAATTCTCCTTTAATGTTGTTTCTTACTAATTAGCAAAGTCCCTTTCGCAAGGCAACCGATCTGGCCCACAACCATCAAGCGGACTGTTTATTCGCGAAGCACCAACCCCATCGCCCTCAACCATTGAACTACCCAAAGGGAGTCTAGGTATAACTCTGAGACAATCTTTAAATGCCTTTCATATTGAGTTTTTACTAATTTGAACAATCCCTTTCGCAAGCCATTGCATCTGACCCACAACCATTGAGCGGCCTGATTATACATGAAGTAACAATCCCCTCTGCGTCAACCATAGAACTCCCCATAGGTAGTCCAGGTATTACTTCCGAACTCACACCTCCTTTGATTTTGTACAAACATTGAAACAGAAATAAGTACAAAGTTGAGTCACTTATTTTGGGACAGAGGGAGTATTACTGTTGTACCTCCAGTCAACCATGAGAGCTTTGAACTTGATTGTTCTGATTCGGATGCTAATGTGTATAGACCTACAACAACAGGTCCAGCTACGAGGGGCCGTGAGGGCCAACGTAAAGGGACATTATCAACGGAAAAAATGATGTCATAAACGCACAGAGAAGAGCAACTTATAAAAAGAAAATAGAAGAGGAAGGGTACCAAGAACAAAAGGATAAGTTGAACACACAAAGACGAGCAGCTTATGAGACGAAGATACCAAAGGACACAAACACATTAGATATTATAAACGCAAAGAGGCGAGCCGCTTACGAGAAGAAGAAGGAACAAGTAAACATGCAAAGATGGGAAACGGCTCAGAAACATCAAGATAGCTTAACACCAGAGCAGAAAGGGGAGATGAGTGCTCAGCGCCGACAACGGGAGAAAGCTATCCGGAACACCCCGTGTGCTGAATCCATCGTGATTCCTCGTCCTGATTTAGCAACCTCAGCTACGGCGAGCACATGTGGTCACACCTTCAAACCTTACGGTATTCCTCGCCTGTGTACTCCACATCTTATGTTCGTATGCATTAAACAAGTATTTACTTGCTCCATATCGGTGCAGCCGCCTACTGTAGCAGTAGCTGGACGATAATATCCTCATGTTGGATCCTGGGCAACAATCCCATGGTAAACAAATTGATCGTGCTCCTACTGTCACCAAGAGCCCCGCATACATTCGAAACACCCACACCCATGGTACTTATCCCATCATGAACCAGCTTTCATTTTGTAAACATTCAATAGTTGTTTATGAAAACTCAAAAATGTTGCAGGTGCCTACTGAAAGAACATGTGGTGCCCCCATGTTTGGTTTTGGTAATTAATGACAATCTCTATGGACTAATGGTTGACTTGAGTTATATTTGAAGGATTTGTCCATAGGCATTTCTTGAAGTCCATGTGTTGGTTTCAAGGAGTTTATGAGTTGACCAAGGTGCTATTAAGGAATTATTCTAAGATTGGTCATGTGAGTGTTGAGCTTATTGCAAACATGTCTTGAAGAAGAAGATTGTGTGATCATTCATGTTTACCTTCATGACATCATCCAAATGAAGAAAGTTGGAAAGATTCAAGGTTGATCAAGACTAAGTCAAGAGTGAATCAAGTTGATCAACATAGAAAGCGTAGAAGATGTACCGAGAGGGATCAAGTGATCCCATGGTATGCTAAGCATTGTCCATTGCGCTTTGTGTACTAACCCATGGTCTATGTGATAGTTCTATGTGGGGTTAGGTACGTGTTCATGGGCTTGCGTCAAGAGGAAGATATCACTCAACCCATGGAGAGGATGACATCAAGTGGTGATCATCATCAAGATTGTCGTGTGCAAGTTCAAGTGGAGCATCACGAAGAGATCAAGTTCTTGAAGCTTGCATCCATTGTGGTATCAATGGACTTGTGAAGCTGTGCCGAAGAGTGGCTCACCCATAGTGGAGTATGGGGGAGCAATCATCTAGTCTTCATCGAGCGAATGCAATCAAGAAAGGTGGTCCAACTTGAGGGAGTCAAGATCGTCATCATCTAGCTCAAGTGGACCATGTGCAAGGCAAAGGTTTGCCATTGATAGGTTTTCTCTTTTACCGGTCTCATGCTGGTAGTTGGGAGACCGGGTTATAGGATCGATTGCCGTACTATCAAGGGGGGCTCTCGATGAGTAGTTTGATCGTATCATTCATAGAGAGCTCAAACCATTGCATCCTTGCATCATCTTTCTTGGTTCTTGTTTGATTCTCTTTGTGAGTCTTAGAGCTTATGGTCATCTTGATGACGAGCTCGAGTTCATCGAAACGGAGTTCGCATGCTTCTTCTATTGCATTTTCAGTGTTGGAGTTTTTACCGGTCTTATTCGAGGAAGGGTTCTCACCATTTTCTTATGGGTCGTTTCTTATTTGCTTCTTAGTGTTTTTTCTATCAAGATTGTGTTAGCCCTTGTTTCTAGCTTTCCAACAAACTTGGTTTCATCGAATTCGGTGCTCGTATGGTTGTTTTGTTCTTAGCTGTTTTTCATAGGGAGGTTGTACCGCCCCATAGAGAGGTTGTACCGGTTGAGCGGTTGTACCAGTGTTTGGAGCGGTTGTACCGCTTCAAAATTGGTCCAAAGGTTGTACCGGCCATGTACCGCTCTACCACCGGACTAGTTTCTGTTTTGGAGCGGTTCTTGGGCGGTTGTTGACCGGTTGTACCGGTACTACCGGTTCCCCAGGCTGTTGTACCGCTTAGAGCTTTTCCTACAGGTTGGTTTTTCCTCTGCTTTGACCGGTTGTACCGGTTCGTGCACCGGTTGTACCGGTCCTATAGTTTTCTGCACATAACGGGCAGATTCGTGGGGACCTATAAAAGGGGGTCTTCTTCCCCATTGAACCTTATATCTTTAGCTCATGTTCGTCCCCCATTGTTGACCTTCTTCGAGCTTGCTAACTCTCAATCCCTCCAATGATTCTTGCAAGTTCTTGAGTGAAAAGAGAGAGGAGATCTAGATCCATGTTTCCACCAACCAATTTCTCCTCTAAGTGAGGGGAACCCCTTGGATCTAGATCTTGGAGTTCTTCGTGTTCTTCTTTCGTTCTTCCTCTCATTTTCTTCCCTAGCATTAGTTGCTTTGGTGGGATTTGGGAGAGAAGGACTTGGGCAGTCCGTGTGCCCTTGCCATGGCATTTGGTGCATCGGTTTGAGTTCTCCACGGTGATACGTGGAAGTGAAGTTTGAGAAGCTTATTACTCTTGGGTGTTTGGGCACCTTAGAGCTTGTTCCTCTTGGGTGCCTTGGCACCCTAGACGGTTGGTGTCGGTGTCAAAACCGGCGGATCTCGGGTAGGGGGTCCCGAACTGTGCGTCTAGGCGGATGGTAACAGGAGACAAGGGAAACGATGTTTTTACCCAGGTTCGGGCCCTCTCGATGGAGGTAAAACCCTCTCGATGGAGGTAAAACCCATCTCTCCTATTCCAACCAGTTATAAGCGAGCTCTTCTTGACCCTCTCTGGCTTTCCGCTATGTGTGATGAATTTGAAGCTCTTCAGCAAAATAATACATAGACTCTTGTTCCCAAACCTTGGTGTTAACATTGTTTACGGCAAATGGGTTTTTCGTCATAAATTTCATTCCGATGGCACTCTCGCTCGTTACAAAGCTCGTTGGGTGTGTCGTGGTTTCTCCCAGCAGCATGGTATTGACTTTGATGAGACTTTTTCTCATGTTGTTAAACCAAGCACTATTCGTGTTGTTTTTAGTCTTGCTGTTTCCTCTTCTTGGCCTATTCATCAACTTGATGTTAAAAATGCTTTTCTTCATGGCACTCTCAATGAAACTGTTTATTGTCAGCAACCCTCTGGTTTTGAGAATCCCTCCTCTCCAAATTTTGTTTGTCTCCTCCACAAATCTCTTTATGGCCTTAAACAAGCTCCCCGTGCATGGTTTCAATGCTTTGCTACTTTTATTCAAACCATAGGCTTTATTCCCTCCAAATCCGATTCTTCTCTCTTTGTTTATCAGTCTCCTACTCACACTGCCTACCTCTTGCTTTATGTTGATGATATCATTCTCACGGCTAGTTCTGATTCTTTTCTTCAACATACCATCTCTTCTCTCAATCGGGAGTTTTCCATGACAGATCTTGGTCCTCTTCATCATTTTCTAGGTATTCATGTTTCTACTTTAACATCTTCCCTCTTTCTTTCTCAACGATCATACATTTTGGACTTGCTTTCTCGTTACGGTATATCTGATTGTCAACCCTCTCGTACTCCAGCCGGCGTTGGTGCTAAACCTGTCGGTTGATGGTGATCCTCTTTCTGATCCTACTTTATATCGTAGCATCATGGCGCTCTTCAATATGCCACTCTTACTCGTCCTGAAATCTCCTATTCTGTTAAGCCTGTCTCTTTATGCATGATCCTCGTGCTCCTCATCGGCTCATGTCAGACGCATTCTCCGCTATTTAAAAGGCACTCTTGATCACGGTCTCATTATTAATTCTTCTTCACCTACAAGCTTGACAGTTTATTCTGATGCAGACTGGGCAGGTTGTCCAGATACTCGACGATTTACATCCGGATTTTGCGTTTATTTGGGTGAAATCTTGTTTCTTGGTGTTCTAAAAGGCAGGTAACAGTTTCCAGGTCTTCTGCTGAGGCTGAGTATAGGGCGGTTGCTCACACTGTGGCCGAGGCGGTGTGGCTACGACAGCTTCTCGTTGAACTTCATCGTCCGCTCCCACGTGCTACCATTGTTTACTGTGATAACATCTCTGCAGTCTACATGGCTTCCAATCCAGTTCAACATCGTCGCACAAAGCACATTGAGATTGACATTCACTTTGTTCGTGAAAAGGTGGCTCTTGGTGAGGTTCGCGTTCTTCATGTTCCTACAAGTGCCCAATTTGCTGACATTTTTACCAAAGGACTCCATTGCATCGTTCACCGACATACGCTCCAGTCTCAACATTGTTTCACCTGACGTTGAGACTGCGGGGGATCTTAGAGTATAAGTCTATTCGTATTGTAATCTATCTTTATTAGTCTAGTCTTGGAGCCCAAGCTTTGTAATCTATATAAACAGCCCTTGAGGCCCCGATCAATACAACAATTACTTCTCCAATATCTCAATCTATCAGTATACTCCCTTTGTCCGAAAATACTTGTCGGAGAAATGGACTGTGTATCTTATTTTCTAATGGAGAGAGACGTATCTTCTAATCGTAGTGGGCTAACCATCGTGGTTATCTCTCCGTTTCATGTTTAATATGTTCTGAATATATATACCCAGTTCCATAAAAGAAATGTCTGCTACGTCCTTTTTCCATTCTCATAAAATTTCTCAAAGAGTAACTGTCCAATCCGCAATCCATTTCCGTCCACGGCTGGTGAATATATGAAGTTCCTATTTTAAAAAGGGAGAATAAAATTCCTCTGCTATGACGTGCAGAGAAGCAAGGACTATTCTAATCCCTTTGCTTGTCTTGTATGCAATTCCAGAATAAAGTTCCTCTTGGAAAAGAGAGTAAAATCCCTCTGTTCTGTAGTAAAGGAATGGTCCTGCAAATTCCGGCATCCGTGAAAACCATACTCCGGTGACGCTTGGCATCCCGTGCTTTACCCGATCGACGGGGAAGAGGCGGAGCTTTCGATCTGGATGCATGAAAGCTCTCGGTTTTGCTTGTTTGCTCGACATTTCACATGTGCTTCTTGCGTGAGAATAGATCTCTGCTAGACATAATCGAAAGCTGTTACTCGCTCTGTAAACAAATATAAGATCGTTTAGATCACTACTGCACGTCCGCGCGGCTAAATTGAGCAAGATACATCGTTACATTTGTATTTTCATGTAGTATTTCTATTTTGCGGGTTGTATTTTCAGTACTTGTTAGGGGCCACCTATTTTTGCCAGTTGCCTAGAAAAAAATTGCTCTCAATGAAACGGCTAGGACATCTACCTCATCCCAACGGTGACCCACGCCAACGTACCATCGTCAACCCGCCACGGCTCCTCCACACGCGGCGCCATGGCCAACCGTGTCTTCCCTGGCTCTGGCGCGGTTTTGGCCCACCCTCATCATCCGGCTTGGACGCTACTGTTCGCACATGAACACGTCGATGTCTTCGTCACTAGAGGATCCATTTCCTACTAGGCTACACAGAGTCCTTGAACCTGACGCTTTGTCTGGGGTGTTAAAGATGTATATGTATTCTAGCAAAAACCCAAAAAAGCATTCTAAAAATAAGAGTTAATTCCACTTTTTACCCCAAGTTTCATGTTTGATTTGTGACAGATATTACTCCATTTAGTAAAAATCTCAATTCAAACGCCATTTAAGCAAACTTTTGTGACATTTTACCCCCTTTAGGGGTTGTTTGGATAGCAATATTATAGGAAACTAGTTTTCGTTAAATTCAATTTCTGGTATAACCGCCTAAAATCTTGTTTGGATTGCCTACCTAAATCTGAGGTATATAAAACTGAGTTTTACATAAGCCTGGAAACCTTGTTTGTGGAAAAACGACTAACTGATGTTTCTCTATAAGCTCGTCTTCTATCTAGTACGATGGCCACTGGAGAAGAAAAACGGACGTCCTCTGCAGGCACGCCAAGAGGTCAACGAAGCGCCCAAGCCATCGCCGAGCTTGCCCCACGTCGTCCCCACGACGAGGTGGGTGCGGCAGGATGCGCATGGGGAGATGCTCGTGATCTTCCTCTTCTCTGACGACGGCTAGAACCTGGCCTCCCGGGTCCCTGTGCGACACTCAAGGCAGAGGTTGACGTCACGTGCATGCATCTCGCCGGAATCGATTATGCGGCCGGCTTGTGCATGTGCGTACGTATACGGCTAGAATACATCCAGCTGCTTGTTTCCGACTTCCCAGTTCTGTTCAAGATCAATCATCCTAGTCCAGTTTGTGGAGTACTTGTGGGTCGATTCCAACAGTTAAATGAGTTCAAGAGGCCACCGCCGGCACCTCTAATGGCGACAGAAACAAGGCGATCAAGGGCGCTTTCTCCGGCAGCGACTTGAGACCTTGACCACGATGCCGTGGCGGAGGAAATTTTCTTTTTCAAAAGTACGCCAAAGACGTATTATATTTTTATAGAAGACAAAAAATTAATTACAGGAAGCCAAGCGGGGATGTGCACATCTTACATGACAACCACCAACACCTACACCAAGCCAAGTATAAAGGTCACTCTCTCATGAATGGAACTAAGCCTCCTACACCGAATCATGCGAGCGACCAATCCTTGATCTTCAAGAGCACTTGCATCACCAATTGGTCCAGCGTCCGTTGATCATGAACTCTGCTGAGCACCCTTGTGTTTCTCTGCTTCCACAAAGCCCCAAGCCGTCCCTAGCACAAATGAATCAAAACCTCGGCGTGTTCTACCACTAAACCTCCTTCACTGCTGAAGCCACCATTCACAGTGAGAGTGGTGCTTTGGGAAGGCGACTGGATCTCCAGCTGCAAGATGTTGAAGCAGCGGTGCCAAACCACTCAAGCGTACACGCATTGCACAAGTATGTGGTCCACATTAACCTGATCCTGCAAGCATGTGAAACACAGGGATGGCTTGTCCTGAAGCCCATGTCGGGCACGCCTGTCAGAAGTCCTCAATCGGTATTGTACCGTGAGCCAAGCAAAAATCTTGCAACGTAAAGGAGCCCAACTCCTCCAAATGGCATGTGCAGTCGGCGAACGCACAAGGCCCATGCACAACCTTTGGTAGGTCGACTTGGCCGTGTAGCTACCAGACTTGTCTGCCGGCCAACTGAACTAATCCGGCTGCTGCTCATCCCGCGGCACCGTTGCTATGGCAAGGTACAAGTGGGCCACCTGCATATGCGCCTGGAAGAAAATGTCACACTACACGTCCGTCGACCACGCGTTGTCAATCATCACATGTCACACCGTCCTGACATTGCACGCTCACGTGCTAACCATCTCTGGGATCAAGGGTGCTATCTCTCCAACTGTGAACCCATGGATCCATATATCCTTCCAAAACAGGACCCTCTCACCATCTCTTAGTGTGATCTTGATGAGGCTATTGAAGGCCAGCTTGGAATCGCTGTCCTATGCCATGGGTATGCCCTGCCATCGCCGAGTAAAATCTGTTCTGCAGAGCCACTCTCACCGAACCCTCAATGCAATGGCCTGCAAGCTGAGGTCTTTAATTCCCAGCCCGCCAAAACATGTCGGGCGGCAGACCGCTTCCCATGCCACAAGGCACTACCCTCCATTGACTTTATCTTTCCCGGCCCAGAAGAATGCCCGCATCCATTTATTAATCTCTTCGAAGACCCAGACCGGAGCAGATTTGATGAGAATTAACCTGCCCAGCCAATGTATCAACCTTCTCTGCAAAGTTGGGACCACTTTCCTCACCTGGTCAAACATCGGTTGCCAGTCAGCGCGTCCCAGCTGGTGGATTGCCAATGGGATTCCAACATACTTGCACGGAAATGCGCCCAATTGGCAGCGGAGGATCGCTCTGACTCTACGTCCACCCTCCTCAGATCCATGGATCAAGATCGCCGCTGATTTGGTGAAGTTAATCTTGAGCCCCGACGCTTCGCCAAACACCTCCAAGAGTTCCCTAACACAATGCATGTCTTGCACCTCCGGCTTTACGAACATGGCAACGTCATCGGCATAAATAGACAGCCTTTGCAGTGGATCAATACCGCGGAACGAGCTCAGCACACCCTCGGCTGCAGAGGAGGAAGTGATGCACGGGTGGGAGATGAGGCGTTGTGGTTGACGAACGGTGTTTGAGTGCTGGACGAAGCCGATATATGCCATTGAAGGAATTGTATAATTGTGTTTCCTCGTTAGTACATATATACTTGTTGTAACAGAAAAACTAACCAAAACTAGTTTTCTTAAAAATCGTCCACAAAGTGGTTTTCTAAAATCTCATGTATAATCATTGATATCCAAACAACCACTTAGATTGTTTCCCCAATTCTTACTGTTGACTGTACCTACCACATTTGCGGTTTATTTTTGGTTTTTGGATGATCTCTTTTTTTTTTGCAAAGAATGAACCAAACCACTGCAACAACAACAAAAGAACTCGTGCGCTTCTTTCCCTTTCCACCAACTGCACGAGCACCACCTCCTTCCCCACCACACCACCTTCACCATTACTTGGGGACGATGCCACCTCGCTGTTGCCCGGGCTTCATGCCACTTCGTCCCAATCCACTTTCCTATCCCCTATGTGAACCGCGCAGCCGCGCACCAACCAGCCCCGTCACACGAGCCACCTTCCAGCGCTCCGTAGGAGGTGGGCGGTGAAAGCATCGGTACGGTTGACCAGAGGGGGGCGGGGGTGAATAGAAGACTGCAAATCTTAAGATTAATTACTATTTTTAGGGATTTGAGGATAAAGTAAATTCTCTAAATATGCAGCTAGATGGACACAACCTATATGGCAAGCAAGCTTAAGGCAAAGTATGCTAGGCAACGTTATAATTAGTAGGCCGACAAGCATACAAAGCAATGTCTAAAGATTAATCACAAGTGAGTCGGGGGCGCAGATTTTATCCCGAGTTCACACTTCCTTGGGGAAGTGCTAATCTCGTTGGAGCGGTGTCGAAGCCAAGGCTCCGGAATGCCATCGAAGGCTCAGCGTATTCTCAGTCACTCCCAATGGATGAACCTCAAAGCACTCGACATTGGTCTTGAAGATGGCCACCACACCTTTACATATGTCTCCAATTTAAAGTGGGGAAAAAGAAATAAATTCTATTAGAAAGATAAACCCATTCTCCCTAAAAAAGATAAACCCATTCAAAGTGAGGATAAATAAATAAATTCAATTAGTACCCAATTAAACATGATTATTGCTTAAATTAATTAGAACTTCAGTGTTTGTTGATAGCCAAACGATGCAATTGATGTTGGGCAGAGTACTACTGAGCATGTCAGGCCGAGAGTAGCCCACCCTAGGTATACATCATAACTAGATCGTCAATGGCGCGCGTTGCCGTGCCCGTCTATTTTGAATGTTGCATGAGTGTTAGAAATTTATCTACAAACATAGAGTTTATGTTAGTTTATACATATAATAATATGTTGATACAAGGTGATAGTGTCTCCCATGAAGCTGATAATAGCTTGTCCATTAATACATATGGAATAATTTTGCACATCAATTGTAGCAGTGTCTTATTGTGTGGGATAATTTGTTTGCACAATGTTCTATTGCTTAAATCAACTTTGTTTTCCCCATAATGAAGCATGTTTTTTTTCTAATGTAAGATCACATTGGACAAATCAGATTCAAGGCCCCTGAATGGTTATAGTGAGAACAGAAATGAAAGGAGTAAGCTTTCAGATGATTGCACATTCAAATCTGCCAAATACTTATGATTACATAACTAAAAGAAGGGCATGTTCAGGGATTTGCTAAATGCAGCATTCCAAGGGCACAAATAACCCAAGTACATGATGGCATAATAATACAGGGACTATATATGATCTTAAACATTACACTCGTATTTAGTTAAAGAAAATGCTAAGTATTCCATATTTGGGGAAATTACAGAACTTGTAGCCTTTGGGCGACACAAATATTGAATGGTTTTATTTCAATATTACTGCGTTCCAAGATGCTGCAGTCAATCTTCTTACTCTAAAACTTCACAAATATCAAAGGCCTTGAGCTTAAAGCTTTATTACGAGTGCAACCCAAAAGGCCGCTATCAATCTTGTTCCTACAAAAAATTCCAAATTTAAGAAGTTTAGAAATCATTTGAAATTTGACCACGAAAGCTATGTAGTAGTATTATGTTATGCACTTACATTTTTTTGTTTGATACCAATTACTTGGAGTGAAGCTAAGCTTACAAGTGCAGCAGCAAACTTTCTGTTGGTTGTGGGCAATGAAGGAGGCGGACTCCGGCGATGCTGGGCAAAGGGGACGGTGTGCAGCCCATGATGACCCACAAGTATATGAGGTCAATTGTAGTCTTTTCGATAAGTAAGAGTGTCGAACCCAACGAGGAGCAGAAGGAAATGACAAGTGGTTTTCAGCAAGGTAATGTCTGCAAGTGCTAAAATTGTAAGTAGCGGAGTAGTTTGATAGCAAGATAATTTGTAACGAGCAAGTACGATAGTAGTAACAGAAGTGCAGCAAGGTAGGCCAATCCTTTGAGGCAAAGGACAGTCCAAAACGATCTCGCATGATAAGCAAAGTGTTCTTGAGGGTACACGGGAATTTCATCTAGTCACTTTCATCATGTTGGCTTAATTTGTGTTCGGTACTTTGATAATTTGATATGTGGGTGGACCGGTGCTTAGGTGCTGTTCTTACTTGAACAAACCTCTTATTTATGATTAACCCTCTCGCAATAATCCGCAACTACGAGAAAAGTATTAAGAATAAATTCTAACTATAGCATTAAACTTTTGGATCCAATCGGTCCCTTACGGAATAGCGAATAAACTGGGGTTTAAGCTTCTGTCACTCTCACAACCCACCATCTAATAACTACTCCACAATGCATTCCCTTAGGCCCAAATATGGTGAAGTGTCATGTAGTAGATGTTCACAGGACACCACTAAGAGAATGACAACATACATATCATCAAAATATAGAACACATATCAAGTTCACATGATTACTTGCAACATGATTTCTCCCATAACCTCAAGAACGAAAGTAACTACTCAGAAATGACAACATGCTCAAGATCAGAGGGGTATTAAATAGAATAATGGATCTGAACATATAATCGTCCACCAAATAAGCCATATAGTAATCAACTACAAGATGTAATCAACACTACTAGTCACCCACAAGCACCAATCTATAGTTTTGATACAAAGATTGAACACAAGAGATGAACTAGGGTTTGAGAGGAGTTGGTGATGTGAATATGTTGATGAAGATAGCCCTCCCCAAGATGGGAGAGTTGTTGGTGGATGATGATTTCCCCCTCCGGGAGGAAAGTTCCCCTGGCGGAATCGCTCCGCGGGAGGGCAAAAGTGCTCCTGCCCAAGTTCCGCCTCGAGGCGGTGGTGCTTCGTCCCGAATGTCCTCCTATGATTTTTTTCTAGGTCAAAATGACTTATATACCAGAAGATGGGCACCGAAGGTGGGCCGAGGAGGGCAGCACCCACCAGGGCGCGCCTGGGCCTCCTGGCGCGCCCAGGTGGGTTGTGCCCATCTGATGGCCCCCTCCAGTACTTATTTGATCCAATATTTTTAAATATTCCATCAAAAATCCTCGGCAAGTTTCAGCTCATTTGAAGTTGTGCAGAATAGGTAGCTTGATGTAGCCTTTTCAGGTCCTGATTTCAAGCTGCCAGAATTCTCCCCCTTGGTGAATACCTTGCATATTATGAGAGAAAAGGCATTAGAATTACTCAAAAAATCATTATAATACAATAAAACAACATAAATAACAGTAGTAAAACATGATGCAAAATGGACGTTTCAGCCCACCGCTATATCCCTCTGCTACAAGCTACGGCTCCAACTGCTATGGGCAACAATGACGAGGACCTGCAGATCATCGCCCCACCAGCATTGCTGG
The DNA here is from genome assembly GCA_021605145.1 of Aegilops bicornis. Classification (NCBI taxonomy): domain Eukaryota; kingdom Viridiplantae; phylum Streptophyta; class Magnoliopsida; order Poales; family Poaceae; genus Aegilops; species Aegilops bicornis. The sequence continues at coordinate 7,929,981 of CM038675.1, read as the reverse complement.
CTCGCCGACGTCCTCCTCCCATCATCGTCATCGATGAAGACGAAGAGGAGGTGCCAGTCTGCCAGGGCTGCCACCTCCCACTCAAGTCAAGTAAGAGGTGCGACGGTCAGGCCGATAGCAGGGGAGGAGCCTAACAATCTGAAATTGTAACTTTTAGATTTAGTTACATCGGTTATCGCCAGTGTTTGCAAGCTCAGTGAGATTCAGTTCTGTCAGTGTTGTTCGGTGTTAACAAGTTTAGTGTTTAAGTTTCTTTGAAACATTTTAAGTGTCTATGTGCTATCTTTGCATGTAAGACTAAATTCTATCTATGGGAGACTAAGTGTCTTTCAGAACTTTTGTCTGAACTTCTCTGAATTTGTCTGAACCTTTCTGAACTTGTTTATATACTGTTTAACTTTCTTGCAGGCCGCGATGAAGCAATTTCTGAAGTAAACAGATCTCAGCAACAATTTATGATACAACACACAGAAATAAACTGCATCAGACTTAGATAATTTATTTCTTAACTTAAATTATTACCAGTTCTCAGCATCAGGATAATATTTCTGCAGTACAGATCAGGGGGCAATCAGCACCCCCGACACCAACCAAAATGATCTGAACCCATTATAGTTCTTAGGCAGTTCATAGTTAATATTGATATTAAGATGCATATTTGCATCAGGTTGATCAGTCCTAGGCCAATTATACATACTAGGAAAATTGATCGTGCATTGCAACGGGGAGCACACCATCAAAACATTGTCATGGGTGTGAAAACATGCATGAAAAAAAAGGATTATATGTGTTTTTACCTTCTTGTCGCATCCTGATTGATGCCTTTTTACTGTTGTGTACAGTGACGTGGCCGTGTACACACCATTCCCTAATATCATATCCGCCTCAGGAGTATTGTACATTATATTTTTCATCTATATATTTGTAAGAAGTAAGATCATGGTTCGAATAAAGTTTTTCGGCTGACCATTGCTCGTCATATAATCTCAAAATAACCTATGCATAATCGGACTCGCCAAAATAAGGACGAGGTGTTGTATTTCTGTGATGTTATGTTTTCTACACATGCAACGGTAGTTTGTTAGGAAAATAATCTCAGTAAAACAACTGAAATAAAAATGAAGGATATTTTTCTGGGATTTGATACGAACATCAATATATATGCTCAATTTTTACTCCACGAGGCAAAACAAAAATTCTGCAAATGAATGACAATTGACGAGCTGTTATTAGGGTTGAAATGAGATCGCTATATGAGCTGAGTATTTCCTCCTAATTTTACTTTTCTGTCGATCATCTGGAAGAAAGACTGTTATATGTTTCTAGTGACTTGGTCAGAACTTGAATTCCATGTTATATGTAGCACTACATGACTGCCTTAACACCCTTTTTAAGAGTACATGTGCTAATCTGATAATCCAAATCAGAAATATGCTAATGTTAGAACAAAAATATGCAAAAGGAAGTAAATTACAATATATACATTGAAGATAATTACTAAAAACATAATTCCATAATGGCGCTAGCTAACTTGTATTATTCTTGTAGCATGATACTACTACTGCTTGCTTGTTTGATTACCTGCTGGGTCAGAATTCCTATTCACTTGAGAAAGTAAGTAAATCTTCTTCTGGTGCATGATACCACTTTTTGTGTTCATCATGCACTGCGATTTTTACCAATTGTGTATAAAATAAACTGAAGCTATCAGTTTGATGTGAGATCTATCAATTTTGTCTTTTTTGCCGAGAGATGCTCAAATGTCCAAACGAGTTGAATTTTGCACCGAACCTCATGCATCAAATTATCTAACACACAAAAAATTGTAATTTTTTAAATTTTTCTAGTATTTGTTTTGAGTTTTTTCGTCGGCGCGGGTGCAGCTGAGCCCGGGAGCCAAATTGGCCTTCTCGCCTCATATATACTTACCATCCAGAGCTGCCACTTCACTCCTCCATCACAACTTCCTTGATCTTGTCCAGCTTTTGCTTGCACCCCTGACCAACCTTCAGGAGCTCAGCAATGACATTCCCTAGCTTCTTCTTCTCTTCTTTAAGGAGGTCTCTATCCACCTCTATCTCCTTCATGGCCTTCCTTGTGTTTTGGATTATATCAGCTTGACTCTGAAGGATGCACCTCTGTTCTTTCTTGAGCTTAAGCTTCTCCATTTGAAGCTCAATCTTTGCCTACTCCTCAAGTTGCTTTTTCTTATCCTTTAGTTCATTGATTGCCTAGCTGGTGCAATCCATGTCATGAGATTTCATTCCATCCTGATAATCAAACAACTTGGACACATCATCCACTAGCTGGTTGTATTGATTGGCCAGAGAATCAAGCTCCTTCTTTAGTTCTGCAACCTCTATCCCATGAGCATCATTATCCTGGACTCTACCAAGGTTTTGCTCATGATACATATCCCGGAGCTTGCTTAAGCACCTTTGCAGAATTACAGGCCAATGGGCATCTACCTATTTCAGAACACCACAGTTCACAACATCCTGAAAATTAAGTTAAATTTACAGTGAGTTGTATTGTTCAGTAACAAACAAATTCAGAATAATAAATCATAAACACTAATCATATACATAGCTACACTAGCTAGCTCTATACTAAAAATACAAAACATTGCTATGTTTCCAATGCTCTTTGCTACAAAGTACAGTATTCAGACATAGCAATGTTTTTACACTTCAGCAAAATTCAGAATAACACCAACTATGCTAATCAAATCCATGACAACTTGGTCCATTACCTCAGTAGCACATCCTATGAATCTCCTGCCGGTGTCAGTGCCTTCAAATGCCACAAACTTGCCTGGCATCTGCCTGTGCAAAATGCACCTTCGCTCAGATTCAGTCACAAGCCCGCAGAAACTTGGGTCTATCACAGTGTCAGGAGTTTGCTGCAGCAGCAAAAACATACTCCCTCCGTTCCTAAATAATTGTCTTTCTAGAGATTTCAACAAGTGACTACATACAGAGCAAAATGAGTGAATCTATACTTTAAAACATGTCTACATACATCCGTATGTTGTAATCCATTTGAGATGGCCAGAAAGACAATTATTTAGGAACGGAGGGAGTATATATCAACTACAGCTCACACATATGAACTTAAATGGAAGAAGTCCCATTTATCTTCAAACCCTAACCCTAACCCTAGAAGGGACATGAGAGGAGAGGAGAGGGAGAGGAGAGAGTGAGTTGACTTACAAAGTACTCCATCTGCATGCTGCTGAACTCGCTCATGTACACGTCATCATCGGAGGCCTCGTTACTGTTGGTCCACGACGGCATGGTCGCGGCGTAACCGGAATGCGAAAAGATGAAACAGAAGCAGAGGAGAGCAGGGAGTGGAGTGGGCTCGGGGGAGAGTGAGATCGGGTGGGGACGAGCTGGCCGATCGGCTAGGTTAATCCTGGTTCGACCCGGTGCCATTGACAGGCTGCTCTAACTGCGGCAAGCGTGCGCCGTTAGCCGTTAGGCCGGCCGACAGCCTGGCAGGTGGGCCACTGTTTCAGAAGCGCGGTTAAAACAGTTCAAACGACCATCAGCTAGACTTGGTAGTTTTTAGTACAAAATTAGAAAATTTTGGTAGTTTTCTGTCAAATTTAAAAAACTGGTAGTCATGTGGGACTTGAACCTCTAAAGTGGCAGTTTTTTGTCAATCACTCTAAATATCCAGCTAGTGGTTGTTTGTGTCTCCCATATTTAATACTCCCTCCGTTCTCAAATATTTGTCTTTCTAGAGATTCGAACAAATGACTACATACGAAGCAAAATGACTCAATCTACACTCTAAAATATGTCTACATAAGTCCGTATGTTGTAATCCATTTGAAATGTCTAGAAAGACAAATATTTGGAAACGGAGGGAGTAGTATAGTATGTACACCCAGTTCCATAAAAAATGCATGTTATGTCCGTTTTCTCGTTTTCATAAGGTTTCTCTAAAATCAATTACTATCCAATCCGCAATCCGTCTTCGTCCATGACTAGCTGCATAATATGAACTTCCTCTTTAGAAAAGCGAACAAAATTCCTCCTCGTTTAAGAAGGCAAGAACCATATTCTATTCGCTTTGCTTGTCTTGGAATTCCAGTTATAAAGTTTCTTCTGTAGAAAAAGAGAATAAGATCCCTCCGTTCATCAGTAACGGAATGGTCCTGCACTCCTGGTCTCCTGCTCGTCGATACCTTGCTCGATGGCATCAGCGAAATTCCAGCTCCGTACATCATCGGGGTCGATGGGGGAAGAGAGAGGACTGTGGTGTACGCATAAAATCGATTTTTCTTCGTCTGGCATGGAACGCTGCCATCCACTGCACTGGAGCTGGCCGCTCTCTTGGTCCTGCCTCTCGCTCTCTCCTTTCAAATATTGTTCGGAATTTCAAAAAATCTTCATATATACTCCCTCCATACCATATTATGGTACAGAGGAAGTAGATTCAGAAAATGTTTGTGTTTTCCTGTTTCTGTTTGCAGTTAAAAAAATGTTCCCATTTTTTTTTAAAAAAAATTGAGTTCTCAATTAAAATCTCAGGTTTTCTGAAAAATTGTTCACAAGTTTTCTGCAAAAAAATTCACAAGTTTTCTGATAAATTGTTCACAAATTTTCACGATGTTCACTTTTCAAAAAACTGCATTTTTTTCAAAAAGAAATCCGTATTTGGAATTTGTCAAAAAAGGTCGGGTCTGCCGCTGAAGTTTATTTTTAATATTTCGTGCTACTTATTAGTCAGTAACGGTCGTCATCTCTAGTGGCTAACAATGTGCTACGCCAGCAGGAGGCCTCTGGTTCGATCCCTGGCAAAATACTCATCCACTTATACTGGAGGTCTGATACAAAACACTACGTTGCAACATGCAGTTCAACTCTAAGCCTCAGCTCAAACATGCACACATCCTAACTCACCACACATGCCACCTCATCGAACAAACTAATTATATCACTCTTAACATGCATGAAAAATGACATCATCCAAAAATATTGCAACCAATCACCGCAGCAACCAGATGACGAGGTGGACCAAGAATCCCTCGCCCTCCTCTATACATCTAACGAGGTGGACCAAGAATCAGGAAAACCGTATTCTTGATCGACACGTTGCCGTCATCACCACCACCGGAAAAAAACACTCTAGCCCTCAAAGACGTGACTATATCGATGCAACGTGGATCCATGGTATGATACAAGGTGAATTATAACATGCATGAGAAAGAATGCTACAAAGTTCAAATATATGTTAACCATGCACACTGAAGTACACAATGTGGGGGAAGGGAAACACTCCGGACTTTTTTCCGCATGAAAAACGGTGAAGGACCGCTTCTAGTGCGCATGGATCCCATAACCACACAAACCATGGCACTTGGAGCTGTCATTAGCTATCTAGACACAATACAAATATTTTGTACATGCGCACATCTCACACATGTCGTGAGCTTGTGCGCTAGCTTATTTGGAAAAGGGAACACACTTGCCATTAAAAATATTAAAGATACAATGCACAATTTTTATTTAGTTGACGCACGTCGGTGAAACCGGGGCTAAGGATGATATCTTGGAGCTTGACATCCGGGTGACCCCTGGCGGTAGTGGTAGCTAAGCATCTGGCAGTGGTAGAAAAGGGCCTAGTAAATGCATGAGTTGGAGGACATGCGTCACGAACTCACCACCAGTACTGAGATGATGAGCATGGAAAGCACCCCCGCAGCGAGGCGCGATGTAGAAGAGCATCTCCAACCATACCTCTGCGATGAGGTCCCAACGGTCGTCTCGAGGCATGCCATTCAACTCAGTAGACATTGTACATGCACGAAGGAACACCCGAGAATCAAGAGCCTTCATATTGTTTTTCAGAAGTTGCACTTGATTTACCGGTTGGCTGCCAATATTGTCTGTACCAGCTGATTGTTGCCCTTCTCTGATAGCTTCAAGCAGCATCCTGGTAGCTTCTAAAACAAACGGAACAGTATTTCCTCGATAAAGTTTCTTCAATTCAGCGTGAGTTTTGGTAAGTACGTGCTTGGAGCTTCTTGTAAGCATCACACCGCACGTGAAGACAAGGTACATCATATAGTTTGATAGCTCTCTGCTCATCCTTATCTTTTCAGTTTGATGTGGACTAGAGATGCTTTCTTCTTCGGAGTAGCACATCTCTGTTGCAATGTGCCAAATTAGCACACTTGTTGGCAGGTCAGCATTGTCAATGATCGTGCGCATAACGGTCCACCTCTGAAGCGCTAGCTGTCCACGAAAACTAGCAAAGTTCCAGCCTCCTTGCTCCCCTGTTCCCAAGTCTAACAACTTATCAAGGACAAGCTCCTCGAGATCTTTACCTACGGCGATTCTTGAAAATGTCTTGTGCTTGTCAATCATGCTATACTGTGCAAGCATTTTGGACCACTGTTTTCTATGTCGGCCTGCAGGGTGAATATAGTTGGCTGCACGCACGACTACACAAGGTGGTGTACAAGATGTTGGTGCATCACTCGATGCGAAGTAGGAAAGAATGGACATGAAGAGAGATGCCAACTCGAGGAGTATGGCCCCTATGAGTAATATGTAGGAGACTGTGACATCTGTCTGGTTGTAGAGTTGGGCCTTGGCAGCGACCATGAAGAGCTCCAATGTTATCAAGGCCGAAATAAGTGGGAAGAGCACGAGAAATGATAAAATGAGAGAAACTACCATGCTTATTAGCACTTTTCCAACATCAGATGGATCTCGGAACATTATTCTGGAACAGTCCATCCACAAAGAATGAAGCCTGAACTTGGTGTAGACGAGTTCATACTCACGAACAAGCAGTGCGCTGACATAAACGTAAGCCCTGGAGCGGTCTGCACTAGACTTGAGCACATTGAGCAACTCTGGTATGATATCTGCACCTTCAATAGTATCCCTATCATTGAGTGGGCTATCCAGCAGTATATCTGAGATATAGGTGGGAGGGGGCGGCAGCTTCACATTGTCGTCATTAAGCATCATATCATGTACTCTTTGCTTTAGTATATCCTCAGAAGATTCCCTCCCCGAACTACCACCGCGTACATAATCCTTAAAATCAAGCGCGCTATTAAATCCGAGGAAATCTGGGCTAGATGCGAAAAGGCAAAGGGTACGCCCAATGTACTTGAAAACCCCAGACAAGAACATGAGCACCGTGGCAGCTAGTAATCGGCTGTCTTGCCAAGATGATATGGAGATGACATAGCAGGCTGTTAATGCTTGGGTGACCAATCCTAGTAGGTGGCGCCGCCAGAGCTCGTTGTCCTGCATGGAAAAGGCAGTGATTGTGTCCTGTCCTCCCAGGTGGAGGAGCAGGAATGGTGCCCAGAAGATAAGAAGATGGTGTGAGCTGATTGCATGGACCGCGAGATGTCCGAGAATAAAAATGGCCACAAAGTCAGCTGATAAGTAGGCCAGCCATATAAGGGAGTTGAGGACGCTGGAAACGCTGTGCCTCCGCATGCCTGCTGTGAAGAAGAGGAATACTTGTAGGCCAAAGCTTACAAGTATGAGGCAATGGATCTCCCATTCGTTCCAGAGCCCTTCGACAGCCTGCAGGCTGCTAATTGACAAACCCAAATAAAAGAATCGTCACTTAGTGGAGCATCGTATGTTGTGTTGTTTGCACTGCCTACTAACATGTATTAATTTCAATGATTTCTTCTATTTTTATATCCAACATGATAATTTATTTAAAAAATGTAGTGCTCAATTATTTGAGATTTTTACACCTAAAACTGCACATAATTTAAAATAAAATTGCTGCATTGATAGAGTGTAATTTTAGCAGCATGTAACCACAATTTGGTCTATTTCTAGGTCATGTATGGATTAAGATAGGTATGGTGGTGGTTGGATGTTGCTAAAAAAAGATTGAAAAGGTGACTGGAATTGCCCTAAAAAAGGTGTCTGAGATTGAAGTATATTTGAAATATAGTTTTTCACATTCTATTTGAAATATACTACTTTATCGTTCCTAAATAAATAGATCGTCTAAATTTTGTCCATGCAAAACTTTAGGACCTATGTGGGTATTAGGATAAAGAGAGCAACTTGATCTATAGAAACTGTCTGAGTGTATAGCTGAGGGAGAAAGCTATGGAAAATAAGGAATTCATTGCATGGGCTGCACTTAATCTACATGCCTGGACATCACAAATTACTAGTTTCCGTTTTCCTATTGAGGTTTAAATTACTTAGTCTCATGTGCATTGAACAGTTGGTCCATATAGTACTATATATAGTCAATAACACTGGAAGTCACAGAACTTGCTCTAGATGTTAAGTTTGATGCTAAAACTTTGAAAGTACGGATTTATGGTCACCTAGCTTGATATCGCATGCGAATACGGCACCTCCTCCCCTGTGACATGCTCATTGTGGCACACCATCGTGGCACTTGCCCACCGGTCAGTGGGTGGGAGTGAGGAGGCGTTGGGTGCCCTGCCCTTTGGTTCTTTTGCAGAATGCTCCCTAGCATTTTATGAATTATGTAGAAAAGCCCTCAAATTAAGAAATTCACGTGTAGTTTTTTAGCAGAAAACACCCTTGACTTTTATTTAATTACGCATGAAGCCCCTCCATCGATTGGAGGTAACATCTATCCCCAAATCTTCCCGTTGAGAGAAAATAGCACCAAAAATGAAGCACCAAGGATTCAAACCAGGGACCTCACTCAAGCTAGCTCTCATATGCACTAACCCCTCCACCAGAGACCATTTTGTTGCAAGCGCAACAGATAAATATTTCTTTAATCCTATTCTTACCTGGACATCAGCTCAACAAAAATAATAGTCAAAGGAAATTCAAAATGGCAACGCCAGAATTAGATTAAATAAACGAAAACTAAAAGGCTATAGACCATGTGATCGGGTCCGTTAAAATTCAAGTTGTGCTTGTGTGGCAGCATGCATACACTAGTAGAAAAAGGGTCAAACGTGAAGCACATTAGTGCCGGTTTGTATTAGAGCCGGCACAAATGTATACATTAATGCCGGTTCCAACGGCTAGCCGGGCCGCTCTCATTAGTACCGGTTCGTGGCTAACCTTTAGCACCGGTTCGTGCCACGAACCGGTACTAATGAGGGTGGTGGCAGGATGTTGTCGATGCTGGGCCCCTCCAAGATTTTTAGTACCGGTTCGTGCCATGAACCGGTACTATAGGTCCTCCTGCATATAAACCCTTCGTCCAGCTCGCTCTGTTCTTCCCCTTTCCCTCTCCTCTCCTCTCTGTTCTTCCTCTTCTCCCCTCGAGCTCATCACACATTTTGTCCAAAATTTGTCAAGATTTGAAGGCCCCCATCCATTCAAGTGATCATAAAGGTTAGCAACTTTGTCCTTTCATCTCTCATTGCTAGATTAGTTCTTGCATTGGTTTATATAGTTATTAATTTGTGAGTTTAGTAATTTGGGAGGAAATATATATATATATATATATATATATATATATATATATATGTGCTAGTATTTCATTTATATGCAATTTGAGGTCAAAATAACACTTAGTTTGCATATGTAGGTGTGGTTTACTTAGTGCCTTCTAAATCTCTGTCAGAACCACCGTCGATCGCCCTTTCTCCGTCAGCCAAAGACCACCTTGTGGTGAGCCTCTTGTTCATGAAATTTTATATAAAAATTGATGTTTGTGTGATTTGGATATATAGTTACTCGTATAATAATTATCTTACCCGTCGTTGTTTGTTATACATAGTGCCATGGTTTTGATATCCGTCCCCGTCGGCCCTCGTCCTTGTTATGATTCGGATGTGGTATATTCTCTTTTAAAACTATTTGTTGCATTTCGTGTTTATGACAAATTATGCCCATCAAGTTGACATAGATATTTTATCTAGGAGGTATGTGAACCGGAAATTCCAACCGACCCTATTGTCGAGAGGTTAAATTTAGTTGAAAGAGAAAACGAGTACTTGAAAGAAAAATTGAAAAGAATTGAGGGGAGAAGATGGAATTGGAGTTGCATGTTGCCGATGTAAATCGATGATCACAAGATCAAGATGGAGAAAATGCGCTTGAAGATTAGAAAGATTAGATAATATGCCATCTATAGTGAGGCTTGGTATCATTATGCTGTTGGATCAATTGTTACCTTAGTTGTGATCTTGATCGCATTTGTTGTTGCATTTAAATGCTTTAGCTAGAGAGTTATTTGTTTGTTGCATTTAAGTGTTATATGAACTTTATGTATGAACTTGTATTAATTTGGTCTATTCGGTGTTGTGTAATGAAGATGAGCCGGCAATGGATGTACGATGACCGATGCTCTCCCCAGTTCGTTGAGGCGTGCATACTTTTCTGCTTGCGGCTGAGGCAAACAAGCGGGCGGATGGTTTTATGCCTTGTCCATGTGCTGGCTGTAAGAATGGTCGCGATTACTCTACGTCAAGAACCATTCACGTCCACCTGTTTGAGTCCGGTTTCATGCCCCACTATAATGTTTGGACCAAGCACGGAGAAAGAGGGGTTATGATCGAAGACAATGAAGAAGAAGAGGACGACGGCGGCTATCCCGCCATGGGTTCCCTGAATACGATGATACAACAATGGGGGAAGAAGCTGAGCCGGTAATGCGGGAAGAAGTTGGGCGGCAATGCGGAAAGCTGAAGAAGAGGCATCGATGAGCCCGTTGATGATCTAGGTCGGGCCATTGCCGATGCAAAGAGAAAGCTATGCAAGTGGTTTGGAGAAAAAGAAGTTGCAGCGCATGTTAGAGGATCACAAAAATTGTTGTACCCGAATTGCGTGAGGTGACAAGAAAAAGCTGGGCACCACTTTGGAATTGATGCAATGGAAGGCGTAGAATGGTGTATCGACAAGGAATTTGGAAAGTTGCCGTAATGATAAAGGATATGCTTCCAAAGGACAACGAATTGCCCGAGAGTACGTCTGAAGCAAAGAAGGCTGTCTGCCCTCTAGGGTTAGAGGTGCGTAAGATACATGCATGCCCTAATGATTGCATCCTCTACCGCGGTGAGTACGAGGATTTGAGCGCTTGCCGGTATGTGGTGCATTGCGCTATAAGATCAGCCGCGATGAGCATGGTGATGTCGAGGGCGGCGCCCGTGAAGAAGATTCCTGCCAAGGTGATGTGGTATTCTCCTATAATACCACGGTTGAAACGCTTGTTCCAAAACAAAGAGCATGCCAAGGCGATGCGATGGCACGAAGAAGACCGTAAGAAAGGCGGAAAGTTGAGAGTACCGGTGACGAGTCGCAGTGGAGAAAAATCGAAAGAAAGTACGGGAAGGAGTTTGCGGATGACGCAAGGAGCGTATGGTTTGGTCTAAGCGCAGATGGCATTAATCCTTTTGGGGAGCGAGCAGCAACCATAGCACCGGCATGTGACTCTATGTTTGTATAACCTTCCTCCTTGGTTGTGCATGAAGCGGAAGTTCATTATGATGCCGTGCTCATCCAAGGCCCTAAGCAACCCGGCAACGACATTGATGTGTACCTAAGGCCATTAGTTGAAGAAATCTTACAACTGTGGAATGGAGCAGTGTACGTGCGTGGGATGAGCACATGGGGAAGAATTTGACCTAAAGGTGTTGCTGTTCGTGACCATCAATGATTGGCCTGCTCTCAAGAACCTTTCGTGACAGACAAACAAGGGATACCGCGGATGCACGCACTGTTTGGATGATACCGACAAGATATATTTGAATAGTTGTATGAAGAATGTGTACAGGACATCGTCGATTTCTTCCGAGCAGGCATCCCGTAAGAAAGAAAGGCAAGCATTTCAAAGATGAGGCGGATCACCGGACGAAGCCTCGCCACCGTCTTGGTGTGATGTACATGATATGGTCAAGGATTTGAAGGTGATATTTGGAAAGGGTCTGGCGGACAACCTGTTCCAAAGGACGCCGACGGACGCGCACCCATGTGGAAGAAGAAATCTATATTTTGGGACCTGCCATATTGGAAAGACCTAGAGGTCCGCTCCGCAATCGACGTGATGCACGTGACGAAGAATCTTTGCGTGACCCTGCTTGGCTTCTTGGGCGTGTATGGGAAGACAAAAGATACACCCGAGGCACGGGAGGACCAGCAACGTATGCACGGAGAAGACGGCATATATCAGGGTCATGCAAGCTACGCTCTTACCAAAGAAGAGAAGGAAATCTTCTTTGAATGCCTGCTCGATATTAAGGTACCGTCGGCTTCTCGTCGAATATAAAGGGAATAATAAACATGGCAGAGAAAAGTTCCGTAACCTAAAGTCTCATGACTGCCACGTGATTATGACGCAACCGCTTCCGGTTGCATTGAGGGGCTTCTACCGAAAACGTTCGATTAGCCATTGTGAAGCTATGTGCATTTCTCAATGCAATCTCTCGTAAGGTAATCGCTCCGTAAATCATACCAAGGTTACGTAATGATTTGGTGCAATGTCTTGTCGGTTTGAGTTGGTGTTCCCACCATCCTTCTTCAACATCATGACGCACGTCCTAGTTCACCTATCTTGAAGAGATTAACGTTTTGGGTCCTGTATTTCTACACAATATGTTCCCCTTTGAGAGGTTCATGGGAGTCTTAAAGAAATATGTTCATTACCATGCTAGGCGTGAAGTAAGCATCTCCAAGGGCCATCAAAATGAGGAGGTCATTGAGTTTTGTTTTGACTTTATTCCTGACCTTAAGCCGATTGGTGTTCCTGAATCGCGGCATAAGGGCAGACTGGATGGAAAAGGCACGCTAGGAGGGGAACAAATAATATGTATGGACGGACATTCTCTCAATGAAGCACACTACACAGTTCTACAGAATTCCGCCTTGGTGGCTCCGTATATGGATGAACACAAGAATTTGCTACGCTCCAAACACGGAGCGGTCGATGACTGGATTACACGTGAACAAACCAGAGTTTCGCCACCGGTTGCGGATACGTACCATGCATGACACCTCTATTGAAGATGACCTGTACTTGCTGTCCCAGTTACCATCTTCGAATATAATGACTTTCAAAGGGTACGAGATAAATGGTAATACATTTTACACGATCGCCCAAGATAAGAAGAGCACCAAGCAAAACAGTGGTGTCCGTTTTGATGCAGAAACCAAGACAGGAAAGGAAACATATTATGGTTATATACAGGACATATGGGAACTTGACTATTGACGTGGTTTAAAGGTCCCTTTGTTTCGGTGCAAATGGGTCAATATGACACGAGGCGGGGTAATGGAAGACCCATGATGCGGAATGACAACAAGGATCTCAACAATCTTGCATATGCGCATTTAACCATTCGTCCTAGCCAATGATGTGGCACAGGTTTTCTATGTGAAGGACATGTCTACCAAGCCAAGAAAAAGAAAAGATAAGGAAGCGAATGCATCGTCTGATGAGCCAAACGGCACATAGTTCTTTACGGGAAGAGAAACATCGTGGGAGTGGATGACAAGACAGACAAGTCAGAAGATTATGAAAAGTTTGATGAAATTTCTCCATTCACAATGAATATTGACCCGAGCATCCCGTTAAATGATGAAGATTTTCCATGGTTACGGCGCAAAGGGACACACGCGAAGAAAAAATTTCACACCCAAAGATCTGGGATGTGATCGGCTTCACTATCATCACTTTCTTCTGTGTTTCACACCCAGGAGGGAATCTCTGTAATAGTTAGGGTAGTTATGTGTTTTGGCATTTGAAACGCGAAGAAATTTTATGTGCAAACAAATTCTTTCATGCCTTTACTGATTTTTAAAGTTAAATTATTCACAAACTAGTGATTCACACTAATTTCAAATAATTCAAAATTTAAACTATTCAAATTTGAAAACTACGGGCACTAACAGAAAGTTTGTAATTTTTGTACCTAAAGCAAAAATATTCACAGAGAAACTCTAAATACACAAAAAAACTACATAAAAATAAATAAAGCAAAAAAGCCCGCCTACTAGGCCGTGGCGGCCTGCATACGACTAGAAACCCAACCTGTTGTTGGGCCGGATGCAGGCCCGCAAAGGCTCAAGTGGCCCACAGGCAACAAAGAACACGTAGGCCCAGTGGGCCTGCTTTGGAGAGGAGCTCGAGAGGCGACCGCACGGGGTTTATAAACCGGTGTGGTCGCTCCTCGGCTAGCGAGTGGGACTAAACTTGCCGCACTGCACCTGCCCCAGACCCCTTTAGTACGGGTGGTGGCACAAACCGGTACTAAAGGCCCCACTTTAGTACCGGTTTGTGCCACCACCCGGTACTAAAGGGGTCGCTCCGCTGCTTGGGCTGGCCAAAACAGACCTTTAGTACCGGTTGGTGGCTCCAACCGGTACTAAAGGTGCCTTCTATATATACAACACTTCGAAAAATTTCATTCTCCCTCTGTTTCTTCCTCTGTTTCCCATTGAACCGCCCGATCGATCGACGCGTCACCGACCCCGTCGCCGTCGCCGCCCGTCCCGTCCCGTCGCCCTCGTCTCGTCGCCGCCGGGCCCGTCCCGTCGCGCCCGTCCTGCGTCGCCGCCCCAGCGTCACGCCCGACCCGTCGCTGCCCGACCATCGCCTCGCCGTCGCCGTCGCCCGCTGTGAGCTCTCCCCTCTAACCCTCTCTCGCCCCGGCCACCATGGGCGCCGCCTCCCCGAGCCCATACACACACACAAGCATGATGAACACACACACACATACACGTATATATGTATGAATGCATGTATATATTAGTATATACGTATTTTGTATGTTTAATTAGTTTAGATTTTTAGATTATTGTTTTTCACTAGTATATATGTATGAATGCATGTTAGATGGATATAATTAGTGTTTAATTAGTATGGAATTTTTTTATATAATGTTGTTTTTCTGTTTTTTAATGGATGTATAGAAATTGTTTTTTCTGTTTTTAGTGTTAGATGCTTAATTAGTATGAAATAGTATATAGATTTTTTGAAATAGTAGAAATGTTAGAAATTTTAGTTATCAAAATCCAATCATTAAAAAATATTATTTTTTTCGGGGATATAGCTAGTATTTGTTCTCGACGATGCTGCCCGCATCCTCGCTGGTCGACTCGTTCATGACGACGTCCAGCCGCCCATGTCCGGACTGGGCTCACTGGCTGGCACTGGAGGTGCTGCTGGAGGGGCGCGCTTGATGAGGAACCCGGCCCGGGTCCCGTCGTCGACCCGATCTCGTTTGGTGGCGTTCGCGTGGGCCAGTTTGGTGCGGAGGGACCCGGCCCCACGGAGGAGGTGCGTCGCCGTGTCGGGGAGGAGGACGAGCACGCCCATCGCTACATGGTTGCGTTAGAGGGCGGCAGGTTCTCCAATACCGGCGATATCTTCAGGGATCTCACTTCAGCTATGATCCTGTGAGGGTTCCTTCTCTTTGGGTGTCCACCGCCCGCGACGCAGGAACCGCGAGTGTCCTAGATTCTTCTATAGTATTCGATCTTTAATTAGCTAGCCAGTGATGTACTATTCAATATTATATATTATTCGAGACGATGTATTCGAGATTGTATCTATTATTCTAGACGAAGTATTCGAGATTATATCTATTATTCGAGACGATGTAATTTGAATACTAAATTGTTTTATATTTCTTTTGAATTAGTTAAATAAAAGCTATGGCAGACAATAACGACAGAGATGGAGAACAGACAATGTTCGAAATGATAAGCGGGCAGATGATAATCGTAATGAAGAAGATTATGACGGCTCAATTTCTAAACAACACCGGAGAGGGTGATATGATATTCGATCGCGACGACCGAATTGATGAAGTCATGAACTACGATTATGACGATGACGAAGAATATGTTGATCCTGAAACAACAAAGACCGCGAGGTATATATATTTATATAAGCAGGTTTCGGTGATCATCACATGTTTTAAATGACTTGAAGATATATTAACGAATCGATCTTTGTTCTTTCAGCCATCCGGATCGAGCAAATCTTCAGCAAAAGGACGAAACGAGGCCCGAACAAAAAGTTGAAGGAGGGCGTAAAGTACAATATCGAAGCGGTCGGACCTAATGGCGAACCATTAGCGCCTAAGAAGATTGCGGACAAGTTCATTAAATGGGTGTGGAGTTCTTGTGAAGGACCAACTCCGATCTCCCTTCAAGAATGGAGAGAGCCAGCAAAAGACAAAGGACAAAAGGCAAAGAGGACGCTGCTCCACGTCCGGATGTTACTTTTGTCGACAAGAATCAAAAAGATCTGCTTTGGGATACTCTCATGGAACATTTCACCCTACCGGATCATTTCACGTAAGCAGATGTGCAGAAAGTCAAGGACGCTGCTCTTAGGAAGATGGCGGTTGCATTCAAGAACCACAAGAATCGTGAATGAAACAAGTACGTCAAGGGAGGAAGGAAGACTCCGGATTCGAGGGAACACTAGAGAACCAACGTGCTCATTGGGACGATTTCGTGAAATTCAAGGATTCGGAATTAGCTAAGGAACGGTCGAGAATAAACAAGAAGAATGCCGAAAAAAGGATAAGTTCCATAAGTGGGGCCGGTGGCTATGCGGTGGCACTGCCTAAGTGGGATAAGTCCGAGAAAGCGAGGGAGGATGCAGGTGCCACTCCGGTTACTAAGAGCTGGCCCCCCAGGGTCCGGACTTGGTTCTATGCGCATGGGGGAGTTGGACCCAAGACAGGCAATGTTTCGACGAGGGCAAGTCTGAAGGAGCCGACGATGCGATACTTGTTGCAATAGAAGAGGCACGATCGGGGTGTTCCAGCCCAACAGAGAGAACGACGAGCTTACGCGTGCTCGGGAAATCCTGAACACCCGGGAAGAACACGAGGCAAGGGCGCTATTCCGTGGTATGAGGGGTTTTCAGACCGAACACCGACTACGTAACCCGTGCGAGAAAGAAGATTGCAGAGGAGAAGAAGAGGAAGATGGAGGAGGAGCAGAGGAAGCGGGACTATGAACGCCTTCAAGGCCTATAAGCAAGTCAAGCGGAATTGGCGGTCAAATTCCAGCGGCAGGAGCAGATCGACTCACTTAGCCAACAAAGGGGTCTCAAAGAGCTGCAGCAGCTAGCGGATGATCCAGCATTGGATAGCACCGCCCCATCCATGCGTAGAAGCAGCGTGGGTTCCGCCCGGACGACGCAATGCTGGGTAGATATCCCGTGGATGACATCACGGAGAACACTAGCTGCGAGCTACACGTTAAAATGAAGAACATATCCATGAAGGTGGCGGACGGCGTTGCTTTTCCAATTACCCCCAAAGCAACCTACCATTGCATCCCGATTCCAGAGGGCTATGCTCGTGTCATGGTTGACGAGGTGGTGCAGCCATATTCGGGCTAGAGCTTGACATTCACGGAGGTGAGGACGGCGCTTTCTCCGGGCGCCAACCATCGTATCATCCTATGGAAAAAGGATTGCATCATCTTTCAAGGCCACCGACACGCGTCATCCGACTCCTCGTCAAGTCCGCCACCGAGTCAGCCGTCTCCCGCTCCCCGCAAGTCCACCAAGTCCGGCAAAGTGTCGTGCCACTCCTCCTCCAAGTCCGGCAAAGTGTCGCCACTCCTCCTCCTCCAAGTCCGCCACAGCGTCAGACGTCCACTCCTCCTCCAAGTCCGGCACAACCTCAGGCCACTCCTCCTCCAAGTCCGGCACAGCTTCAGGCGGCCACTCCTCCTCGTCCAACTCAGCCCCGTCAGCCGGCGTCTGCGCCGCCTCAGCAATCACAGAAGAGACACCCCGCAGCTATGGTGCGTAGCGGTACGATTCGAGGTAGTACAGGAAGTACAGGCGGAGGCAAGCGATATAAATATGGTCCAAGCCTCACGCCTCTTCCGCAGAGGTCTTATGACAGGTCCGAGGAGGAAATCGCAGCCATATCGAAGTCCGAGGTGGAAGCCCATTTTGCACCAAAACCGCCACCGCAGCCAAGGGAGAAAGTGCCTGAGGAAACGATTGACCACTTCATTCGTATGGCTCAACCACCAGCTCCCAAGCATGTTGACACAGACTATGAGCGCCACATCAGGAAGTTAAATCGAGCACGTCTACGTAAGGAGGCGAGCTCGGGATCGAGCAAACAAGAAGCAGCTGTCAAAAAGTGCGGGAAAACCATTCCCCAGCTGGGAGAACAGTGGCGCAATCGATCCCTCGCTTGTTGTGCCAACAACACGTGATAAAGACGCGTCCAATATTATTGTGGGAAAACAGTTTACGCTCCTGAGGTGGGCAATGTGGTAATAACGGAGGACCATATAATGCAGGCTGAAGTTCTCAAAATCACTGTTGGACAACTCCTCGAGATCGAGCCCATGCCTGTGCTTAGAGAGGATGAAATAAAACGGAAATATGTATGGGGCCAACCTTTGGTCCATCCAGACAAGGTCAAGAACCTCCCAACGAGAATGTATGAATTGCATCAATGGTACATGAACATTACCAAGATTTCCGATCGATTGTCCCTCATGGTGAATGTCAAGGAGGAGCATTACTTCCATGAGAAAGTTGTGTCCGTTGAGTATTCTGAACTGTTTCAGTTATACAATCAAGACGCACTCAACAAATCTATCGTCAGTTGCTATTGTCTGTAAGTGATTTCTTTCTGTAATTTAAGTCTCAAGCTAGCTGTCTTGATCCTTTTGATCAATCATTACCTGTAATTATCCTCACTATATTCTTTCTCGTGGTATTATATGCAGGATGAAGATATATGAAATGAAAAAAGGTGGACGCTTTGGCATTGGGTTCATTGACCCAAACAACGTTAATGAATACACATGGAAACTAAATCCACGTTATCAAAAGGACGTAGAGGAGAACATGCTAGAGTTCTTGAAGCGCCTCAAATACAATAAAGATATACTACTTTCTTACAACTTCCAGTGAGTCACACTGTCTTGTACTACAAATTCTCTGTTTTTGCCTACTAGCTAGCTACATGTTTTTGCTTTACATATGCCCGCTTAATTAAGACATGCAAACGTGTGCATGCAGATTTCACTGGTCTTGTGTATCATTAAAGTTGACGCCTTGAACAGTTGAAATACTGGACTCACTACTCAAAGAAAAAACTGACTATAACATCTTGTTTGGGATAGTCAACAGGTAATTTCAATCATTATTAACTATATATCTCGGCCTATTTAGTTCGTCATTTTTCATGGTATGAACTATTTAATAACCACTTTATTCATTTTCTTTGTCGGCGGGCAGGGCTTGGGCAAGGTTCATCAGCGTGACCCCAGGAGAATGGAAACAAAAGCTTAAATGGTTTCGACTCAAGGTAAGTAATTAAGTAGTACTAGCTAGCTAGCTAGCTGCCATCTCTTTAATTATCATGCTTGATTAATTATTATCTGATCAAATTCCATTCTCGTAAAGGCCACAGAAGCGGTAGGGACTGATCTGTGTGCATTCTGCGTTTGCGAGAACATTCGCATGATGGCGTCCGAAAGGAGCAGATCTCAAAGACAGGAATGAGTACGCTTGTCAAAACACTATTCACAATTTTTACACCATTATCGATATCTAGTCACACAACTAATACACATGCATATTGATCTCCTTCTTAACAGTTCCACAGAGGTGCGGAGAAGCTCCTAGAAACGGAGCACGTAGAAGCACTTCAAGAGAAAATAGCGGGATTTTGCTCGACCAGGTCATAAATCCGAAGGAGAATACTATTACCCGCTACCGCCCCATCGTGCTCAAGGCACCAATTAGGCTAATGCCACTGGCTCCAAAGGCAACATGCATATGTAGGAGAAATTGTATATAGCTATACATGTGTGTATGTGTGAATTAATTAATATGATGGTTTGTGAGACATTGATGATATATATATGTGCATGATTGGTTCTACTAGAAATTCTATTTATATATATATATATATATATATATGCATAACGTGTACAATGTGTAGTATCGTAAAATACCAGCAAGCGAAAAGAATTAAATTGATAACACAAATTTAATTGAAAAATAAAAATAAAACAAAACCCACAAACATTTAGTACCGGTTGGTGTTACCAACCCGGTACTAAAACTCCCGCCCCGGAGCTGCCTCGTACACGTGGTTGGCCTTTAGCACCGGTTCGTGCTGAACCGGTACTAAAGAGGGGGGCCTTTAGTGACCACACTTTAGTGCCGGTTGTGGAACCGGCACTAAAGGGCCTTACGAACCGGTGCTATTGCCCGGTTCTGCACTAGTGATATTGCATTTTCAACAATTCCATTATGCATGTATCTGTGTAATGTCGTGTGTGCTTTTAAGGAAAAAATCGGTTAAATTTTGACAATATGGTTGAAATTTTTGCAGGGTATCATTCTTGAAAACTTTATGTTGTGAACTTCGAAAACTTTAAAATAAGGTAGAATGGGCTGATTTACATCTTGGGACATAGTATGGACCTGGAATTTTTTACTCAAGAGTGTGTTCGTGTGTAAAGAAAACATAAATAAAAGTACTCGATTTTTACAGCATATAAATGAAAGTAATTGGGGTTCAAAGTTCTAGATAAAAAGGATGTTCCGAGTTCACAAAGTGTATTCTTTCTTAAGTATGATTGGTGTAATTTATGCACATGTAAACTAAGTAGCCTTTACGTAGTCAAACCAGTGTCCCGTCAAGACTTATGCCTTGTTTGTTTGGGCTTTTTCTTAGCTTTTCCACTTTGGCTTTTTGTGCACAAATGAAGAAAAGATGAGGGGGGTTTGTGCAAAAATACGTTGTACCCATGTCTACAATAAGATTAAGGGAGGGCTTTTGTGCGCAAATAAAGAAAAGATGAGGTAGTTTTCTGCAAAAATATGCTGCACCCAGCACCATCACTGTCCGACAGTGGGCCGTACAAACGTGGCACGGCATGCAAGTGGCTCATACGCCTGCATACGCGTTTTGTGACCGTATTTGCATGGGATGCCAAGTTAGGTGACCACAAATCCGTATTTTTATAAGCTTTAGCATCAAAACATCTAGAGCAAGTTCTACAACTCTCGGTGATATTGACTCTACTAGATACTACTAAAATAGTGACCTAATATGTCTTGTAAAAGTTTACAGAGGCAGCACTATATACTTTCGGAATGTCCTAAGTAGTCAGTAGGAATACAAGAGAATATGTAAGAAAATGAAAGCAAGGAGTTGCATGCATTGTTACCTTTGTTTTTGGGTCGGATTGCCCCCTCCAACTTCCGGAGCAATATCTTTTAGTGGCCTCATTATCTCCGAACAGGGGTCGTGGAGATGGATAGACAAGCAAACCAAATGGATGGTGCGAGATGTTGTACTGCTTGCTGCACGAATGCGTATTAATTTATACACGCATGTCCGAATAGAGTAGATCCCAAGTCTTGGGGGGTGATGCTTGCTTCAACGAAGAGCAAGTGTGCATGTGAGCTTTAGCATAGACATTGGTTGTAAGAAGAAGAAAAAAATAGATTCCCAAGTTATTAATACATGAGTAATACAAGACATATTTAATTCCATACGATTATAACAATCCAATTATTATTATGTTTAACTCTCATGTTTTTATTAATATTTAAGGAACACCGTGAAAATCTATTTTCATGAGGCACACGGTTCTGATTTTTGTTTTGAAAAAAGGGTCCATGAAAAATACAAGTCATCATAAACATAATAAAAATTACATCCCTATTGTCGTTTTTCTTATTGTCATAAGGTTTCTCTAAAATCAATTATCCAATACGCAATCCATCTTCGTGCATGGCTAGCCGGTGAATATGATCTTCCTCTTTAGAAAAGCGAACAAAATTCCTCCGCTGATGTCGAGGAAAAAATGGCAGGAACTATTCCCTCCGTTCCTAAATAGTTGTCTTTCTAGAAATTTCAACAAGTGACTACATACGAAGCAAAATGAGTGAATCTACACTTTAAAACATGTCTACATACATCCGTATGTTGTAGTCTATTTGAGATGGCTAGAAAGACAAATATTTAGGAACGGAGGGAGTATATTCTAATCGCTTTGCTTGTCTCGGAATTCCAGCATCCCGTATGAAGCTTCTCTAGAAAAAGAGAATAAGACTCCTCGGTGTTCATTAGTAATGGAATGACACCTTGCTCGACAGCGTCAGCCAAATTCCAGCGTCCGGAAAAATTAAACTAAGAGTAACTCTAGCCGACCCCGCAAAAGCCCCCGATCCGCAAAATAACCGCCAAAATGCGGGCTGGCGGCGAAAACCCCGCCCGAACAGACACCGCAAACGTGGCTGGCCCGCAAAAAAAATTTGAGGGGCGCGGCAAAAGTTTGGCCCCAACCCGTGTATTCGCCCCCCCCCCCCTCTGGGGGGGCCCGTCGGTGCCCTGCATATAGCGGGAGCGCTTGGTGGGGGGGGGGGGGGCATTTCAGCCCGCGCTTTTCCCCACCAACCACCTCCCCTCTCCCCCTCGCCCCGCTGCCCAAGATTCTGGCGAAAGGGGGCGGCGGGAGCACGCGGGAAGGCCTCCAGACGCACGAGGTAGCCCTCCGTCCCCTCCCTTCCCCCTCCTCCTGCGTCGGCGGGCCGGGACCTTGCGGATCTGCGGCGTTTTCATCATGGGCAGCCGGATTTGGCTTTCCTGGCCGCCGCCGGCTGCGCCAGGCTATGGAATGGTCGGGAAGCACCTCGCGCAGCCCTGGCAAAGGCTCATCGGTGCATGCAGGTGCGGGTTTGTCCGCTCGCCGCCGCCGATGGTTTGTCGGCATGGATTCGGTCGGCCGTCCGCCGGGTTCGGCCCTCGCGCAGAGGCTCTGTGACTCGCCGATGCCGCTCATACAGTGCGACGACTGCCCGCGGGCAGTGCTGCGGCAGATTTCGGGCACGCCGAAGCATCCCGGATGGGTGTTCTTCAAATGCGAAAACGACGGGGTACGTGATGTTTTGCATTCGGCTCATTTGGATAGCTCATGTTTGCTCATTTGGAACATCATCATGCGTGCAGGAAAATGGATGCTCATTTTGGTTTTGGGAAGGCGAATACATTGATTTATTGATAGAAAGAAAATTGATAGACGTTCATGCACTCCTTAATGCAATCGAAGGCAATGAACCGCATGCATGCGCAACTAGAGGGGAAGCAACGGCTACATCTTTAGAACCAAAGAAGAACAATGAAGAAGTAAAGATCAAGAATCCGCAGATCAACAATGAGTGCATGGAGAAGATATTGCTTCAACTCGTGGGAGCGGTCATGGAAGTTGGAAATCTTCTAAAATCCATACTTGTGGTTCTTGTTTTCTTTGGACTTGTTTTTCTAGCAAAATTTTGGTGATGTCCTATGTATTCAATGTGATTGAAAATGCAAGGAAATGCAAATTGAGGTGCAAATTTACATTTGCGGGTTGAGGGGAGGACGACCGCAGAGGCAGACCCCGCAAAGCGACCCGTAAAACAGGAAAAGTGTTCGTGTTTTCCTAGTTCTGCTTGGAGTTTTGGAAAAAAATGTTCCTATTTTCAAAAATTGCTCGGGATTTAAAAAAATGCTTGAGTTTTCAAAACAAATCTCAAGTTTTTTGAAAAAATGTTCTTGTTTCAGAAAACATGCACTTTTTTCCAAAAGAATGGCATTTGAAATTTCAAAAATAGAAGACTAAATCTGCCACTGATGTTTGTTCTTATTGTTTCGCGCTGCTTATCAGTTAGTAACGGACGTCATCTCTAGTGGCTAGCAACGTGTTGAGCAGGAACATATTGATAGAGAAGGAAGGCATTGGTGAGGCCATTCTTTTTCACACTCGCTGCGTTGTGAACGACCGACGTGTCAATCTGACAATCGATGAGAGTACTGCAACCAATATGGTGAGTATCGAGGTGGTGGAAAAATTGGGGCTGAAGATGACACCTCTTGAAAGACCATACATGCTGAAGTGGTTCAAAGGTGAAATCCAAATTACGCACCAGATTTTGCTAATTTTTACTTTGGGGAAATATTGTTGTGCGGAATTTTTTCATGTTTGTCCTGTGTCCATGGTGTCGTGCCATCTGCTACTTGGGAACCCATGGTGCAAACGTGTTGGAGCTGTTCGGAATTCCAAGAAAAATAGTTACTCTGTATCGTGGAAGGGCCAACAAATCTGTTTTATTCCCATGCCAACAGAGGTGTTCAGGGCAGATTGGAAAAATCGTTTGCTAAAAAGAGAACAACAGGAAGAAAGAAAGGAAGAAGTTGATGCATCAACAGAAGGGTTGAATCTTTTGGTGGAGAAGGTACAAGATGATAGTGGTGCAAAGGGGCAGCGATGGAGTGTTTTTAAAACACAGTGTATGATCAAGGAACGAGCATGCAAGATGATAATTGATGGTGGCAGTTTTACCAATGCCGTTAGCAAATATCTCGTGCAAGCATTGGGTTTGTCCATGTGGCGGCACCCACAACTGCATCATGTGCAGTGGCTGTACAACTCTTGAAAATTAAAGATTACACATAAGGTACGTGTGCCATTTGTTGTTGGGAATTATATCGACAAGGTGGATTGTGATGTCTTGCCGATGGATGCTTGTCAGTTGCTATTAGGGAGACCGTGGCAGTTTGATCATGACGCGGTGCATGCAGGAAAATCCAACACATACACGTTCATGCATGATGGAAGGCGGCATATTCTCAAACCAATGGCAGATTCTATAATAAAATAAATTCCAAGATCCAAAAAAAATGATGGCACCTAAAATAGACTCGAAACCGAGGACGGTTTCGTTTGAAGGGAGGGAGGATGATACTGACATGATGTCGTCGATTGTTGAAGCTACTAAAGTTGAACCGGTTAAGGGGTTGAGCAGTGAGTTATTTACTGGAACAGTTGATTATGTTCAGAGTCGTTCAACAGAGGCTCGAAAAGAGAAACAAGTTATGGTCAAACGTAAAGTGCATCAAGGCAAAGATGGAAGAATACGTGAGGTTTGTGGACCCGGAATTGCTAAAGTTATATGGCAATACGTTCTATCTTATATGCAGACGGAACAAAAAGATAATTTACACCATGCTAATGACATACAAAAATTATGGCGTCGAGGCGGAAAAATGGCACGAGAGGTGAACCAAATATATGACAAAAGACAGTGTCGCATCAACCATGAGGAACCGGAGCCTGCTGAGGTGAAACCGACGTTCCGCACGCCTCCAAATTGAATACGGATCGGCTCCATCGATCTTAGTTTGCATGGAAAGAAATCATGTTGCATGCAAGGTCGTAATTAGCTAGTATCTTGGAGTCCACGTCCAAATAAAAAAAGAGATAATTTCCTTTTAAGTTTGTACGTTCACTAGTTTGACACGTAGGAGTTTTTGAGTTGGCTTCTATTAGGATTTGATCATTAGAATATTGGTTTCCTTTTAGAGTCCAGATATTTCGTGATTTTGGTTTAGGCATACGTGAGCTAAGCCAGATAAAAGGCTAGCTTCGGTCAATGTAAAGGACAGATTTGTTTTTGCCTGAGTTTATGAGAAATATAGAAAACGCTCGAGTCTGGGGCGACCATATCGTGTGTGTTTTGTGTGATTTTCCATGAGGGGAATTTACTAGCTACGGAGGGTTTTGATGATCACATCGACGCCTACGTGCTGATCCAACTGGGTCTTTATCTTTGTTCGTGTATTTTCGTGCACGGGTGAACAATTATTATTAGAGGTTGCGAGGAGGAACTGTTGATCAAGCATCGCCGTGAAAGATCGGGTCGTCTACACGCACGAATTAGCGTCTCGCAAGTCCGTGCCATATCAAGTGGTATCAGAGCTAAGATTAGTCACGACGAAATATCATCTGCGGAGGCAAGCATCAACATGTTGAGCAGGAACATATTGATGGAGGAGGAAGGCATTGGCGAGGCCATTCTTTTTCACACTCGCTGCGTTGTGAACGAACGACGTGTCAATCTGACAATCGATGAGAGTACTGCAACCAATATGGTGAGTATCGAGGTGGCGGAAAAATTAGGGCTGAAGATGACACCTCTTGAAAGACCATACATGCTGATTTGGTTCAAAGGTGAAATCCAAATTACGCACCAGATTTTGCTAATTTTTACTTTGGGGAAATATTGTTGTGCGGAATTTTTTCATGTTTGTCCTGTGTCCATGGTGTCGTGCCATCTGCTACTTGGGAACCCATGGTGCAAACATGTTGGAGCTGTTCGGAATTTCAAGAAAAATAGTTACTCTGTATCATGGAAGGGCCAACAAATCTGTTTTATTCCCATGCCAACAGAGGTGTTCAGGGCAGATTGGAAAAATCGTTTGCTAAAAAGAGAACAACAGGAAGAAAGAAAGGAAGAAGTTGATGCACAAACAGAGGGGTTGAATCTTTTGGTGGAGAAGGTACAAGATGATAGTGGAGCAATGGGGCAGCGATGGAGTGTTTTTAAAACACAGTGTATGATCAAGGAGCGAGCATGCAAGATGATAATTGATGATGGCAGTTTTACCAATGCCGTTAGCAAAGATCTCGTGCAAGCATTGGGTTCGTCCATGTGGCGGCACCCACAACCGCACTATGTGCAGTGGCTGTACAACTCTGGAAAATTAAAGATTACACATAAGGTACGTGTGCCATTTGTTGTTGGGAATTATATCGACAAGGTGGATTGTGATGTCTTGCCGATGGATGCTTGTCAGTTGCTATTATGGAGACCGTGGCAGTTTGATCATGACGCGGTGCATGCAGGAAAATCCAACACATACACGTTCATGCATGATGGATGGCGGCATATTCTCAAACCAATGGCAGATTCTATAATAAAATAGAATTCCAAGATCCAAAAAAAATGATGGCACCTAAAATAAACTCGAAACCGAGGACGGTTTCGTTTGAAGGGAGGGAGGATGATACTGACATGATGTCGTCGATTGTTGAATCTACTAAAGTTGAACCGGTTAAGGGGTTGAGCAGTGAGTTATTTACTGGAACAGTTGATTATGTTCAGAGTCATTCAACAGAGGCTCGAAAAGAGAAATAAGTTATGGTCAAACGTAAAGTGCATCAAGGCAAAGATGGAAGAATACGTGAGGTTTGTGGACCTGGAATTGCTAAAGTTATATGGCAATATGTTCTATATTATGTGCAGACGGAACAAAAAGATAATTTACACCATGCTAATGACATACAAAAATTATGGCGTCGAGGCGGAAAAACGGCACGAGAGGTGAACCGAATATATGACAAAAGACAGTGTCGCATCAACCATGAGGAACCGGAGCCTGCTGAGGTGAAACCGATGTTCCGCACGCCTCCAAATTGGATACGGATCGGCTCCATCGATCTTAGTTTGCATGGAAAGAAATCACGTTGCATGCAAGGTAGTAGTTAGCTAGTATCTTGGAGTCCACGTCCAAATAAAAAAAGAGATAATTTCCTTTTAAGTTTGTACGTTCACTAGTTTGACATGTAGGAGTTTTTGAGTTGGCTTCTATTAGGTTTTGATTATTAGAATATTGGTTTCCTTTTAGAGTCCAGATATTTTGTGATTTCTGTTTAGGCGTACGTGAGCTAAGCCAGATAAAAGGCTAGCTTCGGTCAATGTAAAGGACAGATTTGTTTTTGCGTGAGTTTATGAGAAATATAGAAAACGCCCGAGTCTGGGGCGACCATATCGTGTGTGTTTAATGTGATTTTCCATGAGGGGAATTTACTAGCTATGGAGGGTTGATGATCACATCGACGCCTACGTGCTGATCCAACTGGGTCTTTATCTTTGTTCGTGTATTTCCGTGCACGGGTGAAAATTATTATTAGAGGTTGCGAGGAGGAACTGTTGATCAAGCATCGCCATGAAAGATCGGGTCATCTACACGCACGAATTAGCGTCTCGCAAGTCCGTGCCACATCAGATAGTATAGTTGCAAGCGGGAGCATCACTACTAGCAAACCTAGCAAACAAATGAGACCATTGCAACACATTGATATCATTGAGAGTACCCGGCATACAAAAAAGCAATGCCAAATCCATAATTCCTCGGATGCTAGGGCCTATAGCACAATTGTTGCATCACGAGACTTGCCGCAATACATTTCCTGCCATGCCTTCGGAAGGTTTTCCAAGTCCAATGCATACAATCAATGCTTCCTACCATGCTAGGCCAACCTCTTCTCTCACTTGATGCCATCAACTTTTTTGTGTCTTCCTTTTTGGGTGCCTGGAAATATTCAGGACCAAAGACACTGATGATCACTTTGGCAAACCTACACACTGACTCAATTGTAGTATCTTCATCAATGCGAAGGTACTCATCGGCATAGTCACCCGAAATGTCGCATAGCTGCCGAGATGTTTTGATATGCTAAATCCCTTCAAGCCCGTGGCATTTCTTCTTTGAGTAAAATACCGACAATTGGCCTCGCAAGCTTGCACTATTTTTATAAAGAGGGATTTGCGCATTCGGTACCTTCTCGGGAAGAGGTGCGGCGGATATGTTAGATTGTCTGCGAAGTAGTCTTGCATCAACATCTCGTCCCCGAGATGGCGATTTCGACGAATGCAAAGACGGCCGACAGCCGATCCTCGCCGTCTCTTTCAGTTCTCATCTTCATGCTCCTTCACGACGAGGGTCATCACCAACATGTGCTGTCGATGGTACACAAGCAGCGTCTCAATATTCGAGTCGTCCGAATCGGACGAATCCTCGAGCAAAAACCTCTCGCGAGGGTTCAATTCCATCTAAAATCACAAATACGAACGCCACATGAACCAACTATGCATAGCACATCCCAAAGCACAAGCACAAGTACTCACCGGCGGCTCGGGGCAGTGGCTCTGCGGCGGTGGATCTCTGGGCGGCGACGGCGACCAGGGGCGGCTCGGCTCGACGGATCCGAGGAGCCGGTGAAGTGGCTAGGTGGAACAGGGTGAGGGGCGCCCCTGCGGCTGATTCCGTCCGCAGATTTGGTCAGAATCGCCGGCGGCGGACAGGCGGAACCAATGGCGAGCGGCTGCGGGAGGGGGTGGGGAATGTGCGCGGGCTGAAATCTCCATCCCGCCAACCACTTTTCTAGGATACGGGGCACCGTCGGGTCGAGGGGAAAACCTGCGTTTTCGCGGGTTGGAGATGGGTTTTTACCGCGCACCTCAAAAAGATTTACGGGTCCGATGCGTTTACAGTGTCTGATCGGGCAACATTTTTCGCGCGGACCTGTATTTTGGCAATTATTTTGCGGGCCGGGTCATTATGCGTGGTCCGCTAGAGATGCTCGCCTCAGCCAAGACATGCACACATCCTAACTCACCACACATGCCACCTCATCATCAATCACACTACTTATATCACTCTTAACATGCATGAAAAATGATGTCATCCAAACATATTGCGACCAATCCCGGCAGCAACATTCACTTATATTCATTGTTATCAAAGACCGAATCAAAATGTGATGAAAGAATTTTTACCAACAAGCCAAAACATGTTACACACGCTACTCATGTTGACACCCCGTGTAAGGCGTGGCATCTGCTCCACTCCGTTCCGATGTTGAGAATGGCCAGTGGCGAGAAGGGTGGTGGTGCTAGTGTAAGGCCGTGCCACTCCATTGGAAGGGAGTTGCTGCCACCATGGACTTGACAAGGCAATAGAAGTCCACGAGTGCTGCCACACTATTGTGAACCGACAGATCGTGCTCCTATAGAAGCTAATACTCCGTAGTTGATTATGGCCCCTCAATTTCGCAATGCATTTAACATCTTTTGTTGATATGTTAAGAATGGAACCCAGCCTTCACAAAGCAGACATGCTTTGATATAATGTTCCATTAAAAAGTTAAACCCATTCAAAGTGGGGAAAAGGAAATAAATTCCAGTATCCTATTAAACTTATTGCTTAAACTTAATTAGAACTTCAGTGTTTCTTTATAGCCTAACGATACAATGTTGGCAGAGTACTACTGACGAAGGTATATCATAAAGATCACCAGAATAAGAAAAAAAAATAGCCATGAGCTTATGGTTCATTAGCTTCTCAGGCACTTGCGCATATTATTCAGCTTCATATGCCTCCTTAGCCTCCATAACACACATTTTCAATAACTTTCTTGTATGAGCCCTAAAACCGTAAACTTGCAGCATTTGTCTAGAGACTTTCAAGCAAGCATCCTTATCCAGCTTAACTTCATATTTGTCTGCATCACTGACCAACCTTGATACTTCGTCCTCTGAAATCTGACATAATTAGGAAATTTATTTGAGAGTGATTTTTTCCCCCAAGAATGCACCTCATGCAGCTGAGAACACATTCACAAAATAGTACTCCCTTCGTTTTTATTTAGTTTGTATATTAGCTTTGGTCAAAGTCAAGCTTTACAAACTTTGACCAAGTTTATAAGCAAAAATATTAAGATATACAATAACAAATCAACAACATTAGATTTATTATTGAATGTACTTTCACATCGTATAGATTTATTATGATAAATGTCTATATTGTTTTCTATAAACTTAGTCAAACTTTACGAAGTTTGACTTCAGTCAACTCTAATATGCAGAGTACATACATACAGTAACTTATCTTGCAGGATTTGGCAACTCTTTCAATGCGCCATATCTTATTCAGAGCTGTTGCAATCTTCCGTAAGCCCCAACCATCGGTGTCGATGCCCGATACATCCTTAATGAGAGCAGCTGCGTGATGCAACTCTCCAGACTTCTCATTCTCAAAAGAGTCACACTTAAACAAGACGTGAGCCGCCCAACATGACAATCCGCTCATTGACCTGGATACAAAGAGTATTTCTTCATCATCAGTTACGCAAATGATATATTGTTTTGTACTCCAAAACGTTCCATCATCAATAGAGCATGCGAGCTAATTGCTGTTGGGATTAACCCCGATTGGTTTCCTGTCCGGCACGGACTAGTAGAAGTTATCGAATAGGTTTAGTAGTAGGCTAGCCATTGATGCTATACGTAATAAAGCATATAAAAAAACCAAATGATAAGTGACACACGTGTGGCACGAAGCAATTCCGCCCTGACGTTTCACGACAGCATGCAGCTAGTTAACTCACCATCTCCGGGTTGACATAGTTGCAGCCATAACGAGTCAAGACATTTTGCAGTCCTTGACTAACCGGGATCAGGTCATCATCTGTCAGACACCAATCCGCGCTAGGAACAAAACTTGCAAAGCAAATCTGTATGCCCCACATTAACTCCCATCACAGTTGGATCATACAGGCAGGTTATTTTCTGAAAGAAGGAGTCACAACAACAACAAAAATGGTGATAGAAGTTGTTCAAAAGAAAGGAAAAGAACAGGCAAACGAGGAGCTAGCTAGCTTATCACTCACCAATCTCTCTTCAATGATTTTTTTATATCCAGGCTTTGCAACAGCCACCCTCTGCCCAGGGCAGTGGTACTTGATGATCATCTGAGTAAGACTTTGGTTAACACCAGTGTTTTGGTTAATGGCACTGAAATTGTCCTCAAAAGTTCGATACTCTCTCAGCCAAACAACCTGACAATGATGAGCATTATGCATGTTCATGGGCAAAAAGAAACAATGAATCAAAGTACTGACGAACAGTGTGTGTTTCTGTTGCGTTCCTCTCTCAATGGAAGAAAATGAGATTAGCATGCAACCGGAAGAAGGAAACAATTATGGGGGGCACCAACCAACCTTCTTCGCCTCGGCGCCGCAAGTGAAGTGGGTCCATATTTTCTGGAGGGAGGAGACAAGGGGTAAAATAATGTGAGACAAGATCAGTAAGAAGCAAGCAGAAGGAAGAAGAAGGTACTGACCTCCATGGCATTACGTTGTTCGATGAGCGTGGCATGAAAATTGAAAAGCGCGAAGCCGAAGGGCGTCTCAAACAGCAGCAGCATCTCTCTGTCAGCTGCAAATTAACCCACAAGCTTAACAAAATATGCTTGATTCTCTTACCGAGAAAGGAAGAAAAGCATAGAATCCAGATGTCAAAAGACCAGTAATACTAATAATCTAGGGTTTCCTTCCTCATCCTCGTTCACTATAGCTAGTAAATCTTTCCCTGCCGACTCGGTGATGCTGCGAGACTAGGACGATGGCGGCTCACCTATCCTCCTCGTCGTAGGACGTTGCTGGCCCGTCGCCGGCGGAGGAGGAGCAGGCCCGCGCCGCCGCTTCAACGCCGGAGAAGGCTCCATCGCTGGAGGAGCTAGCCCTATGGCAGAGACGGATTGGTGCTTCTGCTCTCACGGGCTCCCGTCGGACCTTCCACACGCAGCCCATCAAGGGCCAGTAACCCAAAAATTTAGAATTAGATCTTAAATTTATTTTATATACGGTATAAATACAAACGCTCACACACATACGGTAGAAAATACCTAGTACTTCTGAAACACCATGTCTGTACGTGGCTTGTACTATAATTCTTTTGATATAAATGAGACTAGTATTATCATGCAAAAAAGTTTATCTAAAAATGTGGAAAAGCTGTCCACGTTTGAAAGACTACATCACTCAACAGTATTGAAAGATCATTTCAATATTTTGTATATAAACAATATTTTGTACATAAACAAAGGTTGAAGTGGTACACCTGCAATGTTGAACAAGTGCATTGTGTTAAAATATTTAAAAACTACAAAATATACATTCATTTTTCCGGAAAACCGGAGAACCCATTTGAGTTCCATTTTAGGGGAAATTAGGTATGTGCTACGATCTACTATTTTTGTGAAATTGTGGTTGTGACCACTAACAACTACGAAAAAATTAGGCAAAAGCCCTTGCGCACTATTTCCACAAGGTGAAATACATGCAACCAAACATGCCCAAACGGCTTGCAGATATCTTTGATGCTTGCATGAGCAGACACCCGCATGGAAAACACAATGTTGCAAAAAGAAAAAAACAGAAAACACATTGTTGCCACAAAACTAGCATGAAAAAGTTATTGACACAGAGAGTTCAAACATATAATACTCCCTATGTAATTGAAAAAAAGCCGTGAAAAAACCTAGTGTTTTGCAGGGAGAAAGGGGTCATGTCCCGTTTGTGTGGTAACATGCTGAAACTATCCCCAATTACCCATTCTGTTCCACAAAACACCAGAACCCACAAATTGATAATCCCGGACGTTTCCTCCTAAGAAAGGGGTCTGCTATGCCATTGACTCATAATGTCGCATGCAATCTCCCGTTAGGGATCCAAGGTGACGAGTTATAGAAACAAGGGGCCAAAATCACGGGGACCGAGAAGAGCAATGAACTACATTCGTTAAAATATGACTAAAACACAAGGTGGCTGAGAGGTGCTTTAAGTCTCGTCCTATGCAGATCCAACAGTGCTCACAAGCAACCAAAAGGCCCAAAATTGCATCCCAACATCTGGAAGGTATGCAAGAGACTTCCTAGCAGCGTTAAAGTGGGGGCGAGCGCAGCAAACACACAATCCTCTCGCATGCGCATTGGGCCAGCCAATTTCGGGGCGGGGTGCCCCTGTTTTTTCCTTTCTTTTTTTGTTTTCTGATAATTTTTAAAAAAAATTGGGTTTCAAAAAATGTTATTGGATTAAACAAATTCATGAATTTGGAAGAAACACCCCAGATTAAAATACTGTTTAGAATTAGGAAAATTTCCCCAAGTATTGAATACGTTATTGAATTTCAAAAGTTCATAGATTTCAAAAAATGTTTCGAATTTCAGGGAAATTTTCGCAATTTTCAAAATATTCCTAAATTTATTAAAACATTTATAAAATCAAAACATACATGAATTTTAAAAATATTTCGGGATTTCAATGAAATCATGTATTTCTTAAATTCAAAAATTATTTATGAATTTAGGAAATGTCTTGAATTTCAAATAAATATTCTCAAATTTTAAAAATATTTCTGATTTTTTTAAAATTCTTAAATTTTTAAATAGAAATGTAAAAATTAGGGGAATGGCATATTTTAGTATTTTTCATGTTGCAACTTTTTTTAAGGAAATTTAAAAGTAAGTAAAATAAAATAAACCAAAAGAAAGACGAAAAGTCTGGTTCCAATAATGTTCTAGAATCTCCTCAAAACTGCCGAGGAGGAACTAGGAATCAGCCGGCCTATATAGCAGACACTCGCGCTAGCGGATACACATTTGGTCAGTATTTTTCGCCCTACGCAGGGATGGGATCCGTCTGTATGCCGGCTAGCAAACATGTCGCTAAGGGCATCTCCGACAGATGATGTACATGTAAAAATAATTGAAATATACACCACCAAGGTCTAAAAACGTCCCATCAATAGATGATGTAGATGCATTTTTTTTACATCTGAGTTTACATCTAATGTGAAATGCATCACCAAGTGATGCAAATATACATCTCTTGTTGCACGAAGCCTAACTGCCACTGGAACTTTCCAGCACTCACCCAACGGACCCTATTGCAACCCACCGTCGCCGCCAGATCCGGCCTCCCCACCCCTACCGCCGCTTTTGCGCCGCCCCACGCCTCGAAATCGCCGGAGTCGAAGGCGCTCCGCCATTGCCACACTGCCCTCGATTTGAAGCATCTCCATCCCCTCCTTCGAATCGATGGAGCATTTTTCTTTTAGGATTAAACTGGGGGAGTAGGGGGAAATATCAGGTGATACCAAGGCTTAGATGATACAGTACCTCTAGAAGCTCTTGACCATTTTGTAAAATGGATATCCCAAAATCTTAAAATTGTGCGCAGACACAAGAGCTTCTTTAATGTCGTCGGATACTAGAGCTCCTTAGATGCCGTCGGATCTTAGATCTAATGGCCAGAGCATGTACTGCGGTATCACCTAAGAGCATCTCCAGCAGACCCCGTATAATACCGACCCACAAAATGCATTTACAGATCGCAAAAAAACGACTTTGGAGGGTCTGCTCGGCCGCCGCATGCACCCGCCCGTTAATCAGTAATTTGCATTTCAGTTTCGGGCATGAAAATACATTTCTTTGCTTCTTTATTTTCTTCAACGGCATTGGATACATAATAATTCACCAAATCTTTGCTAGTATAGGAAGACCAAAGAAAACAAGAACCATGAGTAGGCATTTTAGAAGATATCTGATGACCCACAAGTATAGGGGATCTATCGTAGTCCTTTCGATAAGTAAGAGTGTCGAACCCAACGAGGACCAGAAGGAAATGACAAGCGGTTTTCAGTAAGGTAACTACTCACAAAGCGTATTCATGTTCATGATAAGAGGAGTATTAATATGCATTAAGGATCTGAACATATGATCTTCCACCAAGTAAACCAATTAGCATCAACTACAAGGAGTAATCAACACTACTAGCAACCCACAGGTACCAATTTATGGTTTTGATACAAGATTGGATACAAGAGATGAACTAGGGTTTTGAGAGGAGATGGTGCTGGTGAAGATGTTGATGGAGATCGACCCCCTCCCGATGAGAGGATCGTTGGTGATGATGATGGTGATGATTTCCCCCTCCCGGAGGGAAGTTTCCCCGACAGAACAGCTCTGCCGGAGCCCTAGATTGGTTCCGCCAAGGTTCCGCCTCGTGGCGGCGGAGTTTCGTCCCGTAAGCCTGCCTCTGATTTTTTCAGGGTAAAAGCCTTCATATAGCAGAAGATGGGCACCGGAGGGCCACCAGGGGGCCCAAGAGACAGGGGGCGCGCCCAGTAGGGGTGGGCGCGCCCCCACCCTCCTGGCCAGGGTGTGGGCCCCCTATGGTGTTTTCTTCGCTCAATAATTTTTATTAATTCCAAAACTGACTTCCATGGAGTTTCAGGATTTTTGGAGCTGTGCAGAATAGGTTTCCAATATTTTCTCCTTTTCCAGCCAGAATTCCAGCTGCCGGCATTCCCCCTCTTCATGGTGAACCTTGTAAAATAAGAGAGAATAGCAATAAGTATTGAGATATAATGTGTAATAACAGCCCATAATGCAATAAATATTTATATAAAAGCATGATGCAAAATGAACGTATCAATATCTAACTTCAATAACTGCTCCCACCAGTTGGACCAACATCTTCTCCATGCCTTCATTGTTGATCTGCGGATTCTTGATCTTCCGTTCTTCATTCTTCTTTTTGGATTCTAAAGAAGTAGAGGTTGCTTCCCCTCTAGTTTCTTCTCTAATTGCACATGCAGCCGCATCATTAGCCTCAATTCTACCAACGAGTGCACGAACATCTATTAACTTTCTTCCTATCAATAAATTGATGTATTCTTCTTCTCAATACCAAAATGAGCATCCACCTTCCTTCAACATGACCATGTCAATAAGCTACCGAAATTGAACCGAATAGGTTGACAAAGCCGAATGAAAACAAGGACATACCCCGTCGTTTCGCATTGGAAGAATACCCATCCGGGTTGTTGCGGCGTGCTAGATGTTAGCCGCAACACTGTCTGTGTGCAGTCGTCGCACTGTATGAGCTGCATCGGCGAGCCGCAGCGCGAGCACCGAGCCCGGGCGACGGTCGGCCGAGTCCTTGCCGGCAAACCGACAACGGCGGCTAGAGGACGAACCAATACCTGCATGCGGCGCTGGGGCTTTGCCGGGCTATGCGGGGTGCTCCCCGACCAGTCCATCGCTTGGCGCAGCCGCCGGTGGCCGGAAACGCCAAATCCAGCGGCCATGACAAATAGCCGCCGATCTGCAACTTTTCGGCCGTCCGAGGCAGGAGGAAGTGGTGGAGGACAATCTCGGGCGTGTGGCGGCCCATCGACGTGATCCCGACGGCATGGTCGGAATCGTAGGCGGCGGCCCGACGGCGGTGGGTGGGGAAAAGCACGGGTTAAAATGCCCCCCCTCCCGCCAGCCGTTCCCGCTATATACAAGGCACCGACGGGACGAGGGGGAGAACATGCGTTATCGCAGGTTGGGGTGGGAATTTTGGCGCGCCCCGCAAAAATATTTATGGGTCCAACACGTTTGCAGGGTCTGATCAAACAACTTTTTTCATGTGGACCCATATATTTTACGGGTCGAGGCATTATACGGGTCTAGCACTCTAAGAGCAACTCTACCAGACCCCGCAAAATCCTGACCCGCAAAATGCGTTTGCTGTTCGAGACGTAAATGTCGTTTGCGGTTGAGAACGAGCGCGTCAGATCAGAAACCGTAGATGAAACTGCATAATTTGAAAAAACAAATTCGCGAGAGAAATTGCACCATAGTAGTTCATCATCACATACTACATATATTAGTTCATCACATGATCAAACACTACAAACATTAGTTTATACTATATACTACATTAGTACTAGTACTAGAGGTGCTCGGGATCTCACGGCAGCGAGCTCGCGGCCATGGACGACGCCGTGGAGGAGCTCAATCCTCCTCGTTGGAGCTGCCGAGGTCGATGTACTTCTCCCTCTGCTCCTCGCGGATGCGCTGCCACTCGTCGTCCTTCTCCTTGGCGGCGAGGTTGGCCGCGACCGCCTGCTTGAAGACGAGGTCTTCGAGCTCCTGGTTGTGGCGCTGTCGCTCCGCTCGGCAATGGCGGCCGCGACCGCGTTGACATCGGCGACGAAGTCCTCCGGCCCGATGACTCCGCGGTTGCCGAGCTCCTTGGGCTGCAGCTTCACGACGACCTCCTCCGGCTCCTCCGAGCACTCCCTCTTCACGAGGAGAAGGCCTGCGCCGGAAGAGGAGGAGCTCCCGCCGTACGAAGAAGATCTCGCCGCCGAGGATGAGCCCGCGGCCAAGGACGGCGTACGGCCGTGCCAACGGTCGTACTCGTCGGTCTCCCGGACGCGGAAGCTCGGCGGCGGCGGGAGGCCGCGGTTGGCCCACTTCCTCGCCCGCGCTTCCTCGCGCCGTTCGTGCTCGGGGTCCCTGCCGCTGCCGGATCTGCTCCCGAAGCCGCGTCCGGAGCTCTACATGCGGCCCCACATGGCGGATGGAGGCGGAAGGGAGTCGCCGTGGCGAAATGTCTTGATGGGGAGTGGGGATTGCGTGAGGAGGAGGCGGCGGCGTGGGGTAGGGTTTTGACCCGCAAACGCGTGGCGAACCCGTAGAAACAGTGGTCGGGGCATGGGGTTTGTGGGCTGAGGCATAATTTTTTACGGGCCGAACGAGTATACAGACTCTATTCTAGCCAGAAAATCAGATTGAGCCCATGTACTCGCCGAAATTATGTGGGTCGGGGACTTTTGCGGGGTCTACTAGAGTTGCTCTAAGCCTTGCATCAGATGGAAGTTTTGCCAGAGGAGTAGTTGTTGGCGATCACGAGGGGAGTGGAGCAAGCAGCAGCGCAAACGTCCAAATGCAGCGGCAGCGAGGCGAGATGCGGCGTGCGTCGTGCGTGCGTCCCATGTGAACGCTGAGTGTGCTGTCCGTCCTTTGTCTCTCTCAACCTGTGTGCCACTCCCTCCGTGTGTTCTTGCCGGCAGATTGACGGAGCAAAGTTTTCTTGCCGGCAGCTCTTCTCATCATGTCAGCGAGTTAATCAGTGTGCGATCCATCGCTTTCTTCCCCACCCACTCCCACCCCAACCCCAGATCAGATCCCTCTCCTGCCCAGCTGACACTCATCCGGACAGTCACACTCCCCCCAGCGCCACCGTCGCCGTCCTCCGCCAGCCGCCATGGGCTCCTCCCACCGCCACCTGATGCGCCTGCTGGACGACCCCTTCTTCCCCTTCCCCCCACCACCGCCCACCTCCTCCCTCACCTCCTCCTGCCCCTTCCTCCCACCCCCATCCCCATCCCCCTTCGCCTTCCCCCACCACCCCGACCTCCTCGACCTCTACCTCCCCGCCGACCCCTTCTTCGCCGCACCCCCCATCCCCACCCCGCACGCCTTCCTCCTGCACGACCTCACCGACCGCGTCGCCGCGCTCGAGCTCACCCTCGCCGCCCGCGCCGCCCCGCAGCCGGCCCGCCGCAAGTACACCTACGCCGCCACGGAGCCCGGCGGCCGCAAGGTGAGGTGGACGGCGGAGGAGAAGCCGCGGGGCGGGGGCCGCGCGCTCAAGTGGGAGGCGGAGCTCGCCTCCCCCAACGACGACGGCTTCGACCGCAAGTGGCGGTGGGAGGCCAAGTCCAAGGGCGCCGGAGGGAAGACAAAGACCAAGTGGGGCACCGAGATCCGGGGCAAGGGGTCCCTCGAGCCATGGTCGCACGCCTACACCTGGGAGGAGGACTTCGCCGCCTCCGACGACGAGGACGAGGATGTGGGTGAGTACCAGCAGATTGAGGAGCGCAAGCCGGAGAAGAAGAAGAAGAAGGAGGACAAGCCCAAGAAGATCAAGGAGGATGATGACAAGAAGAAGAAGAAGCCGGCCAGGACGTGCGTCCAGATCGAGGAGATCCCCGAGGACAACACCGCCGGCTGCGACGCCATCCGCAAGGTGAGCCACCACGATTGGTTACCACGGGGGAAGAAAAGATGGGATTTTTGTGGGGGTTTCGTGGCCCGATCTGAGCGAAATGTGGGATTTCCAGTAGATTTCTGACAGATCCATGGTTACCTCTCGCTGGATTTGATAGAAAATTTGGAATTTTAGAGGATGCTAGTGTCCACACTCTAGATCTGTGCTTAGTACTGGCTACAGATAGACTGTGCTCTGCTCTGAATGATATCAGCTTGAGGATTCTGCTCCCTTGCAATGTACTACTGTCATAAGTATGTGTACTGACCGCCTGACATTTGTTTCCCTTCTGATGATGCAGGCCTTTGCCATGGGGAACGGCAAGGGGAAGGCCAAGGAGCTGTCGCCGCAGGATGCCGCGCTGCTCATCCAGATGAACTACAGGGCGCACCTCGCCCACCGCTCCCAGGTGCTCAGCTGCCTGCGCGATCTCGCCGTCGCCAAGGCCAAGCTCAAGGAGCTCCGGTCCCTCTTCTACAACCTCTCCTACAGGCGCCGCCTCTCGCATGACCACGAGGAGCGCCAGAGGTTCTCCGAGAAGATCATTGTCCTGCTCCTCACTGTCGATGCGCTCGAGGTGAGCTCTGTCATGACCTGTTTATCGTTGCTGATTGCTGAATGCTGATTGCCATTGCTGTGTTGTGTATTTGAAATTCACTTACTGCATATACTGGTTACCACTATATTACTAGTGAGAAAAAAAAATCACAGCACACAAGGATGATTACCATGCTATTTAGCTGAGCATCTGTCCAACATATGTATGCACTTGAGATGATCTCCATCATCACCTGTTCGTCATTGCCACGGCTGTGTTGTGAATTTGAAATTTACTTACTGGTTATACTAAATTGTTGGTTTGAGGATGGGTTATCAGGGTTCTGTACATAAGGTGATTTTCTACCGTACTTTAGTATCTGAAGGTATTGGTTAGCGAAGCATCATCATTGAAAAAATAAATCAAAGGCACACTACAAAGATTAACATGCTATTGAACATTTGTTCTTATATCAGTGTGCATGTATGTGTGCTCAACCAAGTATGTAGTTCCTTTTAGAACATATTCGCCGATCATTTTTTAATTATAAATATGCTAGAATGGCTGCCGAGCACTCCTCAGTATATAGATTAATATCATATTGATGGGTGGTAATGTTTGATATTAGTTCTCAACAGTATCTTTGTTGGTTCATTAGGTCCAAGCATGATAATGTTCTTACATTCGGCACTGTTGCATGCTTTTCAGTAGGACTTTAGAACTTTATGGTTAAATGAATCTTTAGTTGATGAAAAAGTGCCTGGATCCAAACTTTTGCACCAGTTACTTATTCTATTGAATGATGTCCCTGGTAATGGTATATCAATTGCAGGGCGTTCTGGGCATTTGAGCTTTTATTTCAGCTCACGATAGCTGAACTAATAATACCCTGAACATTTCTAAGGCCATGTTGTTTATTGAGTATACTGAAGGAGAGTGCAGTCTTCGAATTTGCCTGTGATAATAGAATAATTTTCTGTTATCCCGCCTTTGCTCCTGTAGGAGCTTGTGAACTGAAATGATGCTCTTGTACAAGTACATGCCTATTCATCAGCTACTGTGGTCATAGCTCTCTCATTGTTTTTACGTACTTGAAATAGCTTGCAAGACTAATGTTGTCCTTTATGGGGTGCCTGCTGTTCTTGTGTCATCTTTCACTCTTTCAGTAATCTTATTCCATGTCCATTAATCTTGCTCTCTCTCCACCCAGGGACCTGACTTCATGGTGAGGACGGCGAAGAAATCTATGCTGGAGGAACTGGAGAGCATGCTGGAGATCGTGGACCCGCAGCCACCAGGGAAGCAGAGGTCGTTCAGCCGCCGCAAGTTTGATCTTCCAGAGGGCGGAGCGATCCCGAGCGAGAAAACCGCCGGCGTGAACAACGCTGTCAGGGTCATCAACACTGGCAAGGGCAAGCAGTAGGCACTAGCGCCTAGTTTAGTGGCCGGTACCATGGTCGATCGATGGAGCTTGTAGCGCCGCTTTGTCTGTGAGATAGTCCGGTTCATCTTAGATTTCCAGTGTCTTTGATATTTGAGGAAGATTGAACTTGTCGTGCACCATTGTTCGTGATGTCGTAGCGTGTATGATCTGTATCGTTTTGTTTGGACTTGTTGTAATGTATGCTGTTGTTGAACTACCAGTAGAAGAGTTTGGTGCTTTAATTATCAGCTTCTCTTCTGGCTGTCGCCCTCATGTTTTGAGCTCCATGGAAGTTCAGTCCTGGATTTTTTTAGGGGTGACAACACATTATTCCTAACTTGTAGGGATATGCACAATTTTCCATTTTTGCACAGTTTTTCTCGGGTTTTCTTGTTTGCCTTTTCTTTTCGGCTTTTAGTTTCTTTCTTTCGTTTTCTTTGTTACTTTCAACGGTTTTCTTTATTTTTCTTTGTCTCCTTCTCGGTTTTCACTCTTTTGCATTGGTTTTCTTTGGCTTTTTTTTTTACTTTTTACAGGGTTTCTTTGTTTTTCTTTGTTTCTATGTCGATTTCATCAGTTTTCTTTTTGTAAAACACATGTTAACTTTTTTCAGCACACATTATATATTTTCCATATATGTCAGAAACATATTTTATATACATGTTTAACATTTTTTGAATTTTTTTTATTTCTAATTTTTTCTATACACATTGTATATTTTTGGTATATATGTAATACATTTTTATATAAACATTTTATATTTAAAAATACAGGATTAACATTTTTTAATACATGGTTAAAAATTCAAAAGATGGAGAATATTTTTTAATGGCAAAAATATTTTTTCGCATACAATGTACATTTTGTGCTCACCAGGAGTATTTTTTGTACACATCTAATTTTTTAAAAATACATTATAAACAATTTTTCATGCACATTGTTTTTTGTATATATTTGTCGTGTACATGACAAACATTATTTCTATACACATTTAACATTTTTCAAATGTTTTATGAATTTTTTAAGTGATTAATTAATATTTTATAAATACATGATTAACCTTTTCCATACACATTGTAGTTTTTTGCATACATTTTCCTTATACATGAGAAAATTTTCTCCATTCACATTAAATTTTCCAAATGCTTTATTAAGATTTCTTCAAATGTTTTATGTAATGTTTATTGTATTATAAATATTTACAATATTTGGAATTATAAAAAAACTATAATAGAAAGCAATAAATAAATAAATAATGTTTTATGTAATGTTTTATTTAGTGGATGAGCTCAGTTCTTACATGGGTCTCACATCTCCTTCTCTATTAAAAATAAGTAGGGGCTTCTTCCCCCTACGGTCTAGTTTTTTTAATAGATAAATTAGCAGGAGCAAAATAGAGAAAAAAAAACGAGGCAGTGGCCTGTGGCCACCCTCACTGGGCCGGGCCATTTAAGGAGCCGCTTGCCGTGAGCGCAACTTAGGTGTCGCTATAAGCCAAACATTTTTTTAGTCTAAACATACTTTGCTCTTTTAAGTAATCAAGTGATACAATGTAAGTCCGGCAGGTTTATGAGCCACACATGGCGTCCGGCAGGTTTAACTTGCCTCGAAATTTGACTCTCTCCCTTCGAAGATGAAGGTTCATTGTTGAAAATTCTTCGATCTTTCCAAAATCTCCTTGATGATGTTTGTATAAACGCCTCCAGTGTTGTTCTTGATGTAATGAACTACACCTTGGCAGTCTGATGCCACTAGCACATGTGATAGCGCAAGATCTGTAGACATGGCGCACCCCATAGGAGTGGCTTCGCTGAAGCCTACGCGAATGGGCTAGCCAACTTTGGGCACAAGCTGTTTGTTTATATTTTCCTCTTCATTTTTGTCTTCGGTTTTTCACTGAAAAAATAGCTATTATTTTCTAGAAATATTTTTTGTAACCTATTAAAAATACAAAATTATATTTTAAAAATTATTTGGTATATGTTTTATGAAAGTTCTGCGAATATTAAAAATCACCATTTATTCAGAAAATGTTTGCTGTGTATTAAAAAATGCTCATTATATATTAAAAAAATTTAATTGATATAAAGTAAATATTCATCATGTATAAAAAAGTTCAGTGTGTGTTTTGAAATATGTTC
The DNA here is from genome assembly GCA_021605145.1 of Aegilops bicornis. Taxonomy (NCBI): domain Eukaryota; kingdom Viridiplantae; phylum Streptophyta; class Magnoliopsida; order Poales; family Poaceae; genus Aegilops; species Aegilops bicornis. The sequence continues at coordinate 7,886,646 of CM038675.1, read as the reverse complement.
ACTTAATACTAAAAAAAGTTATTGTCTATTTGAAAAAATCACCGTATGCTGAACACAAGTGCATTTGAATTTTTTTCGCCATATAGTACAAACCTATAAAATTAGAAAAAATTGAAAACCCGAAATAACAGTGAACCCAAGATCTCCAAAAGAAAAAAAACGGAAAGAGAAGAGAAAAAAAACAAAGTAAAAAATGAAACAGAATCAGCTAGTTAAGTGGGCCGGTCCATCTAGAGGTTTTCTTCAGTGAAGCCTCCCCTGTATGATGCACACGGGTGGTGAGCGCCGCTTTGCATCCCTACTAGCTTATTTTCTTAGAATTATTGGATTATTGCATAACAAGGAGAGAGAGAAATGCATGAATAATGTTTGGATTAATTATCCACATGTTAATTAATCCTAACATTATATTTATTGTTACTTTAGATCTGTGGTTACTTTTGAACAAGACATAATAACTTGCATTTCTTTACCTCAATATATTTCCGAATTCACTATCATTCTATTGCAAAAATGGGTAGTCGCGACAACCCGCGCCATCATCGTCTAATTAATAATCTAAACAAAAACAATGGATCCAGTCATTGAATTAATCTATCCAACGTTGATCAACCACCCCATTACTCTTATCAGAGGAGGATCTAACTAACTTAAAGTCTCCTCCAAAATCAAAGTAGGGCTAAACCAGCAGTGCATCACATTATGTAGTTCCTTGATAAAATCTAGTTTGTGTTCCTCATATGTAGGAGACATGAATAGAAATGAACCACCATATGTGCTTGTCATCTTTGCCATCTCTTAGATTTATTGGATTATTATTGCATCTTAACAAGCAGACTGCATATCAAGAACATAAAACAAAAATCAAACTTTATTCAGCTGCATGCGCAATTAAGCGGAATTATAAAATTGAAAAAAATTGAGGAAAGCTAGCAGCATCTCTTTGGGATGGTGAGGTGGCCGGCCATGTGCCAGCCCTCTCCTCCATCAGGGTACATGTAAGGGCACGCCGGCCTGAATGGGGTGCTGCCCTTGGCGGCGAGCATGTTCCACTGCTCGTTGGGGTCGTCGGTGGCGAACTTGGTCCACGTCGGAGTGGAGTACTCGTAGCGGCTGTGCGTGATGCGGTGGAACTCCTGGATGTCCTTGTTCTTGGTGATGTCATCAGTGTCGCGGAGGTCGACCGAAAGGATGTCGCCGTAGGGCCTGACGGAGTGCAGGAAGACGGGCATCGAGATCGGCTCGTTGGAGACGGCGGCGAGGTCGGAGGCGAAGACAATGCTCCTCATGTCGGGGCTGAAAATAGGGTGGTTCACGTGTCCCGCGAGGGTAGCCGAGCTTTGCACCACGCGCACGACCACCGTGGGGTCGCTGACCTTCACCAGGTACACGGCGAAGTAGCCCGCGTCAAGGAAGGCCATCTCCGGCGCGCTGGCAGGCATCTCGCGCGTGGAGGAGAAGACGATCCAGTCCCCCTTGGGCGACCAGCTGCAGTGGGTGTCGGTCCACGGCCCGTTGGTGAGCCGTGTCACCGTGCCCTGGCCGAACTCCCCCTCCTCTGCGTCCTCCATGATGTATAGGTTCTTGTGGAACTTCTCTTTGCCGCCGTCCCTCGTGGACCGGAACACGAACTTGTCCCCCTGCGCGTTGCTCGACGGGAAGGCGTTGTTGAAGTTCCCGGCGGTGAGGCGCTGCACCTTCCGGCCGGCGGACGGCCCGGACACGTTGGAGATGGCGTAGATCTCCAACGGCTTGGCGGCGGAGAAGGACGGGCCCACGCAGACGTACAACGTGTCCTTGTCGGGGTTCTGGTTCCACGCCGTTGAGAAGACGCTGTTGGAGCCCCGCTTCTGCAAGTTTTTGTTGAGTGAGAATTGGTATTGATTCTTTCTACTTCTTGAGGGACAATGGTGGATAGATAGATAGATACCTCATAGACGACGCGCAGGCCTTGGGTGTCGGCAAGCCACACGGCCTTGAACTCGTTGTCGACGAAGGCGAGCTTGGCGCCATCCTTGGAAATGGTTGGGAACACACCCGACACCCGGAACAGCCCCACATCTTTGTGTGGGGAGTGCATCTTGTCGAAGCTCTTCGTAGGGGCAGAAAGATTATTCTGCATCCATGTCATGCAATGTCCATCGGTAAGTGATCTTGATTGATGAGTCACCATTTCAATGTAATATTATTGCTATGCAACACTTTCCATAATACTCCATTATTGTCATTGCACAAAATGTTTCACTGAAGTTGCATACTTGAGAGAGTGCAATTGTAGTTGGTTGATACTCAAGAAGGAAGACATACATACCCCAATGACGAGATCATCGGTTCTGACCCGATGGTAGCCGATGCGACTGCCGCCGTCGGCCACGAAAGGGTTGTAGTGGTCGCCTTTCGGCCTGATTTTCTGGCTGATCTGCACGGCGGGGCGGTCCGGCGAGGCGACGTCGAAGATCTCGATGTGGCGGTACTGCGCCTCCTCTCGCGGCGTGGTCATGGCGGCCTGCCTAGACTTCTGGCGGATGGCGGCCACGGCGACCCTGGTCTCGCTGATGGCCGCGGGGGTCATGGCGTCGATGGCCTCCGGCGTCACCCGGACGGTCTCCTTGGTAGCGATGTCGTAGCGGAACACGGCCCAGTTCGTGGGGGACTCCCCGGTCCCTCGGTGGAAGAAGATGACGTTGTCGCTGCCCCACGTCGGCCAGCCGCCGTCCCGGATGAGGATCCTGCGGCGCAGGCCGCCCTGCGCCGCCTTGTCCACGTTCATGACGGCGATGTCGGTGTTGAGGCGCTCGATCTCGCCGGTCCACTTGTTCCCGCGGAAGTTGGCCACGGCCACCATCTTGCCCGACGGCGACACGGCCGGGCTCACGTCGTACTGGCCTGGCGGGGTGAGGCGCTCGGTCTTGCCGTCGGCGAGGTTGGTCCTGTACACCACGGTCCAGGGCGTGCGGCGCCTCGTCACCGGCTCCTTGGTGGAGACGTAGACGAGGGAGTGGCCGACGGCGCGAGCGCCCACCTTGAAGCCGCCGGCGATGCAGCCGCTGTCCTCCATCCGCGAGCCGCCGAAGGTGCCGGCGCCGTAGACGTCGCCCAGGCTCAGCACCTTCGCCGCACCAGCTTCGCCTTTGGGGCGCACAAGGGCCACGTGCAGCGTCTCGAGCCCCTTGTCCCTCTCGGAGACGAAGACGAGGCCGGCGACGCGGCCCTGCTCGGCGTCGTCCGGCGTGGCGCCGCACTCGGCGGCGAGCGCGGGGTTCTTCTTGCCCAGGAACGTGAGGAGCTCCTTGAGCGCCGGCGCGGGGATGGCCCGGCCGTTCTGGTTGTAGGAGACGCCGTCGGTGAGGTGGTGCTCGTCCTCCCGCGAGGACGGCGGCGGGTCGGCCGGGCAGGAGTAGATGTCCAGTGGCACCGGCGGGCGGTAGGTCCCGAAGAAGGCGATGCTGCCACGGCCGCTGTCGTCGCTCCCCATGGCCGGCCGGCGCGCGGTTGATCGAGCAAGAATGGAACGAGTTTGTGTTGGTTTGCAAACACCGGAAAATGCTTGATTTATAACGACACCCAAGCAGGACTTCAATAGCTTAAATTAAAGAAACTTATAACTGCTGATAGATTTTTATTTTATTTTTTTCAAGAAAATTTTCGATCTATTCATCTTCAAACATCAAACATGGCAGTACAACGAATACCAGAAATAATAGAAATTACAACCAAATCCGTACCACCTAGCAATGACTACAAGCACTGAAGCGAGCCGAAGGCGCGCCGCCGTCATCGCCCCTCCATCGCCGGAGTCGGGCACAACTTGTTGTAGTAGACAGTTGGGAAGTCGTCGTACTAAGCCTCCGTAAGACCAGCGCACCAGAACAGCAACCGCCGCGGATGAAGAATAACGTAGATCCGAAGTATTCAATCCGAAGACACACGAACATAGGCGAACAACGACGAGGTCCGAGCAAATCCACCAAAGGTAGACCCGCCGGAGACACACCTCCAAACGCCCACCAACGGTGCTAGACGCACCGCCGGAACGGGGGCTAGGCGGGGAGACCTTTATTCCATCTTCAGGGAGCCGCCACCGTCTCGTCTTCCTTAGCAGGACACAAACCCTAGCAAAACTGAAAGAAAAGACTAAAAACGGAGCCCTCCCGCCGGCCCTTGCCGAGATCCACTGCGCCTCCATGGCCCTAGGGCCACCCGAGAGGAGGCAAACCTGCGGCGGAGCCGGCGGGAGGCAGAAACCTAATCAATGACTAATGTGTGGCGTGGATTTTTGGAACCTGGGTGTAGGAGCACCTGATTAACCAAAAGGAAATGAAAAAATTAGTAAAAGAAATCAAAAGAAAATGTGAAACTTGTTCAGAACAAGCATTGTCTAGTGTATTACTCACGTGAAAAGTTCCGGGATAAAATGACTTCTATGGTAGTGTTGGCAAAAAAGTGCCGCACCGCACATTAGTCGTTGTCTAGTGTATTACTCATGTTTAAAGTTTTGGGACAAAATGGCTTATGTGTATTGTTGGCAAAAAAAAAAAAAACAATTGCAAGTATAAACTGTGTGTATACCAAGCTTATATACTGCCAGTTTTGTTTTTATTCGTTTAGAATACCACGGAAGTCATTTTGTTGCGAAACTTTACATGTGAATAAACCACTAGACAATGCTTGTTCGGAACAATTTTCATTTTTTTTATCATTTTTTAATTTTTATTTCAATTTGGGTGCATCTAGTCCGAGGTTCCTTGTGTATTTTCAATGACTAATGCCTCATTATTAATCCACGGATGAGTAAACTAATAAATCCCTTGAGTGGTACATATATAGTAAATGATTAGTGTTGATTATAGTTTGCATTTAGTCTGAAGGCACAAAGTTTCAGATTTTTTGATTTTATTTGCAACTTCTTTTTACTGTTCATTGTGAATACAATGCAGCCAGTTTTCGAAAAACCACACTATTGCAAACAGTAATATCTCGTGTGCTATCTTAAAACTGTAATAATAAGTAAATGTGAGTAAACCATCTTAAGAGTTATGTCTGGAAAGTCTTTAGTTTAGTGGCTGCTTGGGAGAGCTGTGTTCCCGGTCCCAGGGCTGATGCTTGATGTGGTTTTGCCTTTTTGCTCTTCTCCTTTTGTGGTTTGCTTGTAAAAATTGGCGGTTCTATAATGAAAACAGTCCAGCGACCTTAGATTTTCAAAGCCTCACAGTTCTTTTTCTCTCTCACTTCATTCTCTAGTTTATGAAAGTTTTTTTTTTGTGATATGGAGGAATAAAAAATGCATGAATTTCCTAGGAAGAAAAATGCCTAAAATTGCCATTGCATAACAATAAATAAAAGAAAAACAAAAACCACATAAATTTGCAAGGCCAAAATGTAAACATTTCCATGGACCCCCCCCCCCCCCCTCCTAATTTGGTATCTCGAACAATCTTAATAAAAAAAGTTACAAATTTGCCAGGAGAAAAAAATGTTGTCATCATGTTTTTCGAATAGTTGCCCTCACTACCCCATATTTCCATTCTGAACAGTAAAACAAAATTGCCACACCCCTAGATGAGTGTACCATGTGCAAATGTGTGTGAAAAATTGCGTAGTGGCTACCTTGGGTATTGCAATAGGGCAAAAAGACCACAAGTTTTCAAAAAGATTTCATACACACAAAACAAAAAAAGAAAAGGTTGCCATGATTTTTTAAAAGTGCCAGTGGCAGATAGTGTTGGGGATCGTTGCAGAAATTAAAAAAATTCTACGCATCACCAAGATCAATCTATGGAGACTAGCAACAGAGAGAGGGGAGTGCATCTTCATACCCTTGAAGATCGCGATGCGGAAGCGTTACAAGAACGCGGATGAGGGAGTCGTACTCGCGACGATTCAAATCGCGGAAGATCCGATCTAACGCCGAATGGATGGCGCCTCCGCATTCAACACACGTACAACCCGGGGACGTCTCCTCCTTCTTGATCCAGCAAGGGGAGAGGAGAAGTTGAGGGAGAGCTCCAGCAGCACGACGGCGTAGTGCTGGAGCTTGCAATTCTCCGGCAGGGCTTCGCCAAGCACTACTGAGGAGGAGGTGGAGTTGGAGAGGGGGAGGGTTGCGCCAGGGGCAAGGGGTGCGGCTGCCCTCTGAAGGAAATATGCCCTAGAGGCAATAATAAAGTTATTATTTATTTCCTTATATCATGATAAATGTTTATTATTCATGCTAGAATTGTATTAACCGGAAACATAATACATGTGTGAATACATAGACAAGCAGAGTGTCACTAGTATGCCTCTACTTGACTAGCTCGTTAATCAAAGATGGTTAAGTTTCCTAACCATAGACATGAGTTGTCATTTGATTAACGGGATCACATCATTAGGAGAATGATCTGATTGACATGATCCATTCCGTTAGCCTAGCACTTGATCGTTTAGTATGTTGCTATTGCTTTCTTCATGACTTATACATGTTCCTGTAACTATGAGATTATGCAACTCCCGTTTACCGGAGGAACACTTTGGGTACTACCAAAGCGTCACAACGTAATCGGGTGATCATAAAGGAGTACTACAGGTGTCTCCAAAGGTACTTGTTGGGTTGGCGTATTTCGAGATTAGGTTTTGTCACTCCGATTGTCGGAGAGGTATCTCTAGGCCTTCTCGGTAATACACATCACATAAGCCTTGCAAGCATTACAACTAATGAGTTAGTTGTGAGATGATGTATTACGGAACGAGTAAAGAGACTTGCCGATGAGATTGAACTAGGTATTGGATACCGACGATCGAATCTCGGGTAAGTAACATACCGATGACAAAGGGAACAACGTATGTTGTTATGCGGTCTGACCGATAAAGATCTTCGTAGAAAATGTAGGAGCCAATATGGGCATCCAGGTCCCGCTATTGGTTATTGACGGAGATGTGTCTCGGTCATGTCTACATTGTTCTCGAACCGTAGGGTCCGCACGCTTAAGGTTTCGATGGCGGTTATATTATGAGTTTGTGTATTTTGATGTACCGAAGGTTGTTCGAGTCCCGGATATGATCACGGACATGACGAGGAGTCTCGAAATGGTCGAGACATAAAGATTGATATATTGGACGGATATATTTGGACACGGAAAGGTTCCGGAGAAGTTTGGAGCTCCGGAGGTTACGGAACCCCGGGAGGTATATGGGCCTTTTGGGCCCATGTAGGAGGAAGGGAGAAGGAACAAGGGAGGCGCGCCCCAAGCCCAATCCGAATTGGGGAAGGGGCGGCCCCTTTCCTTTCTCCTTTTCCCCTCTTCCTATTCCTACTACTAGTACTACTTCCTAATACTAGTACTCTTTCCTTCCCCCTCCAAATAAGATAAGGAAAAAGAGAGGGAAACCTACTTGGAGTAGGTTTCCCCCTCCTTGGTGCGCCTCCCCCTTGGGCCGGCCACCTCCTCCCTCCCTCCTTTATATACGGGGGAGGGGGGGCACCCTAGGACACACAAGTTGATCCTTGAGATCGTTCCTTAGCCGTGTGCGGTGCCCCCCTCCACCATATTCCACCTCGGTCATATCGTAGCGGTGCTTAGGCGAAGCCCTGCGTCGGTGAAACATCAAGATCGTCCTGCACGCCGTCGTCTTGTGGAACTCCCTCTCCCCGGAGCTTTGCTGGATCGGAGCCCGTGGAGCGCCATCGAGCTGAACGTGTGCCAAGAACTCGAGGCGTCAGAGTAACGGGCGCTTGGATCGGCTGGATCGTGAGGAGAACGTCTGACTACTTCCTCTACGTCATCATCGACTCGGAGGTGCCGGAATGCTTGGCGCTGGGATCGGCAGGATCGCCAAGAGAACGTCGACTACTTCCTCTACGTTGTGATCGCTTCCGCTTCGGTCTCACGAGTGCGTGAGACAACACTCTCCCCTCTCGTTGCTATGCCATCACCATGGTCCTGTGTGTGCGTAGGAAAATCTTTGAAATTACTGCGTTCCCCAACACCCTCTCTCTCCCTCACTATATATAGGGGGAAGGGGGTGGAGGAGGCGCCCTAGGGTTCCCTAGGGGAGGGGTGGCGGCCACAGGGGAAACCCTAGATGGATTTGGGCGCCCCCACCCCTAGGAAACTTGCCCCCCAAGCCGGGAGGGGTGGCTGCCCTAGGGAAGGCGCCCCCACCTCTCCATGTTACGTGAGATGGGGTGGGAGGGGCGCACAGCCCCTTAGTGGGCTGATGTGCCCCCTACCCTTGGCCCATAAGGCCCCCCAACGCTTGTCGGGGCCTCCGAAACACCTTTCAGTCACGCTGGTCGTCACCCGGTACTCCCAGAACAATTCCGGACTCCAATACCCTTCGTCCAATATATCGTCTTCACCTCCGAACCATTCCGGAGTTCCTCGTCACGTCCGGGATCTCATCCAGGACTCCGAACAACCTTCGGTAACCACATACTATTTTCCATAACAACTCTAGCGTCACCGAACCTTAAGTGTGTAGACCCTACGGGTTCGGGAACCATGCAGACATGACCGAGACGTTCTCCGGCCAATAACCAACAGCGGGATCTGGATACCCATGTTGGCTCCCACATGTTCCACGATGATCTCATCAGATGAACCACGAGTCGGGGATTCAATCAATCCCGTATACAATTCCCTTTATCAATCGGTACGTTACTTGCCCGAGATTCGATCGTCGGTATCCCAATACCTCGTTCAATCTCGTTACCGGCAAGTCACTTTACTCGTTCCGTAATGCATGATCCCGTGACTAACTACTTAGTCACAATGACCTCATTATGATGATGCATTACCGAGTGGGCCCAGAGATACCTCCCCGTCACACGGAGTGACAAATCCCAGTCTTGATTCGTGCCAACCCAACAGACACTTTCGGAGATACCCGTAGTGCACCTTTATAGCCACCCGATTCACGTTGTGATGTTTGGCACACCCAAAGCATTCCTACTACGGTATCCGGGAGTTGCACAATCTCATGGTCTAAGGAAATGATACTTGACATTAGAAAAGCTTTTAGCAAACGAACTACACGATCTTGTGCTATGCTTAGGACTGGGTCTTGTCCATCACATCATTCTCCTAATGATGTGATCCCGTTATCAATGACATCCAATGTCCATGGTCAGGAAACCATAACCATCTATTGATCAACGAGCTAGTCAACTAGAGGCTCACTAGGGACATGTTGTGGTCTATGTATTCACACATGTATTACAGTTTCCAGTTAATACAATTATAGCATGAACAATAGACAATTATCATGAACAAGGAAATATAATAATAACCATTTTATTATTGCCTCTAGGGCATATTTCCAATAGTCTCCCACTTGCACTAGAGTCAATAATCTAGTTCACATCACTATGTGATTAATGAATCCAACACCCATTGGGTTTGATCATATCTCGCTTGTGAGAGAGGTTATTAGTCAACGGGTCTTAATCTTTCAGATCCGTGTGTGCTTTACAAATCTCTATGTCATCTCCTAGATGCAGCTACCACGCGCTATTTGGAACTATTCCAAATAACATCTCTACTATACGAATCCGGTCTACTACTCATAGTCATCCAGATTAGTGTCAAAGTTTGCATCAGCGTAACTCTTTACGACGAACTCTTTTACCACCTCCATAATTGAGAAAATTCCTTAGTCCACTAGTTACTAAGGATAACCTTGACCGCTGTCCTGTGATCCATTCCTGGATCACACTTGTACCCCTTGACTGACTCATGGCAAGGCACACTTTAGGTGCGGTACACAGCATAGCATACTGTGGAGCCTACGTCTAAAGCATAGGGGACGACCTTCGTCCTTTCTCTCTCTTCAGCCAAGAACTCCTTCTTTGTCGATCTATTTTGAACTCCTTCAAAATCTTGTCACGGTGCATACTCATTTGAAAGTACTATCAAGCGATTTTGATCTATCCTTATAGATCTTGATGCTCAATGTTCAAGTAGCTTAATCCATGTTTTCCATTGAAAAAACTTTTCAAATAACCCTATATGCTTTCCAGAAATTCTACATCATTTCCGATCAACAATATGTCAACAACATATACTCATCATAAATGCTATAGTGCACCCACTCACTTCTTTGGAAATACAAGTTTCTCATAAACTTTGTATAAACCGAAAATCTTTGATCATCTCATTAAAGCGTATATTCCAACTCCGAGATGCTTACTCCAGTCCTTAAAGGATTGATGGAGCTTTGCATACTTATTAGCATCTTTTAGGATTGACAAAACCTTCTGGTTGTATCACATACAATCTTTCCTCAAGAAAATCATTGAGGAAACAATGTTTTGACATCCTATCTGCAAGATTTCATAAATAATGCAGGAGCTGCTAATATAATTTCAACAGACTCTTAGCATTGCTACGAGTGAGAAAGTCTCATCATAGTCAACTCCTTGAACTTGTCGGAAAACATCTTAGCGACAAGTCGAGCTTCCTTAATGGTGACACTTACCATCATTGTCCGTCTTTCCTTTTAAAATCCATCTGTCCCCGACAGCCTTACGACCATCAACTAGTTCTTCCAAAGTCTACACACTACTAGGGAAAACCTTATACACAGAATGTTACCAGTAGCGCTGTACAAAATCATACGCTACTGCTACTTAGTAGCAGCGCGCGTAAATAAACCGCGCTACTGCTATGACTTTAGCAGTAGCGCGTACTAGCAAAAAGCGCTGCTGCTATGTTTGAACTGGGCGCACATGGCTAGCCCAACCTAGCAGTAGCACGTATACTGGCCCAGCGCTACTGCTACTCTCCTTAGCTGTAGCGCGCTTACGTGTAAGGCGCTACTGCTAACGGAAATAAAATAAAGTGAAAAACAAGTAGAAAAGTAAATGAAAATGAAAGGAATAGAAAAAGGAGAAAGGAAAAAAATGTAAAGAAAAATAAAAATAAAAGAAAAAAGGGAAAAAAGGAGAAAGGAATAGCAGTAGCGGGTTTCAGGAAACGCGTTGTAGCTAACTTAGCTATAGTGCGTTTTCGGAAGCATTCTGGTACGTTCACTTAAACAGCGGTCCCCCCCGGCCACCACACTTCTTCCCCAAATCCCTCGCCCTCGCCGTTGTCCCCCCGAATTCGCCGTTGCCCCACTTCGCCACCGTCTCCTGCCGGCGTGGACGCCCGCAACCTCACTGTCTCCCCCCGAGGCCGCCGTCATCCTCACCGCCGCCGCCCGAGGCCGCCCTCAGCCTCACCGCCGCCGCCCGAGGCCGCCCTCGACGTCACCGTCGGCGCCCTCCACCTCACCGCCGCCCGAGCCCGCCCAGGACCGCCGTTGCCCGTGCCCGAGCCCGCCCACACCGCCCCAGCCACCGTCAACGAGCACCAACCCGCCACCCTCTCACCCCACACAGTAAGTCCCCCACCCCTCCCCCACTCCTCTCTCTCTGCATTTTAGAGAAAAAATAGTAGAGCAAAGTTTGTTTATAGCAAAAAATTTAGTTTAGAGCAAAGGATGTTAAGTAGTAGATGTTAGAGCAAAAATTAGTTTAGAGCAAAAAATTTGGTTTACAACAAAAAGTTAGTTAGAGGCAGTAGGGTTTAATTAGGGTAGATGCTGCTTGTATAGTATATAGTGATACTAGTAGATGTTAATTAGGTTAGGGCAATAGTGATACTAGTAGATGTTAATTAGATGTTTTTCAGTTAGGGCACTAGAGTTTTGCTAGGTTAATTAGGTTAGTAGTGCTGCTAGTAGTAGTGGTACAGTAGGTTAATTAGGTGATGTTAAATGAATAACCTAAATGAATGAAATTAGTAGTTAACTGAAATTTTTTTCCTTTCATCATTATAGAGCACTAAACTTAACTGAATTTTGTTCTATTTTAGTAGTTAAATGAATTTTCTTCTACACTTTGTTTTCGAATTAGCTTGTGAAATTTGGACATGTGGTTGCTCGTGTATATTTGGACATGTGTTGCGGTGTCGAAGAGGGATATTTGAACACTGTTTCCAGGGAATGATGCTAAGTGGCCTATGTTTTGCCGGAATGTTGATTCATTTCTGTTTTGGCAAATTTCAGGTTCTCGATTTGTCCACTTTTTAGCAAAGGTCATGCCGAAATTTTCCGTGAATTTCGGCATGACTTGTGCAACAAACTAGGACATATCGAGTGGCCAGGATTTGCCGCACAAGGAAGGAGTCAACATTCCTGCAAAACAATAGGCCTTTTTTATGTCATTATTCATTTTATTAGGTATATAATTAATTGACTAGATTTAATCATAGGAAACATGGCTAGCAACGATGAAGGACAGGGTTCTGGTGATTGCGACGACGTCTACCGGGCGGCAGACGAATTCTTTATCCTTACCGATGATCAACCGATGTTGTTGCTGGGCCCACCGGTGGCATCGGGGACTGAGACCGACCACCTTGGACGGTCTTTGAGGCTGAGACCCGTGGCCGAGACTCAGACCGGCATCGAGACCGGCGCTGAGACTGAGACCGGTGCTGCCTCGGGGAGCGGATCCGGTGTAGAACCGAAAGCAAAGAGGCAACGACTTCCTAACAAACTCAGGACTACTAGACTGGTGGTCACGGAGGTGGACGACGGCATTTTTGAGCCAAAGGCGCCCGAGGAAGCGCGTCGATGCTACGGTAATCAAATAGGCTGCATTGTACGGACAACCGCCACCATCAACGATGAGAAACTACAGAAGATAGAAAATATGAGGAGCTCCCTCCTAAAGAAGTTTCACCAGATATTCTTGTTCCCGAGTCGGAATGAGAAGGATTATGAAGATCCAGACGAGGACCCGACAATGAAGAAGGTAAACAAACATGCCATGACCAAGTTTAGCGACGCGTTGGCCGCTTGGAAAACTCGAGTGAAAGCAAGGATCATCGACAAGAAGGAACCCTACTCCGAGATTGTAAAGGATAATCCGACAATCACGAAAGAGCAGTTTCAAATATTCAAGGAGGCTTGCGAGGCCGAAGCTGCCAAAAAAATTCTAAGTACATGAAGGGGCTTCAAGAGAGGAACATTGGGAGCCACCACCTCGGAAGCCGTGGTTATGGCGGAAAGAGGTCCAAATGGGTCAAGGAGGACGCGGAAGCCGCGAGTCTGGGCATCCAGGCCCCTTGGCGGATTTCACCGTCCCGCGGGAGCGTGACGTCCTGAGGGCCCGACACCGTTGGGACCCAGTGAAGAAGGTTTACGAGACTCAGACCATTGTTCCACAGCCGGCCGATCCCCCCGAACGCCTTCAAGGTTTCCGTGGCCAGTGTCGAACCGGGCCACGAGAATTTGCCTCCTCCAATACTACTGGTGGATGACGAGGAGACACCGCGGCGGCTTGATGATTGTTGCAATGGGTGGGTCCTGTTGTGGCCAAAGAGTCTGCTTTGTCTGGAGGCGGTCGGGAGCACACCCACGAGCACGCAGGCTCAGCAAGGTATGAACATCAACAGTCCACCTACCCAATTAGCGTCGGGTGTCGGGTTGGGTGATAGCGGACGGGGTAAGGAGGAGGCTCCATTAGTCGCTGATGACGTCGCCATGGATGAGGATGAGGACGGCGGCGGCGCTGAACAGTATGTTTATACTGGCGCCTCCTCAGGGTTTGAGCGTCATGAGTCGGTGCCTGAATTGCCGTCTCAACGTATTATGGACGACCTTCCGGTAGTAAAGAAGTCTAGGAAGAGAGCGAGGAAAGGCAAAAAAGCTGATTCTATGATCCAGCCGCCTCAGCAGCCTCGGCCAGGACGTATAGATATCCCGATGCGGATAAATGGCATATCGCCGGTCAACCAATCCTACCTGCAACAGCGCTAGGGGTCAGATTCGGCGATCTAAGGAGACTTCATGACGATGTGCTGCGGGTAGAGAAAGGCCTCATCGCCTCGACAGATCCAGGATACCCACTCTACGTGGTTAACATTCCGCGGAAAATGTCGTACGTCGACAGCTTTCCCGCGGATAAGTTCTTCCTCCGATTCGATTACATATTCGACATGTTTCACGTGAAGAAGCTGGATTTTGCGTTTGTCCGCCTTTATGCCTTGCACATGAACTACATCATCGGGGTTGAGCAGATATCTCATATCTGTGTCGCTGACCCGTACTACATGCACGAGGGCTTCTTGGGAGTCTGCGCAGAGCACCGTGTATACGCGAGGGAATACATCGTCAATTTCATGCTCGCCAATAAGGACAAGGGGGCGATTCTCATGCCTTATCATCCCGTGTAAGTCATCCGCACTGCTATCCTTCCTTTGATTTCAATCATTCATTTGCACGGTGGAGGCTAATTAATTTGAGGTGTACTTATTTTACGCAGCGGCAGGCGCGCCGTCCTCATCATCCTATACCCCCGATTCTCCCACGCTCTTTACTTGGACTCGTCGAAGAACATTCACAAAAAGGATTACACCCACATCAAGGATGTTCTCGACAGTGCTATGTTTTACTACCAAGCAAGGGTGGAGAGGTTAGGGACAAGAAGAGAAGGCGGCGAGGGTCGCCTTGACCATAAGACCGACTTCTGCTGCATCCAGAAGCTGAGCGATTCTCTTAATGATGGATTCTATGTCCTACACCACATGCTGGAGTACAGACGGGATCACGGAACCTTCGCATGTCACCTACATCCGGCGATGCCCATATTCTGCAATGGGCAAAGAACGTAGGAGATATCGAGGATCATCGACTTCGAGCCGAGTTCTATCACATCCAGCGCGAACTTGCCCAAATCATCATGAAGGAGGTCGTCGGAAAAACAGGGATGTTCTACGAAGAAGGACAAATGTCGTGGGAAGATGTTCGAACATGCGTAGCCGCTCAGCGTCTTGACCTAAAGCCTTTCACTAGGCTCGGGGACTATCTCCCTGACATGGATGGATGGAACGACATGTTGGAGTGATTGTCGATATATGACAATGTGTCTGTTTAGTCCATACTTTCTGTATGACAAAACTTTGAGTTACACTACTAGAAAAAGGGCTATAGATGGGATTGACACTAATGGCGCACCAGACAGTTGGTGCGCCATTAGTATATACTAATGGCGCACCATCTGCTGATACGCCATTAGAGTTGAAACTACTAATGGCGCACCAGGCAAAGGGTGCACCATTAGTATCAAATTTTTTTTTTGAACTAGTGCGCCTGTCCAAACATACTAATGGCGCATCCAGATAAAGTGCGCCATTAGTAGTTGTAACTACTAATGGCGCACCCTTCCGCATGTGCGCCACTAATGTTGTTTTTTTTATTATATTTTTTATTCCTTTTTTTGCAATACTACTAATGGCGCACTGATCAACCGTGCGCCATTAGTATTTTTTTTTTGCAAAACTACTAATGGCGCATCGCCAGAAGGTGCGCCTTTAGTAACCTGGATTACTAATGGCGCATTTAGTGCTGGTGCGCTATTAGTAAGTGGGCAGCAACTAGATATTTTGGACAGCCTCTCCTACCCACACTCACTTTCTCCCCACTTCATTCTCTCCACCTCCTCCTTGTCTTGGGTGCCTCCTCTTTTTCACCTCATTTCCACCATAGATTCATTCAAATTAAGTGGTTAAATTACCTTGTTTTAATAGGTAAGTAAGGGGAAGCTATATTTATGTTGTTCTCCCTACAACAATGTGCACATGCACTTTTTATAGCCTAGCTAGATCTATGTATGTTCGTGGTGTTGCATATGTTTGTGGTGTTGCATATGTGTTTGTGTTTGGAGGTGTACCGGTATTTGAAATGCGATAGTTGCCAATATTTTGCCGGAATGTTGATTCATTTCCGTTCCGGCGAGAATTTTGGCATTAAGCATTCTTTTTGGTCCTATTTTTAGGGAAAGTCATGCCAAATTTTTGTTTGGTTCTAAAATATCGTTTTGCTCTACCCATGACGACCATAGTCCGCATACGATGACCGAAGGCATCGTGAATAGGTTTTTGAGCTCCGCGAAGGCCGAGATTCCTCAAAAGAACGAGACGGAGATAAGATGTCCGTGTCGAAGATGCAAGCTGAAGAGCCTTATTGCGGAGCCGGATTCTGGGCAGGTGCGGGACCACCTGCTCTTGCGTGGTTTCATGGATGGCTATCGGTGGCAAGGCGATGAAGATGACTACGAAGTCGTCCATGGGGGCCGGGCAAGAAATGAGGAAGGGCAGCAAGACAACCACCGCGGCTCGGGCGGCGAGAAGACGAAGAATCCCGAGGAGATGATCACGACGGTGATGTGTACACAGTCATCATGTAGAAGATGCAGGACATGATGATGAGGAAGATGCCGGAGCGCATTTACGAGCATGATCATGAAGATGATGATGCCGGCGGAGCGCACGACGCTGGACCATCGATGGCTGGGTGCAGGACCCTCATATTCAAGAGCTGCTTCTCAAGCGACGGATAACGCCAGAGCTGCCGCCCGAGAGAAAGCCAAGATGGATCAACTTGAGTTAGACGCGGTTACTCCATTGTATGAAGGATGCAGGCCGAGGATACCCGCTGAAAGTAACGCTCATGGCTCGAGATGAAGGTAAAACACAAAATGACCGGCGCGTAGCTTCGGCGAGAACATGTCATTACGCACGAACATCTTCCCAAGGGGAACAAGTGCCCGACCAGTTTAGAGGAGGCGAAGAAAATCGTGTGTCCTCTCGATTTACCGCACGTGAAATACCATGTGTGCATGAACAATTGCATCATTTATCGGGACGAGCACACGGAGTCTACCATATGTCCGGTGTGCGGCGTCACTCGATACAAGAAGAGGAAGAAAGATCCTCGAAAAGTGGTGTGGTACTTTCCGATCACTCCTCGTCTGCAGCGGTATTTCGCGGACCCTAAGGTAGCAAAGCTCCTGCGTTGGCACGCGGATAGGGAGGAGAATAAGCGAGAAGATGACGCAAATGATCCGAAGATAGATAAAAAAGACAAGATGTTGAGTCACCCTAAGGATGCGAGCCAGTGGCAAGCGTTGAACTTCGAAGACTCAGAATTTGGGAACGATCCAAGGAACATCGTCTTTGGTAGCGAGCACCGATGGAGTCAATCCGTTTGGCAGCCGTGAGAAGCACACATAGCACCTGGCCTGTGTTTGTGTGGATGTACAACCTTCCCCCTGGTTGTGCATGAAGAGGAAGTACATTCACATGAGTATGCTAATTGAAGGGCGAAACAACCGAGGAACGACATCAATCATGTCTGGGGCTGCTGAAAGAGGAGCTTGACACGCTGTGGAAAACGCCAGCCAATACGTGGGACGCCGCAGAGAAAGAATATTTCCCTATGAGAGCCGCACTGCTCACGACGGTGCACGACTATCTCGGTTACGGATATCTCGCGGTGCAGGTAGTCCACAGATTTTCTGGATGCATAAGGTGCATGGATGAGACAACGTATCGCCAGCTAGATAGAGATCCCGGGTCTTCGAAAACCGTGTTCATGGGACATCGAAGGTGGCTTCGCGACGATGACCCGTAGAGGAAACGCAAGGATCTGTTCGATGGTGAAACCGAACCCCGAAAACGCCAGTGTACGAGGAGCGGCGAGGAAATAGACAAGCTGTTGAAAAATTGGAAAGACTGCCCACTGCCGGGAAAGAAGCAAAAGGCGCCAGAGCCGGAAAGAAGCGAAAAGGCGCCAGAGCCGTTCTTGAAGGTATGGAAAGCGAGGTCTGTTTTACGGGACTTGCCGTCTTTGGAAGATCCACCGTGTGCCTCACAGCCTTGATGTCATGCATATCACGAAGAACGTGTGCGAGTCTGCTTGGTACCCTGCTCAACATGCCAGAGAGGACCAAAGATGGGCCGAAAGCAAGGGCAGACTTGAAATCAATGGGCATCAGGCAGGAGCTTCACGCTAATGATGATGATGATGATGATGATGATGAGGCGAAGCAGGACACAGAAAGTCGTCGCAAAGGCAAAAAGGCCAAGAAGACCGGAAATGACTACCCTCCCGCGTGCTTCACTCTAAGTCAGGAGATCGAGCAGTTTTTCACCTGCCTCCTAGGAGTAAAACTTCCTTACGGTTACGCTGGGAAGATAAGCGGATACCTAGACCCAGCGAAGCGAAGTTCAGCGGGATGAAATCTCCACGGTATCACGTGTTGATGACGCAGATACTTCCAGTTGCAATCCGTGGGATCGTGGACACGCACGTCCGTGAAACGCTATTTGGCCTATGCAACTTCTTCGACGTCATCTCTCGGAAGTCGATTGGCGTGAGGCAACTCAGAAGGCTACACGAAGAGATCGTGGTGATACTATGCGAGCTTGAGATGTACTTCCCGCCCGCATTCTTCGACGTTATGGTGCATTTGCTGGTCCATATAGTGGAGGATATCATCCAACTCGGGCCGACGTTCCTGCACAGCATGATGCCGTTCGAAAGGATGAATGGTGTCATCAAAGGATACGTTCGCAACATGTCACGTCCGTAAGGAAGCATAGCCAGGGCTTTCGACCAAGAGTGCATCTCCTATCGCACGAATTATCTAGGCATCGAGAACCCGTTGGTCTGCCGTCAGCGAGCACCTCGGCAGGCTCGCTGGATGGAGTTACCGTGAGGGTCGCCGAAATGCATATCGACTTCGAGGGTCGACTCGCCGACTTTGAAAGAGCAAACCTAGTCGGCGCTACAACACATAGACGTGGTCGATCCTTGGGTGGTAGAGCACAAAACCTTTATTAAGAAGACGTACAATGACCGAGGCCAACAGAGGACGGACGGAGATATACTCAAAGAGCACAACTCATGTTTCACGCGTTGGTTCAAGCAGAAGCTTCTGACGTACCCTATAAATGAGTAATCTTCCGCGGAAGAACAAATAATATTCGCCTTGTCACGAGCGCCGAGCACAACCTGATGACCTATGAGGCGTCACGATATCAACGGCTACACATTCTACACCGAGGCCAAGGACATGAAGAGCGATGGTTATCGAACTCCGGGTAACGATGGAATCCTACACCGGTAACGACAAGGACAGATACTACGGAAGGATCGAGGAGATCTGGGAGCTGAGCTACGCTGGAGAGAAGGTCCCGATGTTCCGTGCAGATGGGCCAAGAACGTCATAAAAGAAGACCGGTATTTCACCACCATGGTTATACCCGAAGCCAAATCCAAGACCGCAGGCGCAAACGTCACCGCGAAAAATGAGCCATGGGTACTGGCTTCCCAAGTGGACCAATGCTTCTTCATTACCGACCCGCCAAAGCCCGGTCGGCGTTGTCGTGAGGAGAGGCAAAAGGAAGATCATCGGAATGGATGGAGTAGCCAATGAGCAAGACTTCGACAAGTACGGCGACCCGAGGATCGAACATGACGACGATGATGAAGTAGCAGCATATACCACAAGAAGAATCAGGACCACCCTACCTAAAGGACGTCCGTTCCATAGAAGAACTCCATTTGCGAAAAAGAAGGGCAAGAAGATTGTGAAGAGATAGCTAGCTAAGATCGATTGTATTTAAATCGTAGACTTCATTTCTCGATTGTATTTCATGGGCACTTTTTGAACTATCATGAATATTTTTTAATTTCATGGACACTCGATCTCGATCCCCCTCCATCTCGATCGCTATCCCACCTCGCCAGATCCGGTCCACGGCCGCCGCCGACCGCCCGCACCTCGATTCCCCTACTCAACCGCCGCCGCCGACCCCGCACCCTCCCTACTCAACCGCCGCCGCCCGACCGCCCGCACCCTCGCTTCCCCTACTCAACCACCGCCCGCCACCCCGCACCCCTCCCTACTCAATCGCCACGCCGACCACCGCACCTCGATTCCCCTACTCAACCGCCACACCCCCGCACCCTCCCTACTCAACCGCCGCCGCCCGACCCCCGCACCCCAGCAATGGCATGGTTTCATATGCTTAAATTGGTTAAATTGGTTAAATTTTTTCATAAACCTGAACAAGTGGTTGAGCCTAAGACATGCTCTCTTATGCAAAATTGCTGA
The DNA here is from genome assembly GCA_021605145.1 of Aegilops bicornis. NCBI lineage: Eukaryota > Viridiplantae > Streptophyta > Magnoliopsida > Poales > Poaceae > Aegilops > Aegilops bicornis. Next base: position 7,866,719 of record CM038675.1, on the reverse strand, counting down.
ATGCCCATGGGTACAATGTACGTGTCGCCGGAGCACCACCACCACCCGGACCTCGTCGCGTCCTCCCCTGCGTGGTGAGCACAAAGCAAACTGTTCTTTCGCCATTTTCTTCAACATTTGTCAGTCAGATTTCCTCCCTGGCCATTTCAAACTATGATATACAAAATGAGTCTCAATGTAGTCTCCGGGTCTTTTACAACTCTTTAGTATAATTTTGTGAGATTCCTCCCCGCTGGACTTGATTAAAATATATGAATATGATTAAAATATGATTACTGCTTTGCCAATAGATTACTGCTCCCTTCCTGCCTTCTTGTATGATTACTGCTTTGCCAATAGATTACTAGGCTGTTTCCTGATGTAGGGTTCAGTTTTTCCTCGTCACCATGCATGTTATTATATATGAAAAGAAGGCACTTTGTCTATGCAGAGTATGTGTACAAAGTTGTGAATTAACAAAAGAATTATGTACTTATTTTGCTGCACTCCACTGTGCTTATAGTTGGACAAAGCACTGGATAATTGGGCTTGGTCATCATCAGCAGCATCACGCATGCAATTTGTTTTAGTGTTTGTTTCATAACATATGTGGAGCCATATATCAATGACTGATATTCTCTAATGCATAAACTTTGATCAATTTTGAGTAATTGCTTAGAGGGATGATCAAGTTGGCAGCAAATGTATGGTAGATTGTTTCTACGACAGCCGTCAAATCTAGTCAGGCTGGTTTTGTTGAATGTCTCTGATGGATCCTGTGTGAGCTGGTGGAGTGATTTGTTTTCTACATAAAGCTCTTTAGTCAGGCTGGTTTTCGTGAAATACACATGAAGCTTCACCAGCTCCTGTGGGTGTGGGATCCATGTGACATGTGACATTGCATCCATGTCCACCTGGGATAATGATTTTGCAGGTACCCCGAGAGGCCCTTGAGTTTGCCGGAATGTTGATTAACTTCCGTTCCGGCAAATTCGGGTACTCCATATGTCCTATTTTCAGCAAAGGTCATGCTGAAATTTTCCGTGAATTTTAGCATGACTTTGCTAAAATTAGGACATATGGGGTACTTGTGACTAATGCATGGGCCGGGGTATCTTAGTAGTTAATTAAGTAGGATCAAGTGCCCCGGCGTACTTGTGACTAATGCATGGCTTTTAGGGTGCCTAGGTGTCGATAAAAACCGAAATGATGAAAGCTTAGGCTTTTAGGGTGCCTCGGCGTCGAAAAACCCTCAATGATAAAAGCTTAGATTTTAGGATGCCTCGGTGTCGACAAACCCTAAATGATGAGACCATGATCTTGTTCCTTGACAATAACCAACTTTTTGACCAAACTTTGTTTCTATTTAGAGAGAAACATGGCCCACAACGATGAGGCCGGGGGTTCGGGCGGCAAGGCATTCTGGGAGCTGTCCCAGGAGCTGGAGGAACAACCTCACTTGTATGAGGACGCCGCCTTCCCCACCGATCCTGAGACCACTGATGGTACCGCCGAGGATGACCCCACTGATGCCACCACTGATGGTGCCGCCGAGGATGCCACCATTGATGATGGCGGCGCACGCACAGATGGCAGCCAATGAAGAGGCAACGGAAGGACCGGCGCCTCGACTGTGCTCCGCACCCTCAAGGAGGAAGTTATCAAGTGGACTCCGACGGGAATCCAACGGCGCCCGAGCGAATAGTCAAGGGTACTCGCTTCAGCTCGGGTGCATTCTCCGAGCACCGTCTCGATCAACACCAAGAACCCGAGGCATCCCGACCGAGGGAATTTGCATAACCTCCTCTTCACGAAGCTGCACGAACGATACAAGTTCCCGTTGCTTTTGAAAACACAAGCCTCAAAGGGAATAAAGTGAACAATGCTGCCCTCACGAAGATGAGCAAGGCCCTGTCTACTTGGAAAAGCAATGTGAAGAGAATGATCGAGAAAGGTGAGAGTTATGAGAAGATCAAGGAGAAAAATCCTTCGATCACCGAAGATGACTACAACGACTTCAAGATCAATTGCTCGAGCACCGCAAACTCCCAATCAAGTCCGTGGGGGAAAGAAATGCGGAGCTGAACTTAGGGAACACACACTCGGTCCCGGCGGTTACAGAGTGGCGGAGCCTATATGGGACAAGGAGGACGCGAGCGCGTCGAGCAAGGCCTACCGCCTCTTCGATAAATACGGTGACAAGCGGACCAGGAACTTTGTCGTGGCCCGGTACAAGAAGGACCCGAAAACAAAGGAGCTTACCACGGATCCGAATACCAGGGCGCTTGAGGTTGTTCTGTTAAGGAATACCACCCCCGGGGTAATTAGCTCCATAAGGTTGCATTCTAATTAATGAAGCCAAATATCTAAATGGTTCACATTCCTTCCGCAGCGATCGAAAGCGATGGCTGGGTCGACTAAGAGCAACCCTTGGGACACCACTCTAAATAGGGCGTTGAATGTAATGAAGAACAAGGATAAGCTCGATAAGCCGGCGTCGGCTGGTCGTGTGGCGGCAAAGGCTTGTCCACAAAATGGGGTCATACTATACCGCTGGTGTGCGGAAGGAGAAAAAGACCAGCTCGGAAAGCCAGGTAGCGAGGTTCAAGAACTCAAAGGCAGAGGTGGTGCGGATTCCGGAGATTGTCCAAGAGCAAGTGCAACAACAACTCGGAGCGGCGATCACCGCCATTGTGCCTACCTTGATCCAGGGTTGAGTGCGTGGATTGCGGGCGGCCAACAGGCCGCCCGATTCCTAGCTTCACGACCAGCAACTCGCAGAATGCGATGGCGGGGCCATTGGTGTCTCCGGCGAGGCGGCATTGGTGTCTCCGACGCCGCACGGGAGCTTAGTGCACCGGGTGTACGCCGCCGGCACCTCTGCGATGGCGGCCCCTCGATCAACTGCGCCCGCCGTTGGCGGTGCCTCGACATTAGCCGAGCTCGGCGCCATCATCACGGTAACTAATTAAGCTTCTCTCGGTCGAGGACTTCATCTCCTTGCCTTTGGTAGGCATCCCCGACGCCCTACATGTTTTCGCGGGCGCCGCCGACGTTCCGTGCACTCTCACGCACTTCGTGAACAATGAGTTGGTCGATGTCGCCAAGGGCAAAATCGTTCAACCGGCAACCCTTGTTCCACGGTACCCGGATGCCACCCAACTTGTTTAGGGTTGAACTGGTTCGGTGCTGCCAGGCTGCGACAGTGTTACCTCCGATTCGACCCGTCGGGGCCGGCGATGATGACGTGATGACCCTCGGCGCTTGCTGGTGGCCCTGCTTTGGCGAAGAGCCAGATTCGTTTGGGGCGGGGACACCACCCCAAAGACAACACCGCCCGGTCGTGCCGCTGCCAAGTCGGCCACATGGCAAGACCGCCCGCAACGGTGCCGTACATCCCTATGCCATCGATCCAAACATGCATATGGCACAGGATCGTAACGACGACGACGACGATACATTTGCCAACGTCGATCAAGACTTTGCCGATCATGGGTGCGGTGGCGACTTCATGGGCCTCCTTCTCAAGAACCCAACCCAACAAAAGGCGTCGCGATCTAGCTGGTACCACGGAGAAGCCAAGTTGCAACAGGCGTCGTCTGCCGTTCAGCTCTCAGGAGACGCCTCCAGCTGCCGACTTCACCGAGCCTCAGATAGGCGAGGTGCGAAATATTATCAGCCCCAACACACTCAAGAAGGCGGTCGGTGAGCAGAACTCGGTCCCATTACAGGAGAAGAAGAAGGCACGCATAAAGAAACACTAACAAAGTGCGGGCCAGCCGGCACCGAGTAATGCGATACGTGCTCGTGGCGGGCCACCTTCACCGAGGATATCTCGAGGAGGGTGCATGTGGCGGGTAGGGCGATGCTACCGACAAATATGCTCAATCTTTGGAACCGGTGCTATCGGAGTCTCGCATGACAGTGTTCTTTCTTTGGAGAAGCGGCGTCTCGTAGAGAAGGATGTGGCATACCGGTTTTCGTGGCCAATGTGCCGGAGGGCAAGGGCTTTGTGGATAACTCCATCGGGCGTACGATCGTCCTGCGGTTTGATGACATCCACGCTATGTTGAACCTTCATCCGCTGCACTACACCTTCGTTCGGCTATTTTATTTGAGTATGGAGATGCGGATCATTCGCGACAAGACCCGGACATCGTGATAGTCGACCCCTTCTACATGCGTGCCAAGATCTTGGGCAGCACTGGGACCGGCAAGTCACGAGTTCTTACCTCGAAGGCGTCATTCGGCAAACCAAGATAAGGATAACTTCCTCGTGCCTTACTTTCCCGAGTAAGTCCTCCCTCAACCGCCCGTAACATATGAATTCTTAGATTTGATCGTTTTCTTTTAACATTCCGTGTTTTCTGCGGTGACACACATTGCACGCTCATCCTCCTAAGCCCCAAATATTCCATGGCCACGTATTTCGACCCCGACCGTCGGTCGAAGGTAGACTACACAAATGTCAAGAAGGTTCTTGATGATGTTCTCCCGGCTCGCCCAATCTGGAGGCACCTTCACCAGGCCTATTCGTAAGTACGGCAAGCACGTGTTCTCCCACAATATGACGTTCTGCTGCGTCAAGCAGCCGCCTGGCGGTCAGAAGGGTGCCTACTATGCCATCCATCACATGCGGGCGATCGTACGGGACCATCATCAACTTCTGCTACCGAGTAAACTCAAAGATTGGGCCACGAGCGTGTCGGCAATCCAGACGCGGACATCGACAAGAATTCTTTCGCATCCAATCGAGTTTGCGGAAATCATCCATCAAGATGTCCTTCGTACCTCGGGGCAGTTCTACCTCGTAAATCAACCGTCCAACGGTGACATCGACACAATGCTACAAATGCAGGCTGACAACGCCCGTTCTTTCATGACTCCCACGATAGACGGCGGCTTCATCCACGCTCCGGTCCCTTGAGTCGAGTCGAAAGCGGTGATGCTGTGTCTAGTTCTCAAACATCGATTGGCTCATGTTGTAATTAAACTTTAATGAACTTGTAGTATGTCTCTTTGGTTTCGAGAGTCGTTCAACTTAGATGTAATCGATGCTATTAATGTCTTGCTTTTCTCTTCCGATTGTTCTGTTGCATACTTATATATTGCTTATGTATTGTCTCGTGAATTGGTACTAACGTTTCGTTTGGCTAGTGCATAGCGATGCCGTCGTATGTCGTGGTACAAGGGTAAGGTTCCGGAGTCTCTGACGGTAGGAGGAGTGTCGGAGACAGGTTCACCGATTCAGTGGTAACAGTTACAAAGGGTACACCACTAGGGCCGAGGCGAATCTAGATCGCCCGCTATCTAGCGGAGAGAGGAGGGAGCGTTGGAGGAACCGGATGAAGACGAAGTTTCATCGTGATGATGCTCATCGTGTTGACCGCAGCTCTCTTCTATGTGATGGTAGTTTAGATGATCGATATCGACTTGTAATGTGAAGACAAACTCGCTACTCGCGGTCTCGAGACTTGTAATATAATGTTCTATCTTTGTTCGGTCTTTTCAATTCGGAGACTAATATGATGAATTGTATCCAGAGACTAATATGATGAATTGTATTCAGAGACTAATCTTCTATTGTATTCGATGAATCTGTTGTTGTTGTGTGCTGTCTATATTTTGTCCAATTATACATTTTGTAACCTGTGCAAAAAACAGAAAATAAAAAAATAAAAACCTAATATTCATACTAATGGCGCATCACATCACAGTGCGCCATTAGTATGCCAAAGGATACTAATGGCGCATCATTAAACAGTGCGTCATTAGTATGCCGAAGTTACTAATGGCGCATCTTGCCGTTGTGCGCCATTAGTATGCCAAAGCACCTGGGTATACATGGCCCCCTGGGAGGCATACTAATGGCGCACTGTTGTATATACTAATGGCGCATCCACTGGTGCGCCATTAGTACACCAGATACTAATGGCGCACCAGTGGTGCGCCATTAGTAAAATATACTAATGGCGTGGCACTAATGGCGCACCACTAATGCGCCATTAATGGCCAAATTAGGTGCGCCATTAGTAGGCCTTTTCCTAGTAGTGTTATGCACGGTGAAACTTTATTTGTGATGTAAATAAACCGTCCTCGTCCTCGACTAGCGAAAATCACTCTAGTTAGGGCATTTTGGGGTATGATGAACTTTGTTATTTATGCTTATGATATGTTGTTTCTATTTTTGCCAAGTCTGTCTCTTTCTGTTGCTCAACCATATATGTTGCATATCATCGACTCATGTGACGATGCAGGTGCATAGATCATCGATGGTGAATAAGTGCTACGCCAGGAGTATATATACGACAAGTGGCCGGAGTGTCGAGCCCAGTGTACCGGTTTCCAGTTTCGGCGGCAGGCAGTAGTTAGTTTAGGTTCACGCTAATGCGAGAGAGGGATACGAACTCATGTACTCAAAGTGATAGCTCTTCTCGCGTATATCATTGTTTAGATGGACGACGATGTATTTGCAAGTAATCAAGACTTGTATCGCTATTTTTGAGATGATGACGAGGGACCACTTTGTGTTGGATGATGATTATGATGATGACATGATTTGATGAGACTAATTGTATGTATATGCTATGATTACATTTGTATGTGTATGATATACTAAAGATTATTGTATAAAGCTTATTCAAATACAAAACAAATACAAAAACAAATATGCAGGGAAAATAACTAATAAAACTAGTAGTAGCGAGGGGGGAAAATTTAGCAGCAGCGCCGCCTTACCAAGATGGCGCTTCCCTGTAAACAGCGCTGCAGATAATATCAGCAGCGCCCTTTTCTAAAGAGCGCTACAGCTATTCATGTATAGCAGTAGCGTGGGACAACAGGCGCTACTACTATACGTTAGCTGTAGCGCCTTATTAGTAGCGCCGGTCCCCGCGCTACTGAGAGGCCCAAAACCCGCGCTGCTGCTAGGCTTTTCCCTAGTTGTGAGACTTAGTTTTATACATGGATCCTCTCTCGGATTTTATGGCCTCGAGCCATTTGTCGGAATCCGGGCCCACCACCGCTTCTCCACAGCTCGTAGGTTCATTGTTGTCTAGCAACATGACCTCCACGATAGGATTACCGTACCACTCCGAAGCAGTACGCGTCCTTGTCTACCTACGAGGTTTGGTGGTGACTTGATCCAAAGTTTCATGATCACTATCATCAGCTTCCACTTCAACTGGTGTAGGCGCCACAGGAACAACTTCCTGTGCCCTGCTACAGATTGGTTGAAGTGATGGTTCAATAACCTCATCAAGTCTCCACCATCCTCCCACTCAATTCTTTCAAGAGAAACTTTTCCTCGAGAAAGGACCCATTTCTAGAAACAATCACTTTTGCTTCCGGATCTGAAATAGGAGGTATACCCAACTGTTTTGGGTGTCCTATGAAGATGCATTTATCCGCTTTGGGTTTGAGCTTATCAGGCTAAAACTTTTCCACATAAGCTTCGCAGCCCCAAACTTTTAAGAAATGAGAACTTAGGTTTCTCTAAACCATAGTTCATACGCTGTCATCTCAACGGAATTACGTGGTTCCCTATTTGAAGTGAATGCGGTTATCTCTAATGCCTAACCCATAAACGATAGTGGTAATTCGATAAGAGACATCATGGTATGAACCATATCCAATAGGGTGCAACTATGATGTTCGGACACACCATCACACTATGGTGTTCCTGGCGGTATTAGTTGTGAAACAATTTCCACAATGTCTTAATTGTATACCAAACTGATAACTTAGATACTCATCTCTATGATCATATCATAGACATTTTATCCTCTTGTCACGATGATCTTCAACTTCACTCTGAAATTACTTGAACCTTTCAATAATTCAGACTTGTGTTTCATCAAGTAAATATACTCAGCATCTACTCAAATCATCTGTGAAGTAAGAATATAATGATATCCACTGCGTGCCTCAGCACTCATTGGACTGCACACATCAAAATGTATTACTTCCAACAAGTTGCTTTCTTGTTCCATCTTACTGAAAACGAGGCTTTTCAGTCATCTTGCCCATGTGGTATGATTTGCATGTCTCAAGTGATTCAAAATCAAGTGAGTCCAAATGATCCATCTGCATGTAGTTTCTTCATGTGTACATACTAATAGACATGGTTCGCATGTCTCAAACTTTTCAAAAAACGAGTGAGTCCAAAAGATCCATCAACATGGAGCTTCTTCATGCGTTTTATACCAATATGACTCAAATGGCAGTGACACAAGTAGGTGGTACTATCATTACTATCTTATATCTTTTGGCATGAACATGTGTACCACTACGATCGAGATTCAATAAACCATTCATTTTAGGTGCAAGACCATTGAAGGTATTATTCAAATAAACAGAGTAACCATTATTCTCCTCAAATGAACAATCGTATTGCGATAAACATTCCAATCATGTCTATGCTCAACGCAAACACCAAATAACAATTATTTAGGTTTAACACCAATCCCGATGGTAGAGGGAGCGTGCGATGTTTGATATCATCAACCTTGGAAATACTTCCAACACATATCGTCACCTCGCCGTCAGCTAGTCTTCGTTTATTCCGTAGCCTTTTATTTTGAGTTACTAACACTTAGCAACCGAACCGGTATCTATTACCACAATTGCTACTAGGAGTACTAGTAAAGTACACATTAATATAATGTCTATCCAATATACTTACATCGACCTTGCCAGCCTTCTCATCTACCAAGTATCTAGGGTAGTTACGCTTGATGACCGTTCCCCTCATTACGTAAGCACTTAGTCTTGGGTTTGGGTTCAAACTTTGGGTTTCTTCACTAGAGCAGCAATCGATGCATCGTTTCATGAAGTATCCCTTCTTGCCCTTGCCCTTCTTGAAACTAGTGGTTTCACTAACCATCAACAATTGATGCTCCTTCTTGATTTCTACTTTCGCGGTGTCAAACATCGCGAATAGCTCAAGGATCATCATATCTATCCCTGATATGTTATAGTTCATCACGAAGCTCTAGTAGCTTGGTGGGAATGACTTTGGAGAACCATCACTATCTCTTAAGGAAGATTAACTCTCACTCGATTCAAGTGATTGTAGTACTCAGACAATCTGAGCACATGCTCAACGATTGAGCTTTTCTCCCTTAGTTTGCAAGCTTAAGAAACTCGTCAGAGGTCTCATACCTCTTGACATGGGCACGAGCCTGAAATCCCAATTTGAGCCCTTTGAACATCTCATATGTTCTACGATGTTTCAAAATTGTCTTCGGCGCCTCAATTCTAAACCGTTTAACATTACTAAACTATCATGTAGTCATCAAAACGTGTATGTCAGATGTTCGCAACATCCACAGACGATGTTCGAGGTTCAGCACACCAAGCGGTGCATTAAGGACATAAGCCTTCTGCATAGCAATGCGGACAATCCTTAGTTCACGGACCTAGTCCGCTTAATTGCTACTATCAACTTTCAACTAAATTTCTCTAGGAACATATCTAAAACAGTACAACTAAAGCGCAAGTTATGACATAATTTGCAAAGACCTCTAGACTATGTTCATGATAATTTAGTTCATCTAATTTAATGAACTCCCACTCAGATGGACATCCCTCTAGTCATCTAAGTGATACATGATCCGAGTCAACTAGGCCGTGTCCGATCATCACGTGAGACGGACTAGTCATCATCGGTGAACATCTTCATGTTGATCGTATCTGCTATACGACTCATGTTTGACCTTTCGGTCTCTTGTGTTCCGAGGCCATGTCTGTACATGCTAGGCTCGTCAAGTCAACCTAAGTGTTTTGCTTGTGTAAATCTGGCTAACACCCGTTGTATTCGAACGTTAGAATCTATCACACCCGATCATCACGTGGTGCTTCAAAACAACGAACCTTCGCAACGGTGCACAGTTAGGGGGAACACTTTCTTGAAATTTTAGCGAGGGATCATCTTATTTATGCTACCATCATTCTAAGCAAATAGGATGTAAAAACATGATAAACATCACATGCAATCAAATAGTGACATGATATGGCAAATATCATTTTGCTCCTTTTGATCTCTATCTTCGGGGCGCCATGATCATCATCGTCACCGGCATGACACCATGATCTCCATCATCGTGTCTTCATGAAGTTGTCTCACCAAATATTACTTCTACTACTATGGCTAACGGTTTAGCAATAAATTAAAGTAATTACATGGCGTTATTCAATGACACGCAGGTCATACAATAAATTAAGACAACTCATATGGCTCCTGCCGGTTGTCATACTCATCGACATGCAAGTCTTGATTCATATTACAAGAACATGATCAATCTCATACATCACATATATATCATTCATCACATCCTTTTGGCCATATCACATCACACGGCATATGCTGCAAGAACAAGTTAGACGTCCTCTAATTGTTGTTGCTAGTTTTTACGTGGCTGCTATAGGTTTCTAGCAAGAACGTTTCTTGCCTACGCCAAAACCACAACGTGATATGCCAATTGCTATTTACCCTTCATAAGGACCCTTTTCATCGAATCCGATCCGACTAAAGTGGGAGAGACAGACACCCGCTAGCCACCTTATGCAACTAGTGCATGTCAGTCGGTGGAACCTGTCTCACGTAAGCGTACATGTAAGATCGGCCCGGGCCGCTTCATCCCACGATGCCGCCGAATCAAGACTAGTAGTGGCACGTAAATTGACAAAATCGACGCCCGCAACAACTTGTGTTCTATTCGTGCATAGAAACTACGCATAGACCTAGCTCTGATACCACTGTTGGGGATCGTTGCAGAAATTAAAAAATTTCTATGCATCACCAAGATCAATCTATGGAGAGACTAGCAACGAGAGAGAGGGGAGTGCATCTTCATACCCTTGAAGATCGCGATGCGGAAGCGTTACAAGAACGCGGATGAGGGAGTTGTACTCGCGGCGATTCAAATTGCGGAAGATCCGATCTAACACCGAACGGACGGCGCCTCCGCGTTCAACACACGTACAGCCCGGGGACGTCTCCTCCTTCTTGATCCAGCAAGGGGAGAGGAGAAGTTGAGGGAGAGCTCCAGCAGCACGACGGCGTGGTGGTGGAGCTTGCAGTTCTCCGACAGGGCTTCGCCAAGCACTACTGAGGAGGAGGTGGAGTTGGAGAGGGGGAGGGCTGCGCCAGGGGCAAGGGGTGCAGCTGCCCTCTCTCTCCCTCACTATATATAGGGGGAAGGGGTGGAGGAGGCGCCCTAGGGTTCCCTAGGAGAGGGGTGGCGGCCACAGGGGAAACCCTAGATGGGTTTGGGCGCCCCACCCCTAGGAAACTTGCCCCAAGCCGGGAGGGGTGGCTGCCCTAGGGGAGGCGCCCCACCTCTCCACATTACGTGAGATGGGGTGGGAGGGGCGCACAGCCCCTTAGTGGGCTGATGTGCCCCCTCCCCTTGGCCCATAAGGCCCCCCAACGCTTGCCGGGGCCTCCAAAACACCTTTCGGTCACGCTGATCGTCACCCGGTACTCCCAGAACAATTCTGGACTCCAATACCCTTCGTCCAATATATCAATATTCACCTCCGAACCATTCCGGAGTTCCTCGTCATGTCCGGGATCTCATCCAAGACTCCGAACAACCTTCGGTAACCACATACTATTTCCCATAACAACTCTAGCGTCACCGAACCTTAAGTGTGTAGACCCTACGGGTTCGGGAACCATGCAGACATGACCGAGACGTTCTCAGGCCAATAACCAATAGCGGGATCTGGATACCCATGTTGGCTCCTGATGAAGTCATGTACCTAGGGTAGGGTCATGGACCTGCCCAAAGGTACCCTTCCCAAGGACACTCGCGAAAGAAGCGGCCTTCCAGTCGACCTGGTAGGTTTCCACTTGACAGATTCAAAGACACTCGACCATGAAGACCCACTCGACCACCAGGATTCCAAGAGCCACTCGGTGTCCAAACGGTCTGTAGTTAAATAGTCTTTATGGTCATAATGATACTTTATGGAAGGTGTTACCAGTAACGCCTAACCTTAACGTACCTTAAACCCTCCGCTACGTGGGCTGGCTGGGGTCCTGGCGCACTCTATATAAGCCACCCCCCTCCACAGGTAGAAGGGTTCACACCCCTTAACACATACGCATATAATCGAGTCGTCCACCTCCGGGCTCCGAGACGTAGGGCTATTACTTCCTCCGAGAAGGGTCTGAACTCGTAAATCCCTTGCGTATACAACTACTCCATATCTAGGATCTTGCCTCTCCATTCCTACCCCCCATTCTACTGTCGGACTTAGAACCACGACAGTTGGCGCCCATCGTGGGGCAGGTGTTCTAGCGATTTGTTGGAGAAGTTGGAATTCTTTCGATTTCCTACATCATGGTTTCAGGTGGAGTTCTGGTCGAGGGCCGCGAGATCCGTCTCGGTGCGCTCACGTTCGTCGCCGACGACTCCGCTTGGCTTCAGGAGGCTCCACTCGACGTGGACGCGCTCCCCGTCCGCGGGGCGACGCACTTTCGCGCGTGTGTCCGCGGCGTCCTCCTGCGGCAACCGTCGACCCAGTATGGGTCGGCTCCTGTGCCGTCCTCGCCCCCAGTCTCCCGCCGGAGCAAGAGTTCCGGTCGGTCGAGGCTTCAGCGGTGGGTGAGGCATGCGGTGGCCCGCCAATGCCACCCCAAGTCTCGGCGATCGAGCCCGACGAATCTCTCTGGCTGTTCGACCTATCGACCGACTCCGCAGAGATCAAGCGTCTGAAAAGTGCGATAGCGATGACTCCGGCGGCAGAGGTTCTGATGGTCGATGGACCACGCATTCCCCCCGGATTCACCCGCACCAATGGAGGTGATGGTGGAGGCGCTCCGGAGCAAGCCCACGAAGAGTACCTGCCCGAGCCCCTCACTTCGCTTCAGAAGGAGGAGCTTCGCCGTCGGAACATGGATGCGCTTCACACTCCTATCGTTGGAGAAACCCCCGAGGCTCGTGCCTTGGAGGATGCGCGCTTGGCCAACCTGGCTGAGCGCTTTTCGACCGAAAACCTTCAGCGAGTACTCGATGAGCGCGCGCGACCAAGGGTTCCAGAATCCAGTCGACGTCAGCTCTTCCAGCCACCAACTCAGGTATATCGAACTCCGATTCAGAATTTAGCAGCTGCCGCCCGTATAGCAGAGTCAATTCAGCCTTCCCAGTCAGAGGCGAGTAGAGGTTTGCTACAAATCAGAGATCTGCTCCGGGCGGCAGGAGACCAAAACTCAGTCGTATCACAGTCACGGAACAAGATTCACAGCCGATCCGTCGCTGCGAATTCAGTCCAGTTGGCCCATAGTCCGAGATCGCCCTCGAGGCGTGAGGAACGTGGAGGCCGGCGTGATGATCAGTACAAGATCCGCGAGCAATATGAGCACCAATTCGATCGCAATGATCGATGTCGAGTGCCCACTCCTCCCCCAAGGGGTGGATCATACGCTCCTCGGCAGCAGGATGACAAACGCCAGCACAGTGTCGGGCAAAGAGTTCCAGTCGACCCCAGGGAACCAGGCTTTGATGCGAGATCTATTATCGTTCTAGGTTTGGTCGACAGGAACAGAGCTCGCCAAGACGACCATGACAGAGATGTTTCCTCCGATGGCGTAGTTCATGTCTCGGGGCGAGTGTTTCAGCAGAGCCATCGAGCAGCGGTGATTCCTCCCAACTTCAGGTTGGCGGCGAGTCGATAAGTTCACTGGTGAATCCAAGCCTGACACTTGGCTTGAAGATTACCGAGTAGCTGTTCAGATCGGCGGCGGCAACGATGAGGTAGCCATGAAGCATTTACCTCTTATGTTGGAGGGTTCAGCCAGGGCATGGTTGAATCAGTTAGCACCCAGCAGTATTTACACTTGGGAAGATCTTGCCCGAGTGTTTGTCAGGACATTTGAAGGGACTTGCAAGCGACCAGCAGGGTTGACGGAGTTGCAGTCGTGTGTGCAGAAGTCGAGTGAAACTTTGAGAGATTATATCCAGAGGTGGATCACTTTGCACCACAGCTTGAGAATGTATCCGATCACCAAGCGATCTGTGCCTTCAAAGAAGGTGTCAAGAACGAGAGAGTTGAGTTTGAAATTTGGTCGAACCGAGATATGACCCTGAGTCGGATGATGGAGATTGCCACCAAGTATGCAAATGGTGAAGAAGAGGATCGGCTCGAGTGGTAAATACAAATCGGTTGCTAACGAGGCGGCGGAGGAAATTCCAATGGAAGCGAAGCGCAAAGCCGAGCCAGCTGCTCCGGAGAGGCCTTGGCTATGACCCAGGGAAAGTTCAAGGGAAACCCAAGGGTCCTTGGAACCCCAAGAAGGTGAAAGACCAGGATGGAAATGACGTGTTGGATTTGCCATGTCACATTCACACGAAGAAAGATGAAGAGGGTAAACTCATTTGCGAAGCACACCACTCGACAGTGTCGACTCTTGATTCAGCAGTTTCAAGGGAAACAGCCCAAGGATAAGGATAAGGAGACAGACAAAGTTGAGGACAAAGATGACAGCGATGATCGATATCCCCAGGTCAATTCCACCCTGATGATTTTTGCTGACGTCGAAAGCAAAAGTCGATTGAAGGTTATCAATTGGGAAGTGAACATGGTCGCTCCGGCAACGCCCAGCTATCTGAAATGGTCCCAGACCCCCATCACATCCGATCAGTCCGATCACCCGACGCACATTGCCACCCCTGGGAGGCAAGTGTTGGTGGTCGACCCAGTCGTCGAAGGCACTCGACTGACCAAAGTTCTAATGGATGGTGGTAGTGGCTTGAACATATTGTACGCAGAGACGTTGAAAGGGATGGGCATTCCGATGTCCAGACTCAGCTCCAGTAACATGAGCTTCCACGGAGTCATTCCTGGAAAGAAGGCTGAGTCACTCGGCCAAATTGCTCTTGATGTAGTTTTGGTGATTCAAGCATTTCCGGAAAGAAAAGTTGACCTTTGAGGTCGTGGATTTCCAGAGCGCTTATCACGCTATTCTGGGAAGGCCAGCATATGCACGTTTCATGGCCCGGCCATGTTACGTGTATCTTAAACTGAAGATGCCTGGTCCCAAGGGCGTGATCACTGTTACGGGCAATAGGAAGAAGGCGGAAGAGTGCTTCCAGAAGGGCTCTAAGATTGCCGATGCTCAGTTGGCAGTGGTAGAGCTACAAGAGTATCAGAAAACTGCAGATCCGAGTGATTTCTTGCGAGCTAAGAAGCCCGGTACGGAGTCTGCATTCCAGTCGTCCGGTGAGACGAAATAGGTTCACATTCACCCGACTGATCCCAATGCTGCTCCGACCAACATTTCAACAACACTCGACTCAAAATAGGAAAAAGCGCTCATCCAGTTCCTCCGTGAGAACTGGGACATCTTTGCATGGAAGCTTCACGACATGCCGGTGTTCGAGGGGCTGGCTGAGCACCGCCTATGAGTCGACCCAAAAGTCAAACCGGTTAAAGAATATCTTCGATGGTCCGCCGTCCATAAGAGAAAGGCCATTGGTGAAGAGGTGGCTTGGCTCTTAGCGGCAGAGTTCATCCGAGAGATCTACCACTCCGAGTGGCTCGCCAATGTCGTCATGGTCCCCAAGAAGGACAAGTCGTTGCACATGTGCATCGATTTCAAGCATATCAATTGGGCCTGCCCGAAAGATCATTTCCCTCTTCCTCGCATTGACCAAATAGTCGACTCAACTGCGGGGTGTGAGAGGTTGTCTTTTTTGGACGCCTATTCCGGGTACCATCAGATCCGTCTGTATGGACCCGATGAGATCAAAACATCGTTCATCACTCCATTCGGTGCTTCATTATGTCACCATGCCGTTCGGTCTCAAGAATGCCGGAGCCACATTCATGAGGATGATTCAGAAGTGTTTGCTCACTCAAATCAGTCGGAATGTGGAAGCGTACATGGATGATATAGTGGTCAAGTCACGAAAAGGTTCCGACCTGTTGACTGACCTTGCTGAAACGTTTGCCAATCTCAGGAGGTATGATATCAAGCTTAACCCATCAAAGTGCACATTTGGAGTTCCCGTGGAAAGTTACTCGGTTTTCGTTTACGAAGCGAGGAATCGGTGCTAACCCGAAAAGGTTGGCACTATATTCCGAATGAAGCGCCACAATGCGTGTGCACGATGTCCGAAGCTTCTTTGGATGCTTGGCCGCTTTAAGTCGATTCATCTCTCGCCTCGGTGAAAAGGCATTACCTCTTTACCGACTGATGAAGAAGTCAGACAAATTCGAGTGGACCCCAGAAGCTGATGCAGCGTTTGCAGAGCTAAAATCTCTACTCTCCACCCAGCCGGTGATTGCTGCTCCTATCAGCAAAGAGCCTTTGTTGCTTTACATTGCAGCCACTGGACAAGTCGTCAGTACCGTACTTACGGTCGAGCGGGAAGAAGAAGGAAAAGCCTTCAAAATTCAACGCCCAGTTTATTATCTTTCTGAAGTGTTGACCCCATCAAAGCAGAGATACCCTCACTATCAGAAGCTTGTTTATGGGATTTATATGACCACAAAGAAGGTTGCTCATTATTTCTCTGATCATTCCATTACAGTCGTCAGCGACGCCCCATTGTCGGAAATTCTTCATAACAGAGATGCAACTGGTCGAGTGGCTAAATGGGCGATTGAACTCCTTCCCCTTGATATCAAATTTGAGGCAAAGAAAGCCATCAAGTCCCAAGCAATAGCAGACTTCCTCGCCGAGTGGACTGAGCAGCAGCTTCCGACTCAAGTTCACTCGGAACTTTGGACTATGTTTTTCGATGGTTCCAAGATGCTGAACGGTTCTGGTGCAGGGGTTGTATTGGTTTCCCCCCGAGGAGATAAGCTCAAGTATGTTCTCCAGATTCACTTTGATTCTTCCAACAACGAAGCAGAATATGAAGCACTCCTGTATGGGTTGCGTATGGCCATTTCACTCGGCGTTCATCGCCTTATGGTCTCTGGCGACTGGATCTGGTTGTTAATCAAGTGATGAAGGAGTGGGATGTCGAAGCCCAGCTATGACAGGTTCTTTATGTCAGTGAGAAAAGCTGGAGAAGAAATTGAGGGGTTAGAGCTTCATCATATACCCCGGTGAAAAATCAAAGCTGCGGATGATTTGGCGAAGATAGGGTCCAAGAGAGAAGCCATTCCCAACAATGTATTTTTGGAGCACATTCATGCACCATCGGTGCAGGAGGATCCTTTCACGTAAGAAGCCCGCAGCAAAAGAGTGCCAATGATCCGACTGAAGTTGAGGTCCCAAACGTGGTTGACCTGATTATGGAAGTTGTGGTCATCACTCCCGACTAGACAGTTCCGTACATCGCATATATCCTAAGGAAAGAGCTCCCGGATAATGAAGAAGAGGCTCGACGGATCGTCCATCGATCCAAGGCCTTTACAAAGTGATCAAGGGACAGTTGTATGCAGAAAGCGCGATCGAGTCGGCCGAAGTGTATCACGCCGTAAGAAGGTCGAGATAATTCTTGAAGATATCCACTGGGGACCTGTGGCCATCGTCGTCCTCTCGGACCATTGTGGCTAAAGCATACCGAGCGGGATTTCTTGGCGAAAGCAAATGAAATGGCAAAAGAAATAGTCGACAAGTGTGAAGGGTGTTAGTTCTATTCCAACATGTCACACAAGCCCGCTTCAGCCTTGAAGACCATTCCACTCGTCTGGCCCTTCGCTGTTTGGGGATTAGACATGATTGGACCGCCGAGGCTGGCGAGCGGCTTCACTCATTTGCTAGTAGCGATCGACAAGTTCACCAAGTGGATCGAAGCCAAGCCCATCAAGAACCTTGATGCATGCACTGCTATTAGTTTCATCAGAAAATTGATATTCAGATATGGAGTTCCGCGTAGCATCATCACCGACAATGGGTCAAACTTCGATAATGACAAGTTCAAAGCCTTCTGCGCCTCTCAGGGCACGCGGGTCGACTATGCTTCAGTTGCTCATCCTCGGTCGAATGGACAAGCAGAGCGTGCAAACGGCCTCATTCTCAAAGGGCTGAAACCACGGCTGATGCGTGATCTCAAGCACGCAGCAGGAACTTGGGTCGACGAACTTCCATCAGTTCTCTGGGGATTGAGGACCACTCCTAATCGGTCGACTGGGAGAACTCCATTCTTCCTGGTCTATGGAGCTGAAGTAGTTCTGCCGACTGACCTGCTTCACAATGCGCCTCGGGTCGAACTATACTCAGAAGAAGAAGCGGAACAAGCCCGGCAAGATGCAGTCGACCTCTTGGAAGAGGAGAGAGAGATGGCCCTGATCCGCTCGACTAACTATCAGCAAGACTAGCGTCGAATCAATGCCGAAATGTGAAGAGTCGAGCCTTCCAAGAGGGAGATTTGGTCCTCCGAGTGGATCAACAGAAACCACACAAGCTCGCTCCCACTTGGGAAGGTCCCTTCATCGTCACAAGAGTTCTCCACAACGGAGCGTATCATCTCTACAACGTTGATCGCCAGATCGACGAACCTCGAGCTTGGAATGTGGAGCTGCTCCGCCCCTTTTATACTTAAATACTCACTCGGTTGAGATGTAATAAAAGTACTCTTGTAGTTTGTTTATCTAAGACAAGAATGTTATAATTTTCCCAGTGATTGTTATTACTTTTTGTTGAAATTTCCCCCAGTGGGTGGCTTAGCTGTGAATCCGGTTCGCCTAAGTTTGTAAAAAAAATCCTTTCCAAGTGGCGAGCCGCCTCTCACTCGGGGCTTAGCTGCGAATCCGCTTCGCCTAAGTATTCAAAATCCTACCGAGTGGTGAGTCAGCCTCCCACTTGGGGGCTTAGCTGTAGTCCAAGTACTCGCCTAAGTATTCAAAATCCTACCGAGTGGTGAGCCAGCCTCCCACTCGGGGGCTTAGCTGCAGTCCAAGTACTCGCCTAAGTATTCAAAATCCTACCGAGTGGTGAGCCAGCCTCCCACTCGGGGCTTAGCTGCAGTCCAAGTACTCGCCTAAGTATTCAAAATCCTACCGAGTGGTGAGCCAGCCTCCCATTCTGGGGCTTAGCTGCAGTCCAAGTACTCGCCTAAGTATTCAAAATCCTACCGAGTGGTGAGCCAGCCTCCCACTCGGGGGCTTAGCTGCAGCCCAAGTACTCGCCTAAGTATTTAAATCCTACCGAGTGGAGAGTCAGCCTCTCGCTCGGGGGCTTAGAAACAGCCCAAGGATTCGCCTAAACATCCAAAATAATGAACACTTCGCAAGGACGACGAGGTGCAGGTCGACTGCTACCTTCTCCTTCAAAGCTACACCATAAAAATCCTACCGAGTGGAGAGCAAACCTCCCACTCGGGGGCTTAGCTGCAGCCCAGTGCTCGCCTAAGTAATAAAAACCCTACCAAGTGGAGAGCACACCTCCCTCTCGGAGGCTTAGCTGCAGCCCAGTGCTCGCCTAAGTAATAGAAATCCTACCGAATGGAGAGCAAACCTCCCACTCGGGGGCTTAGCTGCAGCCCAGTGCTCACCTAAGTGATAAAAATCCTACCGAGCGGAGAGCACACCTCCCGCTCGGAGGCTTAGCTGCAGCCTAGTGCTCGCCTAAGTAAGGAATTCATCCCAATCCGCAAGGACGACGAGGTGCAGGTCGACTGGTACCTTCTCCTTCGGAGCTTCGCCACAAGTACAACATGCGGTCCATCCCAATCCGCAAGGACGGCGAGGTGCGGGTCGACTGGTGCCTTCTCCTTCGGAGCTTCGCCACAAGTACAACGTGCGGTCCATCCCAATCCGCAAGGACGACGAGGTGCAGGTCGACTGGTGCCTTCTCCTTCGGAGCTTCGCCACAAGTACAACGTGCGGTCCATCTCAATCCGCAAGAACGACGAGGTCAGTCGCAGTCTGTGCTCCATCTCTCCCTGCAAGATAGATGAAGTACAAGTCGACTGGAGTTTCACCTCAAGGATACTGCCTACAACAATGAAATATATTCCGAATGAAGAGCAAAGTTCTCTCGAAGGCAAATAAAGCATGTTGAAGGATAGATCAAGTTCGGATAAACGTCCTATAGATCCAAAAGTGCTCAGGCGTTAAGCCTGTTAAAGTTTGTCGGTTACAAAAACCACTCGGCATTCCGAGGCAAATTTAAGGTGGGACTTAGAAGTTTTTTACTCCTCCCGTGGAGGACTGGAAGGTGCAACAAACTGGTCGAGGTCGATTCCGTCGGCAATACGGGTAGCAGCAGCGATGAAGGTCTCCATGAAAGATCGGAAGTCATACTTCCTGGTGTTGGCAACTTTGAGGGACGCCAGCTTGTCCTCTTGGCGCTTCCTTGCAAAGTGGGACGCGAACCAGAGACAGAGCAACATCAGCACCACACCTGGCAGAATACTTTTTCCATTCTTGCACTCGACTTGGAATCTCATTCAGTCGAGTCATTAAGGATTCAAGGTCATTATGAAGTGTTTGATCTGGCCAGAGAGTCGAGTCGATCCGCGACACCGCAGCTTTCAGTCGAGCAAGATAATCCACCACGCTAGCAACGCGAGACTCCAATCGGAGCACATTCATGGCAGCTTCGTCCTTCACAGGAGAGTTCATGGGGTCCAGACTCAAAATAACAATCATGTGATGAGCCGGTGATAGCAAGACAGTCGGGTAAAAGAGATTACCTTCAAGCATGAGAAACAACTTCTTGGGGAGCCCTCCAAGATAAATCTCCAGGTCATTTCGCTTCCCCGCCAGTTGGCCAGCCTTGTTAGACAGAGCAATCTTGTCGTTCTTCAGTCGACTAACTTCCTTGTTGGCCGCATCAAGAGCGGCTTTCAGTTTGGCATTTTCATCTTCAAGTTTGTCGACTGAGGCAAGCTTCTCTTCAGCGAGCTTTGTTTTCTCCAAAGCCGCCTTTCCGTACTCTGCAAGGTCAAGGTCCTTCTTCTTCAAAGTCTCTTCCAGTTTATCTGCAAAGCAACAATGAGAACAGAGTTGAGAATGAACAGAAAAACAAAGACAGTCGTCAAAGTTCTCACCAGCCATACCTTTTGCTTCATCCTTCGCCTTCTGCAAATTCTCCTGAGCAAGCTTCAAGTCGAGGTTGAGCTGGATCTGTTTGTTCTCTAACTCAGTATAGCGAGCCACAAGCTCGCAAGATTTCTACAAAGAGTCAATCAATGAAATACATCAAAGAGAGATCACTTCCGAGTGACTAAGGAAAAATCGTAGCATTTCTAAGACTACGATCGAATCAAAGCATTCGACAGTAGCCTCGGGGACTACACCCAGCGGGTGCACTCAGCGTGCCCCCACTGGTTTTACCAATTTGGTTCGACCAGTCGACCAAAAGAGGCAAAAAGGTTATGATTCTAAAACGATGGCTAATTGTCAGCAGTCAGCCGCGGTAAAAAAATAGTTCTTTAGACTATAGTCGACTGCATGCAGTCTACCATAGTCTCGGGGACTACACCCAGTGGGTGCACTCAGCGTGCCCCACCGGTTTTACGGTTCCATTCGACTTGGTACGACCAGGTCGAGTGAAGAAGTTCACAGTATAAAGACTATAGTCGACTGCACGCAGTCCACCATAGTCTCGGGGACTACACCTAGTGGGTGCACTCAACGTGCCCCCACAGATATGGAAATCTTCAGAAAGAAGCAGTTTCAGGTAGCATGTCCTAACAGAGCAAGCAGTTTCAGGCAGCATATCCTAACAGAGCAAGCAAAGATCGACTTACTTGGACATTGCTCTGGAGAGCTGAACTAGCATCATAGGCCGCCTGGCTGGCCTCTCGGACTGCCTTCACTTGCTCCATCATTATCGCTGCCTGGCATATAGCCTCCTTAGCAGCACTCACTTGGTCTTCCGGGACGTGATGTATAGCAAAGAGGGATGGTGGATCAGCAGTCGACGAAGTGGGTCGGGCACTCGTCAGCGGTACAGCAAAAGACACAGAAGCCCGAGTGGGGTTGCCTCCCTCGGAAACCAGCGTCTCAGGTATCGTCACAACTGGAGCAGCCTTGCCAGCAGGCACCCTCTTGTTCTTCCTCTTCCTCAACGGCGCTTCCTCGTCATCATCGGGGAGATCAATGACATGAGGCGGAACTACAAGAAAGATTCAAAAGTAAACATGGAAATCCAATCGACTAAAAGCGAAACTACAGAGATCATACCAAGTTGGAGGTGGCGGCATCTTCCATTTCCTGATCTTCGTGCTTACCGAGGTCTCGAGGTAGCAAAGACCGCAGATTTCAAGAATTGGCTGATCAGTCATCAAGTCGACCAAAAGTACACTCATGTTGAATAGGGAAATACAAGATTCTGCTGGTTACCCGGAGATGGTGGGAATGACCATCCGCATCTTGGGCAGGGCCTTCGCCGGCTTTGACGACGTTGCTCGAGGTTGCTTCGGCGGTTTCTCAGTCGGCGCAGGGGAAGTTGTCCGAGGTCGCTTCATCAACTGCCCAGTGGGCGCAACAGCTTTACCACGCCCGGCCCCCGGGTCATGCGTCAACTTGGACCTTCCTTCCGAGCGGGGAGGATCGACGTCTTCCTCCTCTTCCTCCTCCTCCTCCTATTCATCAGAGCTGTCATCCCCCTCATCCTCCTCGCCGTTGGACTCCCATTCCTCCTGGCTTTCACCTCCGCTTCCTTCTTCTTCTTCGAATGGTTCCTGCGCCCCGTTGGGCATCGAGTACATCTCAGTGGTGACCTAGAAGACAACAAAACAAGTCAAAAGTCAGTCGACGAATTGGCATCTAAACAGAATGAATGCAGCCGAATCACAGTCGGAGATAAGTGGTTATACCTTGTCTACTTCGTAAGTCTGGTCGAGTGGTGGAATCCTCCTAGCTCCGCGAGGGTTATCTTTGTTTCCTGTGATGGCAGTCATCCACTTCTCCAGTGTGGCGTCATCAACCTCCTCTGGATGGACCCGAGTGGTATCTTCTGTACCGGAGTACATCCACATCGGATGGCCTCGGTATTGGAGTGGCTGAATACGTCGTCGGAGGAAAACTTCCAGAAGATCCATGCCGGTCACCCCGTCGCGAATGAGCTGGACTACGCGTTCCATCAACAATTTTACTTGGGCCTTCTCCTCCGTAGCACCTTCAGGAAGATGGCTTGTTCACTCGACTCATGGAGAAAGGAGGGAGTCCAATGATCGCCCGGCGTTAGCTGGTCTTGGCGATAGAACCAGGTCGACCGCCACCCTCTAACCGAGTCGGGAGAGTCATAGCCGAAAAGTGCTCTTCCCCTCATCTCGACCCCGAGTCCCCCGCACATCTGGATTACTTGGGTTCTCGTCATTCGGGTTCGCTTTTCTTCACCGCACCGAGAGCGACAAGTGAATATATGCTTGAAGAGGCCCCAAGGCGGCCGACAGCCCAAGAAGTTTTCGCATAACGACACGAAGCGGCAAGATAGACAATGGAGTTGGGAGTGAAATGATGGAGTTGCGCTCCAAAAAGTTCGAAACCCCAGAAGAAAGGATTCGGCGGCAGAGAAAATCCCCGATCTACATGAGTGGCTAGGAGGACGCACTCACCCTCTTCCGGCTACGGCTGCCACTCCGTTCCCGGAAGCCTCGCCGACCCATGGAGGATCAGTCCCTTGTTGGCCAGATCGTTGAGGTCCTTCTCGGTGATGGTCGAGCGGATCCAATCTCCTTGGACCCAACCTTGCGGCAGCTTGGACCGCTAAGAAGATCCGCCTGACCGGGCGCTCTCCCCTTCGCCGCCGCCTTCTTCACCCGCTCTAAGGCTGCGGTCTTCTCCTTCACCATGGTCGCCGGCGAAGCAGGTACTGAGCTGCGGCGCTGAGCAGGCTAAGGGCGCAGCAGGAAGATTTGGAGGCGGAGGGAGGGGAAGATTGAGGTCACACTGTTCAAAATACCCCGTCCGATGCTTTATATGAGGCCGCTTCCGAGTGGCTGACTGGTAGGCCCAGGCAATCCCGTCAAATCCATAAAGCGCCAAGACGCCGATACGTGGCGAAAAAGGCGGTGCGAAGATCGAGGCGTCATCGTCTTATCCCATCCGAGTGCCGCAGTTTTGTCCGCTTCACGCGCGTCCCAAAATTCAGATCCCGCGAAATCCACTAACCGCGGAGCAACCTGTCAGACAGCAGATTTCCTCCGATCCGTCGCTCGGAAATCCTCAAGTTCACAAAGTTCACTCGACAAATGTGAAGAATGGATCAAGGCGACTGAAAGAGAAGTTGACGCCATCACTAAAAGGTCGTTTATCCAGAGTAAGACACACTCGCAACACTAAGAACAGGTCGGAAAGATTATCAACTCCTTCCTCACTCAAACCTCGATCCATTCGGGGGCTAATGATGAAGTCATGTACCTAGGGTAGGTTCATGGACCTGCCCAAAGGTACCCTCCCCAAGGACACTCGCGAAAGAAGAGGCCTTCCAGTCGACCTGGTAGGTTTCCACTCGACAGATTCAAAGACACTCGACCATGAAGACCCACTCGACCACCAGGATTCCAAGAGCCACTCGGTGTCCAAACGCTCTATAGTTAAATAGTCTTTATGGTCATAATGATACTTTATGTAAGGCGTTACCAGTAACGCCTAACCTTAACGTACCTTAAACCCTCCACTACGTGGGCTGGCTGGGGTCCTGGCGCACTCTATATAAGCCACCCCCCTCCACAGGTAGAAGGGTTCGCACCCCTGTAGTACATACGCATATAATCCAGTCGACCGCCTCCGGGCTCCGAGACGTAGGGCTATTACTTCCTCCGAGAAGGGCCTGAACTCGTAAATCCCTTGCGTATACAACTACTCCATAGCTAGGATCTTGCCTCTCCATTCCTACCCCCCATTCTACTGTCGGACTTAGAACCACGACAGCTTCCACATGTTCCATGATGATCTCATCGGATGAACCACGATGTCGGGGATTCAATCAATCGCGTATACAATTCCCTTTGTCAATCGGTACGTTACTTGCCCGAGATTCGATCGTCGGTATCCCAATACCTCGTTCAATCTCGTTACCGGCAAGTCACTTTACTCGTTCCGTAATGCATGATCCCATGACTAACTACTTAGTCACATTGAGCTCATTATGATGATGCATTACCGAGTGGGCCCAGAGATACCTCTCCGGCACACAGAGTGACAAATCCCAGTCTTGATTCGTGCCAACCCAACAGACACTTTCGGAGATACCCGTAGTGCAGCTTTATAGCCACCCAGTTACGTTGTGACGTTTGGCACACCCAAAGCATTCCTACGGTATCCGGGAGTTGCACAATCTCATGGTCTAAGGAAATGATACTTGACATTAGAAAAGCTTTTAGAAAACGAACTACACGATCTTGTGCTATGCTCAGGATTGGGTCTTGTCCATCACATCATTCTCCTAATGATGTGATCCCGTTATCAATGACATCCAATGTCCATGGTCAGGAAACCATAACCATCTATTGATCAACGAGCTAGTCAACTAGAGGCTCACTAGGGACATGTTGTGGTCTATGTATTCACACATGTATTACGGTTTCCAGTTAATACAATTATAGCATGAACAATAGACAATTATCATGAACAAGGAAATATAATAATAACCATTTTATTATTGCCTCTAGGGCATATTTCCAACAGATAGTTGCCAGTTGTTGATAATAAATTTGCCCTATTACAGATAGTAAATTTGCCATGATGTATGTAACACAAAAAAGAAAAGGTTGCCATGATATATAAAAAGAACTAGTGGGGGGGGGGGGGGGGTTGGCATGTTGTGGATAGTAAATTTGGCATTGTCGTAGATAGTAAATTTTCCATGATGTAAGTAATACATGAAAAAGTAAAAGGTGTCATGATCTGTAAAAAGAACCGGAGGGAGATAGTTGCCATGTTGTAGACAACAAGATTTGCCACATATCTAGGATTTGTACAAAATATGCCACATATCTAGGATTTGAATATAGATAACATAAAAGAAAGGTTGCCATGATTTATGGAGAACAAAAATTATGAAGTTGCCATGTGACCATTATAAAATTTTCTATGATTTTAGAAAAACAAAAATCCTAAAATTTCGCATGTGACTAGTATATTTTTTTAACAATTGCCATGAATTTTAGAGTTTTTGTAAGAAATGCCTTGATGTTTGTGCTTCCATAATGTATGTATAGTTGTATTCCATGACAAGAAAATTTGGCATAATGTAAAAAAAGATTTGAGGACACAAGAAATATCAAAAATTGACATGATTTTAGAAAACAAATTCCTGAATATTTTAGCCATGTAACCATTACACATTTGCAAAAAGATACCACGTATGAGAACAAAATTCCAAAAATTTCCATGACACTGTTACATATTTGCAAAAAAACTTACTATGAACAAGAGAACGAAAATTCATAGACTTTCCATGTGGCCATTATAAACAACTATAAAATCTATCTTCTTTGTTTCCTTGGAGTGCAGGTACTTTTCACCAATATTTTCGCCACTGTTAGGGCTTCTTTGTGTTTCTCCAAGAAATTTGGGCTCCTTCACCATTTTGACAGTGTTTTGTGGAAAAAGGGCCAACGCCCTCATTTTGGGTCGTATTAGGCCCGGGGCCACAATGAGAGATGGGTGTTGGTGGAAAAACATTGTAAGTTTAACCTATAGGAAAATATCAGCAACCACACTACCAAATCAATATCTATGATGAATACATTTTCATGATGTATTTAATGGGTACTATATAGACTGGTATTTTCTGGGACTCCTGGTGTTTTAACAATTTGGACTTGAGACTAGATGAATATGCCTTGTAATCCAGAATGAAGGGCATAGTTGCTGTAGTATTTAGTTTGGCCAGCCAATTTTGATAAATATAGTACATCTTATTGTGAATTACTAGAGAAGTGTGCGTTCATGATCATGAATAGCCATTAAGATGCTTAGGGCACTCCAATTGCATTGGCTTTTTGTACGTTCATAGGCGGTGAAAAAAATATTAGAGACCATGATCTGGTGTATGTACTATATTTTAGTGATGTTGCATTTACTTGATTTAGGGATCAGGATTGCAGCTAAAAATTGTGACTTGGTTGCAAATATGAGGAAATGAGAGAATGATAGGAAGAGAAGCCACACAAGATCTGAGTATTATTACACTGCAAAATGAAACGATCTAAGACCTGTATCTGCACTAACATATAACTCCCTATTAACTCTTCTTAATTATTATGGCTCGTCAGTATTTACTTATGAAAATGTGCTAAAGAACAAGCACTAGGAGTGCCCTGATAAACAACTATTCTATCCCATGTAAAACGTGAGACCTCCATGCATGTATTCAAGTAGTTAGAGTTTAAGTAATAATTATAGCAATATCATATGGATTATGTGGTGCAAAAGTGGTATCGATAATTTTTTTATGAATCGGATGATATTTTTTTTGTAATGTAACTACATTAGTGTAAAATTAATAATTAAAGTTGAATGTCAGGATACGTAGGAGTCTTACATTATAAGAAAAAAGTGCTACTGTGTATATTTATAGAGCCAGACCTCGCTCCGCCCTGTACATATTTAGGGTTCTATTTTCTCATTCACACATTTTTCTAGTTTAATTTCAACTGCCCCATGCCCGTAGGGTCGCGAAAATAATGATTGTTATAGATCAAACTAAGCAATAATGCATTGTGTAACATGTTTTATTGTCTTCTCTAAATAATTACTTTGACCTTTAATTTATAGGAATCTTCTCAATATAACAGATGAAAGGAACACAGAATTTTGAAGATTAGTCAATGAGTGAATCAGAAATAAAGGAGTGTGAAACTTCGATCAACTAGCTTCCAAACAAAAAAAACTTTGATCAACTCATGGTTGTCATGTTACTGTAAGAAATATTAACATATAAGAGTGTCTTATCAACTACTGTACATGCTCTATTTTTTTCTTTTAAATATGCATTTCTAATATACGGTGTAGAAACAGTTTCATGCATTACGCATCCCTGCATTTCTAATGTATGATGTTGCAGAACAGTTTCCATGCATTACGCATCCCTGCATTTCTGTATCTTAATTACCAATTAAATAGGACCACGGAATGGACGGAATAGAGAGGAACGGCGAGTCGGGTCGTATACGGCCGGGTAGAAGATAAGATTTGCGGTCCTGGATCTGGATGTGATAAGATTTTCTTCGTGCTGGATCAGATCAGATTTTTTTGGTGTTGGATGTGACCATATTGTACAATGCGTATGGCATGCGTGCATCCCACTAAGGCTGGCCATAGTAATGTTAGATAATAACAAGAAATAAAAGAGACAAGAGACACATGGATTTTACGTGGAAACCTTTGCGGGAGAAAACCACGGAACGCACGAAGGCGTATCACTATAATTGGGAGGAGTATTACATTACACGAGAGGACAAACCCTCTACGTGCTAATCTGGTGGAGATCTCTTTCATCTATTCTATGACTAGCTAGTACTATATAAAGGGGCAAACAACTCTCTTTCTTGATGGACACGAAACAGAGTTGTAGTCATGCTACGTCTAGCACGGTTGGCATGCCGTAGTCCGGTAGGACTCCATCCGTAGTACAATACTTGTATGGGATTCGGAACACAATAAAAATAACAGTAAGGGTAACATAACCGGTAACATGCACTTGGGATGCGCAAACATGCTTATGTGGCACACGTGAAGTACTTTATGATACTATGCACTATGGAAGTAGTATAATATACTAGTATCATATGCATGATACTAGTATATGATACTCCCCACTATGAGTAGCCTAAGCTAGCTATAGTGGTGGTATCATGCACTCGTGAATAGTAAGCACGCTGATGTGGCAGAAAATTAAAGAAGAGAGAGGATGAGAGTAAAATAGCTAGATATCGTATCATAAAAAATGTTATGCCACTTTGTGCCGTACATTGTCATAAATAAATCATCTATGATACTACTTTCGTCCTGGTTTATTGGTCCCATTGTATTTCGTGTTAATTTTTGGTCATAAATTTAACTAACAGAACGTCCATGCATGCCATAAAAAATTATACCATTGAAAACTATGTTCAAATACGAATTCAACGATATAATCTTTGTTGACATGCATTAACATTTTGTTAGTTTATTCTTTGATTAAAATTTGACACAAGTTATAAATGGGACTAATAAATCAGGATGGAGATAGTATTCTCTATGATACCATAAACTATGAACCATAAAGATAGTATCATTTACTAGTATATCATACTGTGAATGATACTAGTATATGATACTCCCCACTATAAATAACTTGATATGTAATACTCCCTCCGTCCCAAAATTCTTGTCTAAAATTTGTCTAAATACAGATGTATCAAGTCACGTTTTAGTATTAGATACATCCGTATCTAGGCAAATCTAAGACAAGAATTTTGGGACGGAGGGAGTATGTAATACTACTCCTAATCAGACGAGTGATAGTGTGGGCCGCCTAACAGCAGCAAACATGTATGCGTGAACGGTCACGGACAGCCACGGTGGTGACCACGAGGAAGTGATGCCGAACATGCATAATGGTGGGTCACCAACAACAAACACACATGTGTACATCTCAGTGAGTGTACGTACACAATAATGGTGGCCACGATCGACAACCAGAGTGGCCACCATTAAACCAGAACGTGGTGCGAAATAGTACGATACTGTAGAGATCTGCACATACGTCCATGCATGTGCACCATCGTTGTCTATCTATCTATGTAGCAAACCAACTAACCAAGCGCATGCGTGTCCCGGAGAAGCTACTACTGTACTATAGAGCACAGCTCTGCTCTCCTGCCATGACACGTAGTGACACGTGCCTGTTCGTCGGCATGGGCATTATAGGTGCATGTGCATCCAAGTCTCGAAGTCGTGACTCTTTCAACAAATTTCTTAAATTCCATCCGTGGTTGCTAGCAAGAGCTCTGCTTAGATCGGATCTAAACAGTGAAACAATTGACACGTCCCACTATCACGAAATTAATAGGATAGACAATGCATCAGAAGACATGATGTCTCTATTTCTATATTGAAAAAAATATATAACTGTTGTTATTTTCTTCTATGTATTTAGTGATAAAAACTTTTCGACTGAATTGATCTACATGCTGATATGATTAATATGTATACTCTCTCCGTTCCTAAATATAAGGTCTTTTAGAGATTCCAAAGCAAACTACATGCAAAGTAAAATGACTGAACCTACAATATAAAATATACTCCTTTCGTTTTTATTTACTCTGTATATTAGAGTTGACTGAAGTCAAACTTCTTAAAGTTTGACCAAGTTTATAAAAATAAATATAAATAATATTATAACAAAATATATGATGTGAAAGTACATTCAATAATGAATCTAATGGTATTGAATTGTTATTGTATATGTTAATATTTTTATTTATAAATTTAGTCAAAGTTTACAAAGCTTGACTTTGGCCAAAGCTAATACGTGGAGTAAATAAAAACAAAGAAAGTATCTATATAAATCTGCATGTAATCTGTATTGAAATCTCTAAAAGATCTTATATTTATAGTTAGAAACGGAGGCAGGGAATATGTGCCAAAGCATCCACTCACTCATGACTTCATGAGGCGAGGGGCTGGCTCGTTCTTATTGTTGACAATTCTCTAGTGGATATACATCCACACAGACGCATGTACTCCATTCATCCATAGTATTGGGCAGCTCAGGCTGGTTATCCCAATTGTTAGACTGAAATCAGCTCCGTCGGATGGGCGCCCACTTTTTAGATATTCAAAGCATATGAGTAGTTTGCCATAACTTAGAAAAATGGTACCATATCGCAAGAAGAGATTGCCCATTGGATACAAGATAAGTCCTGCATGCGAGTCATGGTGAGTCAGATCGGGTCCAATCTAATCGTCCTTACTTGCAAGGCATGGGCATGCATATCAATGAATGTGGTAGCTGTGCGTGCACGTACACGTACTACTATGTGATCCCATCTTGAATTATTGATTGCCATCTGCCATCCATCAAGACGCGACATCGAACCGCAGTGCGTAGATCCGTTCTGGTTTATAGGTCCCTACTATATTTTGTGTCAAATTTTAACCATAAATTTAACTAATAAAATGTTTATATATGTCATAAAAAATATATAATTAAAAACTATATTTAAATACGAATTCAACGAAATATTTTTTGTTAACATGCATTTAACATTTTATAAATTATATATTTAATTAAAATTTGGCACAAACTATAAAAGGACCACTAAATCAGGACGGAGGCAGTAAAACCTTAGAGATTAAAAGGTTTTATATTTCTTTATAAAGGAAGTAGCGAATTACTCTACACAAAATAATGGTATATCTGCCAAAAAAATGGAGCAGTAGTATACGTTCTAGAAGGGACTATGTGTGTGGGGACTGGGGTCAAGTACAACTATTGTCATTATCAGCCGAAAACATGTGTTTTATTAGGAAACTCTGCTAAGTTAAAGCGTACACACAGCCCCGCTTGCGTCTCTGTGGTGCTACGGTATTATCCCTACAGGACGCTACAAGACAAATGCATGGATCACATCATGTGCTGCTGGTTTATACCCAGCTTCGTGCGATAAATAACTGCTGACGTGGCATGCATGCATGAAAAGGAAAATAAAAAGAGCAACCCGCTGCATGCGCTAATCTGGTAGGCTACATGTTAGAGCATCTACAACTCGACACCCTCAAATGATCTCTCATATGTCCATGAACGCG
Source organism: Aegilops bicornis (assembly GCA_021605145.1). NCBI lineage: Eukaryota > Viridiplantae > Streptophyta > Magnoliopsida > Poales > Poaceae > Aegilops > Aegilops bicornis. Next base: position 7,835,084 of record CM038675.1, on the reverse strand, counting down.
TCCGGCTAGTGACCGGACAAGAGAGAAGAAAAAAAATGACAACTCCACATATCATCCCCATATGTCAGGGCTGTCTGCGAACCATATATTAAGGCCAAATGTTAGGAGGATATGAGGGCTCACGGGCGCGCCCCAGTGTGTCCGGTCAATCCGCCACGTAGGTCGCGACCGCACCCTGAACCACATTTTCTCTTTTTTTATTCATTCTTTTTATTCTCTCTCTTCATCTTCATTAATCACAGGCAAGTGATTGAACATACGAGGAAGAAAATGAGGAGTGTGGCTGCACGGACGAACAAATAGGTGTTCAAAACAGACATGCCTGATCACTGATTGGGTGCGTTCGCGGACGTTTGAGAGGTCAGATTTGGGTAGTCCGGCTGTAGATGCTCTTAGCAGCGTTAATATCTCGTGTTGGTCCTTAGTTTTGGCTAAGGGTGTGGTGAGGTCCAGTCTACTAATATTTAATTAATTCTCGATCAGTGTTATAAGATAATTAAAAAAACTAAAAATTAAATTGTGCACAGTTAATGTAAGATATCATGAATATAGCATTGACTGAGACTTCGTTAAGTCTCTCCGACTAAGATTTAACTAAGTCTCAATCAAGTGACATAACATGTAAGAAAATAAAAAAAATAAAGTTTTGCACGGTCAATATAAGAACTATGAATATAGCATCGACTGACACTTGAACAAGTTCGTACGTAAGATAAGTTTTGCCGAGCTAGATCTGATATGTTTTGTATGCATCTTAGTAAGTGAACTACAGTACTCATGCTGACGTAGCACTCACGTAAGCTAGCTGAATGATGCGGTGTGTTTCATTGTGGACCATCAACATGGGCATAGGTTCATCTGCCACCCGATGAACAGTAAACTTGAAACCAAAAATTCTAAAAATTTGATTATTTTTTCTATGGCACCGAAAATAACCGTGTGCTGGGTGCGAGTAAACTTTTATGGACAAGCGACATCCAAAAAGCTTCGGAAGTACTCCCTCCGTTCCTAAATACTCCCTCCGTTCGAAAATACTTGTCGGAGAAATGGATGTATCTAGACGTATTTTGGTTCTAGATACATCCATTTTATGCATTTCTTCGACAAGTATTTCTGGACAGAGGGAGTATAAGTCTTTATAGAGATTGCACTAGATGGACTACATACGGAGCAAAATGAATGCATCTAAACTTAAAATGCATCTATATACATCCATATGCGGTTTATATTAAAATCTCTACAAAGACTTACATTTAGGAACGGAGGGAGTATGTATTATGGAGAGCTGATTTTTATTCTAGAGGTCCCGGGATGCCATTTCTTGACAAAATTTTGAATGCACGAAGAAACATGACCATCTTGGATGTTAAAGAAAATCAGACATTTTTATTTTATTTTATACTTTATTTTCTGGTCTAGATGTTGTTTTCTGTATTTTTAGAACAAGTATGACAGCCAAACTTACACTTGGTGCATCTACTCAAATCCCGATGGACCACAGAGATGGATAGGGAGGGGTTCTCCAGAGGATAAGAAGTCCTGCCGAGCGAGATCCAATCTATATATAATTCTCAATCACGTACGTACGTACGTGCAAGTCGGGGCCAGACGATTTATAGATGAGGTGTCGGTGTGTGAACGATGAGGAGCAGCCATGGATTCATTCATGACGACGTAGAAATCTTGTTCTCCAGCAGCAAGCATACTACTACGTGTTCCACGAGGAATCAATGCATGCATGTGCGTGCATGCACCTCTAAGTGGCTAGGATGGATGGATGGAGTCATCGGGGTGGCTAGGAGTCGTGGAGGAGACGTGTATTCACGTGGGCTGTCTAGTACTACCACACCATGCAAGCACATAGGGAGGGGACGGCTACGATGGAATGGAAACAACCTTTATGATGAAATACTAAAACTTGGCCGGGTTAGAGTTGCACCAACTCAATCGGATTAGAGTTGGATGGCACATACTTCCTCCGTCCCAAAATTCTTATCTTGGATTTATCTAGATACAGATGTATCTAACACTAAAATATAAATAAATACATTCGTATAGATACATCCGTATATAGACAAATTTAAGACAAGAATTTTGGGACGGAGGGAGTACTACACATGTTACAAACTTACACCAACTAGTTCTAAAACTTACACCAACATGTTTCAATTTAAAAAAGAATGAGGACCGTGTATCTCGAAAACTTGCACCATCATATTTTTTCTATTCTTTTACCACAACAGTGGTTCCTATTGTAGTTACCCCACATACAAATGCAGCTCGAAAAGTTATCATGTTATATACTAAACAGTAAGATGGAGCGAGCTAGAAGCAATCACAATGATTTTGGATCCTAAGCCGTTCGATCCAGCTAGCCAACAACGTGGATTTTTTGGCCGTCCTCGCAAACGCGGCTTATTTCTTTTGGCCCATCGTTTCTGGCCTGCTGCTCTGCGGACAGACCTAGACGGCTTATGGTTAATCGGGCCCGGAGGGAATGTCAACTAGGCCTGGAAGTTTTGGCCCGATTGATTTTCATGCCTGCCTGAAGTCTAGATACGTACATTAAGCTGAGTTGTTTCCTCCCCTAAAAAAACTGAGTTGTTTCGAGCTTTGACGGCAATTGTCAATTGTGCCACATTTTTTTTTAGGGAAGGCCATCATGGCCACACTTAACTAGATATATTCTTGTGTCACAGGGCTCCGAAGATCTTCTTGTGTTATGGTTTCTTAGGGTACTCTAGGTGTTCATGGTCCTTTGTATTTGCGTTTCAGTGCGCTTGTAAAGGTCAACTACTTTGTACTGATTCGTGATTTGAATGAAAAAATTTCTCAAAAAAAAACTAGACATATTCTTCTCTTTCTTTTTCCCGGGAGAGACATGCTCTTCTGAAAATAAAAATTAAATAAAAAAGATCTACAGGGCTGTTATCTGAATAAGAAGACGTATATTTTCCCTCATAAAAGGATAAAAGACTATACAAATGCAAACATAACTTATTTTTTCCACAACATCCTATTTAACCATATGCAATTATACAATCCTATATTCCATCCTTATTGTAGCAAAATGTTTAGAATAAATTAAATAATTTCATCAAACATGGACGGGCGCGGCAAAGCGCGCCATCATGATCTAGTATCGCTATAGGACGCAACAAGACAGATGCATACTACCTCCATTCTAGTTTATAGGTCTTATTATATTTTGTGTCAAATTTTGATCATAGATTTCACCAACAAAATATTTATGCATGTCATTAAAAAATATATCATTAGAAACGTTAAATATTTGATCAAAATTTAGCATAAATTATAAAAAAGTGAATAAACCAGTACAGAGGTAGTAGTACCCAGCTTTGTGCAATAATGACTGCTGGACGTGGCCATGATTGACTGCATGCAAAAGTATAATAAAATTAGGAAGCGGGCAACCCGCTGCATGCGTAATCTGGTTGGGTTCGAAATCACGTACCGCCCAGTCACTGTGACTCAGACAAATGTCCATACGGGTCTTAAACGTCCGACCTGACCGGCATTGCCACATGTTAATCCTAAATATGAGACGGATATGGGAATGATGGGGTGTGTCCGGGTACGTCCGTCACGTCGGATCCGGCCTATGCTGGCCCACCCAATCTCACATATATTCCTTTCAATCCGCTCGCCGGACCAAATTCTAACCACTTCACTCCGCTCTCCTCCGCCATCCAAGCTCGTCCCCGGCACTGTCCGACAGTCTCCGGTATGACCGTCTGGCTTGCGCTCCGTCGCTCCCAGGCGGAGGCCCGTGCACGGCAGCGCTCGGATTCCTTCCGTCGGGAATCCGTTGCGTTCGCCCAAATGGCGCATGGATCCAGCGCTAGGGCAGTCGTCTGGTGTCCGAACACGGACGCGCAACCCCTCTGTTGGCGCGTCGAGGCCATGGATCCACCGTGGGCGTCGTCCGATGCAAACATGGCACGGCGTGCCCGTCGTGCGCGGCGGCAGGCGCGGCGGTGGACGATGGCGAGGCGGAGTCGCATTCTCCGGTGCCTCGTACTGTGCATCAGTCATGGCGCTGCAACTGCTTCGTGGTGGATGTTGCCGGCTCGTCCAAGGACGGATCCATCAACGATCTGACGTCCACTGGCACCCATCGGGTTACAGGCTTCGACGAGGGAGAGTAGGGCATGGGAGACGGTGGCGCCTTGAGTCCCGTGATCCGGCTCGTGTCCCATCCCCTATTATACCTTGCCAACGACCATGCTAACACGCTAGGGAGCGCAGTCGGCCACCGGACATGGCCACGGCGATCGGACAAACTCTGCTTAAATATCGCTACCTTGCATGTAATAATAAGGATTTAAGGTTTCTAATTTGAGGTATCCGGATGTGGCTTGTATTATTTAAGACGTGACCGATCAGTGTCCCCGGACGCGCCCGGACGTGTCCGCGGACGTTAAGCCGGATTTGCAAAGTCCGGTTGCAGATGCTCTTAGAAGCGTTAATATCTTGTCTTGGTCGATTGATATTTTTGTGTTACTATTAAAATTGCCTTTTCACCGGGACAACCAAACTTACACTTGACGCAAGTGGGGAGCCAGGATTCGAATATCGCGGGGCAAGCCAACTTAAAAGAAAATAGTAGGTCCCGAAGAAGGCGATGCTGCCACGGCCGCCGTCGTCGCTCCCCATGGCCGGCCGGCGCGCGGTCGATCGAGCAAAAATGAAACCAATAATACTATACGTACATGATATTCATACAAAAAGTTATAGGAAGGGAACGTGGACTCATCTAATTGGCCCCCCCGATTTTCACTAGTGGGCCCGCCCTCCTAATTAAGTCGCTGCCAATCACACCCCCTCAGCCCCGTAAACCCCCTGTAATCTCCCCGTACGTCTAGCATTGCTCAAATGAAACAACTTCTTTCGATGGGTTCATCTTTCACTGGTGTGTTGCCTTGCTATGCTTGATTTATAATGACATGCAAGCAGGACTTCAGTAGCTTCAACTAAAACAAACTCCTGCATTTTTTCTTCTAAAACAAAGACTTATCTATGCTGACAATTTTTATCCGGTTTTCAGTGATCCATTAATCCACTGATGAGTAGACTACTGCTACCTCTCGTTCTGGTTTACAAGTCTCCTTTGTATTTTGTGTCAAATTTTGACTAGAGATTTAACTAACAAAATATTAGTGCATGTCATGAAAAATCATACCATTGAATTCGTATTTGAACATAGTTTTCCATTATATTTTTTTATGACATGCACTAACATTTTATTACTTAAATTTAAGGTCAAAATTTGACACAGAATACAAAGAGGACTAATAAACAAGGACGGAGGTAGTAAATTCCTTGAGTGTTGCAATATATATAGTAATAGTAATAGTAAAAATAAAAATATATAAAGATTGGAGTTGGTAGTGAGTTCACTTGTGGGGTCAACAACCTTCACAATAAACAAATACACTCCTCTTCCTCTTCACATGTGGAAGTAGCAAACTTCCAGGAGACATATAAACAAATACACTAGTACTACTTTAACGGGAAGCCAACAGTCATTTAGAAGACACGAATAAATAATATGACTCGAACTCAAAATTATGATTTTGGTTTTAGTTTCTCTTCCCAACAAATTTCAAGTTTTATATCATACCATAGGAGAGTGAACAAATTGTAATGCCCATTCTCCCATGTTTTCAAATTCAAAATGTTGTCTCACTATACATTTTTCAAAGGACCTACTACAGCCATATTAAAGAAAAAAATGAATTAGTGACATTGGTATTACTCTTTACAAAGAAAGAAAATGAAATAGAAACTAAACCAGAATCATAATAGCGATGTTTTGTAAGAAAGAATAAATAAGTGGCATTGGTACTACCCTTCAAGAAAAGGGAAAATTAAAAAATTGAAACAAACAACGACAAAAAATGTACACAATGTTCACAAAAATGCTCTTTTAAAAAATATGCATGAATAAACGTGTAATGGTGGAATTTTCGCATAAATAATTCCTAAAAAAAAGGAATGAATTAGTGGCAATGGTTTACCCTTGAAGAAGAGGGGAGCGAGGCTGCATGGGAGTGCCGCCGGCCACGGGTGATGGTGGCCGGGGTTCGGCCGGTGGCACATTTGATGGTTGGGGGAAGAAGAAAAAGAAGGTGGTCTGAAGGTTGAAGGAGCAATCTGCACTGCATGTTTTCCATCCAACGGTTGAAACGAAATCGGCTGACCTAATTGAAATTTCAGTCGATTTATTACCACTAGCCATTCCCTTAAAAGTATGACTATAATTCATCATGGAAAATAGTTTCACAACGAAGAATCCTGCTAGCTAAGGTTAGGTCTTCTGTTTATGTATATATATAGAAAGGTATGCATGCGCGTCCCCAACACACGTACGCCGGCCAGACACAGAAGGAGCTCTGCTCTGCTCTGCTAGCTCATTGGAAACAATGGCGTTCAACGACGACGAGAAGCCTCCTGCTTCTAACGCAGGTAACACCAAGGGTCTGGTGACGATCACCGAGCCCAAGTTCAGCAAGGACGCGGCGGCCCTGTCGGCGGATGAGGTGACGGCGGTGGTAGAGCTGAAGGCCACCTCGTCGACGGCCGTCCGGGAAGGGCTGGACCTGGTGGCGGTGCTGGACGTGAGCGGCAGCATGCAAGGCGACAAGCTCCAGAGCATGAAGATGGCGATGCAGTTCGTCATCATGAAGCTCACCCCCGTCGACCGCCTCTCCGTCGTCTCCTTCTCCGGCTCCGCCACCAGGCACTGCCCGCTCCGCTCCGTCACGCAGCAAGCCCAGACCGACCTCAAGGCCATCGTCGACGGCCTTGTCGCCAACGGCGGGACCAACATCAAGGCCGGCCTGGACACCGCGCTGGCCATCGTCGCCGGCCGCGCCACCACCAAAGCCCGCACGCCAAACATCTTCCTCATGTCCGACGGCCAGCAGAGCGACGGCGACGCCAGGCAAGTCGATCCCGGGAACGTGGCGGTCTACACGTTCGGCTTCGGCAAGGACGCCGACCACGCCCTGCTCAGCGACGTCGCCAAGAAGTCCCCCGGCGGCACGTTCAACTCGGTGCCGGACGGCGGGAACGTGAGCGCGCCCTTCTCGCAGCTCCTCGGCGGGCTGCTCACCATCGTCGCGCAGGACGTGCAGCTCACACTCACGCCCAAGGCGGAAGATCCCAGTGCCCCGGACCTGGACACCATGACGGTGGCGCCAGGGACCGACTACACGCAGACCACCGACGGCGGCACGGGCGTCATCACCATCAAGTTCGGCACCCTCTTCAGCGGCGAGACCCGCAAGGTGGCCATCAACTTCAAGCTCCTGGAGAGCACCTTGACGACGGCGTACGACGGGCTGGTGGCGGAGGCCCAGCACAGCTACACCGTGCAGGGCAGCTTGCAGGGGCAGACCCCGCAGGACGTGGTGATACCCCGCTCCCCGGACGCGCCCGGCGAGGAAGCCGTGAGCGTCAAGGCGCGCGGGGTGCTGGCGGAGATGGCGCGGAGGCAGCACGCCGGCGCGATCGGCGAGGCGAGGCAGATGGCCGACGGGAAGAACCTGGAGGAGGCGCGGTACAAGCTGGCGGACGCGCAGAACGCGCTGGAGGACATCGTGCTGAACGACGGCGAGAAGCTGGTGGGCATGCTCCGCGCCGAGCTGCAGCAGCTGCTGGACCTGATGGAGACGCAGGAGCTGTACGAGGCGGAGGGCCGGCCGTACGCGCTGGCCTCCGAGACGTCGCACGGGCGGCAGCGGTACGCGGCCAGGGGCGGCGACATGGACGCCGTGCGGCTCTTCGCCACCCCGCGCATGGACACGTACCTGGAGCAGGCCAAGAAGTTCGAGGAGGACCCGACGGCGCCGCTGCCGTCCGCCGACGACGACGCCAAGGAGGAGATGGCCGCCAACCCGCTCGCCGCCATCTCCGCGCCCATCGCCTTCTACATCAAGGTGGCCATCCAGGCGCTGCAGGAGATCGAGAAGCTCGTCGCCCCGCCCACCAAATAGAAAACAAGCTACTCCATTTCATCACTCGACCTACTGCTATGTTTGTTTCATCAATCCATTTACTGCTACGTTTTCCTTTCATTTTATCTTCATGGTTGTAATATGGCGCTTAATTTACTTCATCGTGAGCTGAAATGAATAAAGAGGCATCTCATCATCCATGGATCGTGTCTAATTAATCTCACTCTTTCCACTCACTCACCATTCGCTAGAACAATGGTATATTGGTTCTGATCGTCTATATGCTGGAGTAATGTCAATGACACATGGTCAGGGCCCGCACGGCGGTGACCATTTAGCTATTTTTGAAAGGTGCGGCTAGGTTTCAGTCGTCCGAGACCTCAATCCAGTCACATAACATGTTAAAAAGAAAAAAAAGAAAAAAACAAAGAAAAAAATTGCACGGATCTTAATGTAAAATATCATGAATATAGCATCGATCGAGACGTAACAAAATCTTCCTCGATTGAGATTTGGCAAGAATAATTTCTATATCAAAAAATAACTATTCTTCAGGTTTTCTTGTTCGAATAAGGCCTCGGGCCTATTGATCAAATCATCAATATTTTATTTTACGTCAAATATCAACATATACACACCACTTTATAAGATAAATAAATTACATCAAGGTCTTTGGTGTTCGGTCATCTTCTTCCTCCAGAACAGGTTCAAGTACCTCGCGATGATATCCAGGCTCTTCATCGCCCACACCACTACCGTGGGATCACTTGCCACGACCATGAAGATGACCAACGAGCCAGAGTTAAAGATGTCTCTCTTGGTCATGGTTGTCTCCTTGCCATGGGAGGAAGAGAAGATCCAGTTACTGCTGGAGACCTTGAGGCATGAACATATGTGTTCTGTCTGTTTGAAGCATAATATTTTTAAGACTACGATATATAAACATACTCCATCCGTTTTTATTTAGTTTGCATATTAGCTTTGGTCAAAGTCAAGCTTTACAAATTTTGATCAAGTTTATAAACAAAAATATTAAGATATACAATAACAGATCAACAACATTAGATTTATTATTGAATGTACTTTCACATCGTATAGATTTATTATGATAAATGTCTATATTATTTTCTATAAACCTGGTCAAACTTTACGAAGTTTGACTTCAGTCAACTCTAATATGCAGAGTAAATAAAAACGGAGTACATTCATTGTTTTTCGTCTTTCTGTCCCTATTTGTTCCTAGAAAATTATTACCGTTCATTTAAAAACTAAGCCTGATAAGAAAAAAATCCCTCACACAATTGCCCTTTCAACCGATAGAAAATATTTTTAGTCGGTTTATATGCTCAAAGTCTCAAACTGATTGGGAAATTAAAAGAGTATTCTTACAATTGGTTGTATTTCTGAACCAGCTGGCATGTTTTCCCAGTCAGTTCAAATTGCGGGCCAGATGGGGTTTAATGTATCTCATTAAGATGATTATTGCTTTGCATTCAATCCTTCTTAGAAACTTGCTCAAGTTGTGTAATTCCTGGAAAAAACTTTCACAAACACACGAGTCAAATCGAGAATTAAAACGTATGTTATTTTCGGAAATAACTATATTCTTGATCAATATTATTACAAACAATATACTAAAAGAAGTCTTAATAGTCAATATACATTGAAGCAAACAATGAAAGAAAATGGTTGGACGCAAACTGTTTTAGGTCGTCAAGGAATCTAATATAGCTAATAATAAAGGGGCTATTGCTTCTTACGGTGCATCATAGAAATTGCCCCCAGAGTTAGAAAATATTACCCACCAATGTCACCTATAAGCGATAAAAAAAAAGATCCACACAGGGGAATCCCTCTCCATGCCCGGGCCATGCAGTAGGGACGTCCTACACCGCGCTTCGAGCGCTAGGAGAAACACAACACATCTGTTTGGGCCAACCCATGTCCAGGCGGCCTGTTTTCAAATTTCCTTTTTTATATTGCTTTTTCGTGTTCTTTTTTCTACTTTACATAATTTGGGACGTCAAAAAAGTTCCGAAAATAAAAAATGATAATTCTAAATTAAAAACGTTTAGTAAATTAGAAAATAGTTTTGGATTCAAAAAAGTTCACAATTTAATAAAAAATGTTGTGCTTATTACAAAAATGTTAGAAAATTTGAAAACAAATGTTCAGGAAACGATTTAAAAAAATCATACTAAAAATGTTAATGAAATTGAACAAAATTTCGCCAATTCCAAAAAAAATAATGAATGGAAAAATATTCTAAAATTCGAAAACTGTTCATGACTTTCAAAATAGTTAATTCATTCATAAAATGTTCGCTGATTCAAAAATGATCATGCATTTCAAAAATTGTTCATTAAATAAATAAAATGTTCATAAATTTCAAAAATTGTTCCACCAATTTCCAATACAATGTTCGCCCACTGTAGAAATGATAGGGAATTCAAGAAAAATTTTAATATAGTGTTTACATTTTTTTAATATAGTGTTTACATTTTTTTAAAATGTTTGCGAATGCATAAAATGTTCATGAATTCAAACATGTTTGATTTTAGAAAATGTTCGGAAATTGTAAAAGTTTTCATGAATTTGAAAAACGTTCATGATTTCAAATGTGTTCACGAGTATCAAAAAGTTCATGATTTCATGAAGTTGAGAGTGATAGTGTATCTCGGTGCAGCAAAATGTGATCATAGCCATTGGAGATTATTTTTTTGTTCTTCCGCTGCAACACACGAGCCCTTTTGCTAGTATTACTAAAAGACTATATGGCAGCCTAGACTAGTAGCATCTCTTGGATGGTGACATGTGTTCACCTAGATGAATTCAGCTTCACAATAGACAAGCATCTCATCTGCAAAATTATATTTGTCGAAGCATGCCATATGATCATTTTGAAAAAGTTGTGTTGGAGCTTTAGGCAACAAAAGCACTTGAGGATGACCATCATAATACCATCTGAAAATGACATGGTGAACCACTTCCACTATCTTCGACCATCAACATCTTTTTAGATTTTGTGAATATCATACATAAAAGTGTATCTAAAAAATTAATTTTATGAACTAATAATTTCACCAGGCATAGTAATTGCACAAGAATTAATGGTCAAACTTACGTTTGAAAGATGCGTTAAAGCATGACTCTTGGGGCTTGATCAGTTCCTAATCCCTAAATGATTTTGAAAAAATTGTAGTTTACCGAAAATACTTTTTGCAAACTGTCTCGGTGAGCCACTTCCAACATGTTTGACCATCAATATCTTCATAGACTAGATGTGTGAAGATCATACATATGTGTTTGTCTTGGAAAATATCTTCATAATATACTAATTTAATTAATTATTATTTTGTATTTGTTAATCATTAATAGTCAAAGTTACATCTCGAAGACCGTGCCAATATACAAATATCATCTGTTATAGATGGGGGGTGATAACTTACGATATTTGTTTTGACTTGGTTCAACTAGAAGAAAATTGTTTCCCCAACTTAGAACAACCAAGCCACTCATAAAAATAGTATATGCATTAGTGCATGCCTATTAGGACTTGGTAAATGATTAATCTCTAATTTCTTTGACAAAATCTCCAGCTGTGTTGTGTTGAATCTCTAAACGACACTCAAGGTTGACAATGAAAATGCGTTAAGAAACAAGTGTGGAGAGACACCTCCAACATATTTTACCATCAATACTTTTTAGATGGACATGTGAACATTGTATGACTATGGTTCCAAAATTTATTTCAAGTATATTTCTAATAAGTTATCATTTTTTCCATTTTATTAGAATATTCTTATATATATCTAATCTCTTTGACAAAATCTTCAGTTGTGTCATTTAGAAATGTACTTAATCTCTAATCTCTTTGAGAAAAATTTTGTGTCGTGTTGAATCTCTAAACGACACTCAAGGTTGACAATGAAAATGCGTTAAGAAACATGAAGTGTCCTTGGATTGTGCATCCTTATGAGTGGCGGTCGGGGACGAGCGATGGTCTTTTCCTACCAATCTACGTCCACTGGCACCGCTGGCTGGTACGTCGTGAAGAAGGCGATGCTGCTGCAGCACTCCCCCATTTTTCTTCTTCTCTTCTACAATTGTCTTTGTCAGATCAACAACTGGGACGCCAGATTTATAGGGATAGTGATTGTCCGCCCTTGTTCAATGGGAGGTGTTTAGAGAGATGCTTACAAAAATAAATCGGATTTTTCTGAAGCACCGGTGCCTATTTCTTAATTAAGCGTCTATCCTGTACAAATAAGCACTGGTACTTAAGAAAAGCCTGGTTTATTTCTCTAAGGCCTTGTACAACGGGAGGTGCTTAGAGAGATGCTTAGAAAAATAAACCGGGTTTTTCTGAAGCACCGGTGCCTATTTCTACAGGAGAGACGCTTAGTTAAGCGTCTATCCTGTACAAATAAGCATCGGTGCCTAAGAAAAGCCTGGTTTATTTCTCTAAGCACCTCCCCTAAGCATCTCCCATTGTACAAGGCCTAAGCACCTTCCTTAAGACCTCCCATTGTACAAGGCCTAAGTAGTAGTATTCTACTCCTTTATACTCCTTTCGTTTCAAAATAAGTGACCCAAGTTTATACTAGGTTTACCAAAAATGTACAATGTGTTTAGATGTCTCAAGTTTATTTGGTAATACATGTTTATGTTTTTCATATATATGATTCACATGTTTTCCAAATATATGTTTAGATGTCTACTTTTCTTTGTATACATCATAAATATTTCCTATACACCAGATACTTTTTTAGTACATGTTACCATTTTATATATACACATTTCAAATTTTAAAAATACATGACTAATATTTTCTAAGCATATATTTTTGGATATCTATTTTCTCCCTAGACATTGTATATTTTTCTATACTTAGAATATTTTATATACACATTTAAAATTTTCATATACTTATATTTTTATGTTTAATTTTTCATACACATTGTCTAAAAAACTTGTATACATTAAAAAAATTATATATGCATTAACATTTTTCAAATGGCTGATCAACATTTTTTCCAAACTTTTATGTAAAGTGTTCTTTTTTAATATATATTATGAATATTTGTAAGTAAAAACAAAAGAAAACAAAAAATAAAGCAAAAGAAACGTTATCTTAGGCAAGAAAAATAAAAACAAAAACGTGAAAAAATACTCCCTCTGTCCAGAAATACTTGTCGGAGAAATGAATGTATCTAGACATATTTTAGTTCTCGATATATCCATTTTGATTTATTTCTCCGACAAGTATTTTCAGACGGAGGGAGTAGAAAACGAAGGATGCAGTGGCCTCCCGCGCGCTGTCCTGCCCCATTCGTGAGCTCCCTTCAGGGCGAGAGCTGACTCTGTCTAGTAGGGGTGGGCATAAAAACCGACAAACCAAACACCGGGCCGAAGCTGAAACCGAAAAAACTGAAAGTTCAGTTTTTGGTGTTCCTACAGAAAAATTCGGTTTTTCACTCTGCTAACCGAACTTGATTCCTTCGGTTCGGTAGTATCACGGTTAACCTAATAGGAAACCGAGCATACGCTAGGGCACGTGAACCTACAGTGAAAGGAGCTGGTATCACGCTAATTTTTTTAGAATCTGCTCCCACGCTAGGCAGGCTTGAGAGGTGGAGCGCTTGCGACAAAAAATATTCATGGGCTAAACCGAGGACCTACAAGCAAGGCCCGAGCTGACTAGCTGTTGTGGGCTTATTTTTCAATTGTGAGGCAGTAGTATACTTGCACGAGGCTAATTGGTTCGCTGCCAAATTTTGGCATTGCCAATATTTGGCAAGCCAACATTTGGCAAAACCAAAAGTTGCCGACAATTGGCAACTTTTTGAGAGGTGGGCAAGAATCAATTGGTAGCCAACCAATTGAGAGCCAAATTTTTAGACTTGCCAACAATTGGCATGTCAATTATTGGCACCAAACCAATTAGGCTTGTAGTACTTACCAAAGCAGCGTCGGCGCTCCCGTGTTGTAGTTTAGTCCCACCTATGCCAGGAGCAAACAAGGATGTGGTTAGCTAGGCTATATAAGAGTGTTGATGAAGAGGATTAAGGCACGCGGCCGAATATTTTGTACGTTCAGCAAATACGGTATAAACCGATTACCGAACCGAAAAACTCAGTTAACCGAATTTTCGGTTAGCCAATTTTTGGATGTATTTTTCGGTTTTCATCTTTGCTAACCGGTTTTATAACCGAATGGTAGAAACCGAATTTTTGGTTTATACCAAATGCCAGCCTACTGTCTAGCGTCAAGCGAGACATAGTCACTCCCATATGAATCTGGTGCGAGTTATACAGCTCGCTTATAGAGATAGATCCTACCCACTGATACATCTCCAATGTATCTATAATTTTTTATTGTTCCATGCTATTATATTACCTGTTTTGGATGTTTATGAGCTTTATTTTACACATTTATATCATTTTTGGGACTAACCTACTAACCGGAGGCCCAGCCCGTATTGCTGTTTTTTGCCTAGTTCAGTATTTTGAAGAAAAGGAATATCAAATGGAGTCCAAACGGAATGAAACCTTCGGGAGCGTGATTTTTGGAACAAACGTGATCCAAAGGTCTTGGAGTGCAAGCCAAGAAGCAGCCGAGGCGGCCACGAGGGTGGAGGGCGCGCCCCCTGTCTTGTGGGCCCCTCGGGCTTCCACCGACGTACTTCTTCCTCCTATATATACCCACGTACCCTGAAAACATCCAGGGAGCCACCGAAAAACAATTTCCACCGCCGTAACCTTCTGTATCCGCGAGATCCCATCTTGGAGCCTTCGTCGGCGCTCCACCGGAGGGGGAATCGACCATAGAGGGCTTCTACATCAACACCAAAGCCCCTCCGATGAGTTGTGGGTAGTTTACCACAGACCTTCGGGTCCATAGTTATTAGTTAGATGGCTTCTTATCTCTTTTTGGATCTCAATACCATGTTCTCCCCCTCTCTTGTGGAGATCTATTTGATGTAACTCTTTTTGCGGTGTGTTTGTCGAGATCCGATGAATTGTGGGTTTATGATCAAGTTTATCTATGAGAAATATTTGAATCTCCTCTGAATTCTTTTATGTATGATTAAGTTATCTTTGCAAGTCTCTTCGAATTATCAGTTTGGTTTGGCCTACTAGATTGATCTTTCTTGCAATGGGAGAAGTGCTTAGCTTTGGGTTCAATCTTACAGTGTCCTTTCCCAGTGACAGGGGCAGCAAGGCACGTATTGTATTGTTGCCATCGAGGATAAAAAGATGGGGTTTATATCATATTTCTTGAGTTTATCCCTCTACATCATGTCATCTTTCTTAATGCGTTACTCTGTTCTTATGAACTTAATACCCTAGATGCATGCTAGATAGCGGTCGATGTGTGGAGTAATAGTAGTAGATGCAGGCAGGAGTCGGTCTACTTGTCGCGGACGTGATGCCTATATACATGATCATGCCTAGATAATCTCATAATTATTCACTTTTCTATCAATTGCTCGACAGTAATTTGTTCACCCACCGTAATACTTATGCTATCTTGAGAGAAGCCACTAGTGAAACCTATGGCCTCTGGGTCTATCGTTTATCATATAAGCTTTCAATCTACTTTTATTTGCATCTTTACTTTTCCAATCTATAATATAAAATACCAAAAATATATTTATTTTATCACACTATCTCTATCAAATCTCCCTTTTGCAAGTTGTCATGAAGAGATTGACAACCCCTTTATTGCGTTGGTTGCAAGTTCTTTGTTTGTTTGTGTAGGTGCGTGGGACTTTTGAGGAGCCTCCTACTGGATTGATACCTTGGTTCTCAAAAACGGAGGGAAATACTTATGCTACTATTGCTACATCACCCTTTCCTCTTCAAGGAAAACCAACGCAAGCTCAAGACGTAGCAAGAAGGATTTCTGGCGCCGTTGCCGGGGAGGTATTCGCTCAAGTCAAGACATACCAAGTACCCATCACAAACTCATCTCCCTCGCATTTACATTATTTGCCATTTGCCTCTCGTTTTCCTCTCTCCCACTTCACCCTTGCCGTTTTATTCGCCCTCTCTTTCCCAATCTCATTCTCTCTCTTTCGGTTGCCTCTTTTTGTTTGCTCGTGTGTTAGATCGTTTACCTTGTCTTAATGGCTAGTCCTCCTATCCTTGTTGTTACTCCCGAACATGAAATTCTTAATTTTAAACAAAGGGAGGGAGAAAATCTAAAAGATGCTTGGTATAGAATTTGCAATGCTCAAAATAAATCTACTAGGAAGCTTTCTACTTTCGTTCTTCTTCACAATTTTTATGTAGGCATTACTCCTTGGAATAGATGCATTCTTGATACCATTACCAGAGGGGATTTCTTGAGTAGCCATACGTTTGATGCTTATAATGCTATGTTAGATTTGTTTGGCCCACCACCTCTATTGGTTAATTGAACTGTTTTAACTTTAGAACATGTGATGCAAAGGCTTGAAATTATTGAAAATAAAATTGCCACTGTTGAGTTAATTGAAAATTTGGATAAAAAGATCCACAACCAAATTACCCAATATGGATCTAAGGTTGGGACTACTCTGAAAAATCTTAAGGAAAAGGAACCTATAGTTAATGAAAGAATAGAACAAGATTCTACAAGAATTGGTAAACTTGAGGATATAATTACTAACTTAGGGTCTGCCTTCTCATCTATGAAAAATACTCCAACTCCTCCTGTTAAATTTGGCAAATTAATGCATGTTCCTAAAAATAAGGGTGAATCTTCTAGTAAGGAAAATGCGGATCTCAAATCCATAAGTGTTCACCCTAGTTTTTCCACTATCATAAAGGGACCTTTTGCTTCAAATGAATGTCTTGATTTCTTGCCTAGGAGCTTAATCATTACTAAAAAGAAAGAAATTCCTAAAAGTTACAAGTGCTCTATTGAAGAATCGAGTGCCAAAGATGGCACTACTTAGATCTATCTTCGCTTTTATGCCTAGCTAGGGGCGTTAAACGATAGCGCTAGTTGGGAGGCAACCCAATTTTTCTCTGTGTTCTTTGTTTTTTTTCCTGTTTAGTAATAAATTTGCATCTACCTTCTGTTTAGATGTGTTTATATGTTTTAATTAGTGTTTGTGCCAAGTAGAACCTATAGGATAACCTATGATGATAGTTAATTTGATTCTGCTGAAAAACAGGAACTTTGCGCTCACGAGAAAAAATTCAATAAATCACAGAAACGTGATTGTTCATTGATTCTTTTTGCTGTAGATCAATAGACAAATGTTTACAGGACTTCCTATTTTGGTGGGATTTTTAGAGTTCCAGAAGTTTGCGTCAGTTACATATTGCTACAGATTGTTCTGTTTTTGACAGATTCTGCCTTTCGTGTGTTGTTTGCTTATTTTGATGCATCTATGACTAGTATTAAGTGGTATGAACCATATAGAACTTGAAATACAGTAGGTTTAACACCAATATAAATAAATAATGAGTTCATTACAGTACCTTATGTGGTGGTTTTTCTTTCTTTCACTAATGGAGCTTATGAGATTTCCTGTTGAGTTTTGTGTTGTGAAGTTTTCAAGTTTTGGGTAAAGATTTGATGGACTATGGAATAAGGAGTGGAAAAAGCCTAAGCTTGGGGATGCCCATGGCACCCCGAGATATTCAAGAGTAGCCAAAAGCCCAAGCTTGGGGATGCCCCCAGAAGGCATCCCCTCTTTCATCTTCGTTCATTGGTAACTTTACTTGGAGCTATATTTTTATTCGCCACATGATATGTGTTTTGCTTGGAGCGTCGTGTATGATATTAGTATTTTCTTTTTAGTTTACCACAATCATCCTTGATGTACACACCTTTTGGGAGAAGCCCACTTGATTGAAATTTATTAGAATACTCTATCTGCTTCATTTATATCTTTTGAGCTAGATAGTTTTTGCTCTAGTGCTTCACTTATATCTTTTAGAGCACGGCGGTGGCTTAATTTTGTAGAAATTGCTAGTCTCTCATGCTTCACTTATATTATTTTGAGAGTCTCTTAGAACAGCATGGTATTTTCTATGGTTATAAAATTGGTCCTAGAATGGTAGGCATCCTAGTTGGGTATAATAAAAACTATCATAGGAAGTGAATTGGATGCTATGATCAATTTGATACTTGATAATTGTTTTGAGATATGGAGGTAGTAATATTAAAGTCATGATAGTTGGGTGATTATGAATTTAAAGAATACTTGTGTTGAAGTTAGCAAGTCCCGTAGCATGCACGCATGGTTAAAGTTGTGTAACAAATTTGAAACATGAAGTGTCCTTGGATTGTGCATCCTTATGAGTGGCGGTCGGGGACGAGCGATGGTATTTTCCTACCAATCTATCCCTCTAGGAGCATGCGCGTGGTGCTTGGTTTTTGATGACTTCTAATTTTTTGCAATAAGTATATGAGTTCTTTTGACTAATGTTGAGTCCATGGATTATACGCACTTTTACCTTTCCATCATTTCTAACCTCTTCGGTACCGTGCATTGCCCTTTCTCACATTGAGAGTTGGTGCAAACTTCGCCTGTACATCCAAACCCTGTGATATGATACACTCTATCATACATAAACCTCCTCATATCTTCCTCAAAACAGCCACCATAGCTACCTATTATGGCATTTCCATAGCCATTCCGAGATATATTGCCATGCAACTTTCCACCATTTCGTTTATCATCATGACACACATTACTTTTGTCATATTGCCATTGGATGATCATGTAGTTGACATCATATTTGTGGCAAGGCCACTTTGCATAATTTTTCATACATGTCACTCTTGATTCATTGCCCATCCCGTACATCACCGGAGGCATTCATAGAGTCATATCTTGTTCTAGTTTCGAGTTGTAATTCATGAGCTGTAAATCAATAGAAGTGTGATGATCATCATTAACAGAGCATTGTCCCCGAAAAAAAGGCCAAAAGAAAAGAAAAAAAGAAAGGCCAAAGAAAAAAAAGAAAAAAAGGCCAAAAGAAAAACAAAGAAAGGCCCAAAAAGAGGAAGAAAGAAAAAAAGAAAATAAATAAAAGGGGGCAATGTTACTATCTCTTTTCCACACTTGTGCTTCAAAGTAAAACCATGTTCTTCATATAGAGAGTCTCATATGTTGTCACTTTCATATACTAGTGGGAATTTTTCATTATAGAACTTGGCTTGTATATTCCTACGATGGGCTTCCTCAAAATGCCATAGGTCTTCGTGAGCAAGAAAGTTGGATGCACACCCACTAGTTTTTCTTTTGTTGACCTTTCATACATTTATAGCTCTAGTGCATCTGTTGCATGGCAATCCCTACTCCTCATGTTGAAATCAATTGATGGGCATCTCCATAGCCCGTTAATTATCCTCGTCAATGTGAGACTTTCTCCTTTTTTGTCTTCTCCACACAATCCCCATTATCATATTCTATTCCACCCATAGTGCTATATCCATGGCTCACGCTCATGTATTGCGTGAAAGTTGAAAAAGTTTGAGATTATTTAAGTACGAAACAATTGCTTGGCTTGTCATCGGGGGTGTAGAATTTGGGAACATTTTTGTGTGACGAAAATGAAGCATAACCTAACTATATGATTTTGTAGGGATGAACTTTCTTTTAGCCATGTTATTTTGAGAAGACATGATTACTTTTATTAGTATGCTTGAAGTATTACTATTTCTTATGTCAATATGAACTTTTATTTTGAATCATTTGGATCTGAACATTCATGCCGCAATAAAGAAAATTACATTGAGAATTATGCTAGGTAGCATTCCACAACAAAAATTCTGTTTTTATCATTTACGTACTCGAGGACGAGCATGAATTAAGCTTGGGGATGCTTGATACGTCTCCAACGTATCTATAATTTTTGATTGTTCCATGCTATTATATTACCCGTTTTGGATGTTTATGGGCTTTATTTTACACATTTATATCATTTTTGGGACTAACCTACTAACCGGAGGCCCAGCATGTATTGCTGTTTTTTTGCCTATTTCAGTATTTCGAAGAAAAGGAATATCAAACGGAGTCCAAACGGAATGAAACCTTCGGGAGCGTGATTTTTGGAACAAACGTGATCCAGAGGACTTGGAGTGCAAGCCAAGAAGCAGCCGAGGCGGCCAAGAGGGTGGAGGGCGCGCCCCCCTGTCTCGTGATCCCCTCAGGCTTCCACCGACATACTTCTTCCTCCTATATATACCCATGTACCCTGAAAACATCCAGGGAGCCACCGAAAAATAATTTCCACCACCGTAACCTTCTGTATCCGCGAGATCCCATCTTGGAGCATTCGGCGGCGCTCCGCCGGAGGGGGAATCGACCACGGAGGGCTTCTACATCAACACCATAGCCCCTCCGATGAGTTGTGAGTAGTTTACCACAGACCTTCGGGTCCATAGTTATTAGCTAGATGGCTTCTTCTCTCTTTTTGGATCTCAATACCATGTTCTCCCCCTCTCTTGTGGAGATCTATTTGATGTAACTCTCTTTGCGGTATGCTTGTCGAGATCCGATGAATTGTGGGTATATGATCAAGTTTATCTATGAGAAATATTTGAATCTCCTCTGAATTCTTTTATGCGTGATTAAGTTATCTTTGCAAGTCTCTTCGAATTATCAGTTTGGTTTGGCCTACTAGATTGATCTTTCTTGCAGTGGGAGAAGTGCTTAGCTTTGGGTTCAATCTTATGTGTCCTTTCCCAAAGGATGTGAGGGCAGCAAGGCACATATTGTATTGTTGCCACCGAGGATAAAAAGATGGGGTTTATATCATATTGCATGAGTTTTTTCCTCTACATCATGTCATCTTTCTTAATGAGTTACTCTGTTCTTATGAACTTAATACCCTAGATGCATGCTGGATAGCGGTCGATGTGTGGAGTAATAGTAGTAGATGCAGGCAGGAGTCGGTCTACTTGTCACGGACGTGATGCCTATATACATGATCATGCCTAGATAATCTCATAATTATTCGCTTTTCTATCAATTGCTCGACAGTAATTTGTTCACCCACCGTAATACTTATGCTATCTTGAGAGAAGCCACTAGTGAAACCTATGCCCCCCAGGTCTATCTTTTATCATATAAGCTTTCAATCTACTTTTATTTGCATCTTTACTTTTCCAATCTATATTATGAAATACCAAAAATATATTTAGCTTATCATACTATCTCTATCAGATCTCACTTCCGCAAGTGGTCGTGAAGGGATTGACAACCCCTTTATTGCGTTGGTTGCGAGTTCTTTGTTTGTTTGTGTAGATGCGTGAGACTTTTGAGGAGCGTCCTACTGGATTGATATCTTGGTTCTCAAAAACTGAGGGAAATACTTACGCTACTATTGCTGCATCACACTTTCCTCTTTAAGGAAAACCAACACAAGCTCAAAACGTAGCACCCACTCCTAAAGCGGCCTAGTCATGGCCGGCCCGGTAATACTATTTGTCATATTCATTTGATGTTCATTTGATTCGTCTCGTTTTTCATTTTTCTGGCTCTTTCCTTTTTTTACGCTTTGTAATATTATTAAGAAATAAAAAAACATATATTTCACAAAGGATTACAACAGTTTTGACAAACAATAATGGTACAACTTTCAAAAAATGTTGATACCATTTACCAATTTTTTTCAACAAGTATTTGAATTTTTTAACACATTTTCACATTTCTTTTTCATAAACATGTGTTCCAAACTTCTATTAAAATGTTAATCGAGTATTTGAAATATGTCAAATGAATATAAAATAAATGTTTCAGATGTGAAAAAAATGTACAATGTGTATGAGAAAATTAGGCATCAAAACATATAATTGAGAAATATTGAACATCTATTAGGAAAATAATAATTCATGTATTTACAAAATATTAATCATGTATCTAGAAAATGTTAATCATGTACTTGAAAAATGTTTAATGTGTATGAAAAATATGTTTCTTATGTATATGAAAACTATAAATCTGTATGAAAGAAATTGACATCAAAACATGTATCTGGAAAAATGTTAACCATGTATTTTAAAAGGTTAAAGCTATATAAAAAAATTCTTATGTATACGAGAAAAGTACAATATGTAGGAAAACAAGAGCACATCAAAATTTATATTTGGAAAAATTATTCAAGTATAAAAAAGGGCATACAGTATATGAAAAAGTTACAATTTGTATGAAAACTATGTGACCTCAAAATGTATATTAATAAAATTAATCCGATAACTAAAAAATGATAAACATGTATAAAAAATTGCTCCTTCTCTCGCTAGCCAACCAATGGTTCATGAAAAAAACATATCCCTATTTTTATAGATTGGAATCTCATACTTTAAAAGATGTTAAAAAACCATGAAAATATAAAAAGATCATGAATTTGAAATCAGTTCATGATTCGAAAAAAGTCAGTGAATTTAAAAAATGGAAATTTGAAAACGTATTCATTATTTTATTAAAAACATATGAACCAATCAGAAAACCACTCAACTAAAGGAAAATAGAAAATAAAAACATAAGAACAAAGCTTATAGAATGTTCCTAAAACTGAAAGAACCAGACCATTGTTGTTCCCTGCTATATGGACCGGTCCGTTAGGAAACTAATGATATCCCACGTGTTGCCACAGAATAAATATATTTCAGTGAGTTTTTTGCTCTGAACTGGTTCGAACTTATAGAATTTTGTCTTCCTATATAACTAATACCCCTTATATTTTGGAACTAGTGGAATATTTATTTTTGACGGGTGGGGTAGATAATAGTGTGTTTTACTTTTGTTTATAATGCATTGATTTGGTGGGCTCTCATGGAAATTTGTGTGTCAGTGGTCGCATGTATTACTATATTGGTGCTATAATATCATATGATGGTGCTTCTTTTCCAAGTGGTGTGAGGGTGCGCTGGATTGATATGTTTTTATAGGCCGGTTGCTGCTGATTGATTGGAAAACACGTTGGTGCAGTCAAAATCATAAAATAAATCCAAAATTAAATAAGTCACTTGAATCAAAGAGCTTCAAAATTAGTGAACATAGTGAATTAAAATAATTGAATGGGCTTGAGAAAGTGTTAATCCGGTCGGAATCGCTTGACTCGATTATAAGCTGAATATCTCAATTCACTATGAGGCCTTAAAAAATTAAAAAGAAGAGTGTATAGTATAATAGAATTGAATGTGAGAGCTTTGAGAAATTGTTGACCCCGGTGACCAATTTTAATTGAAGACCTTAATTGAATGTGAGCTCTTGAAAATTAAGGAGCTTAGTGTTATAGAGGATTGCTTCAGCCAGCCTCTGTGAACTGGCCAAAACAGCACCGCAGTGAAGCATAGGAACGTAATACCAAGGCCCAGCACGCTGATTCCTTTATAGCGTGGCAGGCTTAATTATCTGATCGAATGAAATCGGCTCCCTGGCCAAGCCCAATAACTTCACAAATATTTCAGTACGCAACACTTGACGATCAGTAGGAAGCAATTAGCTAACGAGCGCTCTTTCGGAAGCCTCACAACGATTAGCGCCACTTGGCGCGTTCTCAGCCGTCCGCCACATGTCGTGCTCTGGGCGATCCCTCCGGATTTGTTTTTTTTATATTTTCCAGCACGCGTTTTTGGCTTTTTAAACAGTTTTTTGGGTTTTTTCGATGTTTCGGTTTCCTACAGGTCTTCCTTAACTTTTGGACCAAAACAACATTAAAAAACGCAAAAGATGCCTTTTTCACGAGAGTCATGGTTTTGCTTTTGTGAGAGGCATGGCCGTGCCTCTCGGAGACGGGAAAAAATGCGTTTTTTGTTTTTTTTCCTTCCACGGGAGGCACGGTTTTGCTTCCGCGAGAGGCACGGCCGTGCCTCTCGGAAACGGGAAAAATGTGTTTTCTGTTTTTTCCCTTCCGAGAGAGGCACAATTTTGCTTCCACGAGAAGCACGGTTGTGCTTTCGCGAGAGGAACGGTCGTGCCTCTCGGAAACAGAAGGCAACGCATTTTCTTGTGTTTTCGCGAGAGGCACGGTTTTGGTTCCATGAGAGGCATGGTTGTGCTTTCGCGAGAGGGACAGCTGTGCCTCCTCGGAAACGGATAAAAACGCGTTTTCTCTCTCTTTTTTTCTTTCGCAAGACGCATGGTTTTGCTTTCGCGAAAGGCACATTTGTGATTTCATGCCAGGCACGGGCGTGCCTCTTTCGGAAAGGGAAAAACCCGTGCTCCTGGTTCGGTTTTTTTATGAATTTTTTTAACAAAACCTATCAACATGGGATCTAGTTTTGAAGATCTCGACGCGAGGAATCCAACGGTGAAAACGGTTTGAGATTTGGACGCACGGTTTACGAGATAAAACATTTTGAATAAACAGATGTATGAAAAAGGGAAAAACTCACATGTGGCGGCAAGTGGCGCACATGCAGCGCGACTTGTCGCAACCTGAAAAGGTGAGAGTGATCTTTGCACTGAGTGCTCCTCAATTAATGATTTCACGCTTGAACCGTTCAAGTAAGCACCCCTGCAAGGGCCTTGCCCAGCATACTCACGGATGCACGACAGCCAGCAACTTGTGTGTGTTTTTTTCTCACTTTAGATTTTTTCCCTTCGTTTTTATTTTAATTTGAAAAAAGTAAATGAATACGATAATATTTTCACAAATATAAAAATTAAGCTAATTCCAAATCTTTTCACAATATTTAAAAAATCTTAACAAATTTAAAAAGTGTTCGTGAATTTGAAAACTAAATTAAAAAATTCAAAAAAGTTTGTGAATCTACAATAAAATGTTCATGAGTTAAAAAATGATCTTGAATTTGAATATTTATGAGAGTTTAATTATTTTTTTTGGAAATCTTCATTGATTCAAAATACTTCACATATTAAAGTGTTAATGAATTTGAAAAATATATATTGAAATAGAAAATGTCCATGAATTTAGAAAATGTGAAGGAATTGTAAAAAATGTTATTTAAGTCCCATGATCTCTCTTGATCTGTAAATCAGTACAGAAATTAGTGGGCTCTGTCAGACAAAAAATTTCACACATCTAAAAATTGTTAATGAACTGGGAAAAATGTTTGTGAATTTGAACAAAAATCATGAACTAAAAGAATGTACGCGAATTTGACTAATCCTCGCCAATTAAATAGGAAAAATAAAAAAAGGGAAAAAAGGAAAAAGAAAGGGAGAAGTGAAAAAAAACAGGAACCTTCCCAAAACAAGACGGAATGTTTCATAGCTTTCCTAAAACGGGTCGAAATCTTGTCGCATCGAACCGCTGCCTCCCCCAAATGGGCAGTGCTAGTGGACGACATGCATCTCTATAGGTGATGCATAACAAAGGTTTAGTTCTTTAAAAACCAGTGTCACATATAGGAAATCCTATTGCTGTTTCTGCAAACCAGTGTCTGCAGTCGCGTTAACTGGGCTAGGCCCATCGTTCTTTTTTTTCCTGTTGTCCTTAAAAAACTAAATGCATGGAAATGATTCGAACCGTGAACTCCTAGCCACGAGAACGTTGAGCAAACCAACACAACCACCTCAGTTTTATATTACCTACAACTTTTTATTATTTTTCTTCTATCTTCTTTCTTTCTTTACTTTTTTCTTGGAGCGGTTTAGTTCGGTTTTTTCTTTTCTGTTCCTTTTTTCTTGGAACGGTATTTTTCATTTTTTCCCTGCTTTTCTCTAAATGTGTGAAATTTTTCTTCAAATTAGTGAATTTTTTGAAATGCGTGAACTTTCTTTCCATAATCAATGCGTGAACGGTATTTTTCATTGGTCCGGCCCAGGCGCATGCTTGCCCACAACCTCATTTTTTTTCATGTTGCAAGTTTTGTTTTGTTTTGCTATCTTTTAAATTTTTTATACTTTCAAATATTTTAACTATATATATTATGAAAAAACACTGCATAAATATTAAAAAGTGTTAATAAAGCATTGAAAAATGTTTAATGTGTATAGAGAAATTATTTATCACATATAGGAAAAAATACATTGTGTATGAAAATTTAGATCATGCATTTAAAAAAAAGTTAATCAAGAATTTGAAAAAACATAGAGAAAGTATATGAAATGTTTTAATCAAGCATTTAAAAAATGTTAAACGTGTATAAATTGTTAACCATGTATTAAAAAATGTTAATCAAGCATTTGCGGAAATGTTCAACAAGTATGTCTAAAATGATAATCAAGCAATTTATTTTTGAATGTGTATAGAAAAAATGTTGAATATGTATTTAAAAATGTTAATCCAGTATTTCAAGAAATGTTAACCATACATTTCAAAAATGTTGCACAAGTACGTGAAAAATGTTAAATATGCATAAAATGACCAAGTATTAAAAAATGTTAATCTTGTATTTGAATAAAATGTTAATGAAGCATTTAAAAAATGTTACCAAGTATGGGAAAATGTTAACCAAGCATTTAAAAATGTTAAATGTGTATAGAAACTATGTTGACTATGTCTTAAAAAATGTTAATCTTGTATTTTTAAATGTAAACCAAGCATTTAAAAATGTTAAAATGTGCATAGAAACAAGATTGACTATGTGTTAAAAAACTTAATCTTGTACGTGAAAAATGTTACTCAAGCATTGACATTTTTTAAAAGTGTGTATAGAAAAAACAATTGACCATGTATTAAAATAATGTTATTCTTGTATTTGAAAAATGTTAATCAAGCATTTAAAAAAATATTGACTATGTATTCAGAAAATGATAAATTTGGTTTGCAAAAAAATTAAATGTGTATTAGAAAAATGTTCTTCATATATACAATAAATGCAGAATGAAAACCAAAGGAAAATAGAGAAAATCGAATAAAAGTGAAGCAAAAAGAAAGAAAATAAAAAATAGTAAAAACAGGGAAACCGGGAAAAAACCAGTTGAAACCGGGCTAGTTGCGCCTCAAGTATTTTGCGACCTACTTGGTCAAATCGATTCCAATTATCCAGGAGACCAGGGATCGATGTTTCTTTTATTTAAGCGCTCGCGAGTGGTCTAACCTGTTACTATAGATGCTTCACGTGAGAGATCCTTCGGTCTGGCATGAAGCGAGATATAGCCTTTGCGGGCGACCTGCACACCAGGTTTGCAAGGGCCTGACCCAGCATACTCATGCATGCACCACATCCAGAAATTGCATGTTGCGAACCAATCTATGTTTAGATGGTTAGGTGGACAGTGATATCCCTAGCCTAACAGGGTTCAAATCCCGATGCTCGCATTTATTCTGGATTTATTTCAGGAATTCCGGCGATGCGCGCTCAGTGGAAGGAGATGTTCCTGTCGACTATGAGACGCCTATATTGACTTCATAAAATCTCAAGATGATATGTCGGCCCAGTCTTTCAAAGATGCTCATACGGGTAGGGTGTGCATGTGTGCGTTCATAGGTGTGAGTGTATGCGCGTACATATATGAGCATTTGCGTCTGTACTGTGTTCAAAAAGAAACTTGCATGTTTTTCTTTCTCACTTTAGATTTTCCGCCATTTGTTTTTATTTTAATTTGAAAAAGTTGATGAATACGAAGATAATTGCACCAGTATAAAAAATGAATGCTAAATTTATAACTTTTCATAAGTTTTAAAATATGTTAACAAATTTAGAAAAACAAATTCAGAAATTTGAAAAGTTTGCAAATCTGCAAGAAATGTTCATGAGTTCAAAAAAATGCTCTTGAATTCAAAAAAATGTTGAGTGTTAGGAAAATATTTGGATTTCGAAACTCTTCATTAATTGAAAATATTTCAGATATTAATTTGTGTTTGAACTTGAAATGCATATATTGAGTTAGAAAATATCAATGAATATAGAAAATGTTCAGGAATTGTAAAAATGTTCTTTAACTCGAAAAAATTCTTCCCACATCCAAAAATAGTTCCTGAACGTGGAAAAATGTTTGGGCGTTTGAAAAACAAATCATGAACTAAAAGAACGTTCGCGAATTTGACTAATCATCACCAATTTAAAAGGAAAAAGGAAAAAAAAAGGAAAAAAAAGGGGAAAAGAAAGTGAAAACTGGAAATATATAGGGAACCTTGCCAAAACCAGGTGGAATGTTTCATAACCTTCCTGAAACGGGGCTAAATCTTGTCGCAATGAACCACTGCCTTCCCCAAATGGGCAATGCTAGTGGACGATCCGTTCGATAGATATCTCTATAGGCGGTACATAACAAAGGTGCAGCAGGTCGAGCATTGGACGGAATGCAATTTGCAATCCTTGGTTGATCGGCCTGGCAGGACATGACCCGCTTAGATGGATACTCTTCTGGCAACCTGCGGGCACGACTATACCTCATTTATAGCGAGGCAACCTTCTGACTCGCTGAAGTCACGCAAGCGTATGGGTCGGCCCAGTGCGCGGTCGAGGGAACCCTCACCTGAAGGGGAGCCCAGGATGGACCGGCCCAGGCGCACGCTTGGCCACATCATAATTTTTTCATCTTTCTTGGTTTATTTTTTCTTTGATTTTTAATGTGTTTATAGTTTCACACATAATATTTATATATGTTACAAAAAACTCTGCATAAATATATGAAAAATGCTAATCAAGCATTTGAAAAATGTTAAATATCTATAGAGAAAATATTTATCATATATATAGAAAAACGAATACAGTAACATAAAATGTATATGAAAAAAATTGATCATATATTTTCAAAAAGTTAATTAAGCATTTGACAAAATGTACATAAAGTATGTCAAGATTTTTAATCAAGCATCTGAAAAACAATTAAAGTGTATTTTTTTAGCATGTATTAAAAAATGTTAATAAAGCATTTGAATTTTTTAAATATGTATAAAAAACGTTGACTATGTATTAAAAATATTAATATTGTATTTGAAAAAACTAATAAGCATGCATTTGAAAGAGTTGAACAACTATGTGAAAAATGTTAGTCAAGCATTTAAAAAATGTTAAATATGCATAGAAAAAATGTTGGCCATGTATTAGAAAATGTTAATCTTCTATTAGAATAAAATGTTAACGAAGCATTTAAGAAATGTTGACAAGTATGTGAAAACTGTTAGTCGAGCATTTAAAAATGTTAAATGTGTATAGAGACAATGTTGACTATGTGTTAAAAATGTTAATCTTTATTTGAAAAATGCAAATCAAGTATTCAAAAAATGTTAAATGTGGATAGAAACAACGTTAACTATGTGTTAACAAAATTAATCATTTTTTTGAAAAATGTTAATGAAGCATTTGAAAATGTTTAAAAGTGTATAGAGGAAAAATGTTGACCATGTATTCAAATAATGTTAATCATGTTTAAAAATATATTAATCAAGCATTTGAAAAATATTGTCCATGTAAGTAAAAATATGAAATTTGTATTTGGAAAATTTTAAACATGTATTAGGAAAATGTTCTTGACATATACAAGAAATGTAGAATGAAAACAAAAAGAAAGAAAGAAAACCTCCAAAAACGGAAAACATAGAAAAACGAAAAATAAATTTGAAGAAATAAATGCAAAAAAGAATTGAAAAACCGAGAAAAATATAAATAAAAAAATAACAAAAAAAATATAAAAACAAGAAAGAAATATAAAAAGTGAAGAAGAAAGAGGGAAAATGAGTAAGAAAAGAAAAATAATTAAGAAAATAAAATCAAAATAAAAAAAAACATCACAGAAGGTATAAGGAAACCAAACACAAAAATAAAATAATAATAATAATAAACAAATTGAAAAGTAGAAAAACCCAAATAAAAATGAAGCAAAAAAGAAAGAAAAGTAAAAAATAGTAAAAACGGGGAGACCACGGACCGATGTTTCTTTTATTTAAGCGTTCGGAAGTGGGCCGGCCTGTTACTGTAAATGCTTCTTCATGTGAGAGATCCTATGCCCGACCTCCACACCAGCTTTCCCTCATTTGCTAAAAGGAAAAAAACCCAGCTTTCTCTCAAAGAAATTGAAAAATCTGATAACCAGCTGAAGTGGATCTTGCATGTCCACAGACAGGCATGCATACGCATGCAGGCGGACACATGCCACGCGACAATTAATCAAGTTGATTGATGGCAAACTAGGAAGGGAATCAAATTTCAGCTAAAAGAAAGTTGGTTGTCCGCTTGCTTCCTCCTCGCACTAGTAGAAAAGGGGCATTGGTCCAGGCCGGGTCAGCCCATTAGTCCCGGTTCAATCCAGAACCGGGACCAATGGTGGCATTGGATCCAGTTCGTGAGCCCCGGCCGGCCGGCCACGCGCCATTGGTTCCGGTTCGTCGAACTTTTTTTGGTCCCAAGTGGGACGAATCCCACCAATGGGCTTCGCTCTGGCCCACCACCATTGGTCCCGGTTGGTGCCAGAACCGGACCAAAGGCTGCCCTTTAGTCCCGGTTCACGCCACCAACCGGGACCAATGAGGTGCCTATATATACCTCGCGTAAGAGTAGAGCACACTGCTCTGTTTTTTCTGGCAGCCGAGGGGGAGAGGGCTTGGTGGTGCTCTAGCTCACCTCCTATGCACACAAGGTGTTCGATGGAATGCCCGAGCCACACTACTTAAGCTTTCTCCTCTCCAAGCTCGACCTTCAAGCTCCATTTTCCTCAATATTTGTCTAGGTTTAGCGGTCCGTCACGCCCCGTACCCGTCTTCACCGTCGTCGATCACCAGCACCGATCTCATCGCCGGCACCACCGTGGTGAGCCTCTTGTTCTTATCTTCTTTCTGAAAGGAAAAATATTCTTACTTGTATGTTTAGATAGATACTTGTATTATTTTCTTACTTTTATTATTGCATCTTATATAGTGCAATGGTTTTGGTATCCGCCCCCGTCGGCCCTCGTCCTGTCTATGATTCGGATGTGGTATATATTATCTTTTCATAACTATTGGTTCATTTAATGTTTATCAAAATTATGCCGACCAACATGACATATATTTTATTTATCTAGGAGGTTGTTGAACCGGAAATTCCAACTGACCCTATTGTCGAGAGGTTAAATTTAATTGAAGAAGAAAACAATTTCTTGAAGGAAAAAATAAGAAAAATTGAGGAGGAGAAGATGATATTGGAGTTGAATGTTGCGGATGTAAATGCGATGATCACAAGATCAAGATGGATGCAATGCGCTTGAAGATTAGAAAGATTAGAAAATATGCCATTCATACCGAGGCTTGGTATCATTATGCCGTTGGATCAGTTGTTACCTTGGTTGCGATTATGATCGCATTTGTTTTCGCATTGAAATGTTTTACATAGTTTCAATGTATGGTTTAATTAATTTAGATGCTCTACAGAGCTTTATGTTGTTCTGTAATGATTTTCGCTTGAAGATGAGAACTATGTATGTACTTTGGTTTTAATGTGATGATGAACTTATGTTAATTTGGTCACTTAGTTATCTATTCATGATGTTCTGTAATGATTTTTGACACACTTAATTATATATAATGCACGCAGATGAACCGCAATGGATGTACGGTAATGTATACACCTCCGAGTACATTAAGGGCGTGCATGATTTTCTTGAAGTGGCTGAGGCAAACAAGCAGAATGGTTTTATGTGTTGTCCATGCCCTATATGTGGGAATACGAAGTCTTACTCTGACCGAAAAATCCTTCACACCGACCTGCTTTACAAGGTTTTCATGCCACACTATAATGTTTGGACGAGGCACGGAGAAATATGGGTTATGATGGAAGACGGCGAAGAAGAAGAGTACGATGACAACTATGTGCCCCCTAAATACGGTGATGCTACTGAACATCAAGAGGAAACAGACGATGTGCATGATGATGCTTTACGGGTGAAGCTGCTGAAGATCAAGAGGAACCAGACGATGTGCCCGATGATGATGATCTCCGCCGGATCATTGTCGATGCAAGGACGCAATGCGAAAGTCAAAAGGAGAAGCTGAAGTTCGATCGCATGTTAGAGGATCACAAAAAAGGGTTGTACCCCAATTGCAAAGATGGCAACACAAAGCTCGGTACCGTACTGGAATTGCTGCAGTGGAAGGCAGAGAATGCTGTGCCTGACAAAGGATTTGAGAAGCTACTGAAAATATTGAAGAAGAAGCTTCCAAAGGATAACGAATTGCCGACAGACATACGCAGCAAAGAAGGTCGTATGCCGTCTAGGATTGGAGGTGCAGAAGATACATGCATGCCCTAATGACTGCATCCTCTACTGCGGTGCGTACAAGGATCTGAACGCATGCCCGGTATGTGGTGCATTACGGTATAAGATCAGACGAGATGACCCTGGTGATGTTGACGGCAACCCCCCCAGGAAGAGGGTTCCTGCGAGGTGATGTGGTATGCTCCTATAATACCACGGTTGAAACGTCTGTTCAGAAACGGAGAGCATGCCAAGTTGATGCGATGGCACAGTGAGGACCGTAAGAAAGACGGGAAGTTGAGAGCACCCGCTGACGGGTCGTAGTGGAGAAAAATCGAGAGAAAGTACTGGGCTGAGTTTGCACGTGAAACAAGGAACGTATGGTTTGCTTTAAGCGCGGATGGCATTAATCCTTTCGGGGAGCAGAGCAGCAATCACAACACCTGGCCCATGACTCTATGTATGTATAACCTTCCTCCTTGGATGTGCATGAAGCGGAAGTTCATTATGATGCCAGTTCTCATCCAAGGCCCTAAGCAACCCGGCAACGACATTGATGTGTACCTAAGGCCATTAGTTGAAGAACTTTTACAGTTGTGGAATGGAAACGGTGTACGTACGTGGGATGAGCACAAACAGGAGGAATTTGACCTAAAGGCGTTGCTATTCTTGACCATCAACGATTGGCCCGCTCTCAGTAACCTTTCAGGACAGACAAACAAGGGATACCACACATGCACGCACTGTTTACTTGACACCGAAAGTATATACCTGGGAAGCTGCAGGAAGAATGTGTACCTGGGCCATCATCGATTTCTTCCGACCAACCATCAATGTCGAAAGAAAGGCAAGCATTTCAAAGGAGAGGCAGATCACCGGAAGAAGCCCGCCATGTGTACCGGTGATCACGTACTTGCTATGGTCAATGATTTACACGTAATCTTTGGAAAGGGTCCCGACGCACTAGCTGTTCCGAATGACGCTGGGGGACACGCACCCATGTGGAAGAAGAAATCTATATTTTGGGACCTACCCTACTGGAAAGACCTAGAGGTCCGCTCTTCAATTGACGTGATGCACGTGACGAAGAACCTTTGCGTGAACCTGCTAGGCTTCTTGGGCGTGTATGGAAAGACAAAAGATACAGCTGAGGCACGGGAGGACCTGCAACGTTTGCACGAAAAAGACGGCATGCCTCCAAAGCGAGATGAAGGTCCTGCCAGCTATGCTCTTACCAAAGAAGAGAAGGAAATCTTCTTTGCATGCCTGCTTAGTATGAAGGTCCCGACTGGCTTCTCGTCGAATATAAAGGGAATAATAAATATGCCAGAGAAAAAGTTCCAGAATCTAAAGTCTCATGATTGCCACGTGATTATGACGCAATCGCTTCGTTGCATTGAGGGGCTTCTACCGGAAAACGTCCGATTAGCCATTGTGAAGCTATGTGCATTCCTCAATGCAATCTCTCTCGGAAGGTGATCGATCCAAAAATCATACCAAGGCTAAGGAGTGATGTGGTGCAATGTCTTGTCGGGTTTTGAGCTGGTGTTCCCACCATCCTTCTTCAATATCATGACACACGTCCTAGTTCATCTAGTCGATTTAGATTGTCATTCTGGGCCCCGTATTTCTACACAATATGTACCCATTTGAGAGGTTCATGGGAGTCCTAAAGAAATATGTCCAGAATCGCTAGGCGGAAGGAAGCATCTCCATGGGCCATCAAACAGAGGATGTCATCGGGTTTTGTGTTGACTTCATTCCTGGCCTTAAGAAGACAGGTCTCCCTAAATCAGCGGTATGAGGGGAGACTGATCGAAAAGGCACGCTTGGAAGGGACTCAATAATATGCAGGACGGATATTCTTGGTCTCAAGCACGCTACACAGTTCTCTGAGAACTCTACCTTGGTGACCCGTATGTCGATGAACACAAGAACAGTCCGCGCTCCAAACACCCGGAGCGGTCTGACGATCGGATTACATGTGAACACATCAGGACTTTCACCAGTTGGTTGGAAACACGTCTCAGAGGTGACAACACTGTTTGTGATGAGTTGTACTTGTTGTCCAGGGGACCATCTTCGACTGTTACGATTTGGAAAGGATACGAGATAAATGGGAATACATTTTACACGATTGACCAAGATAAAAAGAGCACCAACCAAAACAGCGGTATCCGCTTTGATGCAACAACCGAGAGGGGAAAGGACACGTATTATGGTTACATAGTGGACATATGGGAACTTGACTACGGAGTAGATTTTAAGGTCCCTTTGTTTAAGTGCAAATGGGTCAATCTGTCAGGAGACGGGGTACAGGTAAACCCACAATACGGAATGACAACAGTGGATCTGAAAAATCTTGGGTACACTGATGAACCGTTCGTCCTAGCCAATGATGTGGCACAGGTTATCTATGTGAAGGTCTACCAGACCGAGAAAAAGAAAAGATAAGGAAGCGAATACATCATACGATGAGCCAAAGCGCCACATAGTTCTTTCAGGAAAAAGGGACATCGTGGGAGTGGAGGGCAAGATGTACATCTCTAAAGATTATGAAAAGTTTCATGAAATTCCTCCCTTCAAAGTCAAGGCTGACCCCAGCATCCTGATAAACGATGAAGATTATCCATGGTTACGGCGCAATAAGCAAATGACACAAGCGAAGAAAAAGTGAAGACTTTCTCCCGCAACTATTATGATGATACTATGCCAACTTTATAACAGACGAGTATGATACCATTGTCCGTTTTGTACATGCACATAATATGTGCGTGAAATTATGATACCATGCCAACTTTCAACTTTTTCAGAGTTCATTTGAAATGCTTTAATGTCTTATGGTTCGGCCATCGTAATACCATTAATCCAGGTTCGCTCCTTGTCAACTATGTTCTCACCAAGAACACTCTCAAGAGGGCAGCCACGTGGGCCATTGGTCCCGGTTCGTCTGTACCTTTTTTCTCTATAGGTGCATCTATGTTTATTTTTTTAGTAAAGTTAATCACAAACTTGTGATTCACACAAATTTCAAAGAATTCAAATTTTAACTATTCAAATTTGAAAACTAATGGCACTAACAGAAAGTTTATATTTTTTTCTAAAACTAATGGCACTAACAGAAAGCTTATAATTTTGCTGACCTAAAAGCAAAAAGAATTAAAAAAATAAAGCAAATAACAAAAGAAAATAAATAATGCAGAAAAAAACAAAAAAACTGGAAAAAAATAAAAATAGCAACAATAAGTATTTTGTTTTAAGTAGAAACAAAATAAAATAAATAAAGCAGAAAGAAAACAAAAAAAGTGTTTTCAAATTTGAAAACTAATGGCACTAACAGAAAGTTTATAATTTTTCTAAAACTAAAAGCAAAAAAGAAGTAAAAAATAAAGCAAAAAACAAAAGAAAATAAATAATGCAGAAAGCAAAACAAAAAAACTGGAAAAAATAAAAATAGCAACAATAAGTATTTTGTTGTAAGTAGTAACAAAATAAAATAAATAAAGCAAAAGAAAACAAAAAAGTGTTTTCAAATTTGAAAACTAATGGCACTAACAGAAAGTTTATAATTTTTTAAAACTAAAAGCAAAAAAGAAGTAAAAAATAAAGCAAAAAACAAAAGAAAATAAATAATGCAGAAAGCAAAACAAAAAAACTGGAAAAAAATACAAATATCAACAATAAGTATTTTGTTGTAAGTAGAAACAAAATAAAATAAATAAAGCAAGAAACAAAACAAAAAAACAAAAGAAGTGTTTTCAAATTTGAGAACTAATGGCACTAACAGAAAGTTTATAATTTTTCTAAAACTAAAAGTAAAAAGAATTAAAAAGCGGTTTGTGGCACTAATCGGTACCAATGCCCACCCTTTAGTCCCGGTTGGTGCCACCAACCGGGACCAAAGGCCTCTTTTCAGAAGCGGCGGCCTTTGGTCCCGGTTGTGCCACCAACCGGACTAAAAATTAGTCCCGGTTGGAGCCACGAACCGGGACCAATGCTCTTGATATATATACAACACTTAGCAGTTTTTGACCAAATCCCCCACTTCTCACCCGACGCCCCCTGCTCCTCCTCGTCGTAAATGCCGCCCGACGCCTGCTCCACCTTCCGTCGCCGCCCGCCACCGATGCCGTCAGGCTGCTCGCCTTCGCCGTCGCCGCCCTGTGAGCACATGCTCCAGCGCCCCTCCGTCCCGCGCCCTGCCTTCCTTGTATACGCCCTGCCCTGCATTTTTTTGTGTACATGTGTATATATGCATTTTTTTGTGTATATGTGTATATATGTGTATTTTTTATGTATATGTGTATATATGTGTATATATGCATTTTTTCATATATATAATGTATATATGTATGTGGTAGCTATATGATGAATGGATGTGGCTATCTATGTATGAATATAATGTTCATAGCATTTTTTTGTTTATATATGTTTTTAATATATGTATTAATTTTTATTTAGGTTGTTAGTAGATATCGATTTTAGGTTAGTGCATTTTAGGTTAGTGTAGAGGAAAAAGTAAAATAAGTAAAAGTAATAAAAGAGTAAGAAGGAATAATGAAGAAGAAGAATAAAAAGAAGGAGAGTAAAAAGGAAAATAAGAAGAGGAAGAAAGGAGAAGAAGAGGAGAGGAAGAAGAGGAGAAATAAATAAGAAGAGGAAAAAAAGAAAAAGAAGAGGAGAAGAAGAAAGGAATAGAGGAGAAAATATTCTATTTTTTCTTCTTCTCCTCTGTTCCTTTCTTCTTCTCCTCTTTTTTCTTCTTCTTTTTTTCTTCAATCTTCTCCTCTGTCGTCGTCGATATACCCCCCTCCCCTCAGCCCTCTCGCTCGACCAAAACTCTCGAGGACACCCAAACCCTAAAGAAAAAATGATGTTGGTCTCCTACCCCCTCCCGCTGCGCCCCTACCCGACAAAATCTCTTGAGGCCACCCAAATTTACCAAGTTAAAAGAGCGTTGTCGTCGAGGCCACCCCAAACCCTTGAAGTGTTGTGTCTAGGCCACCCCAAACCCTAGAGAAGCAGCGTCGAGGCCACTAACATGATTCCTTATTGTGATTAGCTAGCTAGTTCTACGTTTGCCACTAATATATATCCATCTGTACCATGTTTGAATAATAATTGACATGTTGTAAATATTTGCAGAAACTATGGAGCACTACCGAGACGAAGCAACAGAAGCGATGTTGGGGGAGATAATCGCAGAAGGAACTGATGTCGTTGCGTCATTTTTCAACGACGCCGTTGGTCAAGAAGGACTGGGTGAAGAAGAGGGCTATATTTATGATGGCTCCGGCCCATTAATGCCGGTACAAGAAGAGGGCTATGTTCATGATGGCTCCAGTGATGACCCAATGGAGGTACAAAAAGGAGACCATGCTGACTGCTCCGGTGACCGAACCGAGTCCGGCCAGGTATATATATATTAGTTAAGCCCGTGCTCACTAGTTAATTGATGCATTCATTGTTTTGGTATATGTACACATATTAATTAACTCTCGTCTTTCTTCCTTTTTCTAGCCCTCCGGATCGAGCACAACTTCGGTAAGGAGACAAGGCCCGAAGAAAAAGTTGAGCTCAGATGAAAAGTTTGAGATCACAGCAATCGCGCGCGACGGCGAACCGATTGAACCCTTTCGGACAAAGAACGCATTTGTTGCTCAGTGCGGGGTTCTTGTTAGGGACAAAATCCCGATCAGCATCCACCAACGGTATAAGCCTAAGGAGGAAGACCCTCAGGTGTCTTATGTCAATGATATGCAGAAAGATGATCTTTGGACTGAGTTGAAGGCAAATTTCACCCTACCGCCAGAGGAGGATCCGGAGAAGCCAGTTAAAGAGCAATTAATCAAGTCTTGTGCTCTTAAGAAGATGGCAGGCCTATTGAGGAGGTGGAGGAAAGAGCTGAAAAAGTTTGTCGCCAAAGAAGAAACACCAGAATTCATCGGCAAATATGAGAAGATCGGAGATCATCGGCCGCATTTGTGGCCTACACGACATCGGAAAAGAGTAAGAAGATGTCGGCGAAAAACAAGCAAAATGCTGCGAAGAAGAAGTTTCACCATCACACGGGGTCAGGTGGCTACCTGCAAGCCCGACCTAAGTGGTCCAAGGCTGAGAATGATCTGCTTGATAAAGGGATCGAACCGGAGACAATGAGATGGCCAGACCGTTGCCGGACTTGGTTCTTCGGGGCTGGCGGCACCTTGGACCCTGTATCAGGGAAGTGCCGTTGGACGGACGAGCAACTGAAAACACTAGTCACAATGCTTCGGCAGTATATCCATGCAGCGCAGCAAGGGACGTTCGTTCCAGACAGGGAGAAGGACGAGCTCACAATGGCCCTCGGGAATCCTGAGCACCCTGGACAGACACGAGGCATGCCAAGCTCCATTCGGTGGAAGGTTGGTTTTTCGGACGCAGGGGGTTACAAAACCCACGAGAGGAGGAAGAAACTGGAGCAGAGCCAACTGCAGGCGCTGCACGAAATGGTAATGGGGCTAGAGGAACGAGAAGCAGATCGCAACAAACGACCTGCCGAAGCTTCCCCCGAAGCTACCCCGCCATCTCAGCGGAGAAGCAGCGTGGCTTCCACCGAGCTGCTTCAGCCGGAGCATGTCTTGACGGCTCCTGCCAGCTATCCCATGGATGCTATCACGGGGGCTCAAAATTGCCACCTTATGACGCGATGGATGAATTTGAAGGTCAAGGCGGTTGTTGGCTCTGTTTATCCTACTGAACACGGCGCAACTTTTCACTGCCGGCCGATTCGTAGGATATGCTGTATGATGGTGGATGAAATAACGGAGGGATTTGAGGACCTCGGCTTGACTACCCTACCGGTGAAGGGGAGACTAGGCTGGGTTCTGCTCAAGACTCCATGCCTATGGCGGAAGGAGCTCATCAACCTTCCGAATTGGGCGCCTCCGCCTCCTCCTCCTCCTCCCGTGAGTCAGGCACTCCGCCTCCTCCACCGCCTCCTCCTCCGTGAGTGTCGATCAGGCATTGGGCCTCCTTCTCCGGCGCGTGGCGCCACTCCGCCTCCTTCTCCGCCTGCACCGGCCGCGCCTGAGCAGCCAGCAGCCTCCTCCTTCTCCAGCGCGTGGTGGCACTCCGCCTCCTTCTCCGCCTGCGCCGGCGTGCCCGAGCAGCCAGCAGCCTCCTCCTTCTCCGGCGCGTGGTGGCACTCCGCCTCCTTCTCCGCCTGCGCCGGCGCGCCCGAGCAGCCAGCAGCCTCCTCCTTCTCCGCCTCGCCAGCAAGGGCGGAAGAGACCCGCCGCCGCCCCGGCTGCTCCGGCACGTCGTAGTCCTTCTCCTCCGCCTCGTAAGCAAGCACGAAAGAAGACAGGCGCCACAGCCGCTCCGTCTGCTCCGGCGTCTAGCAGTACAGCCAGCAGAGGCGGGAGGCAATACAGATACGGTCCACCTCTCAAGCCTCTAGAGAAGTTACCGTACGAGAGGACCGAGGAGGAAAACGCGATGATCGTGCGGGCCCACGTGAAGGACTTCTTTGAAGGGGTGAAAGCAAAGAGACATCCACCTCCGGAGGAGAAGGTAGATCCGGTGAAAGCAAAGCGCACTATCGATGCCCTAAGGAAACCACCAAAGTCTCCGCCGAGAACCAACTATGAGCGCATTACTGAACAGACATATCTCGAAGCCCAGTGGTCGGGAAGTACTGTCAGTGTTAAAAGGTTAAAAGAACGAGCAGCTGGGAAAAAAATTGCCCAGCTCGGCAAACAAGCACATCAATCGTGCCCCTTGCTCAATGTGTCTAGCGGCGACATCGTCGCTAATGCTCCGGGGACGGTGGCCGGTTATGGCAATCTTGGAGATTACCTGCCTGACGATCAACTTCCAGATTTCTTGGAGGTGGACGAACACAGATCTGATGCACGGGAAGCCTCTCGTCAAAGATGAAAAATCTCTAACAACTATGATGCAAAGATTCCATGATTGGTGCATGAAAACCTGCAGAGAGTCTGAGGGGACGAATGCTTTGTATCTGAATATTAAAGAGGAGCACGACCTCGTTGGAACCGATCTGTTGGCTGTTCCATTTGACGAGTTCTTCGCGTTCTTCAATCAGAAGGCCCTCGATAAACTAAGGGTCTTTTGCTATTGTCTGTAAGTACTATTTTTGTCATTAAGTCTCTATATATAGCTCGGCTCTTTCACTGCATGTATTTATAATTAATTATCCTCACTATATTATGCAGATTGAAGATCGTCGAGTGCAAAAAAACAAGAAATGTATGATATTGGATTCATTAACACAAATATCATAGATGAATTTCTGGTTGAAAAGGACGCCGAAGAGGCCGAGGGGTACTTGCTACAATCGTTGATCAAAAATCAAAACAAAGATTTAATACTCTTTCCTTACAACTTCAAGTGAGTGTTACTGTCGTGTGCATATTCGGTTTCCCTTATTACTCGAGCGAGGTTATAGTAATGTAATTGATGAGTTATGCATGCATGCGTAGATTCCACTATGTTCTTCTGGAGATTAAGCTTGAGCAGGGAGTAGTAAACGTCTTAGACTTAAAACGAAAAGATCCCCAAACCTATGCGGACATGACTAATATGCTCAACAAGTAAGTTCAATCGACCATTTATCGCACCATATCGGCAACTTTTTGTTCATTTCCTGATATCTCAAGTAATAATAATTATTTTCTTTGTCTTGCAGGGTTTGGAAACAGTTCACCGCAGAAGTTCCGGGACTGCCGAAGGAGCTGCGATATACACACCCGAAAGTAAGTACTACTAGCTAGCTAGTTGCGCACATCTCCCATTTGTCTTGCAGGGTTTGGAAACAGTTCACCGCAGAAGTTCCGGGACTGCCGAAGGAGCTGCGATATACATACCCGAAAGTAAGTACTACTAGCTAGCTAGTTGCGCGCATCTCCCGTTGATTCTATAGCTGTACTTTCATCAATGCCATTTATAATGCTTCATTATCAGTTTGATTGACCTCTATTTCTCGTAAAGTGCTTGTGGCAGGAACAAGGGAATGATTTCTGTGGATACTACGTGTGCGAGTTCATCTACAACGCGACTTTGAAAAATAAGCGGGGCTACTCTAAAAGACAATATGAAGTGCGTAAGCAATAATATTCACAATTTCATTTTATTACACCATCATTTCTGTTGAGTTTCATTCATATATGTATTAACCCCCTTCTTCAAATTAGACGTGGCAGATGTGGGATGAACTCCTAGAACAAGATCGCATGAAAGCAATTCAAGAGGAATTGACGAGATTCTTTCTTGACCACGTCATCAATAAAGCCGGAGAATATCATGTGGAAATTGATTTCAAATGCTAGGGAATTGTAAGAGATTTTACATATTGTATATGTATGTAACAAGTAGCGTCGGATAGATAATACGAAAACTTGTTGTTCGACCAATCTCTCGGAGAAGAAGAGGTCGATTGATCACTTCTCTCGGTATGCATGACGAACTTCTGTACTTAATGGTTCTTTTTTTACTAGCTAGCGTGTCAAGGGCCTCTCTATGTATAGTACGTAGCGTCGACCAAGCACAGACATAAGATAGGACAATTCTCTCTATTAATTAGCTAGCTAACACAATATATTAAACACCTAAATTAACCCACCAAAACCCCCAACCTCTTCCCCCTTAAAAAAACAAAAACCATGACATTGAAATGCTGACGCGTGGATGCCTTTTCCTGGGCCACCAATAACCTGTGCCTGGCCCCGAGGGGGGCGGGGGCGACCGCCGGGCCCCGAATCCCGGGGCCCCTCCCCAGATACCCATGGGCTGTGGCCAGGCGTGGACGCCGGAAGACATATCGTGGCCTTCGTATTCCTTTTCTATTCTTCCGATTCGTTTCCTTCACGTTCCATCACGACATCCTCAAATCACGCGGCATACCTAATTCCAAGTTTCCAACCTGCATACACCGCCGCCGTCACTTCGCGAAAAATCAAGGAGGAGAGATGCGAAGTAGCAGCCCTCCTGTCCGCGATAAGAACTTGCGTCCCTGCTCATTTTCTTCAAATTCAGTTCCTAATTGTGATCAGCAGTACGTCGTCTCGCCGATTTCTATTCCGGGGCTTCCCAATCGCGAGTGTCTAGCCAGTATTCAGAACGCGCTTTGCTCTCTCACCTTGGGCACTGGACAAGCAAACGCACATCATCGCCGATCCGTCCAGCTCTAGAGCCAGACGAGAACGAGTACAAATGGCTGAATGCCTCATCGCCGATGCCGACTCATCCAAGGTATATTATATTAACGTTCTTATCCCTCTATACGTACATTACTAATTAAGTATTTTATCCCTCGCATACATGATGCATAGCTCGCATCCTTCAACCGTTGACATCAACATCGGGGAATTAATGTTACTGTGTTTGAGAGTACAGTTAATTCATTGGGGGGAGGCACATGCACAATCTGCTAGTGTTGATTAACATCCAGTTTTGCCTTTTTCTGAATTATTAAAGATTCTAAATTTCACATTGCCAGATGGTATAATGCTATGGAGATTTTTGAGCATGTCACTGAATTTAATTGTTATCCTAATGTCTCTATTATATTACATCTTATTTATAGTGCATCTATCAGTGGCATCAGTTGAACGACGAAGCTTTTCCAAGTTAAAAATTATCATTGAACTATTTGAGGTCAAGAATGACTAATGAGAATTTTAATGGCTTGGCATCAATATGCATCATGAAGAAATTATTGGAAGAGATTGACATGAACCTCATCAGAAGTGACTTTGCGTCGAAAAATGATATAAATTTTTAAGGTAATATGTATAACTATTGCATATGTATATATTTTTTGGATGCATTCGAGTGTACATATGTAAATTTCAGAATATAAATACAATCATTATTATTTTATGTTGTTTATACTAGGGGCCCCGAAATTTAGTTTCGCCCAGACTAAAATCTCGAGACGGCCGACCAAAACCCTCCTGCACAGGCTCGATTACACCGGCCACGTGGAGGCACATCTGTCCCGGTTCGTGTTAGAACCGGAACTAAAGGAGGAAGGCATTAGTAACGACCCTTTAGGCCCTTCCGAACCGGGACAAATGCCCCCTTTTCTACTAGTGTCGTATAAATTTCATTTCACTTGCCATGCATGCATGGATGATGGATCGGATCGGATCGCATCGCACCGGAGGCACTCAACTCACGTACTCGGTACAGCACTGGCGTCTGTCTCAACGTGGCATGCGATGATGGACATGGCGGCATATATACCCAAAGGGGCAAGTTGATCCATCGCTTGCATGCTCCATCTAGACCTAACTCTCCGTGTGTGTCCCTAGTCGATCAATCAGTAGATTGCGAGTTAGCAATGAGTTTGCAGTACGCGCACACGTAACCCGTCGATCGGTCCAATAGTGTTGAGGCCGGCCGGCACATGCAGCTCACCATCTAGTACACCACATGTATAGAATAGAATCTTACACGATCGATCATCCTAACCGATCAAGAGGAATGAAAGAGACGAGACGGAAAGTATACTGGCCGCATGCATGGCCCTCCATGAGTACTCTAGCTTTTTTTTTTGAGTGGTCCATGAGTACTCTAGCTACGCATAGGATGTGTTTGGTTGCCTGCATTAGGCCCAGCCTGGCCCGCGCGGGAAAGATTAAGCCTGTTTGGTTGGTTGCATTTACTGTTGGGCCTGTACAACACGAAACTCAATGCATACTTGCGCCTGACTCGTTGGAAACGCTCAGATAGGCAAGCGAGTCAGGCTGAGGCGAGCGCACATGGTGGGCCACTTGCACGAGGGGAGATGAGAGGGATACACGCTCGTATGCAGCATGTGTGTGCTTATCTTCTCCTACCTCAAGTAACCTTCTCTCTAATTCTGTTCTTTCTAGCCCCTTCCGATCTACACAACGGTGCTTTGATTCGAGGTAAGCTCTACACAAAAAAGATGCATCTCGATGCTATGGTTCCATTCAAGCGAGCATAGTTTCGTCGGCCGTAAGTTCTTAATTTCGTTAGATTCGTCGCGCACGATCGATCGTTTGAATATTTTTTAACCAGCAGCCTAATCTCGCAGTTCTGCACAACATTCGTGTTGTAAATTTTTGGTTTCGACGATCGTAACTTCATCTCTCTTTGAACAGCAGCCTACTGCTCCGTCGTCGTCATGTTGAGCTCCTCTGTCCTCTTCTCAGAGCCCTCCTATTCATCCCTCTCGACGCCGACGTCCTTCCCCTTGATCTTCTTGCCCACGTCCTATTACACTAGAGTCGTTTTCGGTGTCGCCCGAATGATCGACATGGCGGTATACCAGAATGGACAAGTTGATCGATCACTTGCATGCTCGATCTAGACCTAACTCAATGAGTAGATTGCTTGTGGCAGGAGTTTGCAGTACGTGCCCACGTAACCCATCGACCGATCCACTAGTGTAGTGTTGAGGCCGGCCGGCACATGCAGCTCATCATCTACAACACATGCATAGAATAGAAGCTATCACGAATTCACGATCAATCATCCTGACTGATCAAGGGCAATGAAAGAGACGAGACGGAAAGTAAGTTGGCCGTACGCTTGCATAGCCCTCCATAAGAGTATCTCCAATAAAAGATGCAAATTTAGAGATGTCAAACACAAGATGTAAAAATTTACATCTCCAAAAAATGCTTTTTGCATCTTCAAAAAAGTGCCAACTTCAACAGATGATACAAAACGGAAACGTAAAAGAGCAACTCCAACAGATGATGCAAACTAGAGCTGTAAAACCGTTCGCGGGCCACACGACTGTGTACAAGTAGTCGGCATGAGGTTTGGTGGCCGAGCGCTAATAGAAGGGAGGAGTGTCGATGGACCGAGCGGCGGTAGCAGGT
This sequence comes from Aegilops bicornis, assembly GCA_021605145.1. Classification (NCBI taxonomy): domain Eukaryota; kingdom Viridiplantae; phylum Streptophyta; class Magnoliopsida; order Poales; family Poaceae; genus Aegilops; species Aegilops bicornis. Next base: position 7,790,202 of record CM038675.1, on the reverse strand, counting down.
GTGCCGGCGGCCGAGCGGCGAGAGTCTTGAGGTCGAATATGGCGGGCGGGGGTCGAATGGCTGCCGGCCTAGCTGTGAATCGAGCGACAAATTGGTTGCAGAGGGGCAACAGGGCGACGGCCATGCGGCGCAAGAAGGTGGAGTCTGGCAGCGGAAAAGCGACGGCGATGTGGAGGCAAGTGTGTGGCTCGAATCCAGCGGCGGTGGGGCGAGCCCAAATCATGCGGCGGCGAAGAAGCGGCCGATTTAGAGGCGGTCGACGCCAGAGCAGTGGCGGAACCGGCAGCGGGGGCGGTGGAGTGGCCGGATTTGGCAGCGGGGCGGCGACATGGTGCGGTGGGCGAGTGTCGCGGCGGAACTGCAGTAGGACGGGCTCAAATCGGCGGCTCCTCAGCGGCTACAGCGGCGCGGCGGGGTGGGTCAAACCAGCGGCGGCTACAGCAGAAGAGGCGGTGGGGTCGTCTGAGTCGGCCATGGCCGTACTCGATCAGCACAGCGCAGCCCACCGGCCGGAAGGCACATGCACATGCATGCACAAGTCGCCATTGATTTGATGGCGTACTCCATCACCCATGCATCTGTTTCAACGTGGCCTTGCTCCTCCGCACAGAGACAGCCGGCATGAACGGAACTACCCCATCATACAATACATGTACGCTCATGTACGCCAAAGGGGCAAGTTGATCCATCGCTTGCATGCTCCATCTAGACCTAACTCTCCGTGTGTGTCTGTCCCTAATCAATCAGTAGAGTGCTGAGGCCGGCCGGCACATGCAGCTCAGCATCTAGTACACCACATGTATAGAATAGAATCTTACACGATCGATCATCCTAACTTACCACTTGGAGCAAGGCCGACGTGGCGCCACGTGGCAAGCCAGTATATATAAGCTTCTTCTCTTTGGTCTATTGGCTTCGCTTCTCCCACATGTACTCTATCGATGCATTGTTTTTCTATTAGATACATACATCAGCGTTATTGCACTAGTTAATTGTTGCTTTGAATCTTGACAGTCTGATTCCGGTTGGTGGTTGTCATGTACTCCTACTATATTACCGAGATGGATAACCCGGAAGCAACCGATTCCGCGATTGTCGGGCCCCAAACGATATCCATCATTGCACATTTTTTATTTCATTGTATCAGTCCAAATCGATGATGTAACAACGTAATTTGTAAAAAAAAAGTGATTGATGCATGACTGGGGCCAATAGTTGTCTTCATGTCGAAGTACCAAATTTTTTTTTTCTAGAAGGGAACATGTGATTCACGGTCATCTCTAATTTGTAATCATGTTGAAAATTTCAACTTCAAGATTACTTGTAGTTATCATGGTGTTTCGTGTTATCGATGAGTTAGGGACTTTTCTCACATGAAAGTATATATTAATTGTGCACACAAAAAGATACACTTTCTTCACACGCATGTGTAATTTTTTATTAATGAAGTCTGGTGGTAACCTCTTCAACAAACAATTTTCAAAAGCAGTTACACAAGACGAAATAGGCCTTGACCTATTCGGTCTAGGGTTGTCCCAAGCCATCACCCGAGGCATCGACAAGATGACCAATTTGCATTGGATGACAGATGGTGGTGCATGGGGAGAGTTCTAGGGAGCTACGTCACCGTTGGCCGTTCATGAACGCCACGCTTGAGCTGGAGAGAAGAGATGAACGTATTGGTACTCTTGTGGTTGGATGTTCAGGAGGATGGTTATTTGTCCACGGCTTAAAAGGCGAGATAATAAGAGTGTCTAGGGAAGGATAACTATTTTTTCTCATCAACCAAGCAAACACACTCACGGCTCTGCCAGCCCGCCACTTTGCAACGCAACGACCCACACACGCGGCTTCATCACCCTATAAATGCAGAGGCTGGGGCTTGCTCTCCTTTTCGTAAAAAGGAAAAAATTCACCCTAAAAATGCACTCTTTTTTTTTTGCGCAGCTAAAAATGCACTCTTTGTGTGTATGTGTGTGATCAAAACACTCCAAAGGATACATTATATTATACTCCTCCCGTCTCATAATATAAGATGTTTTTGCAAGGAGTGAGGCCTTTTGGAGGCCGAGCTACCTGCAGGCCGTTATCTAGGCCATGTGTTGAGACGATGTGATGTGTGCAGCCTGTATTTGTAATGCATATACGCTATCTATTAACTGGGAATACACAGGTGCCATTGGCTGGTGTGCTAGATTTGTACATGGGCCTCCGTTTGGGTGGGAGTGAGATCTTCAAGTACGTGATGTGCCTCCTGGCCAGATTTGAATTTCCACATACGGCGCCAGGGCCTGGCTGATGTGCCATTAAATTAAATGGTATGAAGGCAACGCACATGTTTAACTTTTTCCAGTCGTCCACTTCCTCTGGCACACTACACATGAGCGATAAAACCATGGATGGAATGGAATTCTTCAGGAGTGTCAAAATTTATACTTGTTCTAATATTGGGATTCGGTTGGGTGTGCGGGGAATCTCAGCTAGTGTGATGCTATGAACCCCCAAAACGGTTTTTGCTACCAATCTTCATACAACTTAACACGGTGCTAGTTAGAAAATAAAAATAAAATCACTGACGAACAAGGTGCGTGTAATTGATTTTAAAATAAAATATGACCGTGAGTAATTGATTTTAAAATATTTATTTTAATCAGGTAGAGTACATCTTATTTTAGCTGGTTAAAAATAAATATGTTGTAAAACATAAAAAGAGAATAATTGTTTTTCCATCTTCATCTGATAAAACTGCTACCATAAAAAAAAGGTAGGGTGCATTTATCTTGTGCCCTTGCGAGTATAACAGATGGGAATTTCTTGGAATTTTCACATCTGCAAAACTCTAGTTAGTGGAGTGCCATGAGGTCGATGTGAGGTGTGATTATGGTATGGCATTGAAGAACCAAATTAGGATGTATGGTTCAATTGGTAATGGAATTATTGGTGTGTGTGTGTGTGTGGGGTTGTGATAAACCGCTAGTAAAAAGACAAAATATCCGAATGCACTTTTTTCGCTGGGGCAGTTTTGTTCATAGTGTGTAAAAATTGATCATAGATTGAACGAGTTGTAGTATCTGTGCAAGGTTGGCCAACATATACTTATTTCTATATCACATGAGGGGTGGCTGATCGTTACTCCCTCCATGCGAAAAAGCTTGTTCCAAGCTTGTCCTTCAAATTAATGTATCTAGCATTAATTGGATGCTAGATACACATCCATTTGAGGGACAAACTTTTTTGAATGGAGGGAGTACCTGTTAAAATGAGCATGACTTTGAGAGAAGGCAGTGCCTAAACATATTTGCCAGCAAAATTGGTGCGGTGGGTAAATAGTGCATAATTTTTACTGATGTAGCCAACCTGGCACATGTTGACTGAGTCAATGCCGTGCCATGTACATGTGTGACAAGACATGCGACTCGTCAGCACTCTTGCGCCTGCTAGTATTCGTCAGCCTGCACTTTTTATTTGCTAGCAAATACGGGCACCGTGCAGCGGACTCTTCTACAGAATACAGTCAAATACAGTAGTTGGATACCTACTTGGCACAGGTCACGACGAGCACTGACAGGGCTGGTTCCGGCCTGCAGGTAGCTCGGCCACCAAAGGCCATTTTCGTTTTGCAAGTTAAGTCTTACATTACGGGATGGAGGGAGTATCTTATAGAAATTAAGAAGCACAACAACTATTCCGTGCTAGGACAGCTTTCCCCCAAAATTACAAAGATGCGTATGCAGGAAAATAAAAACACACAAACTAGCCCACATAGGCGACACCACCTGGCAAGCTAGTATATATATTGGCTTCGCTTCTCCCACATGTACTGTACCGATGCATTGTTGGTTTTCTATTAGATCCATCAGCATTATTGCACTAGTTAACTGTTGCTTTTAATCTTGGTAGTTTGATTCTGATTGGCGGTTGTCATGTACTCCGACTGTATTACGGAGATGGATAATCCGCAATCTGGAAGCAACCGATTCCGTGATACTGTGGGCCCCTAAACGATATCCATTATTGCACATTTTTTAAGTCCATTCATCAATTAGTTCAAATCAATGATTTGATTCTTTGTGTCAACGAAACACGTGATGCACGATCGTGACCAATAGTTGTCTTCATGTAGCAGTACCAACATTTTTTTCTAGAAGAAAACATGTGATCCACGGTTACCTCTAATCAATAATCGTGTTGACGATTTCAACCTCTAGATTAATTGCAGTTATTATGGTGTACCTTGTTAGTTGTTACACCGCTTTGAGTTAGAGACTTTGCATGCGCGACAATATATATCTAATTGCACACAAGTACTGTATTTTTTAAGTTATGAAGTCGATCTTAACTGACAAAACTCAAATGGTAAGCAGCTACAATATATACGTCCACGACGTACGCGGGCAAGATGAAAATAGGCCTCAACCTGGTTACGACTTCTCTGGCCTCTAGGGTTGTCCCAAGCCATCACTCTAGACGCTCGGGCCGGGGCAGTGGCATGATGGCGAATTTGCATTGGCACCACATGCATAAACCGATTCCGGATGCTTCTCTTCCTTCTATCGGCTCTGTCTCTCTCATCTATTTCCTCCGTTCGAAATTACTTGTCGCACAAATGAATGTATCTAGACGTATTTTAGTTCTAGATACATCCGTTTGTAAGACAAGTAATTCTGAACGAAGGGAGTACTTACTATAGCTGCATTATTTTCGTTTGGAGCTATCAGCATTATTGTACTAGTAGTTAACTGTGCTTTGAATCTTTGACAGTTAGATTGATTCGGTTGGTGGTCGTCATGCATTAGGGAGATGGATATAAGTGGATAACATGACCTGGAAGCAACCGATACCCACAAGATTGTGGCCCCGAAATTGTATCCATTATTGTTTTTTAAGCCCCTTCTTGCACATGAGTCCAGGACTCCAGGTCGATGATGTGGCAATGTTCTTCGTGTAAAAGAAGCATGCATGTGCTGCACGACCATGTCCAACTATTAATTAAGATATACTCCCTTCATCCGAAAATACTTGTCATCAAAATGGATAAAAGGAAATGTATCTAGACGTATTTTAATTTTAGATACATCTCTTTTTATCCATTTTGATGACAAGTATTTTCGGACGGAGGGAGTAGTTATCAGTCGCTTATTACAAAATACGGAGTATGTCATACAGGATGGAACAGACCTACCGAAAGCTCATCAGCTCTAGTATTTGTAAAAGAAAAATATCAAACTCATGGGCAATCCTATTGCATCTTAACCATGATCAAGGAAACTTGTTGTAGGAGCTGGATATCCAGCGCCCCTCACTTTAAATCCACAAGGGCTGACCTCTAGTATCTTTTGAAGCCACATTGAAAGACACCCACAGATTATCCAAGAACATAATACGTGCCAAAATGGACGCTTGCCATCCCCAAATATCGCATTAGAAGATAACACGCGACTAATTATCATCTGTAACTAATAATTGTGTTTACAATTTGGGTTTACATATACATGAGTTATATAATTTTTTAGGTTAGGGGATCCTTGTATTTTGTCGCGCGTCCGTTTTAGGCTAGGCAGCCTGAGCAGTGACGAGTCTGTGTGCTAGCTGTGGGGTCAGCTGATCCCACAACTTTTTCGATTACACCCTTAGATATACTCCCTCCGTTCCAAAATAATTGTTGCTGGGGGTATCGTTTCAACTAGGTGAAACAGTGTGAAAGTACGATACTACCCCCGATTTGAAATCGATCGGGAGGCGTCTTCCTCCGTCGCTCCTCCCCTCCGCCAGACTTCTCCGCCGTCACTGCTCCCTTTCGCCGGGCTCCTCCGTCGTCCACATCTCCAGCGTCCTTTCCCGCCGCGGTCTGCAGCTCCCTCTCCGGAGTAGTTAAGATTTGTCAAAAGAATATGACACATTAGATAGTTTAATTAGTATACTTGAACCTACGAGATTTTCACGCTGGCACCGCCACTGAGCCGGAGGACGGAGATGTCCCATGGAGGACACGACCGTGCCAGCCTCTATGACCATCGGCGAGGCCTATGCCCATTTACATGGACATGGTGCGGGAGGAGCAGTTTCGGGAGGCGCAGCGACGTCCCAATGGAGGACGCGACTGTGCCAGCCTCTATGACCATCGGCGAGGCATGTGCCCATTTACATGGGCATGGTGCGGGAGGAGCAGTTTCGGAAGGCTGACGGCGCCTAGAACCACCAACTCAACCAGGAGCAACTCGCCGCTGGCATGGCGATCACGCCGTACACTAACTTGGCGGAGCAGGCTGCGCTGCTCGACTCCTACCGTGAGATCCGCCTTGTCCGCCGATAGCACCAACAGCGGGCGGCGGAACTGGTGGCCGCCTACAAGGAGTGCGGCAAGGCGGCAGACGAGGTGTACAGCGAGACTGATGACGAGGACGACATCACCGGCTCCGCCGAGGCCGTGCCCTGCCACCATGACCACGAAACCGACACGTCTACGGGCGCCACCGACAGTAATGAAGAGTAGCGCACAGTAGGTCGCCGCCGCTCGGGTCCCAAGAAGGACACCGCTCCTCCCCTCCTGTCGACACCAAGCTTGGTGTGCTGAGCATCATGGACTGACTAGTCGCTTGGTGGCGACGTGGAGGCGGACAGCTTTAGTTCTCGGCGCTCTCGAGGTGTAGGTTACGGAGGCGGAGCTGGAGAAGGCGAAGCTTCACTATTCGGGGCTCGTGGCCGGAGATGGGGAATGGGCGTCGGCGATCTTTTAGTTTAGGTATTATACCTCTACAATCGGACGAGCACCACTTTTAGTTGAACTATGTCTGAAATGTTATGAATTCCGCCATGTTTATACGAAATCTAATGAAATCTGCCGTGTTTGCATGAACTTCGTCCGGTTTATATGAAAATCTGGCCATGTTTGCACGAATTTCGTTCGGTTGTTCAGATAGTGTTTGCCATGTATGCGGGCAACATTGGATGGCGGGCTCCCGCATCCGTGTCCGCGGACAGACGCGGAAGAAAATTTATGGGTCATTGTTGGAGATGCCCCAAGCTTCTTCTCTTCCATCTACTGGCTTTGCTTGTACTGTAGCAATGCAATGTTTTTCTATTAGATCCGTCAGCATTATTGCACTAGTTAATTGTTGCTTTGAATCTTGACAGTTCGATTCCGGTAGGTGGTCGTCATGCATCAGACAGATGGATAACCCGGAAGCAACCGATTCCGCGATCTTGTAGTAGGCCCCAAACCATTACCTATTTTTTATCCGTTTTTAAGGCTTTTGTATGTATTGGTCCAAATGGAGGGTGTGTAGCAAAATGATCTTCATGTGAAAGAAACATGCATGTGATGCACGATCATGCCCGTCCAAATAGATGTCTTCGTGCAGCAGTGCCAACATTTTTGTACAAGAACGCATGTGGTTCACGGTCACCTCTAATCAATAACCGTGTTGACAATTTCAACTTCTAGATTATACAATTGAAAATAATGTTGGGTACGAAAGGTGCCTAACTCAAGGCGATAACACGGACAACCAAGATTAAATGTGCATACGCATACACTTACCTTACACACATGTGTATTTTTTAGTCTTTATTTTTCTGCGGGAATGTGTATTTTTTTTTGCGAAATAATTCTTGCATTACTCAAATCAAATGTTACACTCTTGTTTTACAATTTCCATGACCTCATCGGGTCCCGAGCCTAGCCAAACCATAGTTCGGCGTTGCACCCTACCAAAAATTAGCCGAGGCGTGACTAACCATATATATTGCAGACAAGTATCAGCAATGTAAGAATCCCTCTCCTCCATACTACTAATGATCTCTCTAATGATAAAGGCATATTTTGACTTGTTACCAGTCCCACACTTGATCATCATGACAGCCTCCAAACAGTCTGATTCCACATCAACGGGCAGGTTACTCCATTGTAGTGCCAGTGATATATACCCTCCCTTATAGCAAGGAGTTCAACTTCTAATATATCATTGCATGCAAAAAGATATGGGCACGAACTAAAGATAATAGTTTCATTATTATTGGGCATAACTATTAGGCATGACCCGCCCAGGAGGGGCCGGGTTATACCTATGGCGGTTCATCATATAAAGCCCAAGAAGACATTGAAGATAGCCGTTTAGTCAAGGGCCCAAGGCCCGAAGGTGACTTAAGGCCCGTAAGGGTAAACCACCATATATGTAAAGACTTGTACTGTAAGGCATGTAAAGATAGTCACCGAGCCGGACACGTTCTATGAGACGGCCGAGACTCCGTGAGCCGCTGGGCGTCGACCTGTCTATATAAAGGGACGACCCGACGACAGTTCAGGACAAGAAACAACAGATTGAAAGCTAGGTCAAGCAGATTCGCTCCCTAATAATCGAGACATAAGCAATACCACCTCAAATTGGATTAGGCCTTTACCTTCACCGCAAGGGGCCGAATCAGTATAAACTCCTGTGTCTTTTGTCCCATTTAACCCCTTTAAGCTAACCTAGAGGTGATGGCTCCACGACTAAGTCCTTTCACGAGGACATCTGCCGTGACTATTCCACGATAGTTGGCGCCCATCGTGGGGCCAGCGCACAGTGGTTTCGAGTTCTTGAAGGGCAACTTCAAAAGGATCAAGGGATACACTGTGGGCCTGATGACCAAGAGTCACCGCGGCAAGCTCTACATCGATGATGCAGGCTGGGGCCCCGAGGCCGGCTTAATTGAGTACGGGTACCAGGTCCCCTTCGGCGGAATTCACGTCTTCATCGGCAAGATCGGCGAGCCGGGCCCTGAGCCGGACATCTGCACCGACATAATTGATACGTCTCCGTCATATCTATAATTTTTTTTATTGTTCCATGCCAATATTATTCAACTTTCATATACTTTTGGCAACCTTTTATACTATTTTGGGGACTAACATATTGATCCAAAGGCTCAGTGCGGTTCTGTCATTGCATGTTTTATGTTTCTAGAAAACCCATATCAAACGGAGTCCAAACGGAATAAAAATGGACGGAGAATATTTTTGAAATATTTATGATTTTTGGGAAGAAGAATCAACGCGAGACGATGCTCGAGTGGCCCACGAGGCAGGGGGCGCGCCCCAAGGGGGTGGGCGTCCCCTGACGCTCGTGGCCACTCCGTAAGGCGGTTGGTAACCTTCTTTCGCCGCAAGAAAGCCAATATCCAGATAGAAATCGTGTCCAAAGAACAACCCAATCGGAGTTAACTATCTCCGGAAATATAAGAAACGGTGAAAGGGCAGAATCAGGAACGCAGAAACAGAGAGAGACAGAGAGACAGATCCAATCTCGTAGGGGCTCTCGCCCCTCCCACGCCATGGAGACCATGGACCAGGGGGAAACCCTTCTCCCATCTAGGGAGAAGTTCAAGGAAGAAGAAGAAGAAGAAGAAGAAGGGGGGCTCTCCCCCCCTCTCTCCCGGTGGCACCGGAACGCCGCCGGGGCCATCATTATCGCCGCGATCTACACCAACATCTCCATCACCTTCCCCCATCTATATTCAGCGGTCCACTCTCCCGCAACCCGCTCTACCCTCTACTTGAACATGGTACTTTATGCTTCATGTTATTATCCAATGATGTGTTGCCATCCTATGATGTCTGAGTAGATTTTCGTTGTCCTATCAGTAATTGATGAATTGCTATGATTGGTTTAATTTGCTTGTGATTATGTTGCTGTCCTTTGGGGCCCATCATATGAGCGCGCGCGTGGATCACACCATAGGGTTATTTGTATGCTTATAGGGCTATGTATTGGGGGACAAGAGTGACAGAAGTTTCAACCTATCATAGAAATTGATGCATACGGGATTGAAGGGGGACCAGTATATCTTAATGCTATGGTCGGGTTTTACCTTAATGAATGTTAGTAGTTGCGGACGCTTGATAATAGTTCCAATCATAAGTGCATAGAATTCCAAGTTAGGGATGACATGCTAGCAGTGGCCTCTCCCACATAGAACTTGCTATCGGTCTAGTAAAGTAGTCAATTGCTTAGGGATAATTTCGCAACTCCTACCACCACTTTTCCACACTCGTTATACTAACTTTATTGCTTCTTTATCTAAACAGCCCCTAGTTTATATTTACGTGCTCTTTATATTCTTGCAAACCTATCCAACAACACCTACAAAGTACTTCTAGTTTCCTACTTGTTCTAGGTAAAGCGAACGCTAAGCGTGCGTAAAGTTGTATCGGTGGTCGATAGAACTTGAGGGAATATTTATTCTACCTTTAGCTCCTCATTGGGTTCGACACTCTTACTTATTGAAAGAGGCTACAATTGATCCCCTATACTTGTGGGTTATTAATCATCGAGACGGCTCAGCGTGCAAGACCCACTCGAGCTCAGCCCGCCGTGAAGCATGGGATGCGTCCATGGAGGGGAATTTGATGAAGGATCTATGTCTGGCGGTGAGACGGCGATCTACTCTGATGGTGAGTCGTCCACAGGCGAGACTACTTCACTGTATCAACTGCAAGACGGTAGACTTGGGGACTATTCCGATGGCGACAGTATTCCGGACCCCTATGAGCCGCCGAGCCAGGTTGCAATCTTTACGGCCGGGACGCAGCCGGTGCAGAATTCCTCAACTATGCCAGCAATGGCCTCCGGGTCAGCAGCGGCGATGGCAGCCGGGGCTGGAGGGCCTGTGCGCCCGCCGGCTCAAGTTTTGACAAACTTGTTGGATAAGTTGACGGCCTTGTTGACAGCAGAGGTCAACCCGGCAAATCGAGATCAGCACAACACAGAGGTTGCAAAACCGCGAGAGGAGATAGGACAAGCCAAGGCGGATCTAGCGGCTAAGGACGTCGGGATGGCTGCAGAGCGAGCTGCCCTGGATGTCCAGGCGCAGCGGATTCAAGCAGAGGCCTACCGGCTCACGATGGACCAGAACGCCTCAAATGAAGTCATGAGAAGGAGGCACATGTCTCGTCTACCTTTAGTTTATGAGGTGAGGAATCTTTTTTGCACGCCTGGGGCGGGGACCAGCAACCCGCCGCAGTTAAACCAGGTGCCAGCACCTGGGGCCAGAACGCCGGTTTAGCCACGTATGACGGAGCCACCTCGTTTGAATACTATTCTGCCTCAGTATGTGCCAACTCCACCGGGTCATTTTTCTAACCCGTTGGATAACATGATTGCTGCAGCGACACGGCTGGCGGCCGTCCCAGTAGATGGTGACTCTCCGGCGGTGATTGAAACGCAAAGGGCTAGGGAGCTTCTTCAAACGGCATTGGTAGTAGGAGGCGTACTCTTACAACCGAGATAGGATTTATTCGACTCCTCGTCCAAGCCGGAGCTATAGCAGACACATGGACTTCCCAGCTGTCTCAAGCAACGCCCGACGCCGTGATCAGCCACGTGGGCATGGCTCGGCACTTGATGGTGTTCAAGGTGCGGCCGATCAAGGTAGGATACGTCAAGGAGCTGAGCAGGCGGCTCAGCCGACGGTTTATCAATAGCTTCTGGTTTATCCCATGGCTTCACTGGAAGCAGGCGTAACTTCTAGATCTACGGGTGTGCCCTGTTTAGTGCCGGCTCGGCGTAATGAGCGTTTGCCCAAGGATTTCAAAGGACCTCGGAAGGTGCCTAATTACACGGCCGATTTACGCCCTAAGGCGTGGATTGTGAGTTATGAGATGGCCATGGAATTGCTGGAGTTCAGTGATGCTGCATGTGCTAAATACTTCACCATGATGCTGGATGGAATGGCCCGTACTTGGTTAAAAGGGCTGCCGGCTAACTCCATCGGGTCATGGGGGGAGCTGAAGGCCCGGTTCATTCAGAACTTTAAGGACACATGCAAGCAGCCCATGTCGATTGTGGATCTGGCTACTTGCAAACAAGAGGAGGGTGAATCAACGACCCATTGGGTGCGTCGGGTCAAAGCTATCATACATTCATCTGATAACATGAATGTCGGCTCTGCGTATTAATTTGGAGAAAAAAAGTCATTTTTTGCCTCTTAAAAAGAAGCTGGGGCGGCTCAAGCGCGATTGTAATGATATGGGCCAGCTGATGGCGACTCTAATCAAGTATGCCGACTCCGATAGTACCAAGGACCCCGAGTCTGACGACGAGAAGACAGGGAAGGGAAAAAAGAACGGCAACCCCAAGGGTCAGCAGCCTAACCCGACGAATCAGGGGGGGGCAACGGTAAACGCAAGGCGGATGGTAGCTCGGAGTTTGTGGCTAACACCAATGCACAGGGCAATAATCAAGACGTAAGGGGACGTCGCCTCCTCGGACCAGGTCCTACTCTTGAGCAGTTGCTGAATGAGCCCTGTCCAAGGCATGGCACGCAGGAGAAACTAGCCACTCACCTTTGGAAAGATTGTACGATTATAACTGCTTTCAAAAATTATAACTCGTTTGATAGCAATCACGGGCCGGGCGGCGGCTCAGGTGGCGGCGGTTCTCATGGCCTGAGTTACAGAGGTGGTGGTTCTAATTCCAGCTTCCAGGGCCACCAAAATAATCAGGGTGGATATAATCAAGGTAGCCAGGGTGGTTGCAATCAGCAATCTGGCCAGGGGGGTCAGCAGCAGCAATCCGGATATCAAAGTCATCCAAAGCAGTTGAACAGCGGGCAGTATCACGTTTTCACCACAAGTTTGTGCAAGCGGGACCAGAAGCTTCACAAGAGGGCTGTGAACGCCGTTGAGCCGGCAGTTCCCCAATACTTGCGATGGTCTAAGCAATCCATTATGTGGAGCCGGGAGGATCACCCGCCCTGGGTTGATAATCCGGGTCACTTAGCTTTGGTGGTGGCACGTCAAGTTGGTGGATACAAGTTCACTAAGGTACTCATGGATGGAGGTAGCAGTATTAATATCTTTTATTATGAGACTTTCCATTGCATGGGGTTAACTGACAAAAATCTTAAGACATCCAATACTGTTTTCCATGGAGTGGTGCCCGGTAAGTCGGCATACCGGGTTGGCAAGATTGAACTGGAAGTAGCCTTTGGAGATGAGCATGACTCCAGGGCTGAGCTTTTGAAGTGGTCAAGATCAGAAGCCCGTACCACGCTCTGTTTGGATGGCCGGCTTATGCCAAGTTCATGGCATGGCCGTGTTATGTTTATCTGCAGCTCAAGATGCCGGGTTACAAAGGGACCATCACAATACATGGAAGTCGAAAGATAGCCTTCGAGTGTGAAGAAGGCGACGCTGCTTATGCTGAGTCAGTCTGTGCAGCAAAAGAGTTGAAGTTTTAAATCGGCCGATGACACCAAGCTCGCTGACTTTGTTCCTGGCGATTCATCCAAGCAGTTCAGTATCAGTGCTAATATGGATCCTAAATAGGAAAGCGTGCTCATCGAGTTCATCCGTGAGAACCGGGACATCTTTGCATGGAAACCTTCTGACATGCCGGGTGTATCAAGGGAACTCGCTGAGCAGACTCTCAATATTGATCCGAAATTTAAGCCGGTCAAGCAATTCCTTCGTCGCTTCAATGAGGAGAGGCGTAAGGCTATTGGCAAAGAGGTGGCCCGGCTCTTGGCAGCAGGGTTCATTATTGAAGTCTTTCATCCGGAGTGGTTGGCTAATCCGGTGTTGGTGCTCAAGAAGAATGGCACTTGGCGCATGCGTGTGGATTACAAGGACTTAAACAAGGCTTGTCCGGCTGATCCTTTTGCTCTCCCTCGTGTTGATCAAATCATTGATGCTACGATGGGATGTGAGCATTTGAGTTTTTTGGATGCTTACTCTGGTTATCATCAGGTCAAGATGGCAGTTAAGGACCAGGAGAAAACAACTTTTATTACACCCTTTGGAGCCTTCTGCTATGTATCTATGCCTTTTGGGCTCAAGAGTGCCCAGGCGACTTACCAGGGCTGTGTGCAGAATTGTCTTCACAATCAGACTGGGTGCAATGTTCATGCCTATGTGGATGATATTGTGGTAAAATCCAGAGAGAAGGAAACTTTGATAGCTGATTTGAAGGAGACCCTTGATAATCTCCGGGTATACAATATGATGCTTAACCCGGAAAAATGTGTCTTTGGTGTGCCAACAGGCAAGCTTTTGGGATTTTTGGTTTCTAACAGAGGCATTGAAGCTAACCCGGAGAAGATCAAGGCCATCACCTTTTTTGGCAAAACCAAAGTGTATCAATGATGTTCAGCGTCTGGCGGGTCGCATTGCTACTTTAAGCCGGTTCGTAAGCCGGTTAGGTGAGAAGGCCATACCGCTGTATCAGATGATGAAGAAAACAGATGACTTCGTCTGGAGTGATGATGCGAACGACGCGTTTGAAGACTTGAAGAGGCAGCTCGCTGAGCCGCCAGTCCTCCCTGCTCCCGTTGACAAGGAGCCGTTGTTGCTCTATGTGGCTGCTAATGCCCGGGCTGTTAGTGTGGTTATTGTGGTGGAACGGAAGGAGGGAGGCAAGGAAGATCTAGTTCAGCGGCTGATTTATTATATCAGTGAGGTACTCATTGAGTCTAAGAAGAGATATCCACATTGGCAGAAGCTTGTTTATGGGGTGTTCATGGCCAGCCAAAAGCTTAAGCAATATTTACTGAGTCATCCCATCACTAAGGTCAGTTCTGCTCCTTTGGGAGATATTATTCAAAACAAAGAAGCCACAGGGCGAGTAGACAAGTGAGCTATCAAGCTTGGACCTCATGGTTTGAAGTATGTGCCTCACACCGCCATCAAATCTCAAGCATTGGTGGATTTCATCAACGACTAGACAGAGCTGCAGATGCCTGAGAAAAGCCAGATAACACATATTGGACTATTCACTTTGATGGGTCCAGGCAATTGGAGGGCTCGGGGCTGGAGTGGTCTTAGCTTCCCCTCGAGGTGAAATTTTTTGTTCTGGTAGCCAAGCTTTGGCCCGGCTTAAAGATGTTATAGCTCCGGCTCTCGTACATGATCTCTTCATCTCACTAATCCTCTGAGGCAGCACATAAAGCTTTCTCGGCACATCAAATAAAAGTCTCGGTGCTTGGTTTGATGGAGAAATTGTGGACAGTGCATGTTGTGTTCCAGTATAAAGCTGTTCCACCAGCGTGTAAACCGCCTTCAGCTTCACAAGCATATGTCTTGGTTGAGGTTGGTGCTCCTGGGTCCTGCATAGTAATCATGAATGAGTTAAAGGCAGTTCATATGATCAAGAAGGGTATTCAATATTTGCCAGTCATAAGGTGACTTACCAAAGATAGCTGAGACCATCTGAGACACATGGCGTTTTAAGCTGGAAAATTCAGTTGTCACCTCTTCAAGAGCCGCCTCTGCTTTTTCAACTCGTTGGGTCAAGGCAATCTTTTCTGCAGCCCAGTCATTTTTTTCTCAGTTTCAAAGCCGGCCTTTTGTTTTTCTGTTTCAGACACGCTGAATTCAAACTTTGAGTTCGCCCTCCGGGTCTTAGTCTCCTACAGCTCCAGGCGGTTCTTTAATTCAGACAGCTCCGATTCAAGTTGAGCAGTGGTAGTCTGTTCATACACCGGATCAAAGTCATACATCAATATCAGTTCAAAATATTAAGTCCCAAGCCTTTTGCAAGCAACAACACTTGGCACTTGAGGGCTAATGTCTACTGAAAGCTTATTTCTGTGGCGGCTTATGTGAATAAGTCCCAAGCATTTTGCAAGCAAGAGTACTTGACACTTGGGGACTAGTGTATATTGTTGTTAAAAACTACACAAGTAAGTATTGTCTTCTACACAAGATTATAAAGGACCGGCTCATTCATGCTGATTAAACCAGCCCTTCGGGGCTACGGATTCAGTATTAATCATTACAACAACATTTTAAGTTAGAGGACTTAAGAACAGATGTTTAAAGGATTTTCCCAAAGGATATTACTTATGCTCATGGTTCATCTAAGTCTACAACATATTCACCATAAACAGTAGACTTGGGGGCTGGCATAGTAGGCATAACTCAATCAAGGAAGAGTTCATACCTCAAACTTCTGGTGCACATGCTTCACCATATCTACTTCAAGCTCACGGCTGCTGTGCACTTGACTAAGATAACCAGAAAAAACTTTGCGAACACTCAATTGGGAGTAGGCAGCAACATTGAATCTGACTTTACGTTGTTCAATGTGTTCTTCCTTGGCAGAATGCTTAGCCAGCACAGTGGGCCTTCCCGGTTCTCTAAAGCCGGTGGCATTAATCACCAAATCCTCATCATGAGCATCATCCGTCTTCGGTGGACTAGAGACTTCAGGATTTAAAGACTCATCAATGGCTCGCTCCATAGGGGGGTCAGAAGTTTCCGGCGGGTCATCAAGAACCAGCTCAGATGATTGAGGGATGGAGATTTCAGGCACTGGGGTCTGCTGTTCTGGCTCATTGACCTTCGGGTCCTCAGCCGGTTTGTTCATCTTTGCTCTCTTGCTGGGCTTGGCTTTTCCGCTGCATGAGTCATGAAATCAGTATAAACATGAAACGATCAAAATGACTAAATGATAAGTAAATCGCTATTACCTAGGAGCGGTCTTGAAAGCCGGCATGTTGGATTGAATTGAGTCACCGGAAGAGGAATGAGACGTATCCTGATAATTTGAATCAGAAGAATTGAGCGGTTGACGAGTAAGACCCGCCAAAGGATAAAAAGAGTTTAAATTGGGGGTGACCTCGTTTCGACGCTTCCTTGGCGTGTTTGGTAAGCCGAAAGATAACTCTGCATCCTTGCTGGTCCGGGTCTGTCGCCGGTTTTCGAGCTGTTGTTGCTTCAAAAGAAAGTGAGGATCCAGATGAGCTAAGGGGTGTGAAAATCTTACTTTCCGGGTTACTCTTCGGATTTTTTGTCTTGGCAAAGGCTTAGTGTCGGAGGAAAGAATAGTTACCTCTTCTTCAACCACCTGGCTTGTTCCCGTGTCATCCTGATGATAGTCAGTGTCAATAAGATAGTTGAAAGAGGAGCCAAGATAATCAAGGGCTACCTTCGACTTAGAGGTGTCGTCCAGTTGAAGTAAATCGGAAGCGCTGGATTTTTTCCCTCTCTTCTTGTGGCCTTCTTGGCGGCTTTCTTAGTCTTCCTAGCTCTCTTCGCAGCCTCATGATCATACTCTTTCTTCCAGAAATCGTCATCAGCCTGTGAAAATCATCAAGGATGAGTTAAAACAAATACTCAAGGATGAAGGAAAAAAATGATTTGGCGGCTTACCGCTGGTGCCGGGTTAGACTTGCAGAAAGGGCTAAGACCCGCCTTGCTGCAGTCTACTAGACTTTCATGTAAGAGAGACTTGGTTATCTCATTGATGGCATCGTCAGTCAAGTCCTCCGAGCTGTGGCGCAGTGGATCTTTCTTGGGCCAGTATAATTACACATTAAGCCGTCCCGGCGACTTAGTGGAATCACCCGCCATGAAACCCAGCATCTAACTAAGTCAATGCCAGTTAGGTTGTTTCCCAACAGAGCCTTGACTATAGCAAAGGTAGGAGCGAGTTTCTTGCGTGCAGCGGCTGATAGCTTGTCAGGAAGAGGATGGTTTGATTCAAGGCGCGTGGCGCAAAAACCGGGCAGCTGATTCTCGTCAGCCGGAGAGGTGTCCTTGCAATAGAACCACGTCTGGTTCCAGTCCTTGGGGTGACTCAGCAGACAGACGTAAGGGAAGATAACATCCCTCCTGTGCTGAATAGAGATTCCCCCTAGCTCCAGACTGGGTCTGTTTGAATACTCATTCTGGTGGTTTAAGTAGAAGTACTCTCTGAATAAATCCACATTGGGCTCTTCTTGAAGGTAGACTTCACAGAACACTTGGAAGTTACAGATATTCGACACGAAATTGGATCCGATGTCTTGAGGATGAAGGTTGAAAAAGTGAAGAACATCTCTGAAGCACTTAGAGCCGGGCGGTGAGAAGCCTCGGTTCGTATGATCCGTAAAAATGATGACTTCGCCTTCCTTTGGTTGTGGCTTCTCTTCTTCCGGCTTGGGGGCGCGGTAAGACATGACAGACTTCTTCGACAGATAGCCGGTTTTCACAAAGTCTTGCAGAGTGTTTTGCGTGACGATGGAAGGAACCCAGTTGCAGGAAGTGGTTGTTTTGGGCGGCATTATGAAAGAGGAAGCCTAAAAAGAAAAAGAGCAAATTTGCCCGTTTAAAATTAAGCCAGATGGAAAGTATTACATCGCATATTCAAAATGGCGGCTTAGAAGGGGCCTAGTGGTATATGACTAGCTACAACAGGTTACATAAGCCGCCATGAGCAGTTTGATGTCTATCAGAAGAAAAATCTATTGAGCATGGAATTTAACTACAACCGGTGACATGAGCCGCCATGACTAAGTGGATCTATGAAGATGCAGTTTTTTGCTAAGTACCGTACAAACAGGTTTCACAGATTGCAGCTATTATTTTGGATCAGTGGCAGTTCAAAAAAAGGAAATAAATTAAGACCTAGAACCAGTGCAGGGGAGTTCATAAGCCCTAATGAGATCTATTTTCACAGGAAAAAGGGCCCACTGTTATTAAAGGAAAAGGCAAAACTCCTATCGTGCAATTTTTATGTTGCCTTCGGCTCAAAAGGTGCTATGGTTGAAGAACTACAACAAACTACGAAGAACACAAAAAAGTTCAGGAACACTAATGCGGATCTGGGGGACAGGAGAGCGAGTGCTTACAGATGCAGGTCAATTGCGGAGGAGCGCCGCTGTTTTCTGGTTCATTCAGGGTGATGCAGTGGCCAAGGACAAAGCTGACGGGTGCTTCGCGGCGGCGGCGGAGGTCGAGCGGCAGAGGGTCGCGCAAGGAGGAAGATGATGGAAAGGGGGAGAATGAAAAGAGATCGGCCGTGACTATTTATAAGGAGAAGGCTAGTAAGTGGGCACAAAAAATGAGGAGGCCAGAACATGGTTATCCAGCAGCCCACGCGCCTCGATTCTTAGGACGGTTATTAAGATAAAGATCTGTTAAAGGTATGTTGGATATTGTGTGACTTAATGGCAGGTGACGTCATGGCGGGTTATCACAAATCCAGAAGATGACGTCATGGCGGGTTATGAGTTCTTTCACCGATGAAGAAGAGAAGATTTTTTTCTAAGTATTGAAGATTGATATGAACCAGTTCAAATCAATCTGGGGCCTAATGTTGGGGATATAACTATTAGGTATGACCCACCCAAGAGGGGCCGGGTTATACCTATGGCGGTTCATCATATGAAGCCCAAGAAGACATTGAAGAGAGCAGTTTAGTCAAGGGCCCAAGGTCCGAAGGCGACTTAAGGCCCGTAAGGGTAAACCGCCATATATGTAAAGACTTGTACTGCAAGGCATGTAAAGATAGTCACCGAACACGTTCTATGAGCCCGCCAGGACTCCGTGAGCCGCTGGGTGTTGACCTGTGTATATAAAGGGACGACCCGGTGGCGGTTCAGGACAAGAAACAACAGATCAAAAGCTAGGTCAAGCGGATTCGCTCCCTAGTAATCGAGACATAAGCAATACCACCTCAAACATGATTAGGCCTTTATCTTCACCGCAAGGGGCCGAATCAGTATAAACTCATGTGTCCTTTGTCTCGTTTGACCCCTTTAAGCTAACCTAGAGGCGATGGCTCCATCACTACTTTCACGAGGACATCTGCCGTGACTATTCCATGACAGTTATGGTCTCTAAGTACCATACCTGAGCCTGCATTATCATCAAGGACTGAACCATCTGTTTAACTTTACTCAATGAAGGTTTGGCCTAGCCTACTCGCGCATATCACCTTGTTCATCCATATAGCTAGCAGAATGTTTCTTAACGCAGTTCCTGCTCACTAGAGCTTTTCCTTTGGTTGTATTTTTTAGTTATGATGAAGTCGATCGTAACCTCCTTCAGAGAGTAATTTCTGAAACGTCGCCAAGACAAAAAGAGGCCTCGACCTGATTACATCTTCCTCGGCCCCTAGGATTGTCCAAGCCTCCAAGCCATCACTCTAGAGGCTCAGACAAAGGCGGGATTGTTTTCTGAACCGTCAACGGCGAGATGGTGATTTTGCATTGGTTGACACCGCGGTGCATTTCCCACGAGAAAAAAGACAATGGTGGTGCATGGATGCATGGGAAGACTGCTACTCCCTCCGTAAACAAATATAAGACGCTTTAGAGACTTGACATGTACTCCCTCCATTCCAAAATAGATGACCAAACTTTGTACTAACTTTGTACTAAACTTAGTATAAAGTTGAGTCATCTATTCTGGAACGGAGGGAGTAGTAGCTACCAAATGTAACTGTTGACTGTTAATAGGGCTAAAGACCAGTTGAGCCAGAGAGAACAAAGGAAGCTATCGGGCGAAGAAGCAAAAGGCAAATAGAGGAGAAGGATCACAAACTGTTGGGGATATAACTATTGGTATGACCCACCCAGGAGGGGCCGGGTTGTACCTACGGCGACTCTTCGTATGAAGCCCATACGACATTGAAGATGGAGGTTTAGTTAAGGGCCCAAGGCCCAAAGGCGGCTTCAGGCCTGTAGAGATAGACCGCCATATATGTAAGATTTGTATTATAAGGCAAGTAAGGTAGTCACCGAGCCAGACACGTTGTCTATAAGCCGGCCGGGACTTCGTGAGCCGCTGGGCATCGATCTATGTATATAAAGGGACGACCCGACGGCGGTTTAGGGCAAGAAACAACAGATCAAAAGCTAGGTCAAGCGGATTCGCTCCCTGGTAATCAAGACATAAGCAATCCCACCCCAAACTGGATCGTAGGCTTTTACCTTCACCGCAAGGGGTCGAACCAGTATAAACTCCCGTTTCCTTTGTCTCATTTAACCCCTTTAAGCTTCCTAGTTGTGATGGCTCCAGACTAAGTGCTTCTGCTAGGACATCTGCCGTGATCTTTCCACAACAGTTGGCACCCACCATGGGGCCAGCGCACGATGGATTTGAGTTCTTAAAGGGCAGCTTCGAAGGGCTTAAGGGATACGCTGTGGGTTGGATGACCAAGAGTCGTCGCGACAAGCTCTACATCGACGAGGCAGGCTGGGGCCCCGAGGCCGGCTCAATTGAGTACGGGTACCGGGTCCCCTTCGACGGAAAACACGTCTTCATCGGCAAGATTGGTGAGCCGGGCCCTGAGCCGGACATCTGCACCGACATCATCGAGACGGCTCAGTGTGCGAGACCCGCCCGAGCTCAGCCCGCCGTGAAGCGTTCCTTCATGGGATGCATCCATGGAGGAGAATTTGATGAAGGATCTGCTGGCGGTGAGATGGCCATCTACTCTGATGGTGAGTCGTCCATGGGCGAGACTACTTTGTTGTATCAGTTGCAAGATGGTGGGCTTGGGGACTATTCCGATGGTGACAGTATTCTGGACCCTTTTGAGCCGCCGAACAGAGTCGGGATTTTCATGGCTGGTACCCAGCCTGGGCTAAATTCTTCAACTGCAGCGGCGATGACTTCCGGATCAGCAGTGGTGACGACAGCCGGGGCAGGAGTCTCTGTGCACCCATCGGCTCAGGTTTTGATGGCTCTAATGGATAAATTGACGACTCTATTAACAACCGTGGTTAACCCGGCGAATCAAGCTCAGCATGATGCGAAGGTGGCTCAGTTACGTAAGGAGATAACACAAGCTAAAGAAGACCTGGCGGTAGAGGATGTCAGGATGGCCGCAGAACGGGCTGCTTTGGATGCTCGGGCCCAACAGATTCAATCCGAGGCTTTTCAGCTTACGATGGATCAGAATGCGTCAAATGAGATCATGAGGAGAAGGCACCCGTCACATTTACCTACGGTTTATGAGCCTAGAAACCTCTTCCGCGCGCCTGGTGCAGGGCCCAGTAACCCACCGGAGATAAACCGGACTGCGGCGCCCGGTGCAGGAACGCCGGTTTAGCCACGCGTGATGGAACCCCCTCATCTGAATATTGCTCCGCCTCAACATGTATCAACGCCACCGGGTCACTTTTCTAATCCATTGGAGAACATGATTGCTGCGGCAGATTGGCAGCTCTTCCAGTTGATGGCGACTCTCCAACGGCGGTTGAAACACGGAGGGTCATATAACTTCTTCAGACAGCCTTGGCGCAGCAGGAGGCGTATTCTTACAGTCGAGACATGATTCACTCAACCCCTCGTCCAAGCCGGAGCCGGAGTAATAGCAGGCACATGGACTCACTGGCCGCTTGAAGCAATGTTTATCCGACAACTTCGATTGAGGCAGGCATGACCTCTAAGTCTACGGGTGTACCTTGTTTGGTGTCGGCTCTGTGTAATGAGTGTTTGCCCAAGGATTTCAAAGGACCTCGAAAGGTGCCTAATTATACAGTCGACTTACCCCCTGAGGCATGGATTGAAAGTTATGAGATGGCCATGGAGCTACTGGAGATCAGTGACGCTGCGTGTGCTAAGTATTTTACCATGATGCTGGATGGAACGGGCCGTACTTGGTTAAAGGGGTTGCCTGCCAACTCCATCGGGTCATGGGCAGAGTTGAAGGCCCGGTTTATTCAGAATTTTAAAGACACATGCAAACAACCCTTGTCGATTATGGACTTGACTAGTTGCAAGCAAGAGGAGGGTTCATACGTCTCCAACGTATCTACTTTTCCATACACTTGTGCCCTTGTTTTGGACTCTAACTTGCATGATTTGAATGAAACTAACCCGGAGTGACGCTGTTTTCAGCAGAACTGCCATGATGTTGTTTTATGTGTGTCGGTGTCAAAACCGGCGGATCTCGGGTAGGGGGTCTCGAACTGTGTGTCTAAGGCTAATGGTAACAGGAGACTGGGGACACGATGTTTACCTAGGTTCGGGCCCTCTCGATGGAGGTAATACCCTACTTCCTGCTTGATTGATCTTGATGATATGAGTATTACAAGAGTTGATCTACCACGAGATCAAAGAGGCTAAACCCTAGAAGCTAGCCTATGGTATGATTGTTCTTGTCCTACGGACTAAACCCTCCGGTTTATATAGACACCAGAGGGGGCTAGGGTTACATAGAGTCGGTTTACAGAGGAGGAGATCTACGTCCGAATCGCCAAGCTTGCCTTCCACACCAAGGAGAGTCCCATCCGAACACGGGACAAAGTCTTCTGTCTTGTATCTTCATAGTCCAACAGTCCGGCAAAAGTATATAGTCCGGCTGTCCGGATACCCCCTTATCCAGGACTCCCTCGGTAGCCCCTGAACCAGGCTTCAATGACGATGAGCCCGGCGCGTAGATTGTCTTCGGCATTGCGAGGTGGGTTCCATCTCCGAATATTCCAAAATTGATTCCGAACACAAGGACCGTGTCCAGCTCTGTAAGATAAATTCCATATACCACCGTAGAGAGAATAATAATCCATGAGTCCAATCTGCTGACAATTCTTCGAAAAGTGACATCACGCCAGGGTCCGGTTTTTATTCGAACCGTTTTTACAACTTGCTACCGCACACACCACGAGGCGGTTTCCTTGGCACGTCCTATCAGGGCAGAGATCGTGTCCCCCTTACTACGGGATTCTCATCAATACGGGCATGGGTAATCCAACCGTGCCTGTTGGGATGACCCCGTGTTTTTATGCAAGTCCCGAACAACCACGTTCGGGGACGCTTGATATTCTTCCCCCCTTTATAAAGGAGCCGAGGCCTACCCTTGTATCTCCATGCTTGCACATCTCGCGCCCTGAGTTCCAACACCCAAAGCTCGAGCCTAAGCAACCCGGATCTTCGATCATGTCCGGATCTGACCATCAAGGCCGATGGATGGCTTCCTCTGTCACAGAGGAGGATATTGCGAAGCTCAGGGGGGCTGGGTATTTGACCGCCGATGTCAAGCACAGGCTTCCTGCTCCCGAACAGGTTATCCCCGCTCCCGAGACCAACGAGAGCGTCGTATTCGTTTCCCACTTCCTCCGGGGATTAGGTCTTACTCTTGACCCCTTCGTGAGGGGGCTCATGTTATACTACGGGCTAGACTTCCACGATCTAGCTCCGGATTCCATCCTCCACATCTCATCATTTATCGTTGTGTGCGAAGCCTTACTCCACATCACCCCCACTTCGGCTTATGGCTCAAGACTTTCAATGTGAAGCCGAAGATGATTGAGGGGCGACACGCAGAGTGCGGAGGCGCCATAATAAGTAGGAACGTCGATGCCCCGTGGCCCGAAGGCTCCTTCCCGGAGGTATCTGATTTATGGCAATGGAGGTGGTTCTATGTCACAGCTCCTCGAGGCTCAAAGTGGGCGGCCGCGCCCGCCTTCCGCTCGGGCCCTCCACCTCAACTGGCATCGTGGGCCAACGTGGGACTAAACTTGGGGCCTGCGAACGATGTACCAATGCTATAAAGCCGCATTCGGGAGCTCCTCGAGAGGGACATTAGTCTTTTCAAAATAATCCAGGTAATGTTAGTTCGGCGGATCCTGCCGTGCAAATGTCGACCTCTCCGGATGTGGGAATTCAATCCAGAAGGTCCGCAAACCATCCAGCATTTCTTCGGCATGACGCCCGAAGGGATGTATAAGTTGTTCTTCGGACCACGAATAGAGTGTCCGGACACCACCGAGGATGCGGGCCTGAGCTGCAATCGCCTCGATACCCAAGTAAGTAACCCTATAACCGAACACCTTGCTTATATTTGTCATAGCATTGTTCTGAACACTGTCCACAACCAGGATTGGCTTAGTGAGGCGGAGAGGATCAGGTGTCCGGCCCTGCTTCCCGAAGGCTCGCCTGGCCCGGCAATGGCCAGGATTCTTGAATGGACACTAAGTCAGGTGCCACCAGAGAAATCCGAAGGGAAGAGCGGGGATGCCAAGAGTGGGCCTCACACATTGCGCATCGGAACCGGGGGAATTAGCTCCTCCATGGAGGAGGAGAATCGGGGAGGCGAATCTGGAGTTTCCTCCCCCCGCGGGAAGAAAAGGGCCGCCTCCGAAGACTTGGAGACGGGGGCGCCTAAACAAGGGAAGAGAACTTCACCAAAGGGCCCTGCCCCGAAGGGCGTCCTCACCGCACAGTGCCCGCAAACGGGCCAGCCCACCACCGAGCTGTAAGTTTAATTAAGCAAGGAACTTATTGCGTTTTCCTCTAAGAGTAATAACAGGGACCTGTTTTTGCAGTCCAGTCAGCAGTCCATCTCAACAGGGCTCGTCCTCGGGAGATCTTCTTCCGGAGATGATGGAGAGTGGAACCCCACCTGCTTCTCCGTCCCGTGAAGCTAGCGACCCTGAGGTATCGTCACAGAGGAGTCCAGACCCAATGGGGCCGGAAGCTAACACTTCGGCCGCCCCGAGCTCAGCGCGCTCGGCTCCCGTGGCGGACAACGAAAAGGGTCCGGGAGAATCCGGTGTCTGTCCGAACACGCTGACGGGCCTCCTGGAGTCAGCTGCTCTCTTGGAGGATCATCGTACACTAATGGGTACGGTGTTGGAGAAAAACTCCTCCTCCACAAGCGGGTTAAACGAAGCTTTCAAGAGCCTGCTCAAAGGCTTTGAGGTAAGCCACAAAAATACGCAGCTTTAGTTGTACCGCATGCGATACATGCACTCTGTATAGATAGTAGCCCCTGAGACTGTGGATGCTAGCCGATGGCGGCAAACGGAGGATCATACTCCCAGGTAATGACCGCACTTGTATTGATGTGCAGGTTGCTAAGGGTTCGGCTATAGACCAAGCCGCTGAATGTGCCGAATTGAGGCGGCAAATTGACGTGGTAGATGCCGACGTCACGCTTGTTAACAAGCGATTCGAGGAGTTGCAGAGTATGCTTTCCTATATCCACATCTATTTTGGGAAATTGCAAGAAGGTTGAAATATTAATGTGATGTGATGTAGTTGCAGGCGGAGCTGCTGCTGTTGAGGCCCTGAGGGCGGAGCTTGCCGTAGCCAAGGAACAAGCCCGGATTAGCAATGCGGCTGCTCTAAAGGCAGCCGAAGAGTTGAAAGCCGAACAGGCCGCTCGTCTCCGAAGCGAGGAGAAGATAGCCGAGATGGCAGTGGAGCTGAGGGACGCCGCCGGCCGGTATGAGCTTCTTGAAAAGGAGAATCAGACAAAGGCGGCCGACCTGAAGAAGGCGCTGGATTCGGCTAAGGAGACACACTCTCAGATTAGAGACGCGCGGGAGGAACTTCGACAAGCCAGAGAGATCGCGGCCGGAAATCCTTATTTTTTGTGGATGAAGTTTTTAGATCCAAAGTATGCTCTGTTGGATAAGCTATGGAGCGCCGTAGATGAGTATGCGGACTTGGCGAAGAGTGCGGCTGATGCGACCAAGTTATTCAAGGATCATGAAGATAACAAAATGGAGAGGCTGTTCTGGTCGCAATTTAGTGCTCCAGCGCGCTCCTTACCCTTGAGTGAGAAGATGGCTGCCATAGCCGAGCTCCATAGGCTGT
Organism: Aegilops bicornis; assembly: GCA_021605145.1. Classification (NCBI taxonomy): domain Eukaryota; kingdom Viridiplantae; phylum Streptophyta; class Magnoliopsida; order Poales; family Poaceae; genus Aegilops; species Aegilops bicornis. The sequence continues at coordinate 7,763,912 of CM038675.1, read as the reverse complement.
CCAGCCTTGCAATGAGGTCTGTAATAGACCATCTGTGGCCGAAGGAGCCGAAGCCGGACAGTTACTTTGGTTTGGTGCAATGATTATTTGGCGCCAGAGCGCAGATCGATGCCATGAAGAGATCGGCGTGCATAGAGGGTGCGCGGATGGCTTTTGCCTGTGTGAAAACATATTGGGCGGATATGGAGGCCACCAGCATTGCAACCCAGGGTCTGGCAGGAAGCCGAGACCCATCCGAGAACTATTTTGAGCAGGTCACAGAAGGTGCCCGTAGAATAGAAGCACAGTGCTCAAAGAATGTCATGTTTGAGTGACTATTCTATTAAATGTAAACAATTGTGTGTTTGATTATTGCCTGAAAGTATTATAATGTCTCCTGTGTGGCTGTTTATGTATGCATATAACGTGAAAGTTAGCAGTCGTTGGCTTCGGCCCCCACGCACATAATGCGGGGGTGTTCGAGAAAATATGCGTGAAAACACTTGATCCAACGTCTTGGTCCGTTTAGGAGGTGATCGCACGTCGAACCAGGCAACCGGACTATATAGCTGTAACACTTCTTCACTTAGCCATGGGAGTTTGAAAGGTGGGGCTACTATGTAGCCCCTGGTATTTCCGCGAGCGTCCGGATACGGTGCGCGTACTTGACCGGTAGACCAGTCCTTCGTTAATGCGGAGGAATCCTATAGATTCCGATTAGTCCTCGAGTGGTTGACCAGTCTCTCGCTGTATCATGACAGTCAGTTTTCGGCTTTCTCTACTGAGGTGCTCATCCGGAATAACCAGGGCACAATCGCAGTAGTTCTCCTTTGGCCGCCTTAGCCGATAGAACGGAACGTAAGGCAGCAAACCCAGGAGCCGGGCTAACCCAACATTTGACCAAAGACATGATTCGGAGCTGATGCATATAAGGCCAAACTCGTGACGCCGAACACTCCCGAAGGTATTCGGACTTTATAACATATATTGGGCTGAATGACGCCCTTGACCCTGTGATTCTAGGTACGTGCCTTGATCTGTCGTGGCCAAAAGCCTATAACGCCAGTATCCCTTATAGGAATACCCATGGGACGTCGAGCAACAAGAGACAGTAAAAAAGGTTTACGCAGGGGCTTAATCTAAAGAGAAACCTATGGGCGGGGCCCTGCTGCACGTCTGCGCCTGGGTCTCCGTTGTGCCGTATCCTGGAAGGGTGTCGCACTGGTAGTGTCTGTAGAAATGAAACAAGAAAACGTGTGAAAAGTTAGTTATGCTCGAGAAATGTTCGAGATCCGGCCTTTTAATGAGGCAAGCCGAATTGTGGGCTTTTGTTACATGTTTGCAGCCCCTTGTATTATTGATGGGGACGCATGTACAGCCCCTGGCCCAGGTTTATCCGAGCCATTGTGAAAAATGGTATTTTGGACTCGTCTAATCGTGTCTGTGGTCTTGACGACCGGTCATGCGTTCTGGTGGGAGAGGCCGCCTAGAGTCCGGCAGCGGGAACTGCCGCATACTGCTCTGTGTTTTCGCTAACCGTGATGACGCCGCGTGGACCGGGCATCTTGAGTTTAAGGCACGCGTAGTTCGGTATTGCGTTAAACCAAGCGAAGGCCGTTCTTCCGAGCAATGCATGATAATCGCTGCTGAAGGGGGCGATGTTGAAGAGTAGGTTCTCGCTTTTGAAGTTGTAGGGAGAACCGAATGTCACCTCTAATACGAGGAAGCCCCAGCAGTGGGCTACTACGCCTGGAATCACTCCATTGAAGGTGGCGTTATTTTGACTTATTCTGGATGGGTCTACCCCATCTTGTGGATGGTGTCTTGATATATCAGATTAAGACTATTGCCGCCGTCCATTAGGATGCCGGTAAGATGGTATCCATCAATTATTGGGTCGAGAACCAAGGCAGCCGTTCCTCCGTGCCAGATACTGGCCGGGTAGTCCCTATGATCAAAAGTGATCGGGCAAATTGCCCAGGGATTGAATTGGGGGGCTACGAACTCTGTGTGAGTTTCGTGTACCATGTTTACCGTTTTGACTTCCGGTGGGAATTGTTTCTGGCCCCTGGTGTTCGGCTGGCAAGGCTCATCCTCGTCTTCGCTTGGTGTTTCCCTTCCCTTGTGTTCAGCATTTAACTTGCCGGCCTGCTTGAAAACCCAACATTCTCTATGGGTATGATTTGCAGGTTTGTCGGAAGTGCCATGGATTTGGCATAATCTTTCCAGGACTTTGTTTAGGCTGGATGGTTCCTCTTTACTGCCTTTAAATGGCTTCTTTCCTTGACCAGGTCGAGGGCCCTTGAATCCAGCGTTGACCGCTATGTTGTCCGGACTATCATTATTCCGACGTTTGTGCTGAGTGTGCCGTGGCTTCCCGTTGCCATCTTGGATTTCGGATGTGCCTGGGTCACTGGTGCCTCTATGGGCCAACCAGCTGTCCTCGCTCGCACAAAATCGGGTCATGAGGCTTGTTAAGGCTGCCATCGTTCTCGGCTTTTCTTGACCGAGGTGTCTGGCAAGCCACTCGTCTCGGATACTATGTTTGAAGGCCGCTAAGGCTTCGGCATCCGGACAGTCGACGATTTGATTCTTCTTAGTGAGGAATCTGTTCCAAAGTTTGCGGGCTGACTCTCCGGGATGCTGTATTATGTGACTTAAACCGTCAGCATCTGGAGGCCGGACATAGGTCCCTTGAAAGTTGGCCCTGAAAGCATCCTCAAGTTCCTCCCAACTTCCAATTCAGTTTTCGGGGAGGCTTTTCAGCCAATGACGAGCTGGTCCTTTTAACTTGAGGGGGAGGTATTTGATGGCGTGGAGGTCATCCCCACGAGACATGTGTATGTGAAGGATAAAATCCTCAATCCAGACCCCAGGGTCCGTCGTTCCGTCGTATGACTCTATATTCACGGGTTTGAATCCCTGTGGAAATTCATGATCCAGCACCTCGTCCGTGAAGCACAGGGGGTGTGCGGCCCCTCTGTATCTGGCCGTGTTGCGGCACGCTGCCGGCTGTTGTTGCTCCCGGTGTTGGTTCCGGACTGGTATTTGATCAATATGATCGTTGTGGTGGCCCTCATCCCGCGTCGGAGCATGTCCTCTGAACCCATAGATGGATCTGACCGCACTGGCCTTTTTGTCCAGGAGCTCTCGAAAATCGTGTGCGGTATCAGTGGCTGCTCTATCGCAACCATGAGGTGGTTGGTCCGGCTGAGTAGCCGTATTGTTTTTGGGTCGAACGGGTGCTGCGGCTTCATCGTCAAATTTGGGTAGAAGTTTGCGCTTTGGGTAGCTCTTTGTGTGGCGATTATCGCCACGTTTCCATTCGGTGTCCAGCACCTTATTCCATCTTCGGTTGAGCGTGTCCTGCGCGGCCTTAAGCCTTTGCTTCTGCTTCTTCAGGCTCCATGCTGTGGCCAGGAGTTTTCTGCGGAGGTTATCTTGTTCCGAATGTTCTTCTGGGATGATGAACGCATCGTCAACCGGGCTGTTCTCTTCTTTGGAGGTAGCATGATGAGTTCGGCCCTCTGAATTTATGTGATTGGGCGTCTGCTCCGGGCGGTGTTCGGCATGACCTGGTTTGTCCTGCTCCATCGCTGGGTCCCTATGGTCATTGTTGCCTTCGGAATCAACCGGAGTGTCATCCTGTTTTGGGTTGTTATCGCTATTTTTACTGTGACTGGACCTGAGGCGGCGCTTACGCCGTTGTTTTTGCTTTGGACCGGGGGGTTTATCCTCCGTTGTGTCCTTTTTGTCACCATTATCTTCTTTGGGGGTGTCCACCATGTAGACGTCGTATGATGAAGTGGCTTTCCAGCGCCCCATGGGCGGTGATTCCAGATCATCCCCTACATCGACGTCCATACCGTCGATGTTATTGGGGTCGGAGTCAAGCATGTCTGTTAGGTCATCGACAATGGCTATAAAGTGGGTGGTGGGTGGGTTGCGATTTTCTTCATCTTCCGTATCCCACACGGGCCGGACATAGTTCAGCCAGGGGTCTCCTGACAGAGAGAGAGACCTTAATGAATTTAGCACATCTCCGAAGGGTGAGTGCTGAAGGATATCTGCGGCGGCGAACTCTATGACTGGATCCCAATTAGATTTGATGGGCACGGACGCGCGCGGTCCGGAACACACTACGGGAGATGAGTCCGGGGGTCTGGAGGTACAGACTTCCTGAGGAGAGGAGTCTGTCTTCGGCTCCAACGCCGATGAGCGTGTGACCTTCGGGGCGGGGTCCATCCACCCGTCCTCGGGAGGCACGACCTGCTCTGGAACGAAGTCCGGAGCTGTTGTAGGTCCGATGTTCCGAATACTGTCCGACTGCCGATCTAGGTCATGCACGTCGTGATTGTTCGGCGCTCCTGAAACGGGCCCGAATCCGTCGAAGGTCAAGTCTCCGCGGATGTCCGCCGTGTAGTTTAGGTTTCCAAACCTAATCTGATGGCCGGAGGCGTAGCTATCGATCTGCTCCAGATGGCCAAGCGAGTTGGCCCGCAATGCGAAGCCGCCGAACATGAAGATCTGTCCGGGGAGAAAAGTCTCACCCAGGACAACATGGTTGAAGGTTGGAGAAGCCATCTAGCCTTGCAGCGATGACACAGAGGAACTCTCAATGAAAGCACCAATGTCCGTGTCAAAACCGGCGGATCTCGGGTAGAAGGTCCCGAACTGTGCATCTAAGGATAATGGTAACAGGAGACTTGGGACTGATAACCCACAAGTGTAGGGGATCGCAACAGCTTTCGAGGGTAAAGTATTCAACCCAAATTTATTGATTCGACACAAGGGGAGCCAAAGAATATTCTTGAGTATTAGCAGTTGAGTTGTCAATTCAACCACACCTGGATAACTTAATATCTGCAGCAAGGTATTTAGTAGCAAAGTAGTATGATAGTAATGGTAACGGTAGCAACAGTAAAGATAAATGTTTTTGGGTTTTTGTAGTAGTTGTAACAGTAGCAACGGAAAAGTAAATAAGCGAAGAACAATATATGAAAAGCTCATAGGCAATGGATCAGTGATGGATAATTATGCCGGATGCGATTCCTCATGCAATAGTTATAACATAGGGTGATATAGAACTAGCTCCAATTCACCAATGTAATGTAGGCATGTATTCCGTAATAGTCATACATGCTTATGGAAAAGAACTTGCATGCCATCTTTTGTCCTACCCTCCTGTGGCAGCGGGGTCCTAGTGGAAACTAAGGGATATTAAGGCCTCCTTTTAATAGAGAACCGGACCAAAGCATTAACACATAGTGAATACATGAACTCCTCAAACTACGGTCATCACCGAGAAGTATCCCGATTATTGTCACTTGGGGTTGTCGGATCATAACACATAATAGGTGACTATAGACTTGCAAGATAGGATCAAGAACACACATATATTCATGAAAACATAATAGGTTTAGATCTGAAATCATGGCACTCGGGCCCTAGTGACAAGCATTAAGCATAGCAAAGTCATAGCAACATCAATCTCACAACATAGTGGATACTAGGGATCAAACCCTAACAAAACTAACTTGATTACATGGTAAATCTCATCCAACCCATCACCATCCAGCAAGCCTACGATGGAATTACTCACGCACGGTGGTGAGCACCATGAAATTGGTGATGGAGGATGGTTGATGATGACGACGGCGACGAATCCCCCTCTCCGGAGCCCCGAACGGACTCCAGATCAGCCCTCCCGGCAGAGATTAGGGCTTGGCGGCGGCTCCGTGTCGTAAAACGCGATGAAACTTTCTCTCTGATTTTTCTCTCCGCGAGACGGAAGATATAGAGTTGGAGTTGAGGTCGGTGGAGGTCCAGGGGGCCCACGAGATAGGAGGCCGCGCCCTAGGGGGCGCCCCCCTGTCTCGTGGACAGGCTGTGGGCCCCCTGGCATTAATTCTTTCGCCAAAAATTCTTACTAATTCCAAAAAGTGCCTCCATGGATTTCCAGGACATTCCGGGAACTTTTCTTTTCTACACATAAAACAACATCATGGTAGTTCTGCTGAAAACAGCGTCAGTAGGGGTTTGTTTCATTGAAATCATGCAAGTTAGAGTCCAAAACAAGGGCAAAAGTGTTTGGAAAAGTAGATACGTTGGAGACCTATCAACTCCCCCAAGCTTAAACCTTTGCTTGTCCTCAAGCAATTCAGTTGATAAACTGAAAGTGATAAAGAAAAACTTTTACAAACTCTGTTTGCTCTTGTTGTTGTAACATGAAAAGCCAACATTCAAGTTTCAGCAAAAATTATGAACTAACCATACTCACAATAACACATAGGTCTCACAATTACTCACATCAATAGCATAATCAGCTAGCGAGCCATAATAATAAAACTCGGATGACAACACTTTCTCAAAATAATCATAACATGATATAACAAAATGGTATCTCGCTAGCCCTTTCTGAAACCGCAAAACATAAATGCAGAGCACCTTTAAAGATCAAGGATTGACTAAACATTGTAATTCATGGTAAAAGAGATCCAGTCAAGTCATACCCAATACAAACCAGTAATAATGAATGCAAATGACAGTGTGCTCTCCAGCGGGTGCTTTTAATGAGAAGGGTGATGACTCAACATAAAAAGTAAATAGATAGGCCCTTCGCAGAGGGAAGCAGGGATTTGTAGAGGTGCCAGAGCTCGAATTTGAAATAGAGATTGAATAACATTTTGAGTGGCATACTTTTGCTGTCAACGCAACATCTAAGAGATGGCTGTATCTTCCATACTAAATGCATTATAGGCAGTTCCCAAACAGAATGGTAAAGGTTTATACTCCCCCAACCACCAACAAGCATCAATCCATGGCTTGCTCGAAACAACGAAAGTGCCTCCAACATACAACAGCCCTGGGGAGTTTTGTTTAATTATTTTGATTTGCTTTGATCTTTTTGGATCATGAGACTGGGCATCCCGTTAATCGCCCTTTCTCGTGAATGAGGAGTGGAGTCCACTCCTCTTGAGAATAACCCACCTAGCATGGAAGATATAGGCAGCCCTACTTGTAACATGAGCTGCTCGAGCATACAAAACAGAATTTCATTTGAAGGTTTGGAGTTTGGCACATACAAATTTACTTGGAACGGCAGGTAGATACCGCATATAGGCAGGTATAGCGGACTCATATGGAACAACTTTGGGGTTTAAGGAGTTTGGATGCACAAGCAGTATTCCCGCTTAGTACAGGTGAAAGCTAGCAAAAGACTGGGAAGCGACCAACTGAGAGAGCGACAACAGTCATAAGCATGCATTAAAATTAATTCACACCGAGTACAAGCATGAGTAGGATATAATCCACCATGAACATAAATATCGTGAAGGCTATGTTGATTTGATTCAACTACATGCGTGAACATGTGCCAAGTCGAGTCACTCAATTCATTCAAAGGAGGATGCCATCCCATCATATCACATCATAATCATTCTAATAGCATGTTGGCACGCAAGGTAAACCATTATAACTCATAACTAATCCAGCACGACACTGGTAACTATAATCTCTAAATGTCATTGCAAATATGTTTACTTTATAATAGCTGACTCAGGAACGAGAACTCATCATATTTACAAAAACAAGAGAGGTCGAGTTCATACCAGCTTTTCTCATCCCATTAAGTCCATCATATATCGGCATTATTGCCTTTCACTTGCACGATCGAACGATGTGTATAATAATAAGAGTGTACGTGCATTGGACTAAGCTGAAATCTGCAAGCATTCAACTCAAGAGATAAGACAAGTAATATGGGCTCTAAATTAAATAAACAATCATGCATATAAGAGCCACTAAGCATTTTCAATATGATCTTCTCGACCCCTAAAGGAAAGAAAAGAAAATAAAACTATTTACACGGGAAAGCTCGCAACAAATAAGAAGAAGAACTAGAAATCTTTTTGGGTTTTCATTTAAATTCTACTACAGGCAAGGGAATTAAACTAACTAATTTTTTTGGTTTTTCTCAAGGTTTATCAAACACACAAGAAGAAAACTAGAAAAAGAAATTTAAACTAGCAAGGATAATACAATGAAAGAGTATGAGCACCGACGACTAGTGTGTGAACATGAATGTAAAGTCGGTGAGAAATACGTACTCCCCCAAGCTTAGGCTTTTGGCCTAAGTCGGTTTAATGCCAAGGACCGCCGCTACTCTCCCCGGTGTAATGAGAGGTGTAATCAGGATACCACTTGCTGGTCATCTCCGGATCCCACTAGACAGATGATGCACGATAAGGATCCAGTTCAGGTTCCGGCTCAGGTTCAGGTTCTGGAGTAAAATCTTGGGCTCGATGATTGTTCACCGCTTCCGGTGTGACGAGAAATTTTTCTGCAAGCAAATCAAACAACAGAGGCGCAGGCAAAATAATAATCTCGAAGTGTTTCTTATTGAATCTAAGTTTATCCAAGAGCATCCAATCTTCGTTGTCGACAATAAACTAATGTGCTACCATGCTCTTGTAATCTAAAATGTGAGAAGGCAATGTTGTCTCCTCTTCCTCATGGTGCCTAATGGGTATCTGAAAATGTTTAGCAAGACGTGAAGCATAGATACATCCAAATATGGGGCCTCTTGTACGATTAAGGGCTAGCCGTTTAGCAATGACGGCACCCATATTAAAACTATTGTCTCCAAGCAAAGCATGTTGAAGAATGATAATATCAGGAACACTCAAGTTTCCACTATTCCCATGACCAATCAAGCATCTACTAGCAAATATGGCAAAGTAGCGTAAAAAAGGAAAGTGTATGCTGGAGACTTTTGCTTCGGAACCCTTCTTTGGCTCCTCTACAGCGATAGTATTAACAAAGCCAGCCACATCTTCACGATGGGGTTCCTCTAATTCTCCCTCATAAGGTATCCTACATACCGCACAAAAATGACGTAAAGACATTTCTTTGAACTCATCATATAAGTGAAATGATACTGCAGGAGGTGACTTAGGATAAAAATAAAAGTTTTGCACGAAAGTATTGGTGAGTAAGAGATACTGATCGATTTGGTCGTTGATGAAACCGGTGAGGCCTGCAGTCTTGGTTAAAGCATAAAAATCTTCATAAATTCCAGCCTCTTTCAAGAAATCATCACATGGCCCTTCACACGGTCGTACTTCTGTTAAGCGAGAAAGATTATACTTGGCTTTTTCCTTCTCTTTAGCTTGTTTTTCCTGAGAGCCTTGGCTAGAAGAGCCCCTCAAAAGTCTCCTTAACATTCTCTGAAAATTTCCGAAATTTTTAGTAACTTCAAAATAAAAGTGCATAAAACTAAACAAGATTGATAGCAACTACTCCTACAAGTGCATAGAGCCCATATCATGCATTGGAATTGCTTGGGACCTCAAAATTTTAACATGCAAGCTCAAGAACATGGTCACCTAAACAACAAAAATCTGCAATGAATAAAGCACTAGAAGAAAAACTAATTGGACCAATGGAGGAGTCACATACCAAGAAAAAAATCCCCCAAAGCAGTTTCGTGAATGGAGCTTTGAGCTAAGAGATCGAAAATCGCAGCAAAAAGAGCTAGAACTCGTGTTTGAGCTGGATGGGGATTTTTTTTGGGTAGAAGATGAAGTGTGTGGGTGCTGGCATAAGTGGAGGAGAGCCACCAGGGGCCCACGAGACAGGGGGCGCGCCATACAGGGGGGGCGCCCTCCTCTCTCGTGGTCTGGTGCTTGCCCCTCCTGCAGTGTTTTCAGTGCCTAAAATCGTCAAATTTTTTCCAGAAAAAATCATACTAAATTTGCAGGGCATTTGGAGCACTTTTATTTTCGGACTATTTTTTAATGCATGGATAATTCAGGAAACAGACTGATAATACTATTTTTGCTTTATTTATTCTAAATAACAGAAGGTAAAAAGAGGGTACAGAAGGTTGTGCCTTCTAGTTTCATCCATCTCGTGATCATCAAAATGAACCCGCTAACAAGGTTGATCAAGTCTTGTTAACAAACTCATTCCGAATAACACGGAACCGGAGAAATTTTGAATAACACTAAGTTACCTCAACGGGGATATGAAAATCCCCAACAATAAGAATATCCGATTTTTTCTTGACAGTAGGGAGAGGAAATTCGAAACCTCCAAAAAGGATAGTTGGAACTTTTTCAATAGAATTGATGCTATGAACTTGAGATTGTTTCCTCGGAAAGTGTACCTTATGCTCATTGCCATTAACATGAAAGGTGACATTGCCTTTTTTGCAATCAATAACGGCCCCTGCAGTATTAAGAAAAGGTCTACCAAGGATAATAGACATACTATCGTCCTCGGGAATATCAAGAATAACAAAGTTCGTTAAGATAGTGACATTTGTAACCACAACAGGCACATCCTCACAAATACCGACAGGTATAGCAGTTGATTTATCAGCCATTTGCAAAGATATTTCAATAGGTGTCAACTTATTCAATCAAGTCTACGATATTAAGAGAGAGGCATAACACTAACACCGGCTCCAAGATCACATAAAGCAGTTCTAACATAATTTATTTTAATGGAGCATGGTATAGTTGGAACACCCGGATCTCCAAGTTTCTTTGGTATTCCACCCTTAAAAGTGTAATTAGCAAGCATGGTGGAAATTTCAGCTTCCGGTATCTTTCTTTTATTTGTGATGATATCCTTCATATACTTAGCATAAGGATTTACTTTAAGCATATCAGTTAAGCGCATACGTAAGAAAATAGGTCTAATCATTTCAGCAAAGCGCTCAAAATCCTCATCATCCTTTGACTTGGATGGTTTAGGAGGAAAGGGCATGGGTTTCTGAACCCATGGTTCTCTTTCTTTACCGTGCTTTCTAGCAACAAAATCTCTCTTATCATAACGTTGGTTTCTTGATTGTGGGTTATCAAGATCAACAGCAGGTTCAATCTCTACATCATTGCTTTTGCTAGGTTGAGCATCAACATGAACATTATCATTAACATTATCACTAGGTTCATGTTCATCACCTGACTGTGTTTCAAAGATCGTAGATAGAAATATCATTGGGATTCTCAGGTGTGTCTACAGTAGGTTCACTAGAAGCATGCAACGTTCTATCGTTTTTCTTTTTCTTCTTCTTAGAAGAACTAGGTGCCTCTAAATTATTTCTCTGAGAATCTTGCTCGATTCTCTTAGGGTGGCCTTCAGGATACAAAGGTTCCTGAGTCATTCTACCAGTTCTAGTAGCCACTCTAATGGCAAAGTCGTTTTTATTATTCAATTCATCAAGCAAATCATTTTGAGCTTTCAAGATTTGCTCAGCTTGAGTAGCAACCATAGAAGCATATTTGCTAACGGTGAAGTTCATCTTTAACTCTAGCCAGATTATCACCTACGCGTCCTATCTCGGAAGCATTATTCTTTAACTCTCTACCAACATAAGCATTAAAACTTTCTTGTCTAGCCATAAAGTCATCAAATTCATCTAAGCATGGGCTATGAAATTTAGTAGAGGGTATTTCAACTTCATCATATCTATAGAGAGAATTTACCTTTACTAACTGTGTCGGGTTATCAAGACAATGTGGTTCTTCAGGCGGTAAATTAAGACCATGTATTTCTTCAATAGGTGGTAAATTCTTAACATCTTCAGCTTTAATACCTTTTTCTTTCATTGATTTCTTTGCCTCTTGCATATCTTCAGGACTGAGAAATAAAACACCTCTTTTCTTCGGAGTGGGTTTAGGAATAGGCTCAGGAGTTGGCTCAATTGGTTCAGGAATTACTTCAGGAACTGGCTCGGGAAGAGTCCAATTATTTTCGTTAGTCAACATATTATTCAATAATATTTCAGCTTCCTCGACTGTTCTTTCCCTCAAAACACAACCAGCACAACTATCCAAGTAGTCCTTGGAAGCATCGGTTGGTCCATTATAAAAGATATCAAGTATTTCATTTTTTCTCAAGAGGATGATCAGGCAAAGCATTAAGTAACCGGAGAAGCCTCCCCCAAGCTTGTGGGAGACTCTCTTCTTTGATTTGCACAAAATTATATATTTCCCATAAGGAAGCTTGTTTCTTATGAGCAGGGAAATATTTAGCAGAGAAGTAATAAATCATATCATGGGGACTACGCACACAACCAGGAGCAAGAGAATTATACCAAGTCTTAGCATCACCCTTTAATGAGAACGGAAATATCTTAAGGATGTATAAATAGCGAGACTTCTCATCACGAGTGAACAGGGTAGCTATATCATTCAACTTGGTAAGATGTGCCACAACAGTTCCTTACCTCCCCTCGTAGTTGAGGGCAAAATCTTGGTCTTAGCGTCTTTCAAGTTCTTCATAGTGATCAACAGATATAAATCCCAAGTGACTCAGAGAATAGAGCTATGCTCCCAAGAACGGGCGCCGTAAATTAGTCTTGATAACCCACAAGTGTAGGGGATCGCAACAGCTTTCGAGGGTAAAGTATTCAACCCAAATTTATTGATTCGACACAAGGGGAGCCAAAGAATATTCTTGAGTGTTATCAGTTGAGTTGTCAATTCAACCAAACCTGGACAAATACTTTGTTGCAGATACTAAGTTATCTAGGTGTGGTTGAATTGACAACTCAACTGATAATACTCAAGAATATTCTTTGGCTCCCCTTGTGTCGAATCAATAAATTTGGGTTGAATACTTTACCCTCGAAAGCTGTTGCGATTGTTGGGGAACGTAGCAGAAATTCAAAATTTTCCTACGTATCACCAAGATCTATCTATGGAGAGACTAGCAACGAGGGGAAGGAGAGTGCATCTACATACCCTTGTAGATCGCTAAGCGGAAGCGTTCAAGTGAACGGGGTTGATGGAGTCGTACTGCCGTGATTCAGATCACCGATGACCCTAGTGCCGAACGGACGGCACCTCCGCTGTTCAACACACGTACAGCCCGGTGACGCCTCCCACGCCTTGATCCAGCGAGGAGAGAGGGAGAGGTTGAGGAAGACTCCATCCAACAGCAGCACAACGGGCGTGGTGGTGGTGGAGGAGCGTGGCAATCCTGCAGGCTTCGCCAAGCACTACGGAGGAGAAGGAGGTGTTGGAGAGGGAGAGAGGCGCCAGGCTCAGGTGCTGCTGCCCCCTCCCTCCCCCCTTTATATAGGTGCCAAGGAGGGGAGGGCGCAGCCTTGCCCCCTCCTCCAAGGGAGGGTGCGGCCAAGAGGGGAAGGAGTCCATCCTCCCAAGGCACCTCGGAGGTGCCTTCCCCTCTATGGACTCTTCCTCTCCAAGTGTTTCATGCGCATGGGCCTCTTGGGGCTGGTTCCCTTTGGCCCATGCAGGCCTAGGCGCACCACCTAGGGCCCATGTGGCCCCCGGGGCAGGTGGCCCCACCCGGTGGGCCCCCGGGACCCCTCCGGTGGTCCCGGGACAATACCGATATCACCGAAACTTGTCCCGATGGCCGAAACAGCACTTCCTATATATAATTCTTTACCTCCGGACCATTCCGGAACTCCTCGTGACGTCCAGGATCTCATCCGGACTCGAACAACATTCGGTAACCACATACAAGCTTCCTATATAACCCTAGCGCCATCGAACCTTATGTGTAGACCCTACGGGTTCGGGAGACAAGCGCACATGACCGAGACGTTCTCCGGTCAATAACCAACAGCGGGATCTGGATACCCATGTTGGCTCCCACATGTTCCACGATGATCTCATCGGATGAACCACGATGTCAAGGACTCGATCAATCCCGTATTCAATTCCCTTTGTCTAGCGGTATTGTACTTGCCCGAGATTCGATCATCGGTATCCCGATACCTTGTTCAATCTCGTTACGGCAAGTCTCTTTACTCGTTCCGTAACACATCATCCCGTGATCAACTCCTTAATCACACTGTGCACATTATGATGATGTCCTACCGAGTGGGCCCAGAGATACCTCTCCGTCACACGGAGTGACAAATCCCAGTCTCGATTCGCCAACCCAATGTACACTTTTGGAGATACCTGTAGTGCACCTTTATAGTCACCCAGTTTCGTTGTGACGTTTGATACACCCAAAGCATTCCTACGGTATCCGGGAGTTGCACAATCTCATGGTATAAGGAAAAGATACTTGACATTAGAAAAGCTTTAGCATACGAACTACGATCTTTGTGCTAGGCTTAGGATTGGGTCTTGTCCATCACATCATTCTCCTAATGATGTGATCCCGTTATCAATGACATCCAATGTCCATGGTCAGGAAATCGTAACCATCTATTGATCAACGAGCTAGTCAACTAGAGGCTTACTAGGGACATGGTGTTGTCTATGTATCCACACATGTATCTGAAGTTTCCTATCAATACAATTATAGCATGGATAATAAACGATTATCATGAACAAGGAAATATAATAATAACTAATTTATTATTGCCTCTAGGGCATATTTCCAACAGTCTCCCACTTGCACTAGAGTCAATAATCTAGTTCACATCGCCATGTGATCACTGATAGGTCACATCGCCATGTGACCAACATCCAAAGAGTCTACTAGTGTCTTAAACTAGTTCACATCACCATGTGATTAAGACTCAATGAGTTCTGAGGTTTGATCATGTTTTGCTTGTGAGAGAGGTTTTAGTCAACGGGTTTTAGTCAACGGGTCTGAACCTTTCAGATCCGTGTGCTATGCAATTCTCTTATGTCATATTGTAAATGCTGCTTCCACGCTCCACTTGGATCTATTCCAAACGGTTGCTCCACTATACGTATCCGGTTTGCTACTCAGAGTCACTCGGATAGGTGTTAAAGCTTGCATCGATGTAACCCTTATGCCGAACTCTTTATCACCTCCATAATCGAGAAACATGTCCTTATTTACTCCAAGGACAATTTTGACCGCTGTCCAATGATCCATTCCTGGATCATTCTTGTACCCTCGACCGACTCATGGCATGGCACACTTCCGGTGCGGTACACAAAGATAGCATCTTGTAGAGCCTATGTCTAAGGCATAGGGACAATCTTCGCCCTTTCTCTACGTTACTGCCGTGGTCGAGCTTTAAGTCTTAACTTCATACCTTACAATTCAGCTAAGAACTCCTTCTTTGGTCGATCCATCTTGAACACCTTCAAGATCATGTCAAGGTACATGCTCATTTGAAAGTATTATTAAACATTTTGATCTATCTTATAGATCTTGATGCTTATTGTTCAAGTAGCCTAATCCAGGTTTTCTATTTGAAAAACACCTTTCAAATAACCCTATATGCTTTACGTAGAAAATTCTCGTCATTTCGATCATCAATATGTCAACAACATATACTCATCAGAAATTCTATAGTGCTCCCACTTACTTCTTTGGAAATACAAGTTTCTCATAAACTTTGTATAAACCCAAAATCTTTGATCATCTCATCAAAGCGCACATTCCAACTCCGAGATGCTTACTCCAGTCCTTAGAAAGGATCGCTGGAGCCAACATACCTTTTAGCATCCTTAGGATCGACAAAACTTTCTGATTGTATCACATACAACCTTTCCTTACGAAAACTGGTAAGGAAACTCATTTTGACATCCATCTGCCAGATTTCATAAATGCAGCTTATGCTAACATGATTCCGACGGACTTAAGCATCGCTACGGATGAGAAAATCTCATCGTAGTCAACTCCTTGAACTTGTGAAAAACTCTTCGCCACAAGTCGAGCTTCATAGACGGTGACATTACCGTCCATGTCCGTCTTCTTCTTAAAGATCCATTTATCTCAATGGCTTGCCGATCATCGGGCAAGTCCACCAAAGTCCATGCTTTGTTCTGATATATGGATACTATCTCGGATTTCATGGCTTCTAACCATTTGTCGGAATTTGGGCCCACCATCGCTTCTCCATAGCTCGTAGGTTCATTGTTGTCTAGCAACATGACCTTCAAGACAGGATCACCGTACCACTCGATGCGACGCTGCGTTCTTGTCGCCCCACGAGGTTCGGTAGTGACTTGATCCAAGCTTCATGATCAATATCATAAGCTTCTACTTCAATTGGTGTAGGTGCCACGGAACAACTTCCCGTGCCCTACTACACACTAGTTGAAGTGACGGTTCAATAACCTCATCAAGTCTCCACCATCCTCCCACTCAACTTTTCGAGACAAACTTTTCCTCGAGAAAGGACCCGATTCAAGAAACAATCCCTATTGCTTTCGGATCTGAATTAGGAGGTTTACCCAACTGTTTTGGGTGTCCTATGAAGATGTATTTTATCCGCTTTGGGTTCGAGCTTATCAACCTGAAACTTTTCCACATAAGCGCCGCAGCCCCAAATTTTAAGAAATGACAGCTTAGGTTTCTCTAAACCATAGTTCTTACGGTGTCATCTCAACGGAATTACGTGGTACCCTATTAAAGTGAGTGCGGTTGTCTCTAATGCCTAACCCATGAACGATAGTGGTAATTCGATAAGAGACATCATGGTACGCACCATATCCAATAGGGTGCAACTATGATGTTCGGACACACCATCACACTATGGTGTTCCAGCGGTATTAATTGTGAAACAATTTGCACAATGTCTTAATTGTGTACCAAACTCGCAACTCAGATATTCATCTCTATGATCACATCACAGACATTTTATCCTCTTGTCACGAAGATCTTCAACTTCACTCTGAAATTACTTGAACCTTTCAATAATTCAGACTTGTGTTTCATCAAGTAAATATACTCAACATCTACTCAAATCATCTGTGAAGTAAGAACATAACGATATTCATCAGATGCCTCAAAGACTCATTGGACTGCACACATCAAAATGTGTTACCTCCAACAAGTTGCTATCTTGTTCCATCTTCTTTGAAACCGAGGCTTTTCACCATCTTGCCCATGTGGTATGATTTGCATATCTCAAGTGATTCAAAATCATGCAAGTGCAAACGATCCATCTGCATGGAGTTTCTTCATGCGTATACACCAATAGACATGGTTCGCATGTCTCAAACTTTTCAAAACGAGTGAGTCCAAAGATCCATCAACATGGAGCTTCTTCATGCGTATACACCAATAGACATGGTTCGCATGTCTCAAACTTTTCAAAAACGAGTGAGTCCAAAAGATCCATCAACATGGAGCTTCTTCATGCTTTATGACTTACATGGCAGTGCCACAAGTAAGTGGTACTATCATTACTATCTTATATCTTTTGGCATGAAAATGCGTATCACTACGATCGAGATTCAATAGACCATTCATTTAGGTGCAAGACCATTGAAGGTATTATTCAAATAAATAGAGTAACCATTATTCTCCTTAAATGAATAATCAGATATTGCGATAGACATGATCCAATCATGTCTATGCTCAACGTAAACACCAAATAACAATTATTTAGGTTTAACATCAATCTCGATGGTAGAGGGAGCTTGCGATGCTTGATTACATCAACCTTGGAAACACTTCCAACACATATCGTCAGCTCACCTTTAGCTAGTCTCCGCTTATTCCGTAGCTTTTATTTCGAAGTTACTAACACTTAGCAACCGAACCGGTATCTAATACCTGGTGCTACTAGGAGTACTAGTAAAGTACACATTAACATAATGTATATCCAATATACTTCTATCGACCTTGCCAGCCTTCTTATCTACCAAGTATCTAGGGTAATTCTGTTCCGATTGGTTGTTCCCCTTATTACGTAAGCACTTAGTCTCGGGTTTGGGTTCGACCTTGGGTTTCTTCACCGAGCAGCAACTTATTTGCCGCTTCATGAAGTGTCCCTTCTTGCCCTTGCCCTTCTTGAAACTAGTGGTTTCACCAACCATCAACAATTGATGCTCCTTCTTGATTTCTACTTTCATGTGTCAAACATCGCGAACACTTCAAGGATCATCATATCTATCCCTGATATGTTATAGTTCATCACGAAGCTCTAGTAGCTTGGTGGCAATGACTTTGGAGAAACATCACTATCTCATCTGGAAGATCAACTCCCACTCGATTCAAGTGATTGTTGTACTCAGACAATCTGAGCACAAGCTCAACGATTGAGCTTTTCTCCCTTAGTTTGCAGGCTAAGAAAATCGCCGGAGGTCTTATACCTCTTGACGGGCACGAGCCTGAAATCCCAATTTCAGCCCTCGAAACATCATATGTTCCGCGACGTTCAAAACGTCTTTGGTGCCTCAATTCTAAACCGCTTAACTGAACTATCACGTAGTTATCAAACGCAGTATGTCCGATGTTCGCAACATCCACAAACGACGCTTTGGGGTTCAGCATATCTTGAGCGGTGCATTAAGGACATAAGCTTTCTACTGTCCGCATAATCGCTACTTTCAACTTTCAACTATATTTTCTCTAGGAACATATCTAAACAGTGGAACTAAAGCGCGAGCTTTCGACATAATTTGCAAAGATCTTTTGACTATGTTCAGGATAATTAAGTTCATCTCATGAACTCCCACTCAGATAGACATCCCTCTGGTCATCTAAGTGATTACATGATCCGAGTCAACTAGGCCGTGTCCGATCATCACGTGAGACGGACTAGTCATCATCGGTGAACATCTTCATGTTGATCGTATCTACTATACGACTCATGCTCGACCTTTCGGTCTCTGTGTTCCGAGGCCATGTCTGTACATGCTAGGCTCGTCAAGTTAACCCCAAGTGTTTTTGCTGTGTAAATCTGTCTTACACCCGTTGTATGTGAACGTAAGAATCCATCACACCCGATCATCACGTGGTGCTTAGAAACGACGAACTGTAGCAACGGTGCACAGTCGGGGAGAACACTTCTTGAAATTTGTAAGGGATCATCTTATTTACTACCGTCGTTCTAAGTAAACAAGATGCATAAACATAATAAACATCACATGCAATTATATAGTAGTGACATGATATGGCCAATATCATATAGCTCCTCTTGATCTCCATCTTCGGGCTCCATGATCATCATTGTCACCGCATGACACCATGATCTCCATCATCATGATCTCCATCATCGTGTCTCCATGAAGTTGTCTCGCCAACTTATTACTTCTACTACTATGGCTACCGGTTAGCAATAAAGTAAAGTAATTACATGGCGTTGTTCAATGACACGCAGGTCATACAATAAATAAAGACAACTCCTATGGCTCCTGCCGTTGTCATACTCATCGACATGCAAGTCGTGAATCCTATTACAAGAACATGATCAATCTCATACATCACATATCATTCATCACATTCTTCTTGGCCATATCACATCACATAGCATACCCTGCAAAAACAAGTTAGACGTCCTCTAATTGTTGTTTGCATGTTTTACGTGGCTGCTTTGGGTTTCTAGCAAGAACGTTTCTTACCTACGCAAAACCACAACGTGATATGCCAATTGCTATTTACCCTTCATAAGGACCCTTTTCATCGAATCCGTTCCGACTAAAGTGGGAGAGACAGACACCCGCCAGCCACCTTATGCAACTAGTGCATGTCGACCGGTGGAACCGGTCTCACGTAAGCGTCACGTAAGGTTGGTCCGGCCGCTTCATCCCACAATACCGTCGAATCAAGATAAGACTAGTAACGGCAAGCATATTGAACAAAATCAACGCCCACAACTACTTTGTGTTCTACTCGTGCAAAGAATCTACGCAATAGACCTAGCTCATGATGCCACCGTTGGGGAACGTAGCAGAAATTCAAAATTTTCCTACGTGTCACCAAGATCTATCCATGGAGAGACTAGCAACGAGGGGAAGGAGAGTGCATCTACATACCCTTGGAGATCGCGAAGCGGAAGCGTTCAAGTGAACGGGTTGATGGAGTCGTACTCGCCGTGATTCAGATCACCGATGATCCTCGTGCCGAACGGACGGCACCTCCGCGTTCAACACACGTACAGCCCGGGTGACGCCTCCCACGCCTTGATCCAGCGAGGAGAGAGGGAGAGGTTGAGGAAGACTCCATCCAACAGCAGCACAATGGCGTGGTGGTGGTGGAGGAGCGTGGCAATCCTGCAGGCTTCGCCAAGCACTACGGAGGAGAAGGAGGTGTTGGAGAGGGAGAGAGAGGCGCCAGGCTCAGGTGCTGCTGCCCCCTCCCTCCCCCTTTATATAGGTGCCAAGGAGGGGAGGGCAGCCTTGCCCCCTCCTCCAAGGGAGGGGTGCGGCCAAGAGGGGAAGGAGTCCATCCTCCCCAAGGCACCTCGGAGGTGCCTTCCCCTCTATGGACTCTTCCTCTCCAAGTGTTTCATGCGCATGGGCGTCTTGGGGCTGGTTCCCTTGGCCCATGCAGGCCTAAGCGCACCACCTAGGGCCCATGTGGCCCCCCAGGGCAGGTGGCCCCACCCGGTGGGCCCTCGGGACCCCTCCGTGGTCCCAGTACAATACCGATATCACCGAAACTTGTCCCGATGGTCAAAACAGCACTTCCTATATATAATTCTTTACCTCCCACCATTCCGGAACTCCTCGTGACGCCCAGGATCTCATCCGGGACTCGAACAACATTCGTAACCACATACAAGCTTCCTATATAACCCTAAGCGTCATCGAACCTTAAGTGTGTAGACCCTACGGGTTCGGGAGACAAGCAGACATGACCGAGACGTTCTCCGGTCAATAACCAACAGCGGGATCTGGATACCCATGTTGGCTCCCACATGTTCCACGATGATCTCATCGGATGAACCACGATGTCAAGGACTCACCAATCCCGTATACAATTCCCTTTGTCTAGCGGTATTGTACTTGCCCGAGATTCGATCATCGGTATCCCGATACCTTGTTCAATCTCGTTACGGCAAGTCTCTTTACTCGTTCCGTAACACATCATCCCGTGATCAACTCCTTAATCACACTGTGCACATTATGATGATGTCCTACCGAAAGTGGGCCCAGAGATACCTCTCCGTCACACGGAGTGACAAATCCCAGTCTCGATTCGTACAACCCAATGACACTTTTGGAGATACCTTTAGTGCACCTTTATAGTCACCCAATTACGTTGTGACGTTTGATACACCCAAAGCATTCCTACGGTATCCGGAGTTGCACAATCTCATGGTATAAGGAAAAGATACTTGACATTAGAAAAGCTTTAGCATACGAACTACGATCTTTGTGCTAGGCTTAGGATTGGGTCTTGTCCATCACATCATTCTCCTAATGATGTGATCCCGTTATCAATGACATCCAATGTCCATGGTCAGGAAATCGTAACCATCTATTGATCAACGAGCTAGTCAACTAGAGGCTTACTAGGGACATGGTGTTGTCTATGTATCCACACATGTATCTGAGTTTCCTATCAATACAATTATAGCATGGATAATAAACGATTATCATGAACAAGGAAATATAATAATAACTAATTTATTATTGCCTCTAGGGCATATTTCCAACAGCGATCCCCTACACTTGTGGGTTATCAAGGGTGAATCCATGACCCATTGGGTGTGCCGGGTCAAAGAAATCATACACTCATCCGATAAGATGGACCTTGGCTCTGCGGTCTTAATGTTGGGGAGAAATTGCCGTTTTGAACCTCTCAAACAGAAGCTGGGGCGGCTCAAGCGTGATTGTAATGACATGGGCCAGTTGATGGCGGCTCTAGTCAAATACGCCGACTCTGATAGTACCAAGGACCCCGAGTCTGATGAAGAGAAGGCAGGGAAGGGAAAGAAGAACGGCAACGCTAAGGGTCCGCAGCATAACCCGGCGAATCAGGGGAGCAATGGTAAGCGCAAGGCTGATGGTAGCTCGGAGTTTGTGGCTAACACCAATGCACATGGGAACAAATCAACGCCGTATGGGGAGGCCGCCTCCTTGGAACGACGGGTCGGGTCCTACTCTTGAGCAATTGCTTAATGAGCCCTGTCCAAGGCATGGCTCACACGGGAAACCAGCCACTCACCTTTGGAAAGATTGTACGATTATGGAGGCTTTCAAAAATTTCAACATGTTTGACAGCAATCAAGGGCCGGGCGGCGGCTCAGGTGGTGGCGGTTCTCATGGCCCGGGTTATGGAGGTGGCGGTTCTAATTCTGGCTTTCAGGGCCACCAAAATGATCAGGGTGGATATAATCAAGGTAGCCAGGGTGGTTACAATCAGCAATCTGGCCAGGGAGCTCAGCAGCAGCAGCAGTCTGAATATCAAATTCATCTGAAGCAGTTGAATAGCGGGCAGTATCACGTTTTCACCACAAGTATGTGCAAACGGGTTCAGAAGCTTCACAAGAGGGCTGTGAACGCCGTTGAGCCGGCAGTTCCCCACTACTTGCGATGGTCTGAGCAGCCCATTATGTGGAGTCGAGTAGATCACCCGCCCCGGGGTGATAACCCGGGTCACTTGGCTTTGGTGGTGGCACCTCAAGTTGGTGGATACAAGTTTACTAAGGTGCTCATGGATCGAGGTAGCAGCATTAGTTTCCTTTATTATGAAACCTTCCGTCGCATGGGGTTAACTGATAAGAATCTTAAGCAGTCCAATACTGTTTTCCATGGTGTGGTTCCTGGTAAGTCGGCATACCCAGTCGACAAGATTGAACTGGAGGTAGCCTTTGGAGATGAGCATGATTCCATGGCTGAGAAGTTAACTTTTGAAGTGGTCAAAATTAGAAGCCCGTATCATGCTCTGTTTGGACGGCCGGCTTATGCCAAGTTCATGGAACGGCCGGCTTATGCCAAGTTCATGGCACGGGAGCTGAGTATGAAGCCTTGCTCCATGGTCTTCAGATGGCTCGGGAGATGAACTTAAGCCGGGTGAGGTGCTTTGGCGACTCAAACTTGGTAGCTCAGCGAGTTTCAGGCAAATGGGATTCCAAAGACCCGCTCATGGCGACTTATCGCCGTGAGGTTGACGCTATTGCTGGGCACTTCAAGGGTTATCAGGTGGAACACATTGATCGCAGGAAGAATGAGGCAGCTGATGCTTTGAGCCATTTGGGATCTCAGCGTAAGCCGGACCTAACACTTTCTTGGATGTTCTGCATAACTCCTCCGTTAAATTGCCTACAGAGGAAGATTTGGCTATTCCTGACCCGGAGGCACAGTTAGTGGCGGCTCTTCACGCTATTCTAGATTGGACGCTACCATATTTGGCTTACATGACCCGGGGTGAGCTACCTGAGGATGAAACCTTAGCCAGGCAGATAACCCGGTGGTCTAAGTCAATGACAATTGCCAATGGCGAGGTACACCATCGCAGTGTCACTGGGGCGTTTCAACATTGCGTTTCTCGTGAGGAAGGCCGTGAGTTTCTTCGTGAGATTCATGAAGGAGATTGTGGTCACCATGCTGGCTCAAAGTCCCTTGTGGCCAAAGCTTTTCATCATGGGTTTTATTGGCTGACGGCTCACACTGATGCAGAGGATCTGGTCATGAGATGTGACGGTTGTCAGAAATTCTCATGTCGAGCTCATGTACTGGCTCAAGAATTGAGGATGATTCCAATTACTTGGCCGTTTGCAGTCTGGGGGCTTGATATGGTTGGTCCTTTCAAAAGGTCCAAAGATAAAAAAGACCCACCTTTTGGTGGCGGTTGATAAATTCACAAAGTGGGTCAAGGCAGAGCCAGTTAGTAAGTGTGAAGCAGCCACGGCGGTTCAATTCCGAAAAAAGGTGATTTTTTGCTTTGGTTTTCCACACAACATTATACTGACAATGACACTAATTTGTCCAAGGGTGCCATGCAGGATTTTTGTCAACGTGAGCATATTCGGCTTGATGTTTCATCAGTAGCTCACCCCCAATCCGATGGTCAAGGTGAAAGAGCCAATCAAGCAATTTTGCAAGGCATCAAACCCCAGCTTATGGTTCCTTTGCAACGGACGACGGGTTGTTGGGTGGAGGAGTTACCTTCAGTGCTATGGAGTATCAATACTATCCCCAACAGATCTACGGGTTACACGCCTTTCTTCATGGTTTATGGAGCAGAGGCGGTTCTTCCTAGTGACATCCGTCATGACTCGCCCCGCATGGTGGCTTACGTTGATGCTAATAATGAACAAGCGCGTCAGGATACACTTGACCTGTTAGATGAGGAGCGTGACCTGGCGGCAGCCTGCTCGGCGATTTACCAACAGGACCTGCGCCGTTATCACAGCCGCCGGGTTAAGTCCAGAACCTTTCAAGAAGGTGATTTGGTGCTCCGGCTCATCCAGGATCAAACTGATGCGCACAAGTTATCCCCACCTTGGGAAGGGCCCTTTGTGGTCAGCAAGAACTTGAACACCGGTTCATACTACCTTATCAATATTCGAGAGCACAAAGACTCACGTAAGTCGGAGGAGGAGACCCGCCGGCCGTGGAATATTGCTCATCTTCGGCCTTACTACACATGAGCCACCGGCTCTTATGATGTACATATTTTTATCATGTATATATTATGATGATTATAATAAAGCAGGGTCTCTGTTGTTTTATCTTCAAAGGATCATGTATCTTCATTATCATAAATGACCATTGGGGGTTGATCGTATTCGGATCAAGCTTAACTCCTTTGGCACAGCTTCCTGATCGTATTCGAATCATAGTTGTTCAAACCTCTTGACCATTTGGGGGCTAGGTCATATTATGATAGCTTAACCCCTTTTGGTCCGACTCTGATCGTATTCGAATCAGAGTCGTTAAAAAATGTCTCAAGGTCATTTGGGGGCTTCCTGTTCAAACATAGGTGTCACTCACCAAAGAGAACATAGTTGTCGGTACCCACTTGATCGGCGCAATGCCAAAACTTAAGGTCACTTGGGGGCTTGCTGTTCAAACATAGGTGTCACTCACCAAAGAGAACATAGCTGTCAGTACCCACTTGATCGGCGCAATGCCAAAAGCCACTTGGGGGCTTCCTGTTCAAACATAGGTGTCGTTCACCAAAGAGAACATATCTATAAACCCTTTTGGTCCGGCTTCCTGTTCAAACATAGGTGTCGTTCACCAAAGAGAACATAACCTCGTATTTTTTCTCTCTTTGTTGATTTAAGTCTTTGAAACGGTTTTCCGTTTTTTCTCTTGCTACTCTTTGCTTACGTCTGAAGTATATAAGTGGTTTCAATTAACCGAGCTTAACTTGGGATGATAAGTCGCCAGCATATGGAAATCATAAAACACTTGGAAGTTTTGGCTTCTAAAAAATTGGGTTATCACCCTTACTGCATAGGTCACGTAAACCGGCAGTACAAATTCAATATCACAAGTATGATATTGTTATTATAGTTATGATTAAGTTTTGGTTCATACCAGTTTTATCCATGGCTATTCTTTACTCATTAGTGGTTACATATGAGATATTATGACCCGCCCTGCGGTAAACCGCCAAGGTTTCTTGTCATCTCCTTCTGTGTGCAGGATAATTCAAGGATTTTTTCTTCCACACAAGTCAAGCAAATGATAAGAGTAAAAGAGGATAAATATATATATACGAGGATGGCTTAATAGTGTTGAGCACCAAAACGTGCACGATGGCACGACAAAGCAAAGTTATTGCTACCCTATTACATGACTCCCCGAGTCCAAATGATTAACTGTTTTTTCAGAGACACAAGTATGATCCGCCCGGCGGATTAACTTTCTTGCCTCTGCTGGCTTGAGGTTTCTGGGTCATCCTTCTCCGTGTCTTCGGTCGATTCTAGTTCCTAGAAGGTGGGCGATGAGCAGTCAATACCACTTAAAGCTTGAAATTCAGCTTCGTCATCAATAAGCTCTTCTGGGTTAACTTCGGGAGCGAAAGTGTGCTTACGGATTGGAGGTATCAGATCTTGCACTTTATAAGATGGTGTTGGCATTTTCTGATACTCCAAATCATAAGCCAGCTGATATTGGGATAGGTCGGTTTCATTGGCAATCAGACTAGCCAAAGGACGGATTTCTTTCACAGAGGCGGCAAAGTCTTTCTTGCTAAAAGGCGTGCCATCTTCTTTTAAGCTCGGGCACCCGGTTGATAGTTCAGCCGGGTCTAGCTCTGGTTGCCAAGCTTTGGCCCGGCTTAAAGCTGTTAGAGCCCGAGCTCTTGCACATGACCTCTTCATCTCACCAAATCTCTGAGGCAGTACATAAAGCTTTCTCAGTACGTCCACTAAAAGGGCTGGTGTTCGATTTGATGGAGAAAGTGTGGCCAGAGCACGTTGCGTCCCAGTGTAAAGTTGTTCCACCAGCGTGTAAACTGCTTTCAGCTTCACGAGCATGTCTTGGTTAAGGTTGGTGCTTTTGGGGCCTGCATAGTAATCACAAATGAGTTAAAGGAAGTTCATATGATCAAGGAGGGTATTCAATGTTTGACAGTCATTGGGCGACTTACCAAAGATAGCTGAGACCATCTGAGACACTTGGTGTTTTAAGCCGGACAACTCAGTTGTCACCTCTTAAAGAGCCGCATCTGCTTTCTCAGCTCGTTGGGTCAAAGCAATATTTTCTTTAGCCCAGGTGTTTTTCTTGGTTTCAAAGCCGGTTTCAGCTTTTCTGTTTCAGACATGCTGAATTCAAATTTTGAGTTGGCCTTCCGGGTCTCAGTTTCTTGCGCCTCCAAATTGAGATTCCAGATGAGCAGTGGTATCATGTGCACATGGCGATTTATAAATATATTTCATCAACACGGAAGTCCCAAGCACTTTACAAGCAAGAGTACTTGACACTTGAGGACTAATGTTTACTCAAAAAATATTTATGCAATGGCTTATGATTAATAAGTCCCAAGCACTTTGCGAGCAAGAGTACTTGGCACTTGGGGGCTAATGCATATTGCTTGTATTATGATGATGTTGTTACAAACGACCGGTTCATGAAGAATTACACAAGTAAGTAATATTTTTCAACGCTATGAAGGACCGGCTCATTATGCTGATTAAACCGGCCCTTGGGGGCTATGGATTCGGCGTCTATATCTACAAGGTTTATTATGAGCTGGATGGCTTTAAGCCGGATTGGAAGAAATCTTTTCAAAAATCATTTATGCTCATGAGGTTCAAGTCTACAACATATTCAAATTATTCATAAGCAGTAGACTTGGGGGCTGGTAGGATGTGCATAATTTACTAAGGAAAAGCACGTACCTCAAACTTCAGGTGCATCTGTTTCACCATTTCAACTTCCATGTCACGACTGGAGTTCACTTGGCTGAGATAGCCGGAGTATACCTCACCTATACTCAAGTGAGAGTAATTGGCAACATCAAACTTCATATTTCGCCGTTGGATATGTTCCTCCTTGGCGGAATGTTTAGCCAATACAGTTGGCCTTCCCGGTTCTTAGTAGCTGGTGCTGGCGGTCACCACGTCATCATCATGAGTGACGGGCGTCTTCACTGGACTTGAAGTTTCTAGGTTTAAAGAAGCATTGCTGGTTCGCTCCATTGGCGGGTCAGAGGTCACCGGCGGGTCATCAAGAGTTGGTTCTGATGACGGAGGAATAGGATCCTCCAGTGCTGCTGTTTGTGCCTCCGGTTCACCAGCTTTGGGGTCTTCGTCCGGTTTATTTGTTTTGGCCTTCTTACTGGGCTCGGCTTGTCCACTGCAAGTCATAAGAGATCAATATAAGTGTCAGGAAAGATAAATGAAGCAAGTAAAAATTGTTCTTACCCGGGGGCAGTCTTGAAAGCCGGTAAGTGTGATTGGGATGAGTCGCCGGAGGAGGAACGAGAAGTTTCCTGATAATTGGAGTCGGAGGAATTTAGTGGTTGACGAGTGAGACCCGCCAAAGGATATAAAAAGTTTAAGTCGGGAATGACCTCATTCCGACGCTTCCTCGGCGTGTTTGGTAAGCCGGAGGATAGTTCAACATCCTTGTTGGTCCTGGTCTGACGCCGGCTCTCATGCTGTTGTTGCTTCAAAAGAAAATCAGGATCCAGGTGAGCTAAGGGGTGTGAAAATATTACTTTCCGGGTTACTCTTCGGGTTTTGTGTCTTGGCAAAGGCTCGGAGTCGGATGAGATGATAGTTACCCCTTCTTCAACTGCTTGGCTGGTTCCCGTGTCATCTTGATAATAGTCAATGTCAATAAGGTGGTTAAAAAAGGAGCCAGGAGAGTCAAGGGCTACCTCCGACTCAGAGGAGTCATCCAGTGCGAGCAGCTCAGAAACGCTGGGCTTCTTTCCTTTCTTTTTGGTGGTCTTCTTGGAGGCTTTCTTGGCCCTCCTAGCCCTCTTGGCAGCCTCATGATCGTATTCTTTTTTCCAGAAATCATCATCAGCCTGTAAGAGACATTAAGGTTGAGTCAAAACAAAGCATTTAAGTGTGAAAACAAAATACAGGATATGGCGGCTTACCCCTGGTGTCGGGTTAGAATTGCAGATAGGGCTCAAGCCCACCTTGCTGCAGTCCGCCAGACTCTCATGCAGAAGAGATTTTGTCATCTCATTGATGGCGTCGTCTGATAAGTCGTCCAAGCTAGGATCCTTCTTGGCGCCAGTATAAGTACACATCAAACCAGGGCAGCGGCTTAAGGGAATGATCCTCCATGAGACCCAGCATCGAACTAAATCGATGCCGGTTAAGCCGTTTCCTAGTAGAGCTTTAACTTTGGCGATTTTAGGAGCGAGCTTCTTGCGTTCAGCAGATGACAGCTTGTCAGGGAAAGGATGATTTGATTCCAGGCGCAGGGCGCGAAAGCCGGGCAGTGGATTCTCATCAGCCGAAGAAGTATCTTTGCAGTAGAACCACGTCTAGTTCCAGTCTTTGGGGTGGCTTGACAGGTGAGCGTACGGGAAGATAGCATCTCTCCGAGTTGGATTGAGATCCCGCCAAGTTCCAGACTGGGCCCATTGGAATACTCATTCTGGCGGTTTAAATAAAAATACTCTCTCAATAAAGCCATAGTGGGCTCCTCTTGAAGATAGACTTTGCAGAATACTTGAAAATTGCATATGTTAAACACGGAATTGGGCCCGATGTCTTGAGGATGCAGGTTGAAGAAGTGCAGAACGTCCCTGAAGAACTTAGAGCCGGGCGGTGAGAAGCCCCGGTTCATATGATCTGTAAAGACAATGACTTCACCGTCCTTTGGATGAGGTTTTTCTTCTGATGGTTTGGGGGCACGATATGACATGACAGACTTCTTTGGCAAGTATTGGATTTTCACAAAGTCTTCAAGCATGTTTTCTGTGACAATGGAAGGAACCCAGTTGCAGGAAGTGGTCGTCTTGGGTGCCATTGTGGAAGTGGTCACTTTGGGTGCCATTATGGAAAGGAGATCCTAAAGTGAAAAAAGAATAATTTTGCCGGTTCAAGCTAAGCCGGACGGGAAGTATTACAGTGCATATTCAAATGGCAGCTTAAAAAAAGGGCATAATGGTATATGACTAATTACAGCGGGTTATGTAAGCCGCCATGAGAAGTTTTAATATCTATCAATGGCGAAATTTGTGGAGCATCAAAGTTAACTACAGCTGGTAATATAAGCCGGCATGGTTAAAGTGGATCTATCAAGATGCAATTTTTGTCTAAGTACCATACAAACAGGTTTCACAGATTGCAAACTATTGTTTCAGATCAACGGCAGTTCAGAAAAAGGAAAATAATCAAGACCTAATATCAGTACAGGGGAGTTCATAGTCCTAACGAGATCGATTTTCAATGGAAAAGGGGTCCGCTAGTATTGAGGATCAAGGCAAAACAACTACGGCATAAGCTCTATACCGTTTCTAGATCAAAAAGATGCGGTGGTAGACAAACTGTGAAGGAACCACAAAGAACACGATGAACAGGCAGAAACCCTAATGCAGATCTAGGGTACAGGCGAGCAAGTGCTTACAGATGCAGGTCGACTATGGAGGAATGCCGCCGTTCTCTGGTCCATTCAGGGTGATGCAGCGACCAAGGACGAAGACGACGGTGTGCTTTGCGATGGCGGCGAGGCTCGAGCGGCAGAGGGTTGCGCAAGGAAGGAGACGAGGCAAAGGGAAAGAATGAGAAGAGACTAGTCGGTCCTATTTATAAGGAAAGGGCCAATAAGTGGGTGCAAAAAACGAGGAGGCCGAAACATGGTTATCTAGCGGCCCAGGCACCTCGATTTTCGGGCAGTTATTAAGATAAAGATCCGTTGAGATATGATGAATTTTTCTGTGAATTAAATGACATGTGACGTCATGGCGGGTTATCACAAGTCCAGAAGATGACGTCATGGCGGGTTACAAGTTCTCACACAAGAGAGAATAGAAGATTTTTCTAAGTATTGAGATTGACATGAACAAGTTCAAATCAACCTGGGGCCTAATGTTGGGGTTATAACTATTGGTATGACCCGCCCAGAAGGGGTCGTGTTATACCTACGGCGACTCTTTGTATGAATCCCATAAGACATTGAAGATGGCGGTTTAGTTAAGGGCCCAAGGCCCAAAGGCGGCTTAAGGCCTGTAGAGATAGACCGCCATATATGTAAGACTTGTATTATAAGGCATATAAGGTAGTCATCGAGCCGGACACGTTGTCTATGAGCCGGCCGAGACTCCATGAGCCGCTGGGCGTCGACCTATGTATATAAAGGGACGACCCGATGGCGGTTCAGGGCAAGAAACAACAGATCGAAAGCTAGGTCAAGCGGATTCGCTCCCTGGTAATCGAGACATAAGCAATCTCACCCAAAACTGGATCGTAGGCTTTTACCTTCACCGCAAGGGACCGAACCAGTATAAAGTCCCGTGTCCTTTGTCCCGTTTAACCCTTTTAAGCTTCCTAATTGTAATGGCTCCACGACTAAGTCCTTCTCTAGGACATCTGTCGTGATCTTTCCACGACACAAACAACAAAAATGACAAGGTCACGAGGAAGCAACATCTGACCAGCACCCTTTGCCAGCGGTGATTGACCACGTGGAAAGCAAGAAAACCAATTTTACCTGTTGGAGGAAGACTGGCACATACATCCGACGTGGCACCACAAGAGTAGCCACCATACACACATAAACCCGAATCCGGATGCTTCTCTTCGTTCTATTGGTTGGGCTTCTCTCATACATCCACTCTGGCTGCATTATTTCCGTTTGGATCTATATATCAGCACTATTGTACTAGTAGTTAATTGTGCTTTGAATCTTTGACAGTTAGATTGATTCGGTTGGTGGTCGTCATGCATTAGGGAGATGGATATAAGTGGATAACATGACCTGGAAGCAACCGATACCCACAAGATTGTGGCCCCGAAATTGTATCCATTATTGTTTTTTAAGCCCCTTCTTGCACATGAGTCCAAAACACCAGATCGATGATGTAGGAACGTTCTTAGTGTAAAAGAAGCATGCACGTGGTGCACGACAATGTACAATAATTGTCCTAACAACTTGGATCTCTAGATTAATTTCACGATCTTCGTTTCTTCTACAAGATGACATGTGACTATCGATCATCTCTAACTAATAGTTGTGCTGAAATTTGAAATTTATATTCATAACTTTTGAGGCGACCGTTACGCACATCTGTGTAGTTTTCAGTCAATGAAGTCGGTCGTAGATTCCTTGCTAAGCAATTTCCAATAGCGGACAATGAGATAAAATCAGCTGCCCTCCATATGTGTTCACTCATGGTTGTCTCTCCTTCCATCTATAGGGTTTTCCGAACCCCACAACCCCCAAATTTCCATCCGCAGGACAATGTAACCTTGGTTGACATTTGGTGTCAAGCACACATGCATGCTCCCATTACAAAACACTAGTATGTTTCTTAGTGAGGTCGATCAATGTAATCTCTATAACAAGCGATTTTCGAAAGCGGAACCGATAAAAGGCGCCTAAACCTATTCACTCACGATCACATCTTCTATGGGCTTCGGGGTTGTCCCAAGACTCGGCTTTAGATGCTTGGGCCGCGTTTTTCTCAAAAAAAATAAAGATGCTTGGGCCACATCGAGCTGGGGATTTCACAGCGGTTATCAATGGGGGGTGTGGATGGAGATACTGGTAGTTAGAGACCAATAAAAGTGCGTGTGTAGTTGTAAAAAGAAGATAGTAGGCAAGTCGAAGCAAAGATAGGAAAGAAATGCCAAAAAGCTATCGAGCAATGTATGTGCGCGCGTGCATATGAAGAACCAACCTGTCGTTGGATGGCCTCGTGGCCATGATCCTGGTTGTACATATTCTATTTCTCTCTATAAGGAACCCAATTAATATAGATGTCTAGCAAGGGACTGGATCCTAGCTATTTTCCTAAAACGAAATGATCCCAGCTATTTCTAAAAATGAAACCGATAAAACTCACGTAAACCTATTCCCCCACGATTACATCTTCTTTGAGCTGTAGGGTTGTCCCAAACCACGACTTTAGATGCTCGGGCCGCGTCGAGCTGAGGAATTCTCAGCGGTTGTCAAAGGGGGTGTGCATGGAGAGACCGCTAGCTAGAGACCGTTAAAAGAGTGTCTCGTTGTAAAAAGAAGAAAATAGTAGACGAAGCTAAGGTAGAAAAGAAATGCCCGAAAGTATAATAGATGATACACATGCTTATGCATATTCTGAAAAGAAATGCCCGAAAGCCCGGTAAAAAAAAGTCCGAAAGCTATCGAGCAATGTACGTGCACGCACATACATACATGAAGAACCAACCCGTTGTTGGATGATACCAAGACTTGTATACAATCTTTTTCTCCTCTCTATTCGGAATATAATTAATATTGGGTGTCTAGCAATGGACTGGATCGCAGCTGCTTTCCTAAAACGAAATGGATCCGCCGATCTTCTTGGGTCAATGCCCCCCCCCCCCCCCCCTACCCTTGATCCAGTTCCTTTCTAAAAAAATACTGTGGAATGGAAAATAAAAATGGCCTTCCTTTTTCCTTGCTATCCCTGGTCTGGTTGGCCCACGCAGAGGCCAGTCGCCGCATCCTACGCACGCGCCTTGCCATTTTTACTCTCCGCGCCAACTATAAATCGCCCTCGCCGGGGGGAGCCATGCCTATCCACTCCCTCCACCCGTCCACCGATCCGCCGGAACCGATTCATAGAATCTTTCTTGGAAATCATCGTCGATGGAGTCCCGGGCCATTAGTCCCGGCGAGACGGCGCTGCCGTACGCGTACGCGCCGCTGGCCCCGTCCGACGTCGCGGAGGAGCGCCGGGGCGGCGGCGGCGGGGTGAGGTGGCGCGCGTGCGTCGCCGTGCTGGCCGCGTCCGCCGTGGTGGTGCTGGTCGTGGCCAGCGCGCTGACCGGGTCCGGCAGGGTGGACCGGGTCGTGGGCGGCGACGTGGTCGCGGACATGCCGCCGCTGGCGGAGACGGCGCGGAGCCGCGGCCGGGACGCCGGCGTGTCGGAGAAGACCTCCGGCGCGGCGGACGAGATGGTGGGGCTCCTCGGCGCCGGCGGCGACGCCGACGGCTTCCCGTGGAGCAACGCCATGCTGCAGTGGCAGCGCACCGGCTTCCATTTCCAGCCCGAGAAGAACTGGATGAACGGTACGTGCACGATCCATCCATCCGTTCCTCCATTATTCCCTTCCTTTTCGGGTCGATTCAGATTCACATAAATTTCCATTCATTTTCACGCGTTCTTAACCCGATCGATGGAGAAGAACTGACTGGCTTTGCTCTTTGTTTGCTGGCGGCGACCGGCGGCGGCCTCTTCCACTCCGGCGATGGACATGGATGCATGCACGCAGATCCCAACGGTTAGTACTACTCCTGATCAACCGATCTCATGGATAGAATATTCCTACTTGAGCGTCTTTTTTACCACTCGCTCGATCGCCGGCTGTCGCGGAACCATATATTTACACAGTCAACGTGCGAAAATGAGATGAGATTATTTTTACCGATCTATAGGCAGATAACTCAAGCATCTTTGAATATTGACTGAATCTGGATCGAGCTAGCATTACCAACGGCAAGTTAGTCGGTTGGTTGGTTGTCAGAAAAGAAACCGAACGGAGAAATAAAACCGGTAGATGGATCATGGATGGGTGGATATAACGCGTGCGTCCGTGTTGCATGCACGTCTAGAGTAGCAACCCAGCTAGCAACGTGCCACCACATCCAAAACAAAAGGTAGAAATAAAACCGGCCAGCACAGTGACGATCATGTGTGTCTCGTGTACATACACCATCTGTTCAAACTTTTTTGTTCTTGTTGTTGTTGCAAATTACATCTGTTCAAACTCTTTTTTCTGTCCAAAACTCGATCGATAGGTCATGCATGCACATCATATATATGGGTCCGCCAACGCAGCTACAGTGATGTGCCAACAACGCACACATACATGATCATCTTCCCTAATCCACAACCCACACGCGCACACATCCACCTAATCACCGAATCGACCTTTAATTTCATGATCCAACCTAATTTCTTCATGTTGTAACGCAGGTCCTGTGTACTACCGCGGATGGTACCACCTCTTCTACCAGTACAACCCGGAGGGGGCGGTGTGGGGGAACATCGCGTGGGGCCACGCCGTGTCCCGCGACCTCATCCACTGGCGCCACCTCCCGCTCGCCATGGTGCCCGACCAGTGGTACGACATCAACGGCGTCTGGACCGGCTCCGCCACCGTGCTCCCCGACGGCTCCCTCGTCATGCTCTACACCGGCTCCACCAACGCTTCCGTGCAGGTCCAATGCCTTGCGGTGCCTGCCGACCCCAACGACTCCCTCCTCCGCAACTGGACCAAGTACGAGGCCAACCCTATCCTCGTCCCGCCGCCCGGCATCGGCGACAAGGACTTCCGCGACCCCACCACCGCTTGGTTCGACGAGTCCGACAAGACCTGGCGCACCGTCATCGGCTCCAAGGACAACCACGGCCACACCGGCATCGTCATGACCTACAAGACCAAGGACTTTATCAACTATGAGCTCATCCCCGGCCTGCTCCATAGCGTCCCCGGCACCGGCATGTGGGAGTGCATCGACTTCTACCCCGTCGGCGGCGCCGATGGATCGGAGGAGCTGTATGTGATGAAGGAGAGCAGCGACGACGACCGCCATGACTGGTACGCGCTCGGGAGGTACGACGCCGCGGCCAACAAGTACACACCGATCGACGCGGAGATGGATGTTGGGATTGGGCTGAGGTACGACTGGGGCAAGTTCTACGCGTCCAAGACCTTCTACGACCCCTCCAAGAACCGCCGCGTGCTCTGGGGGTGGATCGGCGAGACCGACTCCGAGCGCGCCGACGTCGCCAAGGGATGGGCGTCCCTCCAGGTAACCAAACCCTCTTCCCATCAAATTCTTTTTACCATGCAATATAGTCGTCGGTGTGTTCTCTCTGTCATGCATATGGATTGGATTAAACATGTCGCTGTACCTAGCGTGCTTGATTAGCTAGCTGTCGCGTCGTCGTTGCACGTTTCTTTCTTGTTTAACCACCTACCAATAGCAGCTGGTTGTAGCTAGGTCGCTGCTGGGGATTGAAATCTTCAGCTTTAAGATGACAGCGACGACGACATGGTCGGTCGCCCGGTCGTGATCACGTACTACAATTTACTGGAAAAATGATTAGAAAACGTGCATGCATGTTCCTTCAACCTTTTGTTAATTCCAGTTGACCAAACAACAAACAAACGCGTAGTACATCTTCTTCTCCAATCTCCACAAGTTTGCCCTTTTTGTCAATCTTTTAATCCTCATGCTACGCGAGGCATGTTAATTAATCACTAACCTACTTATCAATGGAAACATATATTAGCAAGGCCGGCTGCCTTTGCTCTGATTGACAGGTTGGTCAATGAGTGCATATCAAGCCTCCGTGTTTCTCTCCAAACACGGCAACTTGTGCAGCCCTACGGCTACACCACGTCGATCCCACGTGTAACCATGTGCCTTAGATAAATAGTATATGGATTGGGTGTTGACCGTTGCTATGATTGAGGGACGACGCAACCGTATCTTAATTGTCTGGTCCCAGCTAACCACCAAATTGAAACTTTCTGTCTGGAGTTGTGGATCTCTATGTTACCCTACTTAACTTTAATTATTACCACTTGGTCGTGCAACCCCATTTTCTATGCTTATGTGTGAAGCATCTCACATCATTTCTGTTCATGTTTACTTTCCCCCAAGTTTTGTTTCCAACGTGCATTGTTCATGATTGATTCGATCGTACAAGTGACAGAATGATTTATCTAGAACTAATCTATGTATGTGCATTTGTCATACAGTCGATCCCGAGGACAGTGGAGCTGGACGAGAAGACCCGAACCAACCTCATCCAGTGGCCCGTGGTCGAGATCGAGACGCTCCGCATCAACTCCACCGACCTTGGTGGCACCACCATCGACACCGGCAGCGTGCTTCCTCTCCCGCTCCGCCGCGCCACCCAGCTCGACATTGAGGCCACCTTCCACCTCGACGCTTCCGCCGTCGCCTCCGTCAACGAGGCCGACGTTGGCTACAACTGCAGCACCAGCGGTGGTGCCGCCAACCGTGGTGCTCTCGGCCCCTTCGGACTTCTTGTCCTCGCCGACGGTGCCCTCAAGGAGCAGACGGCGGTGTACTTCTACGTGTCGAGGGGCCTTGATGGGGGCCTCCAGACCCATTTCTGCCAGGACGAGTCGCGGTCGTCGCTGGCCCAGGACGTCGTGAAGCGGGTGGTCGGCTTCACCGTTCCTGTGCTGGACGGTGAGGATCTATCCCTCAGGGTGCTGGTGGACCACTCGATCGTGGAGACCTTCGCCATGGGTGGAAGGTCCACCGCGACGTCGAGGGTGTACCCGACGGAGGCCATCTACGCCGCCGCTGGCGTGTACCTTTTCAACAACGCCACCGGCGCCGCCGTCACAGTTGAGAAGCTGGTGGTGCACGAGATGGACGACTCCTACAACCAGATCTTCACGGCCGACGACGCCTCGGCCGCCTTGTAGCTGAATCTAATCAAGCTCTTGGCTCCGCGGTAATGCATATTCACCTATACTTACTACATATCATGATTCAATCGCATCACATTGATCGATCGATCGGCGGCTTCCCCCATCATGGATGGATGGATGGAGATGGAGTACTAGCTACGTACTCTAGTCATCTTCCTGTTCGTTTGTTTGTTGTTTTTTCTTCCTTTTGGATTTTGGGTTTTTGGTGAGATGAATTAGTTAGGTGATTTGTTGGCAGGATGATTACTGCCTTCCAAGTGTAACTATTGGCAGGATGGATATGTATCCTGCGGCAGGACTATGATGATGATGATGATGATCATATTGATGAATCAATTGTAAATGGAAATATTGGGAAAGAGCGGGGTACGTGTGTGCGCTGCCACCAATTTTTCGAAATGAAATTTTCTGACTTCCAACTTGTACGCACGGTGCTAACACTGCATGGATTTAATCACAATTTAATATCCGCTGTCCGCTCGATCTAGAGCCCGTATGGTCAGATTTCTGAATTGGTGTAACTAGGACAGTTTCATTCTTTCTGATGTCTTATTGGTACTGTATTCTCTTGGGGCCCCTTCTTCTTCTTCTTTTTAAGGGGTAGGGGCGTAAATGAAAAAGGAAACTGTTAACCAAGCAAGGAGATGTCGCCCTAGCCGCCCTCGCCACCGGCCTTCCTCCCCCCTCACCGCCGCCGAGAGCCACCGCTGGGCAAAGCCCAGGCAGTGCCTGCGGCGGCAGGGCTTCTCCCCTGGCGCGGCTTCCCTTCTTCCTCACGGCGGCTTAGTCACTCCCGGTGGCTTGGTGGCGCGGCGCTTCGAAGCTCCGGCGGTGGCTCGTTTTGCGGCAGGTTGGAGGGCATGTCCCCGTCTGGTGGATGGTGCCGCCTAGACAACCGCTACGGCCTAGGGCCCTTGACCCCAGATTGGATCTGGTGGTGCTCTGGCCTGGCCGTGGCTGCCTGTCAGGCATGGTGGCGGCGGGTCTCGCGGCCTTTGGGCATCGTGGAGGTGCCGGCGGTTAAGATCGACTTCATAACTAAAAAAAGTACATGTGTGCAATTAAATATATATTGTCGCGTATGAAAAGTCCCTAACCCAACACGGTAACAGCTAACAACTGCAGCTAATCTAGAAGATGAAATTGTCAACATGGTTATTGATTAGAGGTGACCGTGAATCACATGTTTCCTTGTAGAAAAATGTTGGTACTGCTACCTGAAGACTTTTATCTTTATTAGTCTATTTTAGCTCTAGTTGACCTTGTACTGTACTGCAGACTTGTATGGATTTTTCGCTTAATAATATGGCTGCATACATTCTGATGCAGAGGCCGGCGATGGTCCTCCTTTAAAAAAAACTGCTACATGAAGATAGCTATCGATCATGATCGTGCATCACAAATCACATGTTTTGCTTACACAAAGAACCACCTCATCGATTTGGACTAATAGAAGGGCCTTAAAAATGTGCAATAATGGATATCGTTTAGGGCCCCACAATATCCCGGAATCGGTTGCTTCCGGGTTATCCATCTCCATGATACAGTAGGAGTACATGACAACCACCAACCAGAATCAAACTACCAAGATTCAAAGCAACAATTAACTAGTGCAATAATGCTGATGGATCTAATGGAAAACCAACAATGCATCAGTACAATACATATGGGAGAAGCGAAGCCAATATATATACTGGCTTGCCAGGTTGTGTCGCTTATGTGGGCTTGTTTGTGTGCGTTTTTTTTCCTGCATACGCCTCTTTGTAATTTGGGGGATAGTTGTCCTAGCTCCGAATAGTTGTTGTGCTCCGTAACTTCTACTCCCTCTGTCCCAAAAATTATTTCAACATGGATTACATTCCGGATAATCTTTGAGTGTCTTCCAATGTGGCTTCAAAAGATACTTTTGATTCCGGTCTTGATAGAGGTTAATTGGTTGTTGAGCAGGTTGGCATCCCTTTAAACATGTTACTATGTATGGTCTGGGAGGCGCCTCCTGTAGGGATAATCAAGATCAATGTCAATGCTAACTTCATGGCCGATGAAGGTTTTGCTAGCACTGGAGTTGTGGTGATAGATTATGAGGGGGTGGTCCTTTTGTCACCGTGTGATTTCCACATAGTGTGTTCGAGTGTGGAGGAAGCGAAGCTCCATGCAAACTTGGCAAGACGTCATGTTGCTTCGGCGATGCATAATCCTATCATCTTGGACTCTGATTGCCTTATTGCGAAAAATTATTTGTCTAATGAGGTCAGCCCTCGTGGATATAAAGTGATAGCCGGCTCCTACAACAAGTTTTCTTTGTCAAGGTTAATAGAGATGCAATAGGGCTGCCCATGAGATTGCTATTCTTTTTTACAAATACCAACTTTATCTTAGTATAATGGGCGAGAAGATATTTCTGAAAAATAAATAAGAGAAACTATAACTAAAATTAATTTAGAAACCCAAGTTGTTAAGACAATTATTGGACATGGTCGTGCAGCACATGCATGCTTCTTTTACACGGAGAACAGACCTGGTGTCCTGGACTCATGTACAAGAAGGGGCTTAAAAAACAATAATGGATACAATTACGGGGCCACAAGCTTGTGGGTACCGGTTGCTTCCAGGTCATGTTATCCATCTCCCTAATGCATCTCCCTAATGCATGGCGACCACCAACCGGAATCAATATCTAACTGTCAAAGATTCAAATCACAATTAACTACTACTAGGAGTACAATAATGTTGATATAGTAGATCCAAACGGAAATAATGCAGCCACAATGGATAGTGAGAGAAGCCCAACCAATAGAACTAAGAGAAGAAGCATACGGATTTGGCTTTATGTGTGCATAGAGCATAGTGGCTAGTCCTGTGGTGCCACGTCAGATGTAGCGACCCGACCTCAGACGGTCAAGTCTCTGTGTGTCTGTGCCATCCCTGGATCAGTATGCTGGCACACACAGTACATCAATGTATATATCAAAGTGCAATCACATGTATAAATAACGTAAAACTGATATATACCTCATAAGTCTCAGCGGAAACAAACAATCGGATGTGGAATCCCATCAACGCCATCGGCAAGTTGAGTGTAGACCGTAACCCTGTACCGTACTCTTACTCGTCGGAAGTAAAATATCTGCAACATGATAAGTTGCAGCCGTGTAGGTCAGTACATTGAATGTACCGGCAAGATCACAATAAGAGAAAACAGATGATAAACTATACTATATGCAGTATGGCTTTGTGGCTCTGTATCTGAGTTTTGTTTTCGTAAAAGCTGGTTTTATTTTCCCTACATCAAAGGAATAAATGAAGTCTGTACTATAGAGTTTTCTATCATGACATGGTTCCGCCAACCGATGTCTCATAGCCCAAATTCATCATAAGTTGCCCACAATTAAGTTATCAGTCCGGTGTTGAGAGTTCCGAGATAGATCCAAGTCCAGAGGCTCAAATTGTCCGTAACCGGGGACACGGCTAATCGATTAGGTTTAAACCCTCTGCAGAGGTTTGTACACTTTACCCGCAAGATTTGATCCCTCTTTTTACGTTCTCGCACTTCAGGGTGTTTGAGAACAAGATGACCGAAACATGGTCTTCTAAGAGTTCCCCGACCACCGTCCGTGCTCATCCAATCCTACATAGTTCTACATCTGCTAGCACCGTCCCAGCCAGATTCACAACTAAGGTCAACCAAGCCAGAGCCCATAGTGACTTGCGGTTGCACAGGTAAGCTTCCGGGCATGAAGTATTCTTCCGTCTCTTTGAGTCTGGGTGAAGCTTTCCGCAAGATGTCACGGCGCTTCCCCATGCATCCCGGCCATCCACTGGTTTCTCCAGGGTGCCCGTCAACCATCCTTCACCCAAGAGTGTGTATTGAATTCTTGTCTCGAGTCTTGAAGTCTTGAGGCCTTGAAGATGCAGTCCTTGCAGATGTCATCATGGAGTTGTGATCATTGACGTAGAGTCCTCCTTCTTCACACCACTCTCGTGCACTCATACCAAACCCCTTCTACTATAGCGTAGCATTAAAATAAAATATCGTCCCGGGCTTGGTAACAGGGTGATGGGTTCCTACCTCATGCATACTACTCAACTACAAGAATTCAATATCACTACTGTAGGGTTGTTGCAAAGATGCCACTAAATGCAATAAAAACATAGGTATGAAAGCATGGTCAAAGTGAACTTGCCTAGTAATACTTGATGAAGATAACAACGCTGTCAGAAAATGACTTGGTAGAACTAATCGTCACTCCGTTGAAAATCTATATAGTCAAACATAGCATTCACATAAGCAAACATCCTAGCAAACAATTTTAGCACTCGAAATAACAATCAAAACAACAAGGAAAATCGATAATAAAACTCAAACAAAATCAAAAGAAACTTCAAATAAAACTACAAAGAAAAACTACTAACAGAGATCTATGACTTTGCTACAAACATCTAATATAGTTTTGCCGTAAGTAAAAACTTAACAACAATTAAAATACTAAACTAATAAATTAACAGAAAATAAAATGTAAAATAACTAATTTAACAGAAAGTATTTTTTCCATAAAATTTTTATTTGCAAAAAGAAACAAATAAAAGCTTTTATGGAACACTAACTATGACCTAAACAAGTTTTCATACAAAACTAAGTAAAATAAATTTTTAAAATAAAAACAAAATTTTCTTTTGTTGACTAACAGAAACAAAACTAAATTTGTCAAAAGTGACAAAAGGAAATAATTAAAAAATTAAAACTATAAAGAAAAGGTTAAAACAAAAGTAAAACTAAAACAGTACTATTTTGACTAAAACTCTAATTTAAAATAACTAAAAATAAATTACTTCCTGCTACTGGATAGACAAAACAATAACAAAACCGTAGCAAAAAGAATCAATCAAAAATATTTTATAAAACTCAAGATACGGCCAAATTAGTGATTTGAACAAATTTCATCAAACTCAAATTTAAACTACTCAAATCTGAAATCCAATTGTTCTAACAGAAGCTTCGAGAAATTTTGAATCTAATGCAAAAAGAATCACTCAATTTGGACTTGAAACCTAAAAGATATAAGCAATCTAAATTTGAAACTATTTCTGTTTCTAAAACAGAAACGAAAAAAAACAAAAAAAAACAAACTGGCAGGTACTACGCATCGGGCTGCTACTGGGCCTACGGGGTGTGCGTTTTGTAACTAAGCTACGCTCGGCCGTATGATAACAGTAACGCGTACGGGCTAAAACGGAAAGACCGATCGGCTAAACCGACTAGACCTGAACCGATCTAAACCGCATAAAACCGTGACGAACCGGAACTAAACCGATCTATAAACAAAAAAAAACTATCCGTTCGTTAGATCTAATCTAGCGCGTCAATACCAGATCGGACGGTGGAGGGGGAGTGGAGAGCTCACCGCGGGGAAGGTCGACGGCGAGCGGCTCGGACGTCGTCGGCGGCGGCGCTCCTGTCGTCGGCGCGCTCCGGAGAGGGCACGGGTGGACGCGGTGTTCAACGGCGAGTCCAGCGGTGGTTGAGATGGTGGCGTAGGTGGACGTAGGAGGTCGGCGGCGAGGTCGAGGCAGCGTTGGCGTTCGGGCGTCGGCGGTGGCGGCGCTCCGCTAGTTCTAGAGCTCTGGGGAGTGCACCAGGAGATGCGGCAGTAGTAGACAGGGCGTTCGGTGGTGGTAGGAGAGCTCTAGGAGGTCAGACACGAGCGGGGCAAGGTAATAAGCGGGCGGCGCCAGCTCAGCGAGTAATTGAGAAGGAGGCGGGGTTCTCGGAGGGCTTTGGGCGGAATCGGTCGAGGGAAGGAGTATATAGGGAAGAGACTTGGAGCAGGCGGATCGGGAGAGGATCCCCGATCTCCCGGATACGGCGGCGGCGGCAAGCGATCTGGCGTGAGAGGAAGAAGCAGCGGCGAGGAGATCAGGCAGTGGGGCCCGGTCACGAGAGAGAGAGAGGCGATCGGGCGACCGAGGGGAGAGGATTCGATCGGGGCGCCGTGGGCTGGGCGCTGGGCAGCCGGGCCTGCTGGCTGGGCCGGGCTTGGGTGTTGGTGGCTGTGCCTGCCCGGGTGAGTGGCGCTGCCGGCTGGGCCAATAGCTGGCCGGCGCTGGAGTTTTTGAAAATAGACAGAGAGGAGAAAAATTACATAGAAAAAATATAATATTTTTATATAGGACATATATATATCAATAAAATCAGAAAAATAAACCCTACAACGTGAACATATTTTTAGAGGCAAATACAATATACAAAAATTCTAATAAAGCAAGTAGTGATACTGTGGCATTAAAACCCAACAAAAATCATTTTTAAAATACCAAAATGATTTCAAATTTATTTTCTCCTAATTTTCCATTGAAGGGAATCATTTTACCCATATTTCCATTTATTTATTTTTAGGAGAAAAATAATTTGAATAAAATCCAAATAATTCCAAATTTGAAAGGAAGTTTCAAAATACTTTCAAATGACTTTCAATTTGATTCTTTTTAACTTCCAACTCATATTTCATATAATTGAAGAAGTCATTTTATCTTCTCTCATGAAAATCATTGAGTTGCATAAAGTTTCTAAAATTTGAAATATTTCTAAACAGAATTCAAATCTTTTCAAAACCCTTTTCATTTATTTAAATGGAAGAAGTCATATCCTCTTCTCTCTAGGGTTTTGTGTTTGAATTGAATTTTAATTCATGGAGATCATAAATGCAAGGTGAAAGTTTGGGAATGTCATTTCATTCCCTCTCAAGAACTTCCAAAAAGTTTCAAATTTCACTCAATTTCTCACAATCAGTTACACAACAATCAAACAAACAAGCATAATTATTTATTTAATATAACATTCCAAAATTTAGAATTTTGGGATGTTACATCAGATGTGACAGTGTTCCTCTTCCTCCAACAGGTAAATTGGTTTTCTTGCTTTCCACGTGGTCAATCACCGCTGGCAAAGGGTGCTGGTCAGACGTTGCTTCCTCGTGACCTCGTCATTTTCGGTTGTGATCCTTCTCCTCTATTTGCCTTTTGCATCTTTGATCGGTTCTCTCCGGCTCAACTGGTCTTTAGCCCTCTTAACAGTCGACGGTTACGTTGCTAGCTCCTACGTGTCAAGTCCCTAAAGCGTCTTATATTTGTTTACGGAGGGAGTAGCAGTCTCCCCATGCATCCATGGACCGCCATTGTCAACCAATGCAAAATCACCATCTCATCATTGACGGTTCCGAAAACCATTCCGCCTTTGTCCGAGCCTCTAGAGTGATGGCTTGGAGGCTTGGACAATTCTGGGGGCCGGAGAAGATGTAATCAGGTCAAGGTCTATTTTTTGTCTTGCCGACGTTTCACAAATTACTCTCCGAAGGAGGTTACGGTCGGCTTCATCATGACTAAAACATACACAATCCCGAAGAAAAATAAAAACCAAAAAAAATACACATGCGTACGTGTAAGGTAAGTGTATGCGTATGCACATTTAATCTTGGTTGTCCGTGTTATGGCCTTGCATTAGGCACTTTTCATACGCAACATTATTTTTAATTGTATAATCTAGAAGTTGAAACGTCAACACGGTTATTGATTAGAGGTGACCGTGAACCACGTGCGTTCTTCTACAAAAAATGTTGGCACTGCTGCACGAAGACAGCTATTTGGACGGGCATGATCGTGCATCACATGCATGTTTCTTTCACATGAAGATCATTGCTACACACCATCCATTTGGACCAATACATACAAAAGCCTTAAAAACGGATAAAAAATAGGTAATGGTTTGGGGCCTACTACAAGATCGCGGAATCGGTTGCTTCCGGGTTATCCATCTGTCTGATGCATGACGACCACCTACCGGAATCGAACTGTCAAGATTCAAAGCAACAATTAACTACTCAATAATGCTGACGGATGTAATAGAAAAACATTGCATCGCTACAGTACATGTGGGAGAAGTGAAGCCAGTAGACGGAAGAGAAGAAGCTACATCCCGCCTCCGTCCGCGGA
This sequence comes from Aegilops bicornis, assembly GCA_021605145.1. Taxonomy (NCBI): domain Eukaryota; kingdom Viridiplantae; phylum Streptophyta; class Magnoliopsida; order Poales; family Poaceae; genus Aegilops; species Aegilops bicornis. The sequence continues at coordinate 7,719,267 of CM038675.1, read as the reverse complement.
CACGGGGACCAGTCCACGGACACGGATGCGGGACGCAACAATCCAACGGTAGTCGCATACATCCGGCCAACAATTCGAACCAACTGGGCGAAATAAAACCGAACGGATTTCCTTCAAGTTCGGATATAATTTACATAAAAAGCTTGATATTTCGACCGTTTAACTAAAACACTAAACCCTATACGCTGGCCGCCCTGCCCTACGGTACCGCCGTCTCTGCTCGTGCCATCGTCGACGTCGTCGTCCCTCCATTGGCGGTAAGGCGCCGGAGGGCCGCGACAGCCTTATCCAACGGCTGCCTGCCACTCGCGGAGGAGTCGCTCCGCCTCCTGCTGCGCCGTGCGGAGTGCCGCCGCGGCCACTGCCGCCGCGGTCTTCGGAGTCCTGGCGGCGGCCTTGTCGCGGCCGGCATTAACGGAGGAGTCGCTAAGCGACCACTCCTCGCCGATCTTGGTGAGCGACAGCGAGCGCCCACACGGCGACGAGGTCTGGGTCGTTGGGGACACAGTCCGGCGCCACATCGCTCTTGGCGGACGCCGAGCGGCGAATGGCATTGCGCCGGTCGGACCGCTCTTGCTGCCGAGTCGCGCGCTCCGCCTCAGAAATGACGGACCTTGAGCCCGAGGGACCGCCGAGGTAGCGGAGGAAGCGTCCCCGCGCCTTCTTGATCGCGGGCGGCAGTTGTTCCTTGATGGCAAGGCGGTGGCAGTGCAGCGGCGAGAACGACGCGTTGATGCGGCTGTAGCGCATGCGTAGCGGGGACGCAGGCTCATCCTTGACGCGGCCTCCGATTTGGATACCACGGTGGTGCTGGGGTGGCTGCCAAGAGGTCGCATCGGTCAGCGCCGCCATCCCTCCCTTCCTCCATCACATCGCGACATCAATACCGGCCTCCGCGTGCTCTGGGCTGGAATGAATGCGGTGCGGTAAGCGGCACGTGCATCAGAAGGAAATCGTAGGAGGGGCGGGTGACGGGTTTTTGGTGGACCAAGGCGGTCAGAAGCGGACTTGGGATCGGTCTAGACTCTCGCAAACTCCCCCCCCCCCCCATTTTGTCTCCGGTTTATGGGAGAAATCACGTCTGGACCGCTACGCGGACCGATATAGGTCAGCGTTGGATGACTTCAGCGCCCGGACAGCGCGGTCCGGACGGTTGCGGGATGTTTACGGTTCTGCCATGGAGATGCCCTTAGAGCATCTTCAACGGCGACCCACAAATTTTCTCAAGCATCCGTCCACGGACAAGAGGGGCCAGTCCATGGACGGGGATGTCAGAGACCGCCATCCAACGTAGCCCGCATACATTGCAAACACTATCCAAACAACCGGACGTAATTGGTGCAAACACATCCAGATTTTCATACAAACCGGACGAAGTTCATGCAAACACGGCGGATTTTCATTAGATTTCATATAAACATAACGGAATTCATTACCCCCTGTCCGTGGACATGGATGCGGGAGACCGCCATCCAACACATCCTACATACATTGCAAACACTGTCCGAACAACCGGACGAAATTCGTGCAAACATGACCAGATTTTCATACAAACCGGACAAAGTTCATGCAAACATGGCGGAGTTTCATTAGATTTCATATAAACATGGCGGAGCTCATTACATTTCAGACATAGTTAAACTAAAAGCGGTGCTCGTTCGATCTAGAGGTATTTTTTTAGACAAAGGGAATATATTAATATGATTCTAGAGGTATAATACCTAAACTAAAAGATCGTCAGCGCTTGTTCCCCATCTCTAGCCATGAGCCCCGAAAAAATGAAGCTTCGCCTTCTCCAGCTCCGCCTCCGGAGCCCCAAGAACTGAAGTTGCCTGCCTTCATGTTGCCGCTAAGCGACTAAATGACCGACGATGCTCAGCCCACCAAGCTTGGCATCGACGGGAGGGGAGGACCGACGGCCATCTTGGGACCCGAGCGGCGGTGACTTACAATACTATTTCTCGCTGCCAACGGTGCACGCGGACATGTCGGCTTCATGGTCGTGGTGGCGGGGCGCGGCCTCGGCGGAGCCGACGATGTCGTCCCCGTCGTCAGTCTCGCCGAACTCCTTGTCTGCTGTCTCATCGTACTCCTTGTAGGAGGCCACCAGTTCCGCCGGCCGCTGGCGGTTTAGCTAGCGGGCGAGGCGGATCTCACGGGTGGAGCGGTAGGAGTCGAACAACGCTGTCTGCTCCGCAAGGTCCGTGTCCGGTGCAATCGCCCTGCTGGCGACGATGGTGGCGCGAACGAGGAGGCTGGTGTGGCCGCATCCTCCATCGGGACGTCGCCATCCTTCGGCTGAGTGGCGGTGCGAGCGTGAACATCATGTGGGTTCATGTATACTAAACTATCTAATGTGTCGTTTTTTTCACAAATATTAACTACATCTAAGGGTGTAATCCAAAAAGTTGTGGGGTCAGCTGACCCCACAGCCAACGCACGGAATCCAAAAAGTTGTGGCAGTCATCTCCTTCTTTTGCTTCGGTGCCAGCCCATCCCAGAGAGCTTTGTAGCGGGAGGAATTCATGATGAGAGTAGTGCGAAGAGTGATCAAAGGCGGATGACTGTAGATATGGCCCGGTCAGCAGTTTATATAGCAATGGTGGGCGACAGAGTGATAGGCGAGTGACGCTGGAGTAACCACCTCGGCAACCGCGTGTCACTAATGCGGGCGAAGCATCGACAGACGGTTTTATAAATCGCTTGTCAAGAAGTTACATTGACCGACGTCTCTTGCCTGCTTGCTTGTCAGATGGAAATCGACAGGTCGTGGGTTCACAGTGTTGGGGAACGTAGCAATAATTCAAAATTTTCCTACGTATCACCAAGATCAATCTAGGAGATTCTAGCAACAAGAGAGAGAGAGGATGTGCATCTTCATACCTTTGAAGATCGCTAAGCGGAAGCGTTAATAGAACGCGAATGATGGAGTCGTACTCGCGGCGATTCAAATCGCGGAAGATCCGATCTAGCGCCGAACGGACGGCGCCTCCGCGTTCAACACACGTACAGCCCGGGGACGTCTCCTCCGTCTTGATCCAGCAAGGGGAGAGGAGAAGTTGAGGGAGAGCCGCGGCAGCACGGTGGCGTGGTGGTGGAGCTTCCAGTTCTCCGGCAGGGCTTCGCCAAGCACTACAGAGGAGGAGGAGGTGTTGGGGAGGGAGAGGGCTGCGCTAGGGGAAGGTTACGGCAGCCCTCCCACCTCCCATCTATTAATAGGGGCAAGGGAGAGGGGGCCCGGCCCCCTCCTGATGGATCTAGGGGGGCGGCGGCCAAGGGGGGAGGCTTGCCCCCCAAGCAAGGGGGGCGCCCCCTTTAGGGTTCCTCCCCCCTCCCCCCAACCCTAGGCGCATGGGCCCTAGGGGGGTTGGCACCCAGCCCACCTAGGGGCTGGTTACCCTCCATATCCAGCCCACAGGGCCCTCCGAGGCAGGTGGACCCTCCCGGTGGACCCCCAGAACCCTTTCGGTGGTCCCGGTACAATACCGATAAACCCCCGAACACTTCCGGCGACCGAATAAGGACTTCCCATACATAAATCTTCATTCCCGGACCATTCCGGAACTCCTCGTGACATCCGGGATCTCATCCAGGACTCCGAACAACATTCGGTAACCACATACTATTTCCCATAACAACTCTAGCGTCACCGAACCTTAAGTGTGTAGACACTACGGGTTCGGGAATCATGCAGACATGACCGAGACATCTCTCTGGCCAATAACCAACAGCGGGATACCCATGTTGGTTCCCACATGTTCCACGATGATCTCATCGGATAAACCACGATGTCGGGGATTCAACCAATCCCGTATACAATTCCCTTTGTCAATCGGTATGTTACTTGCCCGAGATTCGATCGTCGGTATCCCAATACCTCGTTCAATCTTGTTACCGGCAAGTCTCTTTACTCGTTCCATAATGCATGATCCCGTGACTAACTGCTTAGTCACATTGAGCTCATTATGATGATGCATTACTGAGTGGGCCCAGAGATACCTCTCCGTCATGCGAAGTGACAAATCCCAGTCTCGATTCGTGCCAACCCAACAGACACTCTCGGAGATACATGTAGTGTACCTTTATAGCCACCCAGTTATGCTGTGACGTTTGGTACACCCAAAGCATTCCTACGGTATCCGGGAATTGCACAATCTCATGGTCTAAGGAAATGATACTTGACATTAGAAAAGCTCTTAGCAAATGAACTACACGATCTTGTGCTATGCTTAGGATTGGGTCTTGTCCATCACATCATTCTCCTAATGATGTGATCCCGTTATCAATGACATCCAATGTCCATGGTCAGGATACCATGACCATCTATTGATCAACGAGCTAGTCAACTAGAGGCTCACTAGGGACATGTTGTGGTCTATGTATTCACACATGTATTACGGTTTCTGGTTAATACAATTATAGCATGAACAATAGAAAATTATCATGAACAGGGAAATAAAATAATAACCATTTTATTATTGCCTCTAGGGCATATTTCCAACAGTCTCCCACTTGCACTAGAGTCAATAATCTAGTTACATTGTGATGAATCGAACACCCATAGAGTTCTGGTGTTGATCATGTTTTGCTCGTGGAAAACGTTTAGTCAACGGATCTGCGACATTCAGATTCGTACGCACTTTACAAATATCTATGTCTCCATCTTGAACATTTTTACGTATGGAGTTGAAGCGACACTTGATACGCCTGGTCTTCTTGTGAAACCTAGGCTCCTTAGCAAGGGCAATAGCTGCAGTGTTGTCACAGAAGAGAGTAATCGGGCCCGACGCATTGGGAATAACTCCTAGGTCGGTAATGAACTTCTTCATCCAGATTGCCTCATGTGCTGCCTCCGAGGCTGCCATGTACTCCGCTTCACATGTAGTTCCCGCCACGACGCTTTGCTTGCAACTGCACCAGCTGACTGCCCCACCATTCAAAATATACACGTATCCGGTTTGTGACTTGGAGTCATCCAGATCCGTGTCGAAGCTAGCATCGACGTAACCCTTTACGACAAGCTCTTTGTCACCTCCATAAATGAGAAACATATCCTTAGTCCTTTTCAGGTACTTCAGGATATTCTTGACCGCTGTCCAGTGTTCCATGCCGGGATTACTTTGGTACCTTCCCACCAAACTTACGTCAAGGTTTACATCAGGTCTGGTACACAACATGGCATACATAATAGACCCTATGGCTGAGGCATAGGGATGACACTCATCTTTTCGCTATCTTCTGCCGAGGTCGGGCATTGAGCTTTGCTCAATTTCACACCTTGCAAAACAGGCAAGAACCCCTTCTTGGACTGATCCATATTGAACTTCTTCAATATCTTATCAAGGTATGTGCTTTGTGAAAGACCGATAAGGCGTGTCGATCTATCTCTATAGATCTTGATGCCTAATATGTAAGCAGCTTCTCCAAAGTCCTTTATTGAAAAACGCTTATTCAAGTAGGCCTTTATGCTTTCCAAAAGTTCTATATCATTTCCCATCAATAGTATGTCATCCACATATAATATGAGAAATGCTACAGAGCTCCCACTCACTTTCTTGTAAACACAGGCTTCTCCATAAGTCTGCATAAACCCAAACGCTTTGATCATTTCATCAAAGCGAATGTTCCAACTCCGAGATGCTTGCACCAGCCCATAGATGGAGCGTGCTACCTCTTGAGCACTGCGTTGGATTTCCCCGAAGAGGAGAGGATGATGCAGCAAAGTAGCGTAAGTATTTCCCTCAGTTTTTAAGAACCAAGGTATTAATCCAGTAGGAGGCCACGCACAAGTCCCTCGTACCTGCACAAAACAATAGCTACTCGCAACCAACGCGATTAGGGGTTGTCAATCCCTTCACGGTCACTTACGAGAGTGAGATCTGATAGAGATGATAGATAATATTTTTGATATTTTTGGTATATAGATGCAAAGTGAAAAGTAAAAGGCAAAGTAAAAACAAAGCAAGTATAAAAGTGATGGAGATTGATATGATGAGAATAGACCCAGGGGCCATAGGTTTCACTAGTGGCTTCTCTCAAGAGCATAAGTATTCTATGGTGGGTGAACAAATTAGTGTTGAGCAATTGACAGAATTGAGCATAGTTATGAGTATATCTAGGTATGATCATGTATATAGGCATCACATCCGTCACAAGTAGACCGAAATGATTCTGCATCTACTACTATTACTCCACTCATCGACCGCTATCCAAAGATGCATCTAGAGTATTAAGTTAAAACAGAGTAATGCCTTAAGCAAGATGACATGATGTAGAGGAATAAATTCATGCAATATGATAAATACCCCATCTTGTTATCCTCGATGGCAACAATACAATACGTGACTTGCAACCCTTTCTACATCGGTAAGGACACCGCAAGATTGAACCCAAAGCTAAACACTTCTCCCATTGCAAGAACTACCAATCTAGTTGGCCAAACCAAACGGATAATTCAAGAGACTTGCAAAGATAACCAATCATACATAAAAGAATTCAGAGAAGATTCAAATATTATTCATAGATAAGCTGGATCATAAACCCACAATTCATCAATCTCAACAAACACACCGCAAAAATAAGATTACATCGAATAGATCTCCACGAGAGAGGGGAAGAACATTGTATTGAGATCCAAAAAGAGAGAAGAAGCCATCTAGCTACTAGCTATGGACCCGAAGGTCTGAAGTAAACTACTCACACTTCATCGGAGGGGCTATGGTGATGATGTAGAATCCCTCCGCGGTGGATGCCCCCTCCGACGGAGCTCCGAAACAGGCCCCAAGATGGGATCTCGTGGATACAGGAAGTTGTGGCGGTGGAATTAGGTTTTTGGCTCCTCTTCTGATCGTTTGGGGGTACGTAGGTATATATAGGAGGAAGGAGTACGTTGGTGGAGCAACAGGGGGCCCACGAGGCAGGGGGGCGCGCCCTAAGGGGCGGGCGCCCCCCACCCTCTTGACCGCCTCTTTCGTTCCTTGGAGTAGGGTCCAAGTCCCCTGGATCACGTTCGGTGAGAAAATCACGTTTCCGAAGGTTTCATTCCATTTGGACTCCGTTTGATATTCTGTTTCTTCGAAACATCAAATAGGAAAAAAACAGCAATTCTGGGCTGGGCCTCCGGTTAATAGGTTAGTCCCAAAAATAATATAAAAGTGGAAAATAAAGCCCAATATAGTCCAAAACAGTAGATAAAGTAGCATGGAGCAATCAAAAATTATAGTACGTTGGAGACGTATCATAGCGCTGGAGCTTGCACACCTTATCAGCATTCTTAGGATTAACAAAACCTTCCGGCTGCATCATATAAAATTCTTTCTTAAGGAAACCGTTAAGGAATGCCATTTTGATGTCCATTTGCCATATCTCATAATCATAGAATGCGGCAATTGCTAACATGATTCGGACGGACTTCAACTTCGCTACGGGTGAGAAGGTCTCATCGTAGTCAACCCCTTGAACTTGTCTATAACCCTTAGAGACAAGCCAAGCTTTATAGATGGTCACATTACCATCCGCGTCAGTCTTCTCCTTAAAGGTCCATTTATTTTCTATGGCTCGCCAATCATCGGGCAAGTTTGTCAAAATCCATACTTTGTTTCATACATGGATCCTATCTCGGATTTCATGGCTTCAAGCCATTTGTTGGAATCTGGGCCCGCCATCGCTTCTTTCGAAGGTTCACCGTTGTCTAACAACATGATTTCCTGGACAGAGTTACCATACCATTCTGGTGTGGAACGCGTCCTTGTGGACCTACAAAGTTCAGTAGCAACTTGATCAGAAGTTCCTTGATCATCATCATTAACTTCCTCTCTAGTCGGTGTAGGCACCACAGAAACATCTTCCTACGATGTGCTACTTTCCAGTTCAAGAGGCAGTACTTCATCAAGTTCTACTTTTCTCCCACTTACTTCTTTCGAGAGAAACTCTTTCTCCAGAAAGGATCCGTTCTTGGCAACAAAGATCTTGCCTTCGGATCTAAGGTAGAAGGTATACCCAATGGTTTCCTTAGGGTATCCTATGAAGACGCATTTTTCTGACTTGGGTTCAAGCTTTTCAGGTTGAAGTTTCTTGACATAAGCATCGCATCCCCAAACTTTTAGAAACGACAACTTAGGTTTCTTCCCAAACCATAATTCATACGGTGTCGTCTCAACGGATTTAGACGGTGCCCTATTTAAAGTGAATGTGGCTGTCTCTAAAGCATAACCGCAAAATGATAGCGGTAAATCGGTAAGAGACATCATAGATCGCACCATATCCAATAGAGTGCGATTACGATGTTCGGACACACCATTACGCTGAGGTGTTCCAGGCGGCATGAGTTGTGAAACAATTCCACATTTCCTTAAGTGCGTACCAAACTCGTGACTCAATTATTCTCCTCCACGATCTGATCGTAAGAACTTTATTTTCCTGTCACATTGATTCTCCACCTCACTCTGAAATTCCTTGAACTTTTCAAAAGTCTCAGACTTGTGTTTCATCAAGTAGACATACCCATATCTACTTAAGTCATCAGTGAGGGTGAGAACATAACGATTATCGCGGCGAGCCTCAACGCTCATTGGACCGCATACATCAGTATGTATTATTTCCAACAAGTTGGTTGCTCGCTCTATTGTTCCGGAGAACGGAGTCTTGGTCATCTTGCCCATGAGGCATGGTTCGCACGTGTCAAATGATTCATAATCAAGAGACTCCACAAGTCCATCTGAATAGAGTTTCTTCATGCGTTTGGCACCAATGTGACCAAGGCGGCAGTGCCACAAGTATGTGGGACTATCATTATTAACCTTACATCTTTTGGTATTCACACTATGAATATGTGTAACATCACGTTCGAGATTCAATAAGAATAAACCATTGACCAGCAGGGCATGACCATAAAACATATCTCTCATATAAATAGAACAACCATTATTCTCAGATTTAAATGAGTAGCCATCTCGCATTAAACGAGATCCAGATACAATGTTCATGCTCAAAGCTGGCACTAAATAACAATTATTGAGGTTTAAAATTAATCCCGTAGGTAAACGAAGAGGTAGCGTGCCGACGGCGATCACATCGACCTTGGAACCATTCCCGACGCGCATCGTCACCTCGTCTCGCCAGTCTCCGCTTATCCTGCAGCTCCTGTTTTGAGTTACAAATATGAGCAACCGCACCGGTATCAAATACCCATGAGCTACTACGAGTACTGGTAAGGTACACATCAATAACATGTATATCACATATACCTTTGGTGTTGCCGGCCTTCTTATCCGCTAAGTACTTGGGGCAGTTCCGCTTCCAGTGACCATTTCCCTTGCAATAAAAGTACTGAGTCTTGGGCTAGGGTCCATTGTTTGGCTTCTTCCCGGCAACTAATTTACCGGGCGCGGCAACTCCCTTGCCGTCCTTCTTGAAGTTCTTTTTACCCTTGCCTTTCTTGAAACTAGTGGTCTTATTCAACATCAACACTTGATGTTCCTTTTTGATTTCCACCTCCGCTGATTTAAGCATTGAATATAACTCAGGAATGAACTTCGCCATCCCTTGCATATTGTAGTTCATCACAAAGCTCTTGTAGCTAGGTGGGAGCGACTGGAGGATCATGTCAATGACCGAGTCATCTAGGAGATTAACTCCCAACTGAGACAAACGGTTGTGTAACCCGGACATAGTGAGTACATGCTCACTGACAGAATTGTTTTCCTCCATCTTACAACTATAGAACTTGTTGGAGACTTCATATCTCTCGACCCGGGCATGAGCATGGAAAACCATTTTCAGCTCTTGGAACATCTCATATGCTCTGTGCTGCTCAAAACGCTTTTGGAGCCCCGGTTCTAAGCTGTAAAGCATGCCGCACTAAACCAGGGAGTAATCATCACTACGCGACTGCCAGGCGTTCATAACGTCTTGAGTTGCTGGGAAAATGGGCGCTTCACCTAGCGGTGCTTCTAGGACATATGCTTTCTTGGCAGCTATGAGGATGATCCTCAAGTTCCGGACCCAGTCTCTATAGTTGCTACCATCGTCTTTTAGCTTGGTTTTCTCTAGGAACGCGTTGAAATTGAAGGCAACATTAGCGTGGGCCATTTGATCTACAATACATATTACAAAGATATTTTAGACTATGTTCATGATAATTAAGTTCATCTAATCAAATTATTTAATGAACTCCCACTCATAGAGACATCCCTCTAGTCATCTAAGTGATACATGATCCGAGTCAACTAGGCCGTGTCCGATCATCACGTGAGACAGACTAGTCGTCATCGGCGAACATCTTCATGTTGATCGTATCTACTATACGACTCATGTTCGACCTTTCTGTCTCTTGTGTTCCGAGGCCATGTCTATACATGTTAGGCTCGTCGAGTCAACCTAAGTGTTTTGCATGTGTAAATCTGGCTTACACCCGTTGTATGCGAACGTTAGAATCTATCACACCCGATTATCACGTGGGGCTTCGAAACAACGAACTTTCGCAACGGTGCACAGTTAGGGGGAACACTTTCTTGAAATTTTTAATGAGGGATCATCTTATTTATGCTATCGTCGTTCTAAGAAAATAAGATGACAAACATCACATGCAAATCATAAAGTGACATGATATGGCCAATATCATTTTGCGCCTTTGATCTTCATCTTTGAGGCGCGGCATGATCACCTTCGTCACCGGCATGACACCATGATCTCCATCATCATGTCTTCATGAAGTTGGCTCGCCAACTGTTACTTCTACTACTATGGCTAACGGTTAGCAATAAAGTAAAGTAATAACATGGCGTTTTCAATGACATGCATGTCATACAATAAATTAAGACAACTCATATGGCTCCTGCCGGTTGTCATACTCATCGACATGCAAGTCATGATTCCTATTACAAGAACATGATCAATCTCATACATCACATATATCATTCATCACATTCTTTTGGCCATATCACATCCATAGCATACCCTGCAAACACAAGTTAGACGTCATCTAATTGTTGTTGCATGTTTTACGTGGCTGCTATGGGTTTTCTAGCAAGAACGTTTCTTACCTACGCAAAAGCCACAACGGTGATATGCCAATTGCTATTTACCCTTCATAAGGACCCTTTTCATCGAATCCGATCTGAGTAAAGTGGGAGAGACAGACACTCGCTAGCCACCTTAAACAACAAGTGCATGTCAGTCGGTGGAACCTGTCTCACGTAAGCGTACGTGTAAGGTCGGTTCGGGCCTCTTCATCCCACAATACCGCCGAAACAAGATAGGACTAGTAACTGTAAGCAAATTGAACAAACCAACGCCCCCAACTACTTGTGTTCTACTCGTGCATCGAATCTACGCATAGACCTAGCTCATAATGCCACTGTTGGGGAACGTAGCAATAATTCAAAATTTTCCTACGTATCACCAAGATCAATCTAGGAGATTCTAGCAACAAGAGAGAGAGAGGATGTGCATCTTCATACCTTTGAAGATCGCTAAGCGGAAGCGTTACTAGAACGCGGATGATGGAGTCGTACTCGCGGCGATTCAAATCGCGGAAGATCCGATCTAGCGCCGAAAGGACGGCGCCTCCGCGTTCAACACACGTACAGCCCGGGGATATCTCCTCCTTCTTGATCCAGCAAGGGGAGAGGAGAAGTTGAGGGAGAGCTCTGGCAGCACGACGACGTGGTGGTGGAGCTAGCTGTTCTCCGGCAGGGCTTCGCCAAGCACTACTATGGAGGAGGTGTTGGGGAGGGAGAGGGTTGCGCCAGGGGAAGGGTGCGGCAGCCCTCCCACCTCCCCTCTATTTATAGGGGCAAGGTAGAGGGGGGTCGGGCCCCTCCAGATGGATCTAGAGGGGGGGCGGCCAAGGGGGGAGGCTTGCCCCCCAAGCCAAGGGGGGCGCCCCCTTTAGGGTTCCCTCCCCCCAACCCTAGGCGCATGGGCCCTAGGAGGGTTGGCGCCCAGCCCACCTAGGGGCTAGTTTCCCTCCATATTCAGCCCACAGGGCCCTCCGGGGCAGGCGGACCCTCCCAGTGGACCCCCGGAACCCTTTCGGTGGTCCCGGTAAAATACTGATAAACCCCCGAACACTTCCGGTGACCGAATAAGGACTTCCCATACATAAATCTTCATTTCCGGACCATTCCGGAACTCCTCGTGACATACGGGATCTCATCCGGGACTCCGAACAACATTCGGTAACCACATACTATTTCATATAACAACTCTAGCGTCACCGAACCTTAAGTGTACCCTACGGGTTCGGGAATCATGCATACATGACCGAGACATCTCTCTGGCCAATAACCAACAGCGGGATCTGGATACCTATGTTGGTTCCCACATGTTCCACAATGATCTCATTGAATGAACCATGATGTCGGGGATTCAATCAATCCCGTATACATTTCCCTTTGTCAATCGGTATGTTACTTGCCCGAGATTCGATCGCCGATATCCCAATACCTCGTTCAATCTCGTTACCGGCAAGTCTCTTTACTCGTTCCGTAATGCATGATCTCGTGACTAACTGCTTAGTCACATTGAGCTCATTATGATGATGCATTACCGAGTGGGCCCAGAGATACCTCTCCGTCATACGGAGTGACAAATCCCAGTCTTGATTCGTGCCAACCCAACAGACACTTTCGGAGATACATGTAGTGTACCTTTATAGCCACCCAGTTACATTGTGACGTTTGGTACACCCAAAGCATTCCTACGGTATCCGGGAGTTGCACAATCTCATGGTCTAAGGAAATGATACTTGACATTAGAAAAGCTCTTAGCAAACGAACTACACGATCTTGTGCTATGCTTAGGATTGGGTCTTGTCCATCACATCATTCTCCTAATGATGTGATCCTGTTATCAATGACATCCAATGTCCATGGTCAGGAAACCATGACCATCTATTGATCAACGAGCTAGTCAACTAGAGGCTCACTAGGGACATGTTGTGGTCTATGTATTCACACATGTATTACGGTTTCCGGTTAATACAATTATAGCATGAATAATATACAATTATCATGAACAAGGAAATATAATAATAACCATTTTATTATTGCCTCTAGGGCATATTTCCAACATTCAGAACCCTATAGATGGAAGTAGAGACAACCGTGAGTCACATGCACGACAATTGATTTTATCTCATTGTTCGCTTCTCGAAATTGCTTGGCAAAGAGTTTACAACCGACTTCATTGGTTAAACACTGCACCTGTGTGTAACAGACACACGACAAAATAGAAGTATCCAACCTAAAATATGCATATGTAAACCCAAATTGTAAACACAATTACTAATTAGAGATGATAATTAGTCACGTGTTATCTTGTAATGCGATATTTGGGGATGGCAAGGCATCCATTTTGGCATGTATTATGTTCCTGGATAATCTGTGGGTGTCTCTCAATGTGGCTTCAAAAGATACTAGAGGTCAGCCCTTGTGGATTTAAAGTGAGGAGGCATTGGGGACATCCAGCTCCTACAACAAGTTTCCTTGGTCATGGTTAAGATGCAATAGGGTTGCCCATTAGATTGCCAAATTTTGGGTAGGTCTTTTCCGTCCTGTGTGACTGTAATAAGCGACTGTATAACTTTATCTTAATTAAGATAATGGATGAGGGGTTATTTCAGAAAAAAAAACTATAACTATAATTTAGAAACCCAACTTGTCAAGGCAATTATTGGGCATGGTCGTGCAGCACATGCATGCTTCTTTTACATCATCGACCTGTAGTTTTGGACTCATGTACAAGAAGGGGCTTAAAAAACAATAATGGATAAAATTTCGGGCCACAATCTTGTGGGTATCGGTTGCTTCCAGGTCATGTTATCCACTTATATGCATCTCCGTAATGCATGACGACCACCAACCGGAATCATCTAACTGTCAAAGATTCAAAGCACAATTAACTGCTAGTACCACAATAATGCTGGTAGCTCAAAACGAAAATAATGCAGCTACAGTAGATGAGGGACACAACCAATAGAACGAAGAGAAGCATCCAGAATGGGTTTATGCATAGTGCCTTGTCATGTGGTGCCAATGCAAATTCGCCATCATGCCACTGCCCGAGTGTCTAGAGCGATGGCTTGGGACAACCCTAGAGGCCAAAGAAGTCGTAACAAGGTTGAGGCCTATTTTTTCGTCTTGCCCATGTACGTTCATGGACGTATATATTGTAGCTGCTTACCATTTGAGTTTTGTCAGCTACGATTGACTTCATAACTTAGAAAAGTACATGTGTGCAATTAGATATATATATATATTGTCGCATATGAAAAGTCCCTAACTCAAGGCGGTGTAACAATTAACATGGTATACCATATATAACTGCAACTAATCTAGAAGTTGAGATTGTCAACACGGTTATTGATTAGAGGCAACCGGAATCACATGTTTCCTTGTAGAAAAAATGGTGGTACTTCGACATGAAGACATCCATTTCTCACAATCGTGCATCACATGTTTTGTTGACACAAGGAACCAAATCATCGATTTGGACTAATAGAAGGGCCTTAAAAACGTGCAATAATGGATATCGTTTAGGGCCCGCAATATCCCGTAATCGGTTGCTTCCGGATTACCGATCCCCGTAATACAGTAGAGTACATGACAACCACCCACCAAAATCAAACTACCAAGATTCAAAGCAACAATTAACTAGTGCAATAATGCTGATGGATCTAATAGAAAACCAACAATGCATCGGTATGTCAGTATTTGAGCTTGTTTGTGTGTTTTTTTCTTCATGCATATGCTTCTTTATAATTTGGGGGATAGTTGTCCTAGCACCACCGAATAGTTATTGTGCTTCTTAATTTCTATAAGATAATCCCTCTGTCCCATAATGTAAGACGTAGCTTGCAAAAACGTCTTATATTATGAGACGAAGGGGGTATAATATAAAATATCCTTTCGAGTGTTTTAATCACACACACGTACACACAAAGAGTGCATTTTTAGGGTAATTTTTTTCCGAAAAGGGGAGCAAGCCCCAGCCTCTGCATTTATAGGGTGATGAAGCTGCGTGTGTGGGCGTTGTGTTGCAAAGTGGCAGGCTGTCAGAGCCATGAGTGTGTCGGTTGGTTGATGAGAAAAAACAGTCGTCCTTCCCTAGATACTCTTATTATCTCAACTTTTAAGCCAAGGAAAAATAACCATCCTCCTGGACATCCAACCACAAGAATGCCAATACGTTCACCTCTTCTCCCCATCTCAAGCATGCGGTCTTATGTTCTCTAAAAAATGCCTTCCATCTTTTACCGCATGTGGCGTTCATGAACGGCCAACGGTGATGTAGCTCCTTAGAACTCTCCCCATGCACCACCATTTGCCAGCCAATGCAAACTGGTCATCTTGTCGATTCCCCGGGTGATGGCTTGGGATAACCCTAGACCGAATAGGTCGAGGCCTATTTCGTCTTGTGTAACTGCTTTTGAAAATTGCTTATTGAAGAGGTTACCACGCCGACTTCATTAATAAAAAATTACACATGCGTGTGAAGGAAGTGTATGATTGTGATGTGCACAATTAATATATCTTGTCATGTAAGAAACGTCCCTAACTCATCGATAACACGAAACACCATGATAACTACATGTAATCTTGAAGTTGAAATTTTCAACACGATTACTAATTAGAGATGACCGTGAATCACATGTTCCCTGCTCAAAAAAAATGTTGGTACTTCGACATGAAGACAACTATTGGCCACGGTCATGCATTGATCACATGTTTTGTTTACGGCGAACGTTGTTATGTCATCGATTTGGACTAATACGATAAAATAAAAAATGTGCAATAATGGATATGGTCCGGGCCCCCACAATATCGCGGAATCGGTTGCTTCCGGGTTATCCATCTCCGTAATACAGCCGGAGTACATGACAACCACCAACCAGAATCAAACCACCAAGATTCAAGGCAACAATTAACTAGTGCAATAATTCTGATGGATCTAATAGAAAAACAATGCATCCCTAGAGTACATGTGGGAGAAGCAAAGCCAATAGAGGGAAGAGAAGAAGTTTATATATACTGGCTTGCCAGGTGGCGCCACGTCGGCCTAGCTCCAAGTGGTAAGTTGGCTCGTCGCTTTCCTCCGGGTCAACCATCGCCTGTCGGGTCCAGGACCAGCGGCTGCATGCATATGGTAATCCCTAATCAGCGAAGCCACGTGGGTGGCTCATGGGTTCGCGAAGTGTCAGGCTGGCAGAGACATGCAGGGGTGATGTGATTGGCTGGCCCATTGAGATCACCAAGTGGCACGTTGCTGACTCGGCGTACAGGTGGCGTGGCGTATATTATTGTCGGCATGCATGCATGCGTATGTAGTATCAGAATGAATCAACGTTTATATATGGAGCAATTATATATACGAGCAGAGAGATAATATATATTCATATTGTTTACGATGTCGTAGGAGCATATATAATTGAGAAACAGATTGAGTGGATGCATGATGGTGGTTCGGTGCTTCTGAGATTAAACTTTGGGTGCCTTGGACTTGGACGGCTATATCGAGCATTATCGGCTATATGCACTTAGTTAACGTACTAAGCAAAGCAGGATGTTGATTAGAAAATTAGCACACATGGCGGTTAATTAATCCGGACCAATTCCTAAACACAAAATTCAATCTAATCTGGATCCAGCACTATGTGTACTTATGGAGGGCCATGCATGCATGCGGCCAGCTTACTTTCCGTCTCGTCTCTTTCATTCCTCCCTCTTGATCAGTTAGGATGGTCGATCGTGAAAGATTCGATTTGGTGTAGTCTTGTACTCCCTCCGTCCCATAATGTAAAACATTTTTTGATACTACACTAATATTAAAAAACGTCTTACATTATGAGACGGAGGGAGTAGATGGTGAGCTGCATGTGCCGGCCGGCCGGCCTCAACACTATTGGATCGATCTGAGGGGTTACGTGCGCGCGTACTGCAAACTCATTGCCACAAGCAATCCACTGAATGATCGATTAGGGACACACACGGAGAGTTAGGTCTAGACTAGATGGAGCATGCAAGCGATCGATCAACTTGCCCGTTTGGGTATGCCGCCATGTCGATCATCACATGCCAATCAGCGAGGTCATGGGCGTACATGTACTGGATGATGGGTAGTTCCATTCACGCCGGCTGTCTCTGTGCGGAGGAGCAACGCCACGTTGAGACAGATGCATGCGTGGAGGATCCATCAAATCAATGGCGACTTGTGCATGCATGCATGTGCCTTCCGGCCGGCGGGCAAGCGGATAACCAACTTTCGCGGCGCCGCCGCGCCGGCACATGCATGTTGCGGTTTGCCACCTCCACTACTTTTAGCTCAAATTTGATTCCCTTCCTAAAATTTGATTATGGCTAGACCGGAGGATCCAGCTCACTTTTAGCTCAAATTTGATTCCCTTCCTAAAATTTGATTCCCTTCACGCAAGACCGGAGGATCTCTAAGCTGAAGCATCTACAGTAACGGGCCAGCTCACTTGCGAACGCTTGAATAAAAGAAACCTGGATGGTTGGAAGTGGTGCTAGCCACTGAGCTCGCTTCGGGTTTCTGACGAAGAAGTAGGTCGTGAAATATTGAGGCGCAACTAGCCCGGTTTCAACTGGTTTTTCCTGGTTCCCTGTTTTTACTATTTTTTATTTTCTTACTTTTTGCTTCATTGCTATTCGCTTTTCTCCACAAAAAGAAAATTCCTTTTCTTTTGCTTTTGGTTTAGTTTCCTCATTTTTTTCTCGGGTTTTTTTTTGTTTTTTTGGGCTTTCATCTTTTTTCTCGGTTTTCCTTTTCTTACTCATTTCCCCTCTTTTTTCTTCAGTTTTTTTAATTTCTTTCTTGGTTTCTTTATAGATTTTCACTGTTTTATTCTCTGCATTTATTCTTAAAATTTAATTTTCATTTATTTATTTTATTTATTTTCTGGTTTTCATTTTTCGGATTTTATTTATTTCTTTTGTTTTTCATTCTACATTTATTGTATATGTCTAGAACATTTTTCTAATACATGTTTAAATTTTTCCCAATACAAATTTAACATTTCTTAATACATGGTAAATATTACTTCAAATGGTTGATTAACATTTTTCAAATGCTTGATCTCCTTTTTCTTCCAATACAAGATTAACATTTTAACACATTGTCAACATTGTTTCCATGCAAATTTAACATTTTTAAGTGCTCGATTAACATTTTTCACATACTTATTAACATTATTTAAATGCTTCAATAACATTTTATTCAAATAGAAGATTAATACTTTTCTAACACATGGTTAAAAAAATTTCTATGCATATGTAACGTTTTTTAAATGCTTGTTTAACTTTTTTCACCCACTTGTTTAACATTTTTCAAATATATGATGAATATTTTTTCAAATACAAGAGTAACAAATTTTTATACATAGTTAACATTTTTCTACATACATTTAAAAAATCAAATGCTTGATTAACATTTTTCGCATACTTGTTGAACATTTTTGCAAATGCTTGATTAAGATTTTTTTAAATACATGATTAACATTTTTTAATAGATAGTCAGAAAAATTTACACACATTGAACATTTTTCAAATTCTTGATTAAATAATTGGACATACTTTCTCTACATTTTCTTCAAATGCTTGATTGCCTTTTTTAAAATACTTGATCAAATGTTTATCATACGCACTACATTTTTTCGTATACACTATTTTATATACATGATTAATATTTTCTTTATACACATTTAACATTTTTCGAATGCTTGATTAACATTTTTCTAATATTTATTCAATTTTTTGTATTATAAATAATCGTAATATTTGGAATTATAAAAAAATTAAAAATAAAGCAAAAAATAAAATACCTGAAACATGAAAAATGAGGTTGTCGTCGAGCGTGTGCCTCGGCCGTGCACTGGGCCGACCCATATGCTCGCGCGACTGCAGCGAGTCAAAAGGTTGCCATGCTATAAGCGAGGTATAGCCGCGCCTGCAGGTCACCGGAGGACCATCCATCTAGGTGGGCCATGTCGGGCCAGGCCGGCCACCCAAGGATTGCCAATTTCATTCCATCCAATGCTCGACCTGCTGCACCTTTGTTATGTCTTATAGAGACTAGAAGAACGCCCGTGCGTTGCAACGGGGCTACGTTAACTTAAAGAGTTCAATATTACGACATTGGTGACCTTTTTTACCATCAAATCTCTCACACACACACACTCCCTCCCTCTTCCTCACTCTCTCTCCCCCTCTCCCTCTCTCTAACACACACACATATCCATCTTATTGGGTACGGGACCATAATCCATCTATTTCACACACACACGCTTAGTGCATAACAATATGGATTATGTGTATTATATTTGCCACAAGAACTGAGGGAATTAATTTCATGTAAATCGCCAGCCACAGCTCCAAGAATACGCTGGAGGAGGTGGCCGGGTCACGTCGGCGTTGTCTGGCGCGCCACGGGCCCGCTTCCAAGTGCACGTGCAATGCACATCTTCACAAATATTACAACCAGATGTGAGAAATCACATACTAACACGATGTTGCAATCAATTTGTAATTAAAGAAGCCAAAAGTCTTTTTTCTTAAACCAGAATTCCTTATGCTGGAGTTTAAACAAACCCCACAATAGCCCTACTTATCACCTAATTAAGCAGATGCATGACTTATGAAGCGGATAAGAAATCATGTTAACTTGGAACTAAAATTCCAACAAAAGAGTGAGGAATAAACCTTTTATCATTGCTCAAGTCTGAACCTCCCCTATTTGTTAGTGAAATGTGAGTATGCTTGGAAGATAATAATTTCTTATGCAACATATGCTTTCACATCCGAAAGAGCTACAAAATATGTTGACCTACCTATGTGCACTTCCTAAATCAAGCGTATAAAATTATTTCTATCGGCAATATAAAATATTAAACATTAGAAAGAAAGGGACAATGTCCACTAACCATGCAAATATTCTGACCATGGGATATTTAGGCTGGCGATATGGGAAATCAAAGCTAAAAATGACTCGATGAGTTAGGGATACATCAATAAATATTGCAAAAAGTGATAAAACAAATCTGCAGCAACTCACGACCCCTACGAACTCAGATTCGCAATGAGCAAGTTAGTGAGGCCACCACGGTAAGCTAGCACCAAGGGACAAGGGCAACAACCGCCTTCCCATCCAACCCATCGATTCTCGGGCGCTACTTTCATCCTAAGCCCATGAGTACCGTTAGTGTGTTGCCACGCACGGAGAAACTATGAACTGAAATTTTCATCCAAATCATGAAAATGTTAATGTTCCTCTCCTCTCCCATCCCTCGTGTGAACATACCCAATTCGTGGTTGGCTCGCTACATTCAGCGTAGCTCGATGTGCACCGCCTCGCTCTTGATTAGTTGCCGCGATTACACGCATCTACGCCCAACAAGCTGGGGGAAACAAATGCAAATGTTACACCGAGTCAAAATAAACCATCCCACACTCGTAACAATAGAAAAGATAATAACCAAAATTTAACAGAAGAACTACCGGTTGGCTCCCAGATCCATCTCGATAGCCCTTGATCTGTCTGAGCTTCTCCTAGCCGCCTCAACATCACGTCATTACCAAACATGTAGTGGATGCCTAGTGGGACAAGGATTAAGAAATAACATGAGGTGAAAATGCGATGGCTGTCAATTCCATAAGACGATCCAAGTAATTTGACAAAACAGATCGGGAGCATCTTGTATAATCTCAAAAAGCAACTAAAAATATGAGAAATGAAGTGATGAAAATCAGCCCCTGCTCTCATTTATGCTCGCTTTTTGTAATGGGAGGCAAGGAATGGGGATACCGGGAGAAGAAAGGATCACATGGACGGCAAGCCTCCACCACCGGCAAGTGGGGTTGCTTCACATCCAATCTCCACGGCCGCCTCCATGGGGACGAACTCCCATGTTCACAACCAGTTCTCCCAATCGGCCGCTGCCTCGCCGACCTTGACGACGAAGTAGTCCCTCCTTCGATCCCATTCGCACGGAGGCAACACCCATCCCAAAGGACGGGTCCGCGGTGAGATCCCTCTTGGATTGTGGTCGCGCCTCCCCAAACCTCACCGGGACACATGAGAGGGCGACGCGTTGCCATGGTCGCTTGGATGGGGAAAGGAGGCGACATAGCAAGAACGGCGCCTTCGCCGGGATTGGTGGCGATGGCGGCGGCGACGAGCGAGCGGGAGGACGGCGGCGGCGAGAGAGTAGGAGGTGGTGGCGGCAGTCCATCGGCCGCCGTGACGTGAGAGGAGGATGGGGATGGGGCCGATCCGGACGTATGGAGCGGAGAGGAGGGAAGCAGCGGCTGGGTTTTTCCATCATGCGGGGTTTGGGGAGGTCAAACGAGAGGGTTTTTTTCGTGCGGGAGGAAGAGCAACGAGTGCGGATGTAGGTAGACGGGCCGCGGTCGGTTTTCAGGAAAAGGAAATCTACGCAAAATCACATCAATATTCGAATATATCGCATCAATACTTGATTGATTGCGATTTATTTTTTATATGGTAACTAATCTGATCATCAATACTTGATTGATTGCGATTTATTTTTTATATGGTAACTAATCTAATGGGTTTATGTGGGTGGTGAAACAAAAAGGAAAGCTACGCATTTTTTAGGCAGTAGAGATGATTGATGATAAGAAAGGGAAAATCACATCAATATAAGGAAATATCTCATCAATACTTGATTGATTGCGATTTATTTTTTATACGGTAACTAATCTGATCATCAATACTTGATTGATTGCGATTTATTTTTTTATATGGTAACTAATCTGATGGATTTATGTGGGTGGTGAAGCGAAAAGGAAAGCTACGCATTTTTTAGGCAGTAGAGACGATTGATGATAAAAAAGGGGAAATCACGTCAATATAAGGAAATATCCCATCAATACTTGATTGATTGTGATTTATTTTTGTTGGGGAACGTAGCAGAAATTCAAAATTTTCCTACGTGTCACCAAGATCAATCTATGGAGATTCCAGCAACGAGGGGAAGGAGAATGCATCTACATACCCTTGTAGATCGCCAAGCGGAAGCGTTCAAGAGAACGGGGTTGAAGGAGTCGTACTCGTCGTGATCCAAATCACCGGAGATCCTAGTGCCGAACGGACGGCACCTCCGCGTTCAACACACATACAA
This sequence comes from Aegilops bicornis, assembly GCA_021605145.1. Taxonomy (NCBI): domain Eukaryota; kingdom Viridiplantae; phylum Streptophyta; class Magnoliopsida; order Poales; family Poaceae; genus Aegilops; species Aegilops bicornis. Next base: position 7,697,111 of record CM038675.1, on the reverse strand, counting down.
CCCGGTGACGTCTCCCACGCCTTGATCCAGCAAGGAGAGAGGGAGAGGTTGAGGAAGACTCCATCCAGCAGCAGCACAACGGCGTGGTGGTGGTGGAGGAGCGTGGCAATCCCGCAGGGCTTCGCCAAGCACCTGCGGGAGAGGAGAAGGGAGAGAGGTAGGGCTGCACCAAGAGGGAGAAGTTCTCGTGTGTTAGGCAGCCCCAAAACCTCCACTATATATAGGGGGAAAGGGGAGGGGAGGCGCCCTAGGGTTTCCCCTAGGGGGCGGCGGCCAGGCAGATGGGATCTCCCCTTGGGTGACTTGGCCCCTAAGCCGAGGTGGGAACCCTAGATGGGGCGCCCAAACCCCCTGGTCACGTGGGAATAGGTGAGGGGGCGACAGCCCCTTAGTGGGCTGGTTTGCCCCTTCCCTTGGCCCATGAAGCCCCCAACACTTGCCGGGCTCCCAAACACCTTTCGGTCATGCTGGTCATCACCGGTACCTCCTAACACTTCCGACTCCAAAACCCTTCGTACAATATATCAATCTTTACCTCCGACCATTTCGAACTCCTCGTGACGTCCGGGATCTCATCCGGACTCCTAATAACATTCGGTAACCACGTATATCTATTCCCTATAACCCTAGCGCCACCGAACCTTAAGTGTAGACCCTACGGGTTCGGGAACCATGCATACATGACCGAGACGTTCTCCGTCAATAACCAACAGCGGGATCTGGATACCCATGTTGGCTCCACATGTTCCACGATGATCTCATCGGATGAACCTCGATGTCGAGGATTCAATCAATCCCATATTCAATTCCCTTTGTCTAGCGGTATTGTACTTGCCCGAGATTCGATCGTCGGTATCCCGATACCTTGTTCAGTCTCACATCGCAAGTCTCTTTACTCGTTCCGTAACACATCATCCCGTGATCAACCCCTTGGTCACATTGTGCACATTATGATGATGTCCTGCCGAAAGTGGGCCCAGAGATACCTCTCCGCTTACATGGAGTGACAAATCCAGCCTCGATTCGTACAACCCAACAGACACTTTCGGAGATACCAGAGTGCACCTTTATAGCCACCCAGTTATGTTGTGACGTTTGGTACACCCAAAGCATTCCTACAGTATCCGGGAGTTGCACAATCTCATGGTCTAAGGAAATGATACTTGACATTAGAAAAGCTTTAGCATACGAACTACGATCTTTGTGCTAGGCTTAGGATTGGGTCTTGTCCATCACATCATTCTCCTAATGATGTGATCCCGTTATCAATGACATCCAATGTCCATGGTCGTGAAACCGTAACCATCTATTGATCAACGAGCTAGTCAACTAGAGGCTTACTAGGGACATGGTGTTGTCTATGTACCCACACATGTATCTGAGTTTCCTATCAATACAATTATAGCATGGATAATAAACGATTATCGTGAACAAGGAAATATAATAATAACTAATTTATTATTGCCTCTAGGGAATATTTCCAACAGTCTCCCACTTGCACTAGAGTCAATAATCTAGTTCACATCGCCATGTGATCAACATTGATAGGTCACATCGCCATGTGACCAACATCCAAAGAGTTTACTAGTGTCTGCAAACTAGTTCACATCATCATGTGATTAAGACTCAATGAGTTCTGAGGTTTGATCATGTTTTGCTTGTGAGAGAGGTTTTAGTCAACGGGTCTGAACCTTTCAGATCCGTGTGTGCTTTGCAAATTTCTATGTCATATTGTAAATGTTGCTTCCACGCTCTACTTGAAGCTATTCCAAATGGTTGTTCCACTATAATGATTCTGGTTTGCTACTCAGAGTCACTCGGATAGGTGTTAAAGCTTGCATCGACGTAACCCTTTACGCCGAACTCTTTATCACCTCCATAATCGAGAAACATGTCCTTATTTACTCCAAGGACAATTCTAACCGCTGTCCAATGATCCATTCCTGGATCATTCTTGTACCCCTTGACTGACCCATGGTAAGGCACACTTCCGGTGCGGTACACAGCATAGCATACTATAGAGCCTACGTTTAAAGCATAGGGGACGACCTTCGTCCTTTCTCTCTTTTCTGCCGTGGTCGAGCTTTAAGTCTTAACTTCATACCTTACATCTCGTGCAAGAACTCCTTCTTTGGTGATCCATCTTGAACACCTTCAAGATCATGTCAAGGTATATGCTCATTTGAAAGTATTATTAAGCATTTTGATCTATCTTATAGATCTTGATGCTTATTGTTCAAGTAGCCTAATCCAGGTTTTCTATTGAAAATCATCTTTCAAATAACCCTATATGCTTTCCAGAAATTCCACATCATTTCGATCATCAATATGTCAACAACATATACTCATCAGAAATTCTATAGTGCTCCCACTCACTTCTTTGGAAATACAAGTTTCTCATAAACTTTGTATAAACCCAAAATCTTTGATCATCCTATCAAAGTGCATATTCCAACTCCGAGATGCTTACTCCGGTCCTTAGAAGGATCATTTGGAGCTAGCATACCTTTTAGCATCCTTAGGATCGAAAAACTTTTCTGATTGTATCACATACAACATTTCCTTACGTAAACTGGTAAGGAAACTCGTCTTGACATCCATCTGCCAGATTTCGTAAATGCAGCTAATGCTAACATGATTCCGACGGACTTAAACATCGCTACGGATGAGAAAATCTCATCGTAGTCAACTCCTTGAACTTGTGAAAAACTCTTCGCCACAAGTCGAGCTTCATAGACGGTGACATTACCGTCCACGTCCGTCTTCTTCTTAAAGATCCATTTATTTCAATGGCTTGCCGATCATCGGGCAAGTCCACCAAAGTCCATGCTTTGTTATGATACATGGATCCTATCTCGGATTTCATGGCTTCTAACCATTTGTCGGAATTTGGGCCCACCATCGCTTCTCCATAGCTCGTAGGTTCATTGTTGTCTAGCAACATGACCTTCAAGACAGGATCACCGTACCACTCAAGCAAGACGCATCCTTGTCACCCTACGAGGTCCGGTAGTGACTTGATCCAAAACTTCATGATCAATATCATAAGCTTCGACTTCAATTGGTGTAGGTGCCACAGGAACAACTTCCTGTGCCCTTGCTACACACTAGTTGTAGTGACGGTTCAATAACCATTTCAAGTCTCCACCATCCTCCCACTCAATTTTTCGAGACAAACTTTTCCTCGAGAAAGGACCCGATTCAAGAAACAATCCTTATTGCTTCCGGATCTGAATTAGGAGGAATACCCAACTGTTTTGGGTGTCCTATGAAGATGCATTTTATCCGCTTTGGGTTCGAGCTTATCAACCTGAAACTTTTTCACATAAGCGCCGCAGCCCCAAACTTTTAAGAAACGACAATTTAGGTTTCTCCAAACCATAGTTCAAACGGTGTCGTCTCAACGGAATTACGTGGTGCCCTATTAAAGTGAGTGCGGTTGTCTCTAATGCCTAACCCATGAACGATAGTGGTAATTCGATAAGAGACATCATGGTACGCACCATATCCAATAGGGTGCAACTATGATGTTTGGACACACCATCATACTATGGCGTTCCAGGCGGTATTTATTGTGAAACAATTTCCACAATGTCTTAATTATGCGTACAAAGCTCGTAACTCAGATACTCATCTCTATGATCATATCATAGACATTTTATCCTCTTGTCACGATGATCTTCAACTTCACTCTGAAATTACTTGAACCATTCAATAATTCAGACTTGTGTTTCATCAAGTAAATACACTCAAGATATCTACTCAAATCATCCGTGAAGTAAGAACATAACGATATTCATCAGATGCCTCAGCACTCATTGGACTGCACACATGAAAATGTGTTACTTCCAACAAGTTGCTATCTTGTTCCATCTTACTGAAACCGAGGCTTTTCAGTCATCTTGTCTATGTGGTATGATTTGCATATCTCAAGTGATTTAAAATCAAGTGAGTCCAAACGATCCATCTGCATGGAGTTTCTTCATGCGTACACACCAATAGACATGGTTCGCATGTCTCAAGTTTTTCAAAACGAGTGAGTCCAAAGATCCATCAACATGGAGCTTCTTCATGCTTTTACACCAATATGACTTACATGGCAGTGCCACAAGTAAGTGGTACTATCATTACTATCTTATACTTTTGGCATGAAAATGTGTATCACTACGATCGAGATTCAATAAACCATTCCTTTAGGTGCAAGACCATTGAAGGTATTATTCAAATAAATAGAGTAACCATTATTCTCTTTAAATGAATAACCGTATTGCAATAGACATAATCCAATCATGTCTATGCTCAACGCAAACACACAATGACAATTATTCAGGTTTAATACTAATCTTGATGGTAGTGGGAGCGTGCGATGTTTGATCACATCAAGCTTGGAAAAACTTCCAATACATATCGTCAGCTCACCTTTAGCTAGTCTCCGTTTATTCCGTAGCTTTTATTTCGAGCTAGTATCACTTAGCAACCGAACCGGTATCTAATACCCTGGTGCTACTAGGAGTACTAGTAAAGTACACATTAACATAATGTATATCCAATATACTTCTATCGACCTTGCCAGCCTTCTCATCTACCAAGTATCTAGGGCAATGCTGCTCCAGTGGTTGTTCCTTTTATTACAGAAGTACTTAGTCTCGGGTTTGGGTTCAACCTTGGGTTTCTTCGCTAGAGTAGCAGCTGATTTGCCGTTTCATGAAGTATCCCTTCTTGCCCTTGCCCTTCTTGAAACTAGTGGTTTCACCAACCATCAACAATTGATGCTCCTTCTTGATTTCTACTTTCGCGGTGTCAAACATCGCGAATACCTCAAGGATCATCATATCTATCCCTGATATGTTATAGTTCATCACGAAGCTCTAGCAGCTTGGTGGCAATGACTTTGGAGAAACATCACTATCTCATCTGGAAGATCAACTCCCACTTGATTCAAGTGATTGTTGCACTTAGACAATCTTAGCACAAGCTCAACGATTAAGATTTTCTCCCTCAGTTTGCAGGCTAAGAAAATTGTCGGAGGTCTTATACCTCTTGACGTGGGCACGAGGCTGAAATCCCAATTTCAGCCCTCGAAACATCTCATATGTTCCGCGACGTTTCAAAATCGTCTTTGGTGCCTCAACTCTAAACCGTTTAACTGAACTATCACGTAGTTATCAAAACGTGTATGTCAGATGTTCGCAACATCCATGCATTTACGATTGGGGTTCAGCTCACTAAGCGGTGCATTAGGGACATAAGCTTTTACTGTCCGCATAATCGCTACTGTCATCTTTCAACTATATTTTCTCTAGGAACATATCTAAACTGTGGAACTAAAGCGCGAGCTTACAACATAATTTGCAAAAGGTCTTTTGACTATGTTCAGGATAATTAAGTTCATCTTATAAACTCCCACTCAGATAGACATCCCTCTGGTCATCTAAGTGATTACATGATCCGAGTCAACTAGGCCGTGTCCGGTCATCACGTGAGACGGACTAGTCATCATCGGTGAACATCTTCATGTTGATCGTATCTACTATACAACTCATGCTCGACCTTTCGGTCTCTGTGTTCCGAGGCCATGTCTGTACATGCTAGGCTCGTCAAGTTAACCCTAAGTGTTTCGCGTGTGTAAATCTGTCTTACACCCGTTGTATGTGAACGTAAGAATCCATCACACCCGATCATCACGTGGTGCTTAGAAGCTTACGAACTTTAGCAACGGTGCACGCTTAGGGAGAACACTTCTTGAAATTGTTGTAAGGGATCATCTTATTTACTACCGCTGCTCTAAGTAAACAAGATGCATAAACATAATAAACATCACATGCAATTATATATAGTAGTGACATGATATGGCCAATATCATATAGCTCCATTGATCTCCATCTTCGGGGCTCCATGATCATCATCGTCACCGGCATGACACCATGATCTCCATCATCATGATCTCTATCATCGTGTCTTCATGAAGTTGTCTCGCCAACTATTACTTCTACTACTATGGCTACCGGTTAGCAATAAAGTAAAGTAATTACATGATGTTGTTTAATGACACGCAGGTCATACAATAAATAAAGACAACTCCTATGGCTCTGCCGGTTGTCATACTCATCGACATGCAAGTCGTGATTCCTATTACAAGAACATGATCAATCTCATACATCACATATCATTCATCACATTCTTCTTGGCCATATCACATCACATAGCATACCCTGCAAAAACAAGTTAGACGTCCTCTAATTGTTGTTTGCATGTTTTACATGGCTGCTATGGGTTTCTAGCAAGAACTTTTCTTACCTACGCAAAACCACAACGTGATATGCCAATTGCTATTTACCCTTCATAAGGACCCTTTTCATCGAATCCGTTCCGACTAAAGTGGGAGAGATTGGCACCCGCTAGCCACCTTATGCACCAAGTGGACACGGTGGAACCTGTCTCACGTAAGTGTACGTGTAAGGTCGGTCCGGGCCGCTTTATCTCACAATACCGTCGAAACAAGATTGGACTAGTAACGGTAAGCATATTGAACATCATCAACGCCCACAACTACTTTGTGTTCTACTCGTGCAAAGAATCTACGCAATAGACCTAGCTCATGATGCCACTGCTTGTTGGGAACGAAAGCAGAAATTCAAAATTTTCCCACGTGTCACCAAGATCAATCTATGGAGATTCCAGCAACGAGGGGAAGGAGAGTGCATCTACATACCCTTGTAGATCGCCAAGCGGAAGCGTTCAAGAGAACGGGGTTGAAGGAGTCGTACTCGTCGTGATCCAAATCACCGGAGATCCTAGTGCCGAACGGACGGCACCTCCGCTGTTCAACACACATACAGCCCGGTGACGTCTCCCATGCCTTGATCCAGCAAGGAGAGAGGGAGAGGTTGAGGAAGACTCCATCCAGCAGAAGAGCACAACGGGCGTGGTGGTGGAGGAGCGTGGCAATCCTGCAGGGCTTCGCCAAGCACCGCGGGAGAGGAGAAGGGAGAGAGGTAGGGCTGCACCAAGAGGGAGAAGTTCTCGTGTGTTAGGCAGCCCCAAAACCTCCACTATATATAGGGGAAAAGGGAGGGAGGCGCCTAGGGTTTCCCCTAGGGGCGGCGGCTGCAGATGGGATCTCCCCTTGGGTGACTTGGCCCCTAAGCCAGGAGGTGGGAACCCTAGATGGGCGCCCCAAACCCCTGGTCACGTGGGAATAGGTGAGGGGCGACAGCCCCTTAGTGGGCTGGTTTGCCCCTTCCTCGGCCCATGAAGCCCCCAACACTTGCCGGGCTCCCAAACACCTTTCGGTCATGCCGGTCATCACCCGTACCTCCTAACACTTCCGGACTCCAAAACCCTTCATCCAATATATCAATCTTTACCTCCGGACCATTTCGAACTCCTCGTGACGTCCGGGATCTCATCCGGGACTCGAATAACATTCGGTAACCACGTATATCTATTCCCTATAACCCTAGCGCCACCGAACCTTAAGTGTGTAGACCCTACGGGTTCGGGAACCATGCGTACATGACCGAGACGTTCTTCCGTCAATAACCAACAGCGGATCTGGATACCCATGTTGGCTCCTACATGTTCCCCGATGATCTCATCGGATGAACCACGATGTCGAGGATTCAATCAATCCCGTATTCAATTCCCTTTGTCTAGCGGTATTGTACTTGCCCGAGATTCGATCGTCGGTATCCCGATACCTTGTTCAATCTCGTTACCGGCAAGTCTCTTTACTCGTTCCGTAACACATCATCCCGTGATCAACCCCTTGGTCACATTGTGCACATTATGATGATGTCCTACCGAGTGGGCCAGAGATACCTCTCCATTTACACGGAGTGACAAATCCCAGCCTCGATTCGTACAACCCAACAGACACTTTCGGAGATACCTGTAGTGCACCTTTATAGCCACCCGATTACGTTGTGACGCTTTGGTACACCCAAAGCATTCCTACAAGATCCGGAGTTGCACAATCTCATGGTCTAAGGAAATGATACTTGACATTAGAAAAGCTTTAGCATATGAACTACGATCTTTGTGCTAGGCTTAGGATTGGGTCTTGTCCATCACATCATTCTTCTAATGATGTGATCCCGTTATCAATGACATCCAATGTCCATGGTCGTGAAACCGTAACCATCTATTGATCAACGAGCTAGTCAACTAGAGGCTTACTAGGGACATGGTGTTGTCTATGTACCCACACATGTATCTGAGTTTTCTATCAATACAATTATAGCATGGATAATAAAAGATTATCGTGAACAAGGAAATATAATAATAACTAGTTTATTATTGCCTCTAGGGCATATTTCCAACAATTTTTTATATGGTAACTAATCGGATCATCAATACTTGATTGATTGCGATTTTTTATGGTAACTAATCTGATGGGTTTATGTGGGTGGTGAAGCGAAAAGACAGGTGGGAGGGAGACAAAATAAAACCAGCGAAATAAAACCAACGAAAGTGGTGAGGCGAAATAAAAACCAGCCAAAAATAACCGACGGACTATTCTTATATTTTTTTGGTTCGTCTGTCTTGGTGCGACGGGATGTTAGGGCCTAGTGTGCTGGGGGCGGGCGGGGGACTCGGCTTGAGGTTTTTTTGGTTCTATGCGGCTTAGCGTGAGACGGGAGGTTGGGCGTATGCGGGACTCGATCGCGGGGTTTTCCTTGGTTTTTCACGGCTGAGAGGGAGGTGGGAGGAAGTACCAAAGAAGTATCAAAAAAGACCGGGTGAGGTGGGACGAAAATAAAACCCGGAACGCGACCTACCAACTGAGACATTAGGAGTAGAGATACGTATCGTACAGATCGTCTACTAGCACTGCCCCATTTGGGGAGGTGGCGGTTCGTAGCGACAAGATTTCGACGTATTTTACGAAGGTTACGAAACATTCCACCTGGTTTTGGGAAGGGTCCCGATATTTTTTCCAGTTTTCTCTTTCTTTTTCCCTTTTCTTTCCCTTTTTATTTCTTTTTTCCTTTTTAATTGGTGAAGATTAGTCAAATCCGCGAACATTCTTTTAGTTCATGACTTTTTTTTTCAAATTTACAAACATTTTTCCTAGTCCAGGAACAATTTGTGGATGTGTGAAGAATTTTGTTGACTTCAAGAACAATTTTACAATTCCTGAACATTTTCTAAGTTCATGTACATTTCCTAATTGAATATATATATATATATATATATATATATATATATATATATATATATATATATATATATATATGACTATTCGTCACCCTGGGTGAGGAATTCTTATTCCTCACCCCACCCCATCCCCGTGGTAGATTGCAGAACGTAGGAAAGAAAAGCATGTGAAGTAAAGTTACAACCTGAAAAGGGAGCATCTATTTTCGTAAAGAAAATGGGAGAGCCGTAAGATTACCTCGTGCATGCCAGTAATTTACTTCGTGCGTGTTACAACTGTCGTAATTTTACAGAATGAGTAGCGGATGCTTTGCTAGCTATTTTTATGGATAATAGTGTGCCCCCTGCATTATAGGTATGTCCGGCTAGATTTATGAATATTTCATATTGACTCAGTTCCCCGGGCCTCTAGCAAAAATGACAGGCCAACGACGTTTGGGTTGTTTGGCAAGTACCAATTTCTAACGTTGGGTTTACTTTTCATCTGATGTTTTTGCCTGTGCATAATAGTTCAATGATAGCATATATGAATTATTATTCTCTACCCCTCATATATAAGCTGACACCCACTTAAACAGACACCTGAAAAACATAATATTTTCAGTTCTTAGAAGTATGCCAACAAACAGGTAGAGGCCACCAACACACACGCAAATATAATACTTCAGGATTTTCAGGTTTCGCAACCTTAAACTGGAAAAAAACATAATCACCATCATGACCTTGACAAATAGGGAACGATAACCCAACTTCCCAGTAACTTTCACTACAGAGTATGATCACTGCCACGTAGTTTCAAACAAAAAAACAGTGGAGCACCAGTCTGAAATAATTATCATGTACAAGGACCAATCGTTTCGCACAATCGACAGAACGACTGTAGTTTTCACCCTCCTGGAAGATCTTCTTATCATCGCCTGTACAAATATAGATATTACAATTACAGGATAGCTGGGATGACCATAGTTGTTCAAATAATTATTATGGCACCTGGATTCAGATCTTTCCAGATTACTGATTGCCGTACTATCAAGGATCTATCTTACGATTAGTCAATAGGATTACATTGAACAATCTATCTTACGATTAGTCAATAGGATCACAAGAATAGCTGAGGAGGACCTGGAGTGGAGTGACAGAAGACATCGAACACATGTTCATTGTTGGACATTATATGAGAAGCCATCCCTGTGTTTGCCAATAGAAGGTATGGGAATACAATGAAGGTGAATGTATTCTGCAAATAAACATTTTTAATTTAGGGATTCGTAATTGCATACAGATATATTACAACGACACATGGAAGACATCTTTAACTGAATGGCCAACACAGGAAATGACATAGATATGCAAATAATGCTTCAGGTCCTGGAGGGAAAGGAACATTTTTCTGCATGTCAGACGGGTTATATAATAAGTTGATGCAAGGTAATCCCTAGACCCGAATAAGTAAAACAGCCAGAACTATGATGGTAAGCATGATTTCTCCAAGATTGGTCCAGCCGTAAGAAGAATTCCCTTGGTTTGGGAAATACTGGTATATATAGACTAGATTCTACGCTTTTAATACAGAGCTATCATGCTTGTGTATGTTCAGTGCTCTGGCACTTCCAATTAAATGAACCAGAGGAGCACTATGGGTGTGAATAGCTAGCCGTCCAACTTTGTCTGTACCATACTGTTGCATGATAAATTCAATGTCAAGATGATCACGGTAACAACTACAACAAATACCTGCCAGATGCAAAGAAAATAAAAATGAAGCAACTCAAAAACACGGACTTACGATAGAGTATACGAGTGACGAAATGACGATGCATATGTGATCATAATTAGTACATAAAACAGATGTAAATTGCACTTTGTTTCACAGTAGTGATGATAGCTTCGACATACAAACCTACTTGAAGAATTTACAGAAGTTATAGTATGCAAGAATTTGAATAAGGCATATTGAAAAACAATATTGCCAATACTTATGTTTTGATTTTGAACTTCTGTTCCACCTAATGCAGATAAAACCGTGGAAACACAAAAGATAAATCAGATTCCTGGAAGGTTGGATTTACTTAGAAAACTATGGTGCTGAACATGACTTCACAAAAAGATTACCCAGAATACCTGACATTTGAATGGATAGTTCTGAAAGACAGGAAGACATGTTATAGAAGATCAAAATCAATGCCATATAGTTTATAAGAACCTGGAAAAATGGTGATATTGATATCCTGTAGGATTAATGGCTGGGCAATAAACAGTAAATTATGTTTGTTTCCGTAAGGTGCCAAAACAGATGCCAAATCTGAAAGCTCTAGTACAAAGTAGAAACTTGATAAAAAGGATTCTTCGTTTAGTAATAAATGGTTGATGTGTGTATTCTATTTTGGTAGCAACAAATGTTGTTCATGATTAGAAAAAAAATTCCGTTCTATGATGGATAAAAAATTAAGCCTTGGCAGCATATAGAACATAAGCCATGGTTTTCCTTTATTTTTACATGAAAAGCTGCATCGCTAGTCATAGGTTAGTCGGCATCACCAAAATAAAATACAGCTAAGCCACATTATTATCTATCCTGATTCTGCACTTACAGATCCGAAATATTTCTCATCTCAGTGCTAGTTATAATTTTTGCTTTGACTTATTTGAGCAAAACTATTGTCTTCAAGCTAATGCATATGCTCCATTATAGTCCACCCTGATTCTGCACCTACAGACCTGAGATACTTCCCATCTCAGTACTAGCGATAATGTTTGCTTCACTTTATTTGGGCTAAATTGACGCCTTGAAGCTAACATAAATCCCAAAGTCAGTAGATACCCATATATCTTATAGCCAACGTTGATTGCCTAATTCAAGCTGCTGAAAACAGAATCAAAGTGAATAGGTGACGGTCATGAGCCTACTTGAAATATTACTTCTCCACTCCTGAAAACATAACTGAACCATTATTTCACGGTTCATGTTATCCAACTTTCCAGTCTGTACAGGATAATGGTAGAGCTTTCAGCCAACATTTGTTTCCTTCGGTTTGTAGAGCTATCACTATATATTATTGAGGCAAAACAAACAAACTCGAATACCGAACGCCAGTAAGCTTTGTACTGAATCCCTGATTTGTTGGAACTACCAAAGACACTAGTTCTGAATTACAATCAGATAGCTGCATAGCACAGATAGCTAGACTAGGAGGTATGCCTGCTCATACTATCTTCAGGTCAAGCTAATTTCGTGGCACACATGACTATCTCCTGAAGCGGCTGATGCAACCAACTTCGCACTAATAAACTGAAGAACAATAAAATGACGCTGCTAACCAATTGGAGTACAAATTAATGGTTCTTATTTTGCTTCAGGCCACCCTCAAACAGAGCAACTCATCTATAGCCTATTTGGCAATAATGGGAAGAGGGATATGATTTTAGAGGTGGGAATTAGTAGTGTATTGGGCAAGGAATTAGTTTTTACTCCCAATCCTTTGCTTGGTTTCTTTTGGGAATTATTAGCAGCAAGTGTAGGATAAGGATTTGGTCGCTTTTTTTGATTAGTGGGCCAGAACAAGAACTGAACTGCGAAATTGACCATTAGTATGTTTGTTCCGCATCAATCAACGATACGGATAAACTAGCTGCCGGATCAAATATACCGTGTGCAGTGAAGTATTGTCTGCATGCATCTGATTTATTGTTATAATATGTGTTTGCTTCTGAAGCAATAGTCGAAGATATGAGCCAACACGAATAAGGCTACGGCCATAAAGTGAGATCCAGCCATGGCTCTCAGCCTGCGAGGATCTTGATCTACGTAGGTACTCGGGCATAATAAAGCGATCGATGATTAAGTTGTAGTGAGAATCAGACATAGCTCCCGTAAGAAAGAATCAAACTGAAAGGGCTGGATCCTGAAGCAAAATCATTGGGGGCATCTACCGGAAAGCGACGAAGTACCTCTTCACGCAGCCGACCGGCTGCTCCGCCCGACCATGACCAGCTCGTCGTTTAGGAGGACGCCTCCAACCCCTGGTTCGCGAACTGCGCCCGACTTCGGCCAGGTTTTCATCACCGGCGAACGTCGTCCATCACACGGACGTCTGTCTCAAGTCGGGACAGCTCGGGCCCCTTCGACCTCGTGCGCAATCACCATTCCCGCGATGCTCATCTCGCACCAATGGGTTGAGACGACGGCGCCGGAGGCCAAGCTCACGCCGGGCCCACTCGTATCGCCGCCTGACGCCGCCCACCACTCGCCTAGCCACCAAACCGCTCCTTGGGATTTTTTTTTATCGGCCGGTAGTGGGCCTTGTTCCGAACCGCATCAGGCGAGGTAAGAAAAAGGGGTTAAAATTACACCACCCCACGATGGAGCCCTGGGCTGGTCCAGCTCGGTCGACTACTTATTCTTCACCCTGGGTTATTAATAGACTTTATATATATATATATACATATATATATATATGTATATATATATATATATATTCAAATTCACTAACACAAATTAATTATGTGAAGTATTTTCAATTTATGAAGAGTTTTCAGTTCCTAAACATGTTAGAACTCTCAACATTTTTTCAAATTCAGGAACATTATTGTAGATTTGCAAAAAAAATTGAATATCCTAATTTGTTTTTCAAATTCGCAGACAGTTTTTAAATTTTTTAACATTTTTAAAACTTTTGATTTTTTTTAAAATTTACATAGAATATTTATATCTGTGAAAATATATTCGTATTCATTAAAGTTTCCAAATTAAAATAAAAACAAAGGGTGAGAAAACTAAAGTGGGAAAGAAAAACTCGCTAGTTGCTGGCTGTTGTGCATGCGCGAGTATGCTGGGCCAGGCCCTTGCATGGGACGCTGACTGAAGGGTTCAAGCGTGATTGCGAGCGATGCGTTGTCGTATTGCTCGCTAGGAGCGATACATAGTAGTTTCCGGCCTGCTGGGCTCATCCCGGGAAGAAGGCGCAAGGTTACAATGCTCAGTAAGAAGCTGGCCCACGTGTTCTAGGCCCAGAGTGTTGAAGGCCTAAGAGATCTTGGTTTGTAATACGATGTGCATTGCTAACTCTCTGAAATGTGCCCTTTTGTGCGCATGCCACCGGAAAAATAATCTGGGGTACAATTAATTGCTGATCCTAACCATGTCCTCCTTCTTTGCACATAGCACATGATTTTTACGAGCGCAAATATTGTATAAAAATGTGGTTTAGAAAGACACAGATCTTTTTTAATAAACGAGTATTTCCTTTGCAGAGCCAACCAACATGCCATTCTCTCATACTTCACACCATTATTCACTCAATAAAAGAAGCCATCACACCTTTGATATGTTGAGTACGAGATGAAGTGAGCTAGTACTGGAAAATATATGGTAGCCTTGGTTGGTGAGTGACTGAGTGCATCTCTTCCTCTTGCTCCTGTGTGCAAGAAAGCGCCAAGCTCTAGTTCCTCATCTAGTTTTCCTCTCTTGCTTGCTCTGGTCTCGTGAATTTGTGCATCGTGAAAGGTTAGCTTTCTTGCTGTGCCATTGTTATTCTGCCCTAGTTTATGGTTGTTCCTGTTGATTGGGCGATGATCGCACCTTCCCAGCCTCTGTTTCTCGTATGTTTTCCAGATAATTAGTTCTTTCACCGGTTAGCTGTTCCTAGAGGGTAAAGACCGGCCTCTGTTTTTTCACAGGGTTGAAGGAAGTGTTCTTGTTTGTGTTTGAGCCTTTGCTCGGTTGGTGAATTCCATGCCCCTTCTCCTTTTTCAAGGAAGAAACACATAGCGTTCTCGGTTTCGTCACTAGATTTCTGGCATTTCTTATCTCAGCTAGATTTCAGTGCGTATTTGTGCGGCTGCTTTTCTTGATGTGGATTGTTTGTTGGGTCGCGTTACTAGCTTTGGCATGCTCTGTTTCTGTGATTTTATCCTTGGCTACTTTTATGAGTATCGATTTTTTAGATAATAATTTTATGAACACCAGATGACATTGATTCCTCTATTTCGGTTAATATTAGAATATTATGTAAAATAGATAAGAACACATAGTCCGAATCACCAGTTCTTTTATAACGACATATGTTTGTCAATGAATGAGTAATAACGAACATGCATATGAAACATTCTGGATGGTCCAAATGAAAACTGTGTTCTTATGCTTCATGTCCATTCTGCCACTATCCTTGACTGTCCAAATTTCATTGACCAGTGACATTGTTGCCTATTGTTAGTACAAAACAGAGTGTAGTTACTCTGTTTCAACAGCTGGGCTAGGGTCACAAATGTTGGCCCTCTTTGTTCTGCTACTGCTTATGCTAATTGTCCATTCTAGTAAATGAAATGTTCTATCTTTGTGACATTCTGTTAGCAATTGAACTGGCAGGTTATACATGGATGACATGGTTGACGCATTGGTTCTTAAGCTCCAGTCAAAGATATGCTATCATAGGGATGCCAGTATCGAGTACCTAGAAATCAAGTCTATGGTTGATAAACTCGTAGAAGCGAACAAAAAGCTCAAGGATGAGAAAGTGGACTTCCAGGATGTAATTAATATGGCCATAGAAGAAAAGGAGAATTTGCAGCATGACTATCAAGGTTTGTGGTCTTTCATATAGTTGAACTTCTGCTCCAAACTTAATTTACTAGGATCCTGGTTTATTATGCCGACTCATTTGGTGGCGCAGTAATCAAGGAGCAGGTGGCAAAAAAGGAGGAGCAACTTGAAACTGTAAAGAAGGACCTTGAAGAAGCAAAACAGGAACATGTGGCAGCAAAGAAGGAGCTTGAGGAAGAAAAACATGGCCATGTGGCAACAAAGAAGGAGCTTGCCGCAGCAAAACAACAACTTGCTCAAAGGAACGAAGAGCTGGAGGTTTTAAGGAAGAAGCTTCAAGAGAGTGAACGTGTACCATTCAAAAGGGTAAAAACTAATACATATATCCTTCTCCATGGAAGCTACATTCATATTTTAGCCTTGCTAACCTTTTTATACTGAACGCTTAATCTTTTTTTTTCTGCAGAATCAAAGCTTAACTTTATGTTCAGTATTTTTTTTTCTTTTCTTGTTGGGCCGTATTTTGACTATAGGAGTCTCCGTGTAAGCAGGTAACAAGATCTGCACATAAACAGCAAATGCTGCTCCAAGGGTCATTGAGCAGTGATGCGGATGGACATCGCCCAAAGAAACATAGGTCCTATCAGCATGCAAGCCATACACTCTAATACTATGTATGTCTTTAATTATTTAAGACGCCAAGCTGTTACTAATTACCATTTGTCATTATGTTTGTTAGTAGTCTGTTTAGATATCCTGTATATATGCTCAGTAAAAATAGGTCAATATATGTGGTTTCCCACAGTAAAAATATAGATCATAGATACAAAATCTGTGTAGGTGGCTGAAGCAACAACACAAGAACCCTGTTAGATTTGAATTTCGCGTGTGGAATTTGTAGATACTTTATGGTGTGATCCTATCTTAGAAAGGAAAAAAGATCAAAGAAATAAGTAGCAAATGTGGAACTGATAGGTTTTAGGTACGGCGCCTATCATAATGTTACTTTTATGGTTACGAATTACAGAAACCATTGGATGGAATCACGCGCTGCGGGTTTAGGTATCCTGGTTTCAGGTTCTGGTGGAGTTAGTTAACTTCTAAACCTCGATCTCACCTCTTGTACCTTTTGCTCTGTGTATGCCACAATTACCTTTTGAATTCAAATACCTTTATATTTATGTCGCCATATGTTGGGCCAGGAGGTTTTTCTCTTCCATTATCTAAAGAAGAGAGCAAATTTGGCCTTGTGAATCGAGTTCCTGTGCTGCATAAGTTTCCGCGTCGAGCTCATACTTACCTTCTGTTGTCACGCAGGCCATGTGCTAGCAGTTTGAAGCGAGGAAGGAAGCCATCATCTTAGCAGGCCATGACTAACACTAGCAACTAGCAAGCATGGGAAAAAGTTACTATGTTAGCTACCTATGACACTGATGTTGGATAGTGTTACAATCCCCATTTCATGAATATTTTAGCATCTATTTGACTCCTCATTTCAGAACCTTGGTGTGTAAAAAACTTCGCACTTCGATTCGTGCTTCTACTAAGAACTATGATGCATAAATATTTAAGACTTAATTTGATGAAACCTTCATTTAACGGTTCTTATTCGGTTATCCAATGTTTTTTTTTCGAAAAGGAGGATGACCCCCGGCCTCTGCATCTGGGAGATGCATACGGCCATTTTATTGATTATTCTTGATGACGTTACAAAGTATAACAACAGTATGCATAAATCCGCCATCTTGGTAACATCTGCCGCTACTCCTATCCAAATGATGAAGGGGTGCAAGCTGGGCCACATACCTATACCTCTCACCTAAGCCTAACATCTAAAGCCGGAGGCCCCGACCGAGCCTTCTGCCGGGTCCAGAGCTCAAACCGGTCTGACGCACTCACATGTGTCGTCGCTGTCATCTTCCACAGCTGGTCCATCTTCAGAGCAGATTGAGGTGACAACCTTGGCAGGTCCTCTGCCATCAACGCCACCACGACGCCAAACGACAACCTCCACCTACGCGAGCCTTGGCAGGTCCTCCGCCATTGACGCCACCACGACGCCAACCGACGACCTCCACCTACGCGACTCCATCTCCAAGCAACGGACATAAATCCATGCTAGGAAAGGGTCGCACCACCGCTGTCGCCCACCACCCACAAGCGACACCCAACTCCAAGGTTCCCAAAGCGGCGCCTTCAAGAAGGGAACAACACCGTGAGCGCCGCCGCCGCCAAACAGAGTTGGGGATTTCGCCCGGGAAACCTAGGGGAAGGTGAAGTGAGGAGATCAGTCCATACCGACGCATCCAAGGAGGAAAACGGCGCCCTCAGGCGTCGCCGTCAGCGCGGCCGGTCATGGCCGGCCAGGGATTTTGCCCGAACTAGATCTCCACCACCAGCAGCACCTCCTATACAGAACCGACGACCAAGAGGAAGCGTGGCCCGACCAGGATGGCCCGCACGCCGAACCGGGGAGGAAGGGACGCGCCAGATCGTGCACACCGACCGCCACAGAAGCCGCCGCCGGCCGCCAACGACCACCAGATCCCGCCGCCCTCGCGGCCGGGACACCGGATCCACCACCCGCACGGCTGTTAGCCGGCCGTGCCTTGACAATGGAGCCGCCGCTCCAGATCCGGGGTTCCCCACACAAGAGCAGGACAAAAAAAGGCCCCGCCACCACCATCCTTGGCGCCCTGGGCTTGCCCGACGGCTGCCTCAGGCGGCGGCGAGGGAGGGAGGAAGGGAGGCGGTGAGGAGGAGGGGCGGCTAGGGTTGGGAGGAGGAGACGGCTAGGGTTGGGAGGAGGAGGCGGCCCTAAGGATGGGGAGGGTGGAGGTTATCCAATGTTTGCCTTCTTGGAATCGCATATCTCTCCATGTATTGCGATACCTGATGAAGAGTGAAGAATAGTAGGCTGGTACGGGTCTGCACATGCTAGTGCATTGTTGCTTTATTTGCAAGTAGTGGTAATGTCGTTCTTGCGTTAGATTGTGTTTTCCGTAACGAGCGGGAGCTCTGCTTTTTTACCATAGAGAAGGGGAAACTGTACAATCAATTGAGAGTGAGCTTAAATTGCTCGCCTTTTTCTAAGAGAAAAAAAAGATATGACGTTCACCAGTTCGCTGTGTATAGCGAACGAGTCTGAATCGCTGACATGGCACAAGCCTTGCGCCATGATTTGCGTTAGGAAAACGGACGGTAACCAGTGCGTTCGCTGGAAAACGTCCCCAACGAACGTTCGCTGGATATCATTTCCGATAATACAATTCCCCTCTGCCAACCACTGCTAAGTATTGTGAAATTTTGACAACATGCAGAGACCATATCAGCACATAAACATGATTGCCTGATCAATGTAGTCATATGGTACTGAACTTAATTACTAGAGTAGATTTACCATGTTTGCATCTGCCATCTGGCCAGGCCGCTGAGTTTGCAGATTCAGAGAAAGAAGACGAGTGAACCAAGGAAATAAACAGGGGTCGATTCAGATGTTACTGCACATCTGAATCAGCCAGATGGAGCTATTCTCATACATCATCGATTCATCGGTTGTCAGCTCATCATTTATCCATGCCAATCCAAACATTGCTCGTTGTATCAAAAACAGAGGAAAGACAGAGGATAGTTCAACTGATAATATGATGCGCTAATTTACATGACGCGCTAATTGATAATATGATGCGCTAATTTACATGACGCGTTAATATAATCCAAACATTGATATTTTCATGACGCGCTAATTTACACAGCGCGCGAGCAGCCGGTGCTTGTAAATATGATTTTTACATGTCCATTTGATAACATGATGATGTTTCGAACATTAAACAAATGTGCAAAATAAGGACATAGCATGGTTCAATTGCACGGCATAGTTCAAAATCACCCAACCAAGTTCATGACAAATAAAAGTTCATGTAAACAAATGGCGCATCAACAAATCATGCCACATCATCATTGTCCTCTTCTTCCTCCGATTCTTCCTCCTCATCCGAAGAGGATTCTTCCTCCTCCTCTTCATTTTCAAGCGTTGCATCGTCATCAGGAGCTCGGATGGTGTTCGCAAGATCTCCGCAGCTTCGGTCTGCGGAGGTGTGGCTGGACGCCCTACAAGCTTCTTCTTCGGCTGCCTAGAAGAGCCATCCGCCTTGTTCTTCTTCCCGGACACCTTCCCCGCCGTCGCCGCCGCCGCATTCGGTCGCTTGGAGACGGCGGACCGTGGCTTCACGGTGGGCGGCGGCGCGATGCCACCCTGCGAGGTCGTCCGTGGCACCATGAAAAGGTCGCGCGTGAGACCGGTGCTTGGAGGAGGGCCACCGGTGGCGAAGCCGAAGCTCAACCCCGCGCTAGGGTTTGCAGCAGCAGCGGCGGAGGGGTCGCGGGTGTAGGAAGGGGTTGGGGGGATTTCGGCGCGGCCTTCCATCGGTCGAATTTCGCCGGCGGTGGCGCGGGGCGGCCGGAGAGGTTGGCGACAGTTGGTCGCGGGCGCTTGAATGTCCAGCGCGCGGGAGCGGACGCACCAAATAAGCGGCGCATGATGCCGTCTTCCTATGCACGCTTAACCCATTATACCGCGCGCGCATTTTTTGTGCAGCTGATGGAGCGCCCGTTTCGTCTTCGTGCGCGCAAAAAGGCCATTTTTTTCGAGCGCGCGGGCTAAGATTGTGTGCATGTTGGAGATGCTCTTAGAGGCACCCTTTTAGCCAGACCGAGGAACCTCGTTGAATGGGAGAGCAAGATGGACCGGCCCAAGCGTGCGAGAGGCCACAACCTTGTTTTTTCATGATCTTTCTTAATGTTTTTTTCGTTTGGCTTTCTTTTTTAATATTGTTTTTACTCTAGAATACTTTAAATGTATATATTACAAAAAACACGCTAAAAACATTCAAAAATAAATTGACCAAACATTTCAAAAATGTTAAATGTATATAGAGAAAAAAATTATCACGTATACATTAAATGTATAAAAAACAATGTGTATGAAAACATTTGATCATGTATGTAAAAAAATGTTATGCATATGAAAAAAAATGTTGAAAAAGTATTTGAAAAATGTTAATCAAGCATTTGGAGTGTTAAAATGTGTATAGGAAAAACGTTGACCAATTTGATTATGTATATAAGAATGTTAATCAAGCATTTGGGAAAAAAATATTGAACAAGTATTTGGAAAATATTAATCAAGCATTCAGAAAATGTTAAATGTCTATGGAGTAAAAGTTGACCATGTATTAAAAAATGTTAATAATTTATTTGAAAAAAGTTATTCTAGCAGTAGAAAAATATTAAAAATGTATAGAAGAAATGTTGATTGTGTACTAGAAAAATTAATCTTGTAGTTAGAAAATATTAATCAAGGATTTGAAAAATGTTAATCAAACGTGTATAGAAAAAATGTTGATCATGTATTAAAAAATGCTAAACTTGTATTTGAAAAATGTTAAACGTGTATTAGAAATATGTAATAAATATATGCAAAAATGTGTATAATAAACAATGAAACCCGGGGAAAAAAGAAAAACAGATGAAAAAATGAGAAAGAAACAAAACAAAACTAACAAAAAATGAAGAAGAAGGAAGGAAAAGAATAAATCCATCGAAATCGGGAAAGAAACAAAAAAACGAAGCAAAAGAAAGAAAAGAACAAATGAAAACCTTGAAAAGAAATACAGTAAAGCAAAGAAAAAGAACGGAAAAAATAAGAGAAGAGAGAAAACATTGAAAATGGAGAAAGCAATGAAGAAAAATCGATGAAAAAAAAGAAAAGAAATCACATATCCAAACCGTTAGTGTCTTGGGAGCGCGCGGAGGCGATCAATGATCCATGATATATGGTCCCGTCTCACGGACATACGTCAAGGGCCAAGAATGCCCGGCCGTGCAACGTAGTTATCTCGTGGGTACCCTCCAGGTCAACCCGACTCCACATCACTCATGAGTACCCTCATGCTCAACCCGACTCGCAAGAGACTGTCGGGAACTCAGGTCCGCCTGTCCCTCCAGTCCCGCAGAAACAATAACTCTCGTGGGTACCCCTCGGGGCCAACTCGTCTTTAAATAGTTCTTGGGGCAAAGTCAAAGTAACCGTGTGTCCATAACACCAAGGGGGGATCCGAGGAATCACCCTCGATAGATTCCACTTGATGTAACCGACAAGGTGAACTTGGAGGAATCACCCTCGAGGGTTCACACTTGAGGTGTTGCACGGCAGAGCCGTCATCGAGAGTGGTGAAGAAGGAATCACCCTTTGTAATCCACGAGCGATTAGCTACACTACAGAGATATCATCAGGAGTGCGTTATGAGGTATCACCCTCCGCACTCGATAGTACCTCTGCAGAGTTGTACAACTAAAGGGGTGTGAGGTGATGTGTCGGCCTCAGGACATCGATCACGTTGATCGAGTCATCGATCGTAAAGTGGGGGCAAGAGGGACAAGATGAGGGGTCACTGGTGGATCACTAACCAACTTATACTAAGCATATAGGATAAACAGGTAGGTAACAGCAGGTTACAAAAGTGGACTATGCATAAGAATAGGAGCTATTGAACTGTTGGGGAACGCAGTAATTTCAAAAAAATTTCCTACGCACACACAGGACCATGGTGACGGCATAGCAACGAGAGGGGAGAGTGTTGTCTACGTACCCTCGTAGACCGTAAGCGGAAGCGTTATAACAACGCGGTTGATGTAGTCGTACGTCTTCACGATCCGACCGATCCAAGTACCGAACGTCTGGCACCTTCGAAGTTACGCACACGCTCAAATTTCGATGACGATCCCCGGACTCGATCCAAAGAAAGTGTCGGGATGAGTTCCACAAGACGACGGCGTGGTGACGATGATGATGCTCCACCGACGCAGGGCTTCGCCTAAGCTCATGACGATATGACTTCTCCGCATGTGGCTTCACCTAAGCTCCACGACAATATGACCAAGTGGAATATGGTGGAGGGGCACCGACACGGCTAAGGAACGATCCGTAGATCAACTTGTGTGTCATGGGGTGCCCCCGCCTCAGATATAAAGGAGCAAGGGAGGGGTGGCCGGCCTAGGAGGAGGCGCACTGGGGGAGTCCTACTCCCACCGGGAGTAGGATTCCCCCTTTCCTAGTCCAACTAGGAGTCCTTCCATGTATTAGGAGTAGGAGACAAGGAAGGGGAAGAGAGAAGGAAAGGAAGGAGGGGGTGCGGCCCCTCCCCCTAGTCCAATTCAGACTAGGTCATGGGGGGGCGCGCGGCCTGCCCTAGGCAGCCCCTCTCTTCCGCAGGGCCCAATAAGGCCCAATACTTCTCCCGGCGAATTCCGTAACTCTCCCAGACTCGAAAATACCCGAATCATTCGAACCTTTCCGAACTCCGAATATAGTCGTCCAATATATCGATCTTTACGTCTCGACCATTTCGAGACTCCTCGTCATGTCCCCGATCTCATCCGGGACTCCGAACTCCTTCGTACATCAAAACTCATAAACTCATAATATAACCGCCATCGAAACCTTGCGTGCGGACCCTACGGGTTCGAGAACTATGTAGACATGACCTAGAACTATTCCCGGTCAATAACCAATAGCGGGACCTGGATGCCCATATTGGCTCCTACATATTCTACGAAGATCTTTATCGGTCAAACCGCATAACAACATACGTTGTTCCCTTTGTCATCGGTATGTTACTTGCCCGAGATTCGATCGTCGGTATCCAATACCTAGTTCAATCTCGCCACCGGCAAGTCTCTTTACTCGCTCTGTAATGCATCATCCCGTAACCAACTCATTGGTCACATTGCTTGCAAGGCTTATAATGATGTGCATTACCGAGAGGGCCCAGAGATACCTCTCCGACAATCGGAGTGACAAAACCTAATCTCGAAATACGCCAACCCAACATGTACCTTTCAAACACCTGTAGTACTCCTTTATAATCACCCGATTACGTTGTGACGTTTGGTAGCACCAAAGTGTTCCTCCGTAAACGGGAGTTGCATAATCTCATAGTTACAGGAACATGTATAAGTCATGAAGAAAGCAATAGCAACATACTAAACGATCAAGTGCTAGGCTAACGGAATGGGTCATGTCAATCAGATCATTCTCCTAATGATGTGATCCCGTTAATCAAATGACAACTCATGTCTATGGTTAGGAAACATAACCATCTTCGATTAACGAGCTAGTCAAGTAGAGGCATACTAGTGACACTCTGTTTGTCTATATATTCACACATGTATTATGTTTCCGGTTAATACAATTCTAGCATGAATAATAAACATTTATCATGATGTAAGGAAATAAATAATAACTTTATTATTGCCTCTAGGGCATATTTCCTTCAGTCTCCCACTTGCACTAGAGTCAATAATCTAGTTCACATCGCCATGTGATTTAACAGCAATAGTTCACATCACCATGTGATTAACACCCATAGTTCACATCGATATGTGATCAACACCCAAAGGGTTTACTAGAGTCAGTAATCTAGTTCACATCGCTATGTGATTAACACCCAAAGAGTACTAAGGTGTGATCATGATTTGCTTGTGAGATATTTTTAGTCAACGGGTCTGTTACATTCAGATCCGTAAGTATTTTGCGAATTTCTATGTCAACAATGTTCGCAAGGAGCTATTCTAGCTAATTGCTCCCACTTTCAATATGTATCTAGATCGAGACTTAGAGTCATCCAGATCGGTGTCAAAACTTACATCGACGTAACCCTTTACGATTTAACCTTTTGTCACTTCCATAATCGAGAAACATATCCTTATTCCACTAAGGATAATTTTGACCGCTGTCGATGATCTACTCCTAGATCACTATTGTACTCCTTGCCAAACTCAATTGTAGGGTATACAATAGATCTGGTACACAGCATGGCATACTTTATAGAACCTATGACCAAGGCATAGGGAATGACTTTCATTCTCTTTCTATCTTCCGCCGTGGTCGGGTTTTGAGTCTTACTCAATTTGACACCTTGTAACACGTGCAAGAACTCTTTCTTTGACTGCTCCATTTTGAACTACTTCAAAATCTTGTCAAGGTATGTACTCATTGAAAAAACTTATCAAGCGTCTTGATCTATCTCTATAGATCTTGATGCTCAATATGTAAGCAGCTTCACCGAGGTCTTTGTTTGAAAAACTCCTTTCAAACACTCCTTTATGCTTTGCGAATAATTCTACATTATTTCCGATCTACAATATGTCATTCACATATACTTATCGTAAATGTCTTTGTAGTGCTCCCACTCACTTTCTAGTAAATACAGGCTTCATCAGAAGTTCAGATAAACTATATGCTTTGATCAACTTATCAAAGCATATATTCCAACTCCGAGATGCTTGCACCAGTCCATAGATGGATCGCTGGAGCTTGCACACTTTGTTAGCTCCCTTTGGATCGATAAAACCTTCTGGTTGCATCATATACAACTCTTCCTCCAGAAACCCATTCAGGAATGCAGTTTTTACATCCATTTGCCAAAATTTCATAAATTGTGGCAATTGCTAACATGATTCGGACAGACTTAAGCATCGCTACAGTTGAGAAAATCTCATTGTAGTTAACACCTTGAACTTGTCAAAAACCTTTTTGCGACAAGTCGAGCTTTGTAGATAGTAACACTACTATCAACGTCCGTCTTCCTCTTGAAGATCCATTTATTTTCTATTGCTTGCCGACCCTCGGGCAAGTCAACCAAAGTCCACACTTTGTTTTCATACATGGATCCCATCTCAGATTTCATGGCTTCTAGCCATTTAGCGGAATCTGGGCTCACCATCGCTTCTTCATAGTTTGTAGGTTCGTCATGATCTAGTAGCATGACTTCCGAACAGGATTGCCGTACCACTTTGGTGCGGATCTCACTCTGGTTTACCTATGGGATTCGGTAGTGACTTGATCTGAAGTTACATGATCATCATCATTAGCTTCCTCACTAATTGGTGTAGGAATCACCGAACTGATTTCCGTGATGAAATACTTTCCAATTCGGGAGAAGGTACAAATTACCTTATCAAGCTCCACTTTCCTCCCACTCACTTCTTTCGAGAGAAACTCCTTCTCTAGAAAGGATCCATTTATAAGCAACGAATGTTTTTGCCTTCGGATCTGTGATAGAAGGTATACCCAACAATTTCCTTTGGGTATTCTATGAAGACGCACTTCTCCGATTTGGGTTTGAGCTTATCAGATGAAACTTTTTCACATAAGCATCACAACTTCCAAACTTTAAGAAAGCGACAGCTTAGGTTTCTTTGTTAAACCATAGTTCATACGGTGTCGCCTCAACGGATTTAGACGGTGCCCTATTAAACGTGAATGCAGCTGTCTCTAATGCATAACCCCAAAACGATAGTGGTAAATTGATAAGAGACATCATAGATCGCACCATATCCAATAAAGTGCGGTTACGACTTTCGGACACACCATCATGTTGTGGTGTTCCATATGGCGTGAGTTGTGAAACTATTTCACATTGTTTCAAATGAAGACCAAACTCGTAACTCAAATATTTATCTCCACGATCAGATCGCAGAAACTTTATTTTCTTGTTACGATGATTTTCCACTTCACTCTGAAATTCTTTGAACTTTTCAATTATTTCAGACTTATGTTTCATCAAGTAGATATACCCATATCTGCTCAAATCATTTTGTGAAGGTCAGAAAATAACGATACTTGCCACGAGCATCAACACTCATTGAATCGCATACATCGGTATGTATTATTTCCAATAAGTCAGTAGCTTGTTCCATTGTTCCGAGAACGGAGTTTTAGTCATCTTGCCTAAAAGGCACGGTTCGCAAGCATCAAATGATTCATAGTCAAGTGATTCCAAAAGTCCATCAAGATGGAGTTTTCTTCAAGCGCTTTACACCAATATGACCTAAACGGCGGTGCCACAAATAAGTTGCACTATCATTATTAACTTTGCATCTTTTGGTTTCAATATTATGAATATGTGTATCACTATGATCGAGATCCAATGAACCATTTTCATTGGGTGTGTAACCATATAAGGTTTTATTCATGTAAACAGAACAACAATTTATTCTCTTACTTAAATGAATAACCGTATTGCAATAAACATGATCAAATCATATTTATGCTCAACACCAAATAACACTTATTTAGGTTCCACACTAATCCCGAAAGTATAGGGAGTGTGCGATGATGATCATATCAATCTTGGAACTACTTCCAACACTCATCGTCACTTCCCTTCAACTAGTTTCTGTTCATTCTCAGAACTCCTGCTTCAAGTTACTACTCTTAGCAACTATACCAGTATCAAATACCGAGGGGTTGCTATGAACATTAGTAAAATACACATCAATAATCTGTATATCAAATATACCTTTGTTCACTTTGCCATCCTTCTTATCCACCAAATATTCAGGGGTAGTTCCGCTTCAAAGTGACCAGTTCCATTGCAGCAAAAGTACTTAGTCTCGTGCTTAGGTCCAGACTTGGGCTTCTTCACTCGAGCAGCAACTTGCTTGCCGTTCCTTTTGAAGTTCCCCTTCTTCCCTTTGCCCTTTTCCTTGAGACTAGTGGTCTTGTCAATCATCAACACTTGATGCTCTTTCTTGATTTCTACCTTCGTTGATTTCAACATCACGAAGAGCTCGGGAATCGTTTTCGTCATCCCCTGCATACTATAGTTCATCACGAAGTTCTAGTAATTTAGTGATGGTGACTAGAGAATTCTGTCAATCACTATCTTATCTAGAAGATTAACTCCCACTTGATTCAAGCGATTGAAGTATTCGTACAATCTGAGCACATGCTCACTAGTTGAGCGATTCTCCTCCATCTTTTAGCTATAGAACTTGTTGGAGACTTCATATCTCTCAACTCGGTATTTGCTTGAAATATTAACTTCAATTCCTGGAACATCTCATATGGTCCATGACGTTCAAAACGTCTTTGAAGTCCCGATTCTAAGCCGTTAAGTATGGTGCACTAAACTATCAAGTAGTCATCATATTGAGCTAGCCAAACATTCATAACGCCCGTGATTCTGCTCCTGCAATAGGTCTGTCACCTAGCGGTGCATTAAGGACATAATTCTTCTGTGCAGCATTGAGGATAAACCTCAGATCACGGATCCAATCCGCATCATTGCTACTAACATTTTTCAACACAATTTTCTCTAGGAACATATGAAAATAAACATATGAAAGCAACAACACGAGCTATTGATCTACAACATAATTTGCAAAATACTACCAGGACTAAGTTCATGATAAATTTAAGTTCAATTAATCATATTACTTAAGAACTCCCACTTAGACAGACATCTCTCTAGTCATCTAAGTGATCACGTGATCCAAATCAACTAAACCATAACCGATCATCACGTGAGATGGAGTAGTTTTCAATGGTGAACATCACTATGTTGATCATATCTACTATATGATTCACGCCGACCTTTCGGTCTCCGTGTTCGAGGCCATATCTGCATATGCTAGGCTCGTCAAGTTTAACCTGAGTATTCCGCGTGTGCAAAACTGGCTTGCACCCGTTGTAGATGGACGTAGAGCTTATCACACCCGATCATCACATGGTGTCTGGGCACGGCGAACTTTGGCAACGGTGCATACTCAGGGAGAACACTTCTTGATAATTAGTGAGAGATCATCTTAAAATGCTACCGTCAATCAAAGCAAGAATAAGATGTATAATAGATAAACATCACATGCAATCAAAATATGTGACATGATATGGCCATGATCATCTTGCGCCTTTGATCTCCATCTCCAAAGTACTGTCATGATCTCTATCGTCACCGCACGACACCATGATCTTCATCATCTTGATCTATATCAATGTGTCATCACATGGTTGTCTCGCCAACTATTGCTCTTGCAACTATTGCTATCGCATAGCGATAAAGTAAAGCAATTATTTGGCACTTGCATCTTATGCAACAAAGAGACAACCATAGGGCTTCTGCCGGTTGCCGATAACTTCAACAAAACATGATCATCTTATACAACAACTTATATCTCATCACGTCTTGACCATATCACATCACAACATGCCCTGCAAAAACAAGTTAGACGCCCTCTACTTTGTTGTTGCAAATTTTACGTGGCTGCTACGGGCTTAGCAAGAACCGTTCTCACCCTACGCATCAAAACCACAACGATAGTTTGTCAAATAGACTCCGTTTAACCTTCGCAAGGACCGGGCGTAGTCACACTCGGTTCAACTAAAGTGAGAGAGACAGACACCCGCCAGCCACCTTTAAGCACGAGTGCTCAGAACGGTGAAACCAGTCTCGCGTAAGCGTCTGGCGTAATGTCGGTCCGGGCCGCTTCATCTCACAATACCGCTGAACCAAAGTATGACATGCTGGTAGGCAGTATGACTTGTATCGCCCACAACTCACTTATTTTCTACTCGTGCATATGACATCAACGCATAAAACCAGGCTCGGATGCCACTTGGGGAACGCAGTAATTTCAAAAAATTTCCCTCGCACACGGGACCATGGTGACGGCATAGCAACGAGAGGGAGAGTGTTGTCTCATTACCCTCGTGAGACCGTGAAGCGAAGCGTTATAACAACGCGGTTGATGTAGTCGACGTCTTCACGATCCGACCGATCCAAGTACCGAACGTCACGGCACCTCCGAAGTTACGCACACGTTCAGCTCGATGGCGATCCCGGACTCCGATCCAGCAAAGTGTCGGGGATGAGTTCCGTCACGACGGCGTGGTGGCGATGATGATGCTCCACCGGCGCAGGGCTTCGCCTAAGCTCATGACGATATGACTTCTCCGGCCACGAGGCTTCACCTAAGCTCCACGACAATATGACCGAAGTGGAATATGGTGAAGGGGCACCGCACACGGCTAAGGAACGATCCGTAGATCAACTTGTGTGTCATGGGGTGCCCCCGCCTGTGATATAAAGGAGCAAGGGAGGGTGGCCGGCCTAGGAGGAGGCGCACCAAGGGGAGTCCTACTCCCACCGGAGTAGGATTCCCCTTTCCTAGTCCAACTAGGAGTCCTTCCATGTATTAGGAGTAGGAGACAAGGAAGGGAAGAGAGAAGGAAAGGAAGGAGGGGTGCGGCCCTCCCTAGTCCAATTCAGACTAGGTCATGGGGGGCGCGGCCTGCCCTAGGCAGCCCTCTCTCTTTCCGCAGGGCCCAATAAGGCCCAATACTTCTCCCGGCGAATTCCCGTAACTCTCCGGTACTCCGAAAAATACCGAATCATTCGAACCTTTCCGAACTCCGAATATAGTCGTCCAATATATCGATCTTTACGTCTCGACCATTTCGAGACTCCCGTCATGTCCCCGATCTCATCCGGACTCCGAACTCCTTCGGTACATCAAAACTCATAAACTCATAATATAACCGCCATCGAAACCTTAAGCGTGCGGACCCTACGGGTTCGAGAACTATGTAGACATGACCTAGAACTATTCCCGGTCAATAACCAATAGCGGGACCTGGATGCCCATATTGGCTCCTACATATTCTCTGAAGATCTTTATCGGTCAAACCGCATAACAACATCGTTGTTCCCTTTGTCATCGGTATGTTACTTGCCCGAGATTCGATCGTCGGTATCCAATACCTAGTTCAATCTCGTCACCGCAAGTCTCTTTACTCGCTCAGAATGCATCATCCCGTAACCAACTCATTGGTCACATTGCTTGCAAGGCTTATAATGATGTGCATTACCGAGAGGGCCCAGAGATACCTCTCCGACAATCGGAGTGACAAAACCTAATCTCGAAATCGCCAACCCAACATGTACCTTTCAAACACCTGTAGTACTCCTTTATAATCACCCGATTACGTTGTGACGTTTGGTAGCACCCAAAGTGTTCCTCCGTAAACGGGAGTTGCATAATCTCATAGTTACGAGGAACATGTATAAGTCATGAAGAAAGCAATAGCAACATACTAAAGCGATCAAGTGCTAGGCTAACGGAATGGGTCATGTCAATCAGATCATTCTCCTAATGATGTGATCCCGTTAATCAAATGACAACTCATGTCTATGGTTAGGAAACATAACCATCTTCGATTAACGAGCTAGTCAAGTAGAGGCATACTAGTGACACTCTGTTTGTCTATATATTCACACATGTATTATGTTTCCGGTTAATACAATTCTAGCATGAATAATAAACATTTATCATGATGTAAGGAAATAAATAATAACTTTATTATTGCCTCTAGGGCATATTTCCTTCATGAACAACAGTAGCAAAATCTAATTCAAGCATGAGAGAGAAAGAATAGGCAATATTGGAATAATCAAGGGGGGTCTACTTGCCTGGAAGCTCTGCAGACGGATACGGATCCCCGACGGTGAAGTAGTCAATCACCGGATCAACAGCGGTCTTAGGGTCTACCGGGAATAAGTAAAGGTAAGTAGCAGAGCAATCAAATGCATCACAAAGCATGACATGGCAATATGTTGTGCTATGGGTGAGCTAACGCAGTGCTACACCTTACAGTCGAAGCGGGAAAACATCTGGGAATGTTTTCCCATCGTTTGGCATTTTTCGGACAGGTGAATCGGACGGGAAGGACCATGTTCATCATGCAGAGGCATGTGACAGATGAACGACTAGCATATTCGGATTCCTTACACTTTTCTAAGCAACTTCCATATATAAATTATTTTCATCTGACTTAAAGTTTATTTTCTATTAATTTTCAATGTTTTAATCATTTTATGAATTTGTTTTAATTCTTTAATTCAAATTTAAATAGTGCAATTCCTTTTTATAAACAAATGGAGCTAGCCCTAGCCACTGACTGGTGCGGCCAGTCAAAGCCCAGTCAGCAGTCAACAGAGTCGACGTTGACTGGGTCAAAAGGTAAAATGGGGTCCACCTGTCAGCTGGCCACATTCACTGACGACTAGGCCCGCCCGATGTCCACGTCAGCTGATTCAAAGCTGACGCATGGGGCCACAAGAATTAAAATAATTCTACCCAAAAATTAAACTGAGTTTACTTAATGGTGGGGCTCGATGATGTCTACTATGCAACCTTTCTTCTTGTAGACGTTGTTGGGCCTCCAAGTGAAGAGTTTTGTAGGACAGTAGCAAATTTCCCTCAAGTGGATGACCTAAGGTTTTATCAATCCGTGGGAGGCGTAGGATGAAGATGGTCTCTCTCAAACAACCCTGGAACCAAATAACAAGGAGTCTCTTGTGCCTCCAACACACCCAATACAATGGTAAATTATATAGGTGCATTAGTTCGGCGAAGAGATGGTGATACAAGTACAATATGAATGGTAGATATAGGTTTTTGTACTCTGAAAATATAAAAACAGCAAGATAGCAGGTAACAAGAGTGAGCGAAAACGGTATTGCAATGCTTCGAAACAAGGTCTGGGGTTCGTACTTTCACTAGTGCAAGTTCTCTCAACAATGATAACATAATTAGATTATATAACAATCCCTCAACGTGCAACAAAGATTCACTCCAAAGTCACTAATAGCAGAGAACGAACGAAGAGATTATTGTAGGGTACGAAACCACCTCAAAGTTATTCTTTCTGATCGATCTATTGGGCTATTCCTATAAGTGTCACAAACAACCCTAGAGTTCATACTAAAATAACACCTTAAGACACACATCAACCAAAACCCTAATGTCACCTAGATACTCCAATGTCACCTCAATTATCCACATGTTCGATTATACGATATGCATCACACCATCTCATATTCATCTATTCAAACCAACACAAAGAACTTCATAGAGTGCCCCAAAGTTTCTACCGAAGAGTCAAGACGAAAACGTGTGCCAACCCCTATGCATAGATTCCCAAGGTCACGGAACCAGCATGTTGATCATCAAAACATACATCAAGTGAATCAATAGAATACCCCATTGTCACCACGGGTATCCCACACAAGACATACATCAAGTGTTCTCAAATCCTTAAAGACTCAATCCGATAAGATAACTTCAAAGGGAAAACTCAATACATTACAAGAAGGTAGAGGGGGAGAAACATCGATAGATCCAACTATAATAGCAAAGCTCGTGGTACATCAAGATCATGCCAAGTCAAGAACACGAGAGAGAGAGAGAGAGAGAGAGAGAGAGGTCAAACATATAGCTACTGGTACACACCCTCAGCCCCGAGGGTGAACTACTCCCTCTTCGTCATGGAGAGCGCCGGGATAATGAAGATGGTCATCGGTGATGATTCCCCCCTCCGGCAGGGGGCCGGAACAGGGCCCCGATTGGTTTTGGGTGGCTACATCGGCTTGCGGCGGCAGAACTACCGATCTAGTTTCTGTTCTAGAAGTTTGGGGATATATAAGAGGTGTTGGCGTCGGGAACAAGTCAGGGGGTCCACGAGGCAGCCACGAGGTAGGGGACACGCCAAGGGGGGTAGGGCACGCCCTCCACCCTCGTGGTGGCCTCGGGACTCTTCTGGTCCATCTCCGATGCTCCGTGGGCTTCTTCTGGTCCAAAAATAATCTCCGTAAATTTTCAGGTCAATTGGACTCTGTTTGATATTCCTTTTCTGTAAAACTCAAAACAAGGAAAAAACAGAAATTGGCACTGGGCTCTAGGTTAATAGGTTATTCCCAAAAATCATATAAAATAACATATAGATGCATATAAAACATCCAAGATGGATAATATAATAGCATGGAACAATCAAAAATTATAGAACGTTGGAGATGTATCACCCGACTGTCATTCTCATTGGGCTAAGCTAATTAGAGTCATTAGCGCCTAATGACGCCGGATATGTCAATCGACCGGAGTCACGTCGTCGACGACCAAACCGATGGCGGGTGTCCACCATGCGGTCCCTACATGGCACCAAATCACGCGCGGTTTGTGGCTACGGGTCGCTGGGAGCGTGCGCGATCGAATGAGGGTGGTGGAAGGGGCTGGTCTAGCCGGAGATGAGCGGGGCTTCGACGTCGGTGGCGGCGCGTATGGGGGCTTGCTACGTCTTGAGCTTGCGTTGGATTTCCTTGAAGAGGAAAGGGTGATGCAGCAATAGTAGCATAAGTATTTTCCTCAATTTTTGAGAACCAAGGTATCAATCCAGTAGGAGGCTCCTCAAAAGTCCCACGCACCTACACAAACAAATAAAAAACTCGCAACCAACGCAATAAAGGGTTGTCAATCCCTTCACGGCCACTAGCAAAAGTGAGATCTGATAGAGATAGTATGATAAGATAAATATATTTTTGGTATTTTATGGTATAGATTGGAAACGTAAAGATGCAAATAAAAGTAGATTGAAAGCTTATATGATAAAAGATAGACCCGGGGGCCATAGGTTTCACTAGTGGCTTCTCTCAAGATAGCATAAGTATTACGGTGGGTGAACAAATTACTGTCGAGCAATTGTTAGAAAAGCGAATAATTATGAGATTATCTAGGCATGATCATGTATATAGGCATCACGTCCGCGACAAGTAGACCGACTCCTGCCTGCATCTACTACTATTACTCCACACATCAACCGCTATCCAACATGCATCTAGAGTATTAAGTTCATAAGAACAGAGTAACGCATTAAGAAAGATGACATGATGTAGAGGGATAAACTCATGCAATATGATATAAACCCCATCTTTTATCCTCGATGGCAACAATACAATACGTGCCTTGCAACCCCTCATCCTTTGGTAAGGACACCGCAAGATTGAACCCAAAGCTAAGCACTTCTCCCATTGCAAGAAAGATCAATCTAGTAGGCCAAACCAAACTGATAATTCGAAGAGACTTGCACAGATAACTCAATCATACATAAAAGAATTCAGAGGAGATTCAAATATTTCTCATAGATAAACTTGATCATAAACCCACAATTCATCGGATCTCGACAAACACACCACAAAAAGAGTTACATCTAATAGATCTCCACAAGAGAGGGGGAGAACATGGTATTGAGATCCAAAAGGAGAGAAGAAGCCATCTAGCTAATAACTATGGACCCAAAGGTCTGTGGTAAACTACTCACAACTCATCAGAAGGGCTATGGTGTTGATGTAGAAGCCCTCCATGGTCGATTCCCCCTCCGGCGGAGCGCCGGCGAA
Source organism: Aegilops bicornis (assembly GCA_021605145.1). Lineage (NCBI taxonomy): Eukaryota > Viridiplantae > Streptophyta > Magnoliopsida > Poales > Poaceae > Aegilops > Aegilops bicornis. The sequence goes on along the minus strand of CM038675.1, from coordinate 7,662,344 downwards.
GGCTCCAAGATGGGATCTCGCGGATACAGAAGATTACGGCGATGGAAATTGTTTTTCGTTGGCTCCCTGGATGTTTTCGGGGTACGTGGGTATATATAGGAGGAAGAAGTAGGTCGGTGGCCGCCCGAGGGGCCCACGAGATAGGGGGCGCGCCCTCCACCCTCGTGGCCGCCTCGGCTGCTTCTTGGCTTGCACTCCATGTCCTCTGAATCACATTCGTTCCAAAAATCACGCTCCCGAAGGTTTCATTCCGTTTGGACTCCGTTTGATATTCCTTTTCTTCGAAATACTGAAATAGGCAAAAAAACAGCAATATGGGCTGGGCCTCATGTTAGTAGGTTAGTCTAAAAAATGATATAAATGTGTAAAATAAAGCCCATAAACATCCAAAAGGGGTAATATAATAGCATGGAACAATTAAAAATTATAGATACGTTGGAGACGTATCAGGGCTCCCGGGGTCAACAATGTGGTGCACGGGAGGCGGCCTTGAGGGGCTGGCTGGCTTCCAGGGAAAGCCAGGAGCACGTCTGCGTGCACGGATGTGAGCCACGCGTGCGGTAGCCGCGACGCCATTGCAAGCGGCGACGAGGAGCTACGGCAATGGCGGGACTACGGCTAGTGGTCGCGTGCGAGCTAGAGATGAGAGGGGGGAGGACGGGGAGCTCGGCGGTGCCCAGGGAAGGTTCGGGGAGGCCGGGGTTGCAGCGACGGTGGCGAATCGACGACGAAAGTGGCTGCACCAGAGGAAAAAGAAGATGGCGTCGGCCTCGATGCAGGGGCGCCGAGCTCGAGGTGTTGGTCGTAGGCGAAGGAGAGGTCGATGGCGGAGCTCCTGGACAAACTAGCGGGGCTTGGGGGGGGGGCACCGTGGCCGCGCCAATGGTGACGCCGCGTCGTCGACCATGTCGGGCGCTAAATATAATGGAGGGGCGAGTGAGAGAAGGGGCGAGGGGGATCTGAGATGCCTAGGGTTCGCAAGGGGGAGAGAGAGAGACGTCGAGGGGGGGGGGGGGCTTACCCCCGTCGGGGAGGCGCAGATGGCCGACGCTTGCGACATTCGTGCGCTGGACGGCCGCACCGGGCTTTTCCTATTTGACGCATTCTGTGTCAAGTAGTTGATGGTTCGCACATACTAATTCAAGCTAGCGATCGAACTGGGCCGGCCCATCTCAGAAGCTAACCAGTACACGCATCCGATTTTAGGAAAATTCTGGAAAGTTCCAGCCTGGTTTTTTTGGTTTTGTGAAGATTCTAGAATGTTCCTGAACCGTTTGTTTTACTGGTTTTCGCTTTCTTATGTATTTTTACTAATCATTTTTTCTTTTTTCTGTTTTTGTTTCTGTTTCTTTTTTCTTTTTTGTTCAGTTTCTTTTCTTTATGTTTTTTTTCAAAAATTTCACAACATCTTCATAAAAAATTGGGGATTTCAGTTAATAGTTCCGTTTCAAAACTTGTTCGCTAATTTCCAAGAATATACATGTTACTAAAAATTGTTCACAGATTTCAAAAATTGTTCGGAAGATTCAAACAATGTTCTCGTTTCTGAAAATTGTTCATAAATTCCAAAAATTGTTCGGAAGATTCATAAAATGTTCTCATTTCTAAAAAAATGTTCAAAAATTTCAAAAATTGTTCATGTCTTAAATTGTGTTCAGGAATTTTAAACAATGATCCGTTTCAATAATTATGTGCATTTATCAAAAAATTGTTTTTCAAATTTTGTTCTGAAGTTTCAAAAAAAGTTTGGTTTTCAAAAAAAAGTTTGCTCCGAATTTAGTTTTGGAATTTGAAATAGAGTTCCAGTTTTGAAAAAATGTTTGCGTTTTCAAATTGTGTGCCTGAGTTTCATCAAATGTTCGTGTTTCTGAAAAATTAGGAATTTCAAAATATGTTCCCATTTTGAAAAAATGTTCATGTATTCTTTTTCCCCAGAGATTCAAAAAATTGTTCAGTATTTTCAAAAAATGTTCTTTTTTTAATATGTTTGCGTTTTTAAAATTTTGTTCAATAATTTAAAAAGTGTTTGCTTTTCATAAGCATTTTCTTTTTTAAAACATATGTCTTGGTTTTGATATTTTGAAAATACTCGGATCTGCGACGGTTTTGGTTCTTAATTGTTTCGCACAGTCGAATATTTCAGATACGGTTGTTAATTGAACTGGAAAAGCAGTTCTTCGGGAACGGGAGCTCCTCGGTTCGATACCTATACCTACAAAACGCTAGTTTCTTTTGGTGTCCAGAGTCGCTCGAGAGTACTGGTTCGCTGCTGGTCGCTAGCTTGGGCCGGCCCATTCGGATGTCTGCTTATGCGTTCGGCCGGCAATTTGCCGCAGAGAGCGGCAGACAGGAGCTCCCTTAGATGGGCTGGGCCGCACTGCAGCGTTGCTGGGCCAAGTTTACAGTGCACTATGGTCTTTATCTTTTTTTTAAGTTTTTCTTTTCTTTATTTCTTTTACTGTTTTGCATTTAATTTTTGCCTCAGATGACTTATGTAAAAACGGGTAACTTGTCTCAATAAATATTTTGCAATATTTTTCACTGTCATAAAAATTGGAACCTTATTTGAATTTGGTTTAATTAGAAATGATTTAAATGGGCTGTTTTGGGTGCTGTTTTTGGATGCTAGGTTTAAAATAGCAAACAAGTGATGTTGTTTTCTTGAACTTTAGTTACATTTGGAAATTTTGCTAAAACATGAGCTATTTTTCAGACATGTTTGTGAAACTTTGAATTTCACTTATAATTTGAATTTTCAATTTTGGCTAGGGGTTTGAGAGTTGAATTATTTCTTAATGCAATTTAATTATGATGATCATGATGACATGGCACATTAGCATGTGGTCACTGTAGCATGACATTGGGGGTGTTACACCGTGCTGAGCCATCGATCGATGATGCTGAATTTTAGTTTTTGGAGCACGTGTCAACGATGGGTTTCGTTAAGAGATATCTTGAAGAACAAATGGATTTAGTGTGCCTGGAGAAGCAGAAGCCCATGGTTGTGAGACCGGCAACGCGAACCAATCAGAACCACAAAAGAAGTTTCTCAGAAAAAATCCATGAAAGAAAATTAGTTCAAAAACACGAATTTTGTGAACATTTTTCAAACTGTTGAGACATTACTCAAATTTCCCAATGGTTGTCTTAGCCATCTGATTTCTTTTTCTGGTCACCAAGCTCTAATGTATTTTATTTTGGAGCAGTGATTCTTGCCAGTTTTGATTCTGGTTGGTCGTCATCGTTGTATCTTATGGGTTGGGATCATTTGTCCAAATGATGCAGTGCAATTCATACCAGCGACCAGTTTCAATTCGCATGTGGAGAGAGTTAATAGATCACATAATGGGCATACCATTATCTATTTATGTACTAAGCTCCTTTAATTTGGAGGATCCTTGTGCACCGGGGTAGGCCCAAAACTGCACTCAAGCCGCACGCGAGCTACCCTAATGGGCCGGACCAGTACATAGTGCTTTAGCCCGAGGGTTGGCCCAAAACTGCACTCAGCGTTTGCAAAAAAATGCACTTAGGCAAATTGGAAAGTAGTGGCTACACCCAAGTTTGATGCACCCCATGATGAACAGTAAAATCAAAACAAATATAAAGAGCTTAAAAATCTAAAACTTTGTGGCATTGATTATGAACAAATCGTTTACGCACTTGCAAAGTTTGGTAGCCAAATAACATCAAATGATCTCCATACAAACGAAATACAACTGCTCAAACATTACACATACGTTTGAGCACACATTTTGTTTCTTGTGTACAACACTCCTCGGATGTCATTTGGCAACCAAATTTAGCAAGCACCTAAGACATTTAGTCATAAACGAAGCTATAAAGTTTCAGATTTTATTTAATTTTTTGATATTGTTTTTCATTGTGGGTTTAGCATGGGCGCATCTACCTAGGGTATAGAAAAACAACTCCCAAGGAAAAGCCATGTAAAATAATACTAGCTCAGAGGCTACAAGCATGCCCAGCCCGGGGCACGATACATTTGTGGCTCCACCCTGCCTAATGCCTAACGCGAAGTGATAATGCATCGAAACATGATGATTTGCTCGATATGCTGCGTTGAACTAAACCATGACAATTGACAAGAAATGTACGGGAAAAGACATATTTTCAGCATGATTTGATGGAAGGTAAGGCACCGCTCTTCTAGTTGATGATGTTTATGGTGAAGTGTCAAGATCTTGTCTATATTATTGGTACCTTGTGATGGTGATTTTGGTGGGTCTGTCTTGAAGCCATCGATCCATGATGGTGAATTTTAGTTTTTGGAGCACGTGTCAACGATGGGTTTCATTAAGAGATATCTTGAAGAGAAATAGATGTAGTGGGCCTGGAGAAGCAGAAGCCCATGGCTATGAGACCGGTAGCGCGACACCAATCAGAACCACAAAAGAAGTTTCTCAAAAAAAATGCAAACGAAAATTAGTTCAAAAACTCAAACTATACGTCAATCAAATTGAAAACGAAATTTACAGGATGGCAACCCCACCTAGGACATGACAGCACTCGAGGAAAACGAGTTTGAATTTTTGTTACAGTTTAGTGTGCGTGTCGGTACTTCTCTGGAGCCAGGCCATCACCCGCTCTCTGTCGTTCGTCCATATAGCTATCATCCATCCATCGCCATCTCCCGCCAAACAAATCATCCAATGCCTCCTCAATTATGTATTAATTGTCTTCTTCCTCAAGCCCTATTCACATATGTGATATGTCCCACGATATTAGAGGTGGGCACTATCCGACCCCGGTAGCATGTCTGCGTGCGTGTGTGCTATGGGCAGGCAGAGACAAGCTTTCCTCGTGATAAGATTGACAGAATATGTGTCTGTGGTTTAGATTAGGATGTGGTATGATGGACTTTCCTTGAGTAAAAAAGCCAAGCACCTACCGCCAAACGCCCAGGCAGTAGGGTTATATAGGGGCTGTTTGGTTCTAGGCCTAACATTGTCACATTTTGTCACACATTTTTGCCAATCTTGCCTAAGGTTAGTTCATCAAAATGAGAGCCATAAGTTGGCAAGCCTAAGGGAATCTTGCCACACTTTTTGTGTGTATGTCATGTGAGGCCCAAGCGTGACTTGCCTAAGGTGTGGCTGGAACCAAACACTCACTTAAGTTGGTCAAATTTGTCTAACCTTAAGTGCAACAATCTTTGACAAAGTTAGTCACAAACCAAACAACCCTATAGCCTACCGCCAAAGGCCCTGGTGGTAGCATATTTTCCACGCCAAACGGGCGTGACGACGTAGTTAATTGCTACCGCCATTGATCTTGCGGTAGGTTGTGTATAACCTTACCGCCTCGTCCTTGGTGGTAAAAAAAGGTTATATCCTGAAATTTTTTCAAACTGAGAAGTTTAGCAAAAAGGTCAAAACAGTGAATTCAGCCGTGGGCACGCGATATGCTTTCTATTCCATGCATATAGTGATGCGATGGTTGGAAGTTGGCTGCGCGTGGTGGATCTGCTGCTGTCGAGTGCCCAGCGGTTCAACGTCTCTCTCTCCCTCTCTAAGAGAGAGAAAAAAACCACTGCGTCATGTGATGTGATAGCAGGTCATCATGTGTGGTGTGTCGGGAAAATATCTGGTGCTCCAGGAGCACCTAAGCTTAGGTGCTCCCGTGTGACCTCAGCCGTTGGATCTCAAATCTAACAGCTCATGTGAGACGGTGAACATTTTTGCAAGAAAGCCCACATAGAATCTGAAAAATGCACGCAAGTACAGCAGCTTCTTATACGCCGTTGGATCTGAGATCCGATGGCCCAAAAGCCCGTATCATGGGAGCACCTAAGCTCCCGTATCACAGAATACTCTCCCGTGGTGTGTCTGTTCCCGTGTTCCCGCGCTAAAGAGGTTCACAGCTACAGTGGACGAGAGATGCACAGCCACCCAAATGTGTCGTGTGTGAGGGAGATCTGAAATTATCCACATGCTCAAGTTGGAGCCACATATTTCCTTCTTCATTTTATGCTAGACTAGTACCGTAGCACCGTGACTTTTCTTCTGAATGTTAGAGGATCTGATTTCATTTTCAAGAAGGCAAAAGTCAGGGTTCTTCGCTTTGCAAAGAAATAAAGCACATGCTTCACTCCATGTGCAAGTGCACACAGGTAAATAGTAACTCCTGTTTCGTCCAGAGCAGAACTGTACGGATGCATTAAATGAAAATCTATATACGCATACTACACATATGTACTTTCTCCGTTCCTAAATATTTGTCTTTCTAGTGATTTCAACAAGTGACTATATATGGAGCAAAACGAGTGAATTTACACTCTAAAATATGTCTATATACATCCGTATGTGGCAATCATTTGAAATCTTTAAAAAGACAAATATTTAGGAACAGAGGGAGTATATTGCATGTAGAATTTCCAGGTCTTTTCACGTTTAAAAATGTTGTATTAGCTATCTTGGAAACCTCATTTCGGTTTTTCTTCCGTTCGCCCATCATCCCTTGTAGAATGCAAATATAAATGCTCTAAATTAACTTAATCCCGTGAACAGCCCCGCAGCCAGAGGAGAGCAATCCAGTGTTTTTTTTTTGGTAATGTTGGCAGGAAAGTGACAAATTCATTGGTTATAAAGGGGTGTTGCAAAAGGCCAACATGCCTAGCAATGTACAAATAACAGGAGAAAACTCAGACAGGAGAGCGGTTAGACTCTTTCGAACCATGTTTATTTCAAATAAAGATATAAACACTGAAAACGAAATACAGCAAGCTAGCTTGCTTTATTTCTTTTTCAGTGTTTATATTTGTATTCATCTGGTTAGACTCTTTCGAACCATGTTTGCCAATAAATAGCTCGCTGTAATTGTTTTTTTTTTTGTTTTTTTCTGAAATCTCAGTGATTCGCAGTGTTATCACTTATCACGTCGAGTCATGGGCTTCATGTACGACATATCTTACCAAACACATGTGGTAGGGATGATAATGGCCAAAACCGTCTACAAAATCAGCTATATAGGATATGGTAAGAGCTTTTTAGCTTCCAGATACAGTCCCATTTGAATTATAGTTTGGTTGTTGTTCCTAATATACCACAATGTAGGATAATCAATTTATTAGTCAGATTACCAGGCTCTTCAAATATGGCTATCTGATTTGTTAGTTACATTTTATTTATTAAAATTTATTAGAAACAATAAAAAACATATTAGTTAAATTATATGGTCATGTGATTGAACTTACTTGCCATTGTGTTGTGTTGCAGTTATGCGTCCAACTGTCGAGAAATAATCCCAACAGACGGGTGCTTTTTGTGGAAGCGAAATGTTGGCTCTCGGGTGCCAGCGCACCCAATATGCTCATTTTTTTATATCATTTCAGAAAAGTTCAAAAAATTCCGAATCTTTTTGGTATCAAATATGATCAAGTATTGTACTCGTATAAAAATCTTGGCGAAGGAATGATTCTTGTTGACTTCAGGGCAAGAAAAACAAATTTATGATGCGAATATAGCAAAAACAATATTGTATATAGCGGTTTTTGGCAAATCTATGACCCAGGATACAATGAAAATCATTTCCTCATGAATCTTTTTATACGAGTACAATGCTTGATCATGTTTGATTCAATAAGTTGCGGAATTTTTTGGTTTCCTTTTAATTACTAAATTATTTTTAATATAGGGCGCTAGCACCCAAGAGCACAAGTGTATTTCCCGTTTATAGTTTCCATTCCTACTGCTAACATGGGAATTTATGGAAATGTTCCTTAAAAGGGATAAAGACCTCAACACATGATCTATTCTCTAGCATAAATATCATTTGTGAGCTTTCTTAGAAAATGGTGGAGACAAGGAACCATATTTGCTATGCTTGGTTTACCAAGTCTAGAATCTAGCAACAATCTTGCCACTGCTACATTTGAGAGATGTTTTTCGACCTGAGAATTGTAAATATAGTTGACAATTGTCATAGTGATGACGCCTTGAAGTACAACACTTTATTTGCTATGCGGCGCGCGCGAGAGAGAGAGATAGATAGAGAGAGAGAGAGAGAGAGTAATGATGCGGTCATGAAACAATATTGAGGCCTATTTTGAAGGGTCACGCTACGCGTCGGCTGGAAGATCCGCGGACTCGGCAGCTTTTAGATCCAGAGCAATGAAAAATCAGATGGAACGTCCATACCATGCAACATGGGCAGTGTTGCAGAATCCTTTGCAACAAAGCTTACGTTGCATAAACCTTTTGCGACATAGCTGAATGATTATTTTTCTTCACTATTTTTGCAACATGGGTGTTGTCGCGGAAGAAAATTTGCAACACAGGTGATGTTGCACAAATTTACAGTTTTTTGTCTTTCATTTTTTTGCAACATGGATTTTGTTGCGGAAGGCAATTTTGTAATACACATGATGTTGCAGAATTTTTTGGTAAGAAAAGAGACATGTAAAGGACACGTCACACACAGAGGAAGTGGCGGATCGCTCGGGTGAGATCCGCCGGCTGAAGGCAAGCGCTTTCCTATTTTGAATGTAATGCTCTTAATTTTAGGCAGAACTGCACAAGTCTATTTACCTCCGTTCCTTGATATAAGGTGTATAGATTTTTGAGAAAAAGTCCGAAATATAAGGTGTATTGTGTTGCACCACTCGTTTGGATAATTTTTTTTAGGGACTAGCAAAAGAGCCCGTGCGTTGCAACGGGACAGAAAAACACACACGCTCTTAACCCTATAACCACGACTTGAGACCTTGATACGTAGATGTTCTTTATTTTAAAATGGCATCACATTTGTGTTCCCGGCGGTGGTCTCAATGCTCACACAATGAAAACGCATTTGAATGTGGTCAGTCCTAAGGCGTCTCTCTCTCATACACACATACACACACGCGCGCGCGCGCTCGCACGCACACAATCACTGAGAATAAGATGAGAAAAATGTTGTTTTCCCCGCGAGGTTTTTCAGAGTTGTGCATGCATGGTTATCAATGTTTTTTCCCTCTCAATCCGGTTTTAATGTGTGTTTATTTGCAATTTGGATTGCCGTCAGTGCGGAAAAAAACCCAGACCGTGCACTATAGATTAAGTATGCATCCAAATTAATAGTTTAGAAATATTTAACAGCTAAAAGTAACAACATATTTGGATTCTACACATTTTTCTAATCAAATTTTATATATAATATGTTAAAATCAGAGTTATGATTTAAAAGATATGGATAATTTTGTTTTAGATAAACTGCGGAATTCTTAACCGAATGGTCAGGGGGTTTTCTGTTAAAACACAAAAAAACAATTCGTATGACTTAAATATGTACGGCGGGTTGATTACCTAAAAGCTCAGGGGGGGTATCTGAGAAAACTAAAAGAACGGTTCGGTATGACTTAAAGATGGACTGCGGGTTGATTTCAACAAACTGCAGGAACTTTTTTGCAAATAAGGATGACGGAGGACAGAAACCCACCGTGCTTTATTATTAGGTAGAGATTTGATTACATTTCCTTATATCATGTAAGCTCCTCTATTTTCTCATGTCAATTAGTCATCTGTAATCTCACTCAAAACTTGTGAATTTTTCCCTTCACGTGCGTTCTTTAATTTCCGTGCCAAAAACTATACACCCTATATTTAGGAACGGAGGGAGTATGTCACTAGGTGATTTTTTTTTATCGGCCATCGAGATCCACTCTCTATAATTTGCCACCGCTAATAATATTTGCTTCCACAACTTAGAGTTCAGTATACTTTATTGCTCAAGTACATTCAACTAGTATCTCAAGTGGAATACTTTATTCTGGGGAGCACTTCTACTGGACATATTAGACATTTTTCATCACTGAGTATATTACTTTTATGTATAATATTACTTGATATTCACACGCATAATGCACACGTGGACACTCGGACATTTTTGCCCCAAGTCCGCGCCATTGATCAACTTTGTGAATGGCACCAAGACCGCCAATTTTCGGACATCATAGCATAACCCGAGCATTGAGGTTAATAGTTCTGACTATCCTGAGCTCCCTCCTGTTAGCAGATTATTTTCTGACGTAGTATTAAAAACAGCGGACTTATTTCTAAACACTGTTAACATTGTAAAGCTAAAGTGAAATAAAAATGCTACATCGACGGGCATATTACGGGCCATCAAACATTGACGACTCAAACCATGTAAGAGTCCGTGCATGTAGCATTGCCGAAGTGAAAACCCCGGTCACGGAGGCCGCCGCCGCAGCCGAGCTCTATATAAACCGCGCTGGCTCACTAACTTCATGCATCCAGAGTCCACCAATTTTTGTTTCTTGCAGTGCTCGAGCGGCGCCGCGATGGAGTCACACGCCGTTCCTAGCGAGCAGCCCGCGTACAAGCCGCTGCCATCCACCGCCAACGAGGACGCCCATGAGCACCAGAGCGGCTGCGTGAGGTGGCGCGCGTGCGCTGCCGTGCTGGCGGCCTCAGCCATGGTGCTGGTGATGGTGCTCGTCGCCGCCACCACGCTCGGAGGAGGAGCCAGGGTGGACCAGGCAGCGGTCAATGGCGCCGACGAGGACACCGGCGGCTTCCCGTGGAGCAACGAGATGCTGCAGTGGCAGCGAGCCGCGTTCCATTTCCAGCCGGAGAAGAACTTCATGAGCGGTACGTGACTAGTTAGTTTCCCTCCATTCGGACGGACGATTCGTTTTCAGATTCAAATTCCGTTTGTTTCTCTCTGGCGTGATTTGATCGACAAACTGATGTTGCTGTCTTTGCTCTCTGTTTGCCGGCGGCGGCGGGCTACTCCGGCAACATGCAGATCCCAACGGTACGTTAGTGCACACTGACTGAAACGAAGATTCCACGTGGCATATATGAAAGTTGGGTACAGTATAGTATACATGGGTAGAAGAACACAATAACGTGGTATTCCTTCACAAAACACGACACAAAATTATAAGGCATATATATTCTCAAATTCAAAAAAATAAATTGTAAGGCATATTTTTTCGTCCTAACTCACTTTGTTAAGTTCAAGTATGTTTTAGAAAAATCAACGACGCTGCAGTACCAAGTGAGTATATCAGTGGATCCAGCGCAAAATATGATTTTATCGAAACTTATACGCCATGTACTTTTGTAAGCAAGCAAGGTTGAAATCATTTGACCGACACACATATTTTTGGAACCTCACCCAAAAGGAATGGAGGAATTTTCTTTCGAAATGAAAGCTGAAACCATGCATTTTTATAGCTTCCCAAAGAAACATATGTGCAAAGTGAGTTGGTGATCTAGACATGAGGCCTCAAGAAGGGCAAGGAGAACTGATTTGATTGATCTGATTCAGCACTCATTGCAGGTTTGGTATACTACCGTGGATGGTACCACCTGTTCTACCAGTACAACCCGAAGGGTATTGCTTGGGCCTTTGGCATTTTGTGGGGCCATGCCGCGTCCCGAGACCTCGTCCACTGGCGCCAACTCCCGTTAGCTGTGCTGCCCGATCAGTGGTATGACATCCAAGGAGTCTTGTCAGGCACCATCACTGTGCTTCCTAATGGCACCCTCATCATGCTCTACACTGGTGCCACAAATGTCTCCACCGTCGAGGTCCAGTGCCTTGCCGTCCCCGAAGATCCAAACGACCCCCTCCTCCGCCGCTGGACCAAGCACCCCGCCAACCCCGTCCTCTCCTCGCCACCGTGGATCAGCACCAACGACTTCCGAGACCCCACCACCGCGTGGTATGATGGCTCTGATCACACATGGCGCACCGTCCTCGGCTCCAAGGATGACCACAATGGTCACCATGCCGGCATCGCCTTCATGTACAAGACTAAGGACTTCCTTCACTACGAGCTCGTCCCGGGCATCTTGCACCGTGTCGAGAACAGCGGCGAGTGGGAGTGCATCGACTTCTACCCGGTCGGTGGCGGCCACAACGACTCATCAGAAGTGTTGTACGTGCTGAAGGCGAGCATGGACGACGAACGACATGACTACTACTCACTGGGGAGGTATGACGCGGCGGCAAACACGTGGACGCCAGTGGACCCTGAGGCCGACTTGGGGATCGGGCTGAGGTACGACTGGGGCAAGCTTTATGCATCCAGCTCATTCTATGATCCGGTGAAGCGGCGGCGCATTATGATGGGTTATGTCGGTGAGGTCGACTCCGCCAAGGCCGACGTAGCCAAAGGATGGGCCTCAATCCAGGTAGGAGTATATATCTATCTGTCTCTGTCCATACTACACATCGATCGATAGCGTATGATTGTTTTACGGTCTTGCATCGATCATCATTGGTTCATCATTATGCCTGTTTACTGTTTAGATAGATCAACGCATTGCCTCTTGAAAATGCTGGGATTGTTAAATCAGTGGGGACTGACTACATGTCAATCGACTGAAAATAAATGTTGGTTCAGTCGATTGGCCCCTGGGCATGTGCTGGCGCCCTGCCACAGCTACGTACGACATGCAGGTTAGCAATTTGATTGAAATTAGGCACTAATCTAGCAGCCAACAACGCCCAGCAATGACATGGGGCCCAAACTGCAAGTAGAGAACATCCACGAAGCGCTAGAAATTGTCAAACGAGGCCATTGACTCAACCACGAGAAGACGTGTTGCTGCATTGCAATATCTAGTGAGGCAGCGCCCAATGAGTGAGGACCAATGCATGTCAGACTTACACACATATAGGTTGTGCGTTTATATAATGACAACATAAAAAATACGTTTAGAAAAAACATGCACTTTTTTACACATAACTTGCACTTTCTTATAATGACAAAATTAGCACATAATTTACACAGAACTTGCGGTTTTTTATAATATGCAATAATAATTGTGGAATTTTCGCAACAAAGAAGTTTCCAAAGAAGAAATGAATCAGTGGCATTGGTATTACCCTAAAAGAAAAATAAAATAAAATAATAAAATAATGAAGTTTCCTAAGAAAGAATGAATTAGTGGCATATGTGCCCTTTAATAAGAAAAAATGACCCCACAAAAAAAAGAAAAAAATGATTACAAAATTTGCACAAGGTTTGCACATAATTTGCACTATCTTATAATATACACATTGATGACAACAAGATGACCGATGAATAGCACCCTCACACATATTTGCATGCAATTGTTTGTGGCTATATGTGCAATCTCACATATGTATATTTATTTTTATACATGTGCAATCTCACCGATGAATAGCACTATCACACGTATTTATTTTTGTACATACATATATATGGAAAACTTATTGTTACTATGCAAAACTGAGCATATTATAGTGAGATTTCCACAAAGAAAGTGTTTCTAAAAGTAACGGATTAGTGGCACTGGTATTACCCATACAAAAGAAAACTAAAGCAAAATCAAAAAATGAAAAAACTAAAAAAGAGTTTTCTATGGAAGAATTAATTCATGGCATTGGTATTACCCTTTCACAAAAGAATCATAATAATGAAATTCTCTAAGAAAGAACGTAACCCTTTATGAAGAAAGAAAATGAAAAAGAAAAAACTTTCAAAACTTGCACACAATTTGCACTGAAGTTGCACTTTTCGAAAATATGCAAAGAATAAGCATATAATAGTAATTTTTCCGCATTCTACTATAATTTACACATAGTATAACTAAAACAATGTATTTCCTTTAAGAACAAAGACAAAAAAAACTTGCGCACAACTTGGCACCGGAATTGCACTTTATTGTAATATGCAAAACAATCATATAATCATGCAAGTTTGGGACATATTATATGATATTTGTTTGTATATAATTACATTCAGCCAAAAACCGACAAAAAACAAAAACTACCGACAAAATTGCCTAACTAGTAGTTCCTAGAAGCACATCTGCACATGAGCTAGCTTAGCATGTTGGCTGAAAAGCTACCTGCATGCCCGTGCATATGCGACTACACATAAAACAAACAATGATAGAAAATTGCACACGGTTGGCACAGTAATTGCACTGTTTCATACTATGCAAAAATAAGCATATAATAGTGCAATGTTTAGACAATGGAATGAATCGCACACACATTACATTAAAATTGAGTGAGTGTTTATCCTTGTTATGAGGGCAATTATTTGATAGGAGCTTAGTTTTTTACAGCCAGGCTCGGACCCTAAAAAAAATAAAGTAAAATATATACTAGTGGAATGAGATCGGTATTGCTTCTAAAGAAAGAAAATAAATAAACAAAAACAGAAACAAAATCAAAACAATAATTTTTTCTATGGAAGAATGAAACCCTTTAGGAAGACAGAAAATAAAAAAAACTAAAACAAAATGAAAATAATAAAGTTTGCACTGAAATTGCACTTTTAGTAATATGCAAACAACGAACATATAATATTGCAATTTTTGCACTCTACTACAATTTACACACATGTTGTATAGTACTTGTGTGCATACTTATTTAAACACACAAAAATATAACATTTTCTAAAAAGAATGAAGTAGAGGCATTGGTACCACCCTTTAGGAAGAAAGGAATGAAAAAAAATCATGGTAATTTTGCACATAATTTACACATAAATTGCACTTTTTATAGCTATGCAAGAACTAACATATACTAGTAGAATTTACATAAAAAATAGGTTTCAAAGAAGGAATGAATTAGTGTAATTGATATTACCCTTAAATAAGAGAGAAAGTGAAATAAAAACTTAAACTAAAATTTTGTCAAGATTAGTACAAAAAATGCAGTTTTTATAATATGTAAGAAGGAACATATAGTAGTGAAATTTCCATACTCTAATATAATGTATACATGTATTACTTGTGTGCATATATTTACACACACTCAACATCCAAAAAAAGCGTAAGAAAAAAACAAAAACACACAAAAACAAAACTAACTAATAAAAGGAAAAGGAAAAACACATAGAAACAGAAATCTGTAATAAAAAATAAAGCAAAAATATCCACAAAAGAAAGAATGAATATATGGCATTGATATTACCATTTAAGAACAAAGAAAATAGGAAAAATAATCTAAAACAAACACTAACAAAATTTGCGTGAAATATACATAAAAATTGTGCTTTTTAAAAATATGCAAGAATAAGCATATAAAAGTGAATTTTTTGCAAAAACAAAATCTAAGAACAAATGAATAGTGGCATATAATAGTGCATTTTTCACAGAGTTACAATGTACACACAAATTATACATTACTTACGTGTATATATTTTATATTTGCCCAACATCCAAAATATACCCATAAACCGACAAAAAACAGAAGTAAAAACACACTCAAACAGCCTAATAAGAAAACATATAACAGGGTTCAGCCCAACAAGAAATCGACTGACCCAAAATAGAGGTCAGTCAAAAAATGCCTAGCCCAATACAAGACGCAGCACACAACCAGAAAAAAAACAACTAGCACGTATCTTGGAGCAGCAATCAACGGTCAAAAAAATCGACTGACCCAAAACTTAAAACTCAGTCAGCTGACATGTAAAGTGAAATCAGTGCAATTGCAAATTTGCAATCGTTCTTCTCCGGTACGCAACGTACCTGCATGCTTAAAATGTTGAGGCCTGCATGGCTGATTGGTTGCGAAATATGGACCTATATGTAGGCCACGCGGCACCTGGCGGAAACATGTTAACCACATTTTCAATATATGTCTAGTTTTTTTTTTGCATCGAGTTGGGTCTTTATTCAAAGAAATAACATCTGGTTAATTACAATCTGCCCATAGGCTGCTGATGAGAAAATCTGGGCTTTGGTCAAGCCAACTGTCTATACTCTCTAGCGTACAAGCACGCTGATCACATTGGTGGGCCGGAAAATTAAGGTCCCTACTAACATGAATAAAAACTAGGCACTATATTCTCCAATTCTTGTAAGATAGGCGCCACAATCGAACGTGAATTGTGGCGCGAGTTCCAGAGAGTGACGAGATCCAAGCAGTCAACCTCCATGATCACATTTGAAAACCCACGTAGTTGGGCAAAGATCACCCCTTCTCGAAGGGCCAGCAGCTCAGCCACGAATGGGTCCGAGACTCCTCGTAGGGATTTACACCATGCTCCCAAGAATGCAAGCATCACTGTACTAGTATTATTTTCCAACCACTGTCATGCAAAGAAAAAACCTTTTCCAACTAGTAATATACTAGTTGTTTTTTAATTTACCCTCATAGTAGGTGCACGAAGCTTAAATATTATTCACTTAATGATCAACAGGCCGTCCGCTTGAATTTCTGGAGCAATTCTTGAAGTTCTTTATGTGAAGCCTTTGGTACCGTTTTTTGATCGTGTGGTGATTTCACCAGTAGAAAATCAGTTTTGTTCATTTTCTTAGTTCTTCATTGATGTCAGTGTGCACTCATGAGCTTAACTAACTAACTACGTGCGTGCAGTCGGTTCCAAGGACGGTGGATCTGGACGAGAAAACCAGGACAAACCTCCTCTTATGGCCTGTGGAGGAGATCGAGACCCTTCGCCTCAATGCCACCGAACTCAGCGACATCACCATTGAAACTGGCTCTGTCTTCCATGTCCCGCTCCGCCAAGCTGATCAACTCGACATTGAGGCCTCCTTCCGCCTCGACGCTTCTGCTATCGCTGCCCTCAATGAGGCTGACATCGGCTACAACTGCAGCAAAAGCGGTGGTGCTGCCTCCCGCGGTGCGCTTGGCCCCTTTGGCCTCATCGTCCTTGCATCTAGCGACCGTTGTGGTGAGCAGACGGCGGTGTACTTCTATGTGTCCAGGGGCCTCGACGGGGCCCTTCAGACCAGTTTTTGCCAAGACGAGTCACGTTCTTCACGAGCCAGGGACGTGACGAAGCGGGTGGTGGGAAGCACGGTACCAGTGCTAGATGGTGAGGCTTTGTCGGTGAGGGTGTTTGTTGACCACTCCATTGTGCAGAGCTTTGCGATGGGCGGGAGGTGCACAATGACATCACGGGTGTATCCGACGGAGGCGATCTATGAGGCGGCAGGGGTGTACCTGTTCAACAATGCCACCACCAGCAGTGTGATGGCGGAAAGACTTGTCGTGCACGAGATGGACTCCGCACCCAACGAGATCATCACGGATGATAAATATTTGCATTTTGAATGAAGATCTTGTGTGCCAACAGTGACCACCAAAGTATTAGATCAAAGAATCCCAAAAGGGAAGGATAAGACATATCCAAATAATTTCTGGCGCCTCGTCGGGGCTGAAACATGTACCATTGGACTATTTTGTTTTCCATTCATGACATAGTGAACAATAAATATCCCTCGATATCTGGTTATTGAGGTCATCCTTTTTTTGGGAGGCAGGGGGGCGATTTCGCAGATCCCTAGAACCATCACCAATAATCCATTTTATTCTATTTCTCTATATATTTGCGCAAACACTATGAATACTTAAATTTCACATCACTATTATTCAGGACAGTATGTTACTATTTTCAACAAGTAAACATCAATTCAAATACACATTTCCCGAGTTTAAATTTTAGGAAAAATTCTATATCGAACAGGCGACATATAGTTAAAACATACAGCTCAAACATACAACACCACACACTCCTATTCCCAATTCCAATTACAACCCCCCCCCCCCCTTCTTTGATGCTAGAATTTTTTCTTTCGCCAACTCCAAGTACTTCATTTGCCTTGCAACAAGCTAAATTAGGTTGATGAACATGATATTGAATTCCTGCACCATCTTCTTAGCCTTCACTTCATCTCCAAAAGACTTTCAACTTCTCTTCTCCAATTGTCGTCTTGCACTCCTCACATTCTACCTTGTGCTTCTCCACAACCTTGACCTCCAACTACCTTGCTCCCTTATCTTGTTTTCTCTCTTCCTCCAACTCCTATATTGCTATTATCTCTTCGACCGACGTCTTGAAGAAACTCCATTCTTTTGATTATACTTCTCACCCACCTCACAGGCGACCCCTTTTTGATACTGGTGACCACCGATTAGCTCTGAGTACCACTTTGGCCTTCCCCTTCATCATCATCATCGACATCATCATTATTTATGAAGCTCTGCAGTAGATGGTGATTTAGTCTTCTTCTTAGCTAGAAGAGATTTATTGTATCTTTACACTTCTCATTGTGTTGGAGTAATGCCAAACAATGGACCATGACAATTACCCTTGCACTCGGCTCCCTCTGTTTATACAACTAATGGTGTAGCTGAGGTCCAAAGTTAAACATTTTTTAGGAAATTAGGTGCAAACCTTTTTTTTAGATAGGATACTCACTAGCATTTCCTCCTTCATTCACTTGGCTTGGCACATTTAACTTGGGTGACACAACCTGCACACCAATTGCAAACATTTCTTTATTGAGCGTTCAGACGATATTGTCACATGTCGATGAAAGTGCTCGACAATGCGCTTCCAATAAGTCTTCATGTTTTGATCGGTCCCTTCTTCCGAATCGAAGCTTACACTCTCCTGTGACAAGACCACTGAGGTACCCCCTCCCCCGTCGTGTAGTTGGTCAACCTTCCCCATTTTCTTCTCTGTTGTAGAGGCATCCTCGACGACACTATCATCAACTTCCCTAAATGAACTAGACAACAAAATGTCGTCTATGACGAAGGACTCATTCAACATTTTGAGGTATGATTGATCACTACACATATAGAAAATGAACTATTTTTATCCATCATCATCAATACTTTGAATAATTGCACCGAATTTGATTCATTTAGCACCAACAAATGAAATAAAAAAACCTTTCTGACATTTGCTCGAAGTTTCCAGGGCGTCCTACTCGTCCTACTTATTTTTCGCAAAAAAAAGGAGGTTTGCTCTACTGAATTAGGAAACAATGACAATGGCGGGGTGAATAATATAATTTATTTTGTGCATATATATACAAGTATGAAATTTTGAGGTACTAGCACACACAGACAAAGCACTCACTAGTTTACCAATACAGGCAGGCTACATTACTGCTCGAAATGAAGAGCCAGAATTCACCGCGAAGGTGCCAACAAATTAAATGCCTAAGCGCCAAGCTCCAGCTCTACATTTCTACTTGTTCTTGAGCTGGAAGAGTCACACAATATCATATCAGCGACTAATACTTAAACCACCGTGAGCACGTTTGACAGATGTCAGGTTCAGGTAATTCTAGACTCAGACCAGCCTTATCCCCATCAAACAGCAGGCAATTGCAATCCAATCGACAGGTATTACGAGCATAATTGGTTTGCTACCAACATTTGGCATTGTCAATATTTGGCAAGCCAACATTTGGCAAAATCAAAAGTTACCAACATTTGGCAACTTTTTGTGAGATTAGCAACGAGAATTGGCAAGCAACCAACCTTTAGCCAAAATTTGGCAGTTGCCAAAATTTGGCATGCCAACTTTTGACATCAAACCAATTAGGCTCGTAATACCTGTCGATTGACTGACGGTGTCGAGGTAGGGGCAGTCCCGGCGCAGCTCGACCTGCCTGGGCCGCCTCTCCGGAGGCCTCCTCTCGTCCTCCTTGTCTTCGAGACCTCCTATATGCCGCATTTAGAATTCCCCAAAAAAAAACAGTGCTATACCCATAGGTTTCGAACCCACTCCCACGGCCTTCCATAGTTGCACGCGGTGCTCTAGCCACTGCGCCAGGTTAACTACTGTGAAAGAGTAGCAGCGGGATGTTAAAAAAACTGCCGCAGCGGCGAAAAATAAAAACCAATTCAGCCAATTCCATAAATTAAAACTTGTGAACGAGGGATCGAACTCGAGTCCTCCGGACAGGGAAGCGTGTCAGTAGCATCTGTATTATCTAATATTTACTGAGTACAATGGCAGCCCAGAGAATATGACTATAACCCATTGCACAGTAAAACTTATTTTAAAATTTGAAGCATAATTTTTTAAAAAGAAACTCTTTTTGAAACGCAAACATTATTAGGGGAATCAATTTTTTTAAAACAAACAGGAACAAAAAAATTGAATACGTGAATATATAAAAATTATGAACTACTTTCCATAAACGCAAAACATATTTTGAAAACAATAAAAAATTGGAAAACTGAACATTTTCAAAATTAAACTAGTTTTACAAAAATCAAGCATTTTTGAATTTGGGAAAGAATTTTGAAAACATGATTTTTTTAAAAAAAATTGTGAACAAATTTCAAAACTGCAGTATGTTTGGAATAGGTGAACAATTTTCGGAAACAGGAACAATTTTTTGAATTAGTGAAAAAACTAAGCATGCGGAATTTTTTTGAATTTGTGAACAAATTTTGAAACATGAACATTTTTTGAATATGTGAACAATTTTTATGAAAATGAACAAATTTTGAATTTCACAAACATTTTTCAAAAACATGAACATTTTGGAATTTGTGAACTACTATTTAAAGCACGAATTATTTTTGAATCTTGAGAACAAATTTGAAAGCGCGGACTATTTTTTGAAACATGAACATTTTTTAATCCTGAGAATAAATTTTAAAACGGAGAACAATTTTGAAAAATACTTATCTGATTTGGAAGTGTGAACAATTTTCTAAAGCACGAACATTTTTTGAATCTTGAGAACAAATTTTGAAACGGAGAACAATTTTGAAAAATCCCGAACAAATTTGGAAGCACGAACATTTCTTGAATATGTGAACAAAAAATTGAAATCTGGTACATTTTCTGAATTTTGAAAGTTTTGAACTTTTTTTATGTAACAAGAACAATTTTGAATTTTGAGAACATTTTTTGGAAACATGAACAAAATTCAATTTTTTCGATTTTTTCAAAGAAAGAGAAGAAAAGAAAAGGAAATAAAAAATAAAATCCTAAACATTTTGTAAAACCGCGAACATGTTCTGAAAAATAAAAAAACTTGAAAAAGAAAAGGAAACAAAAAATGAATAATGAAAAAGAAACAGAAACGTGCAAAAAAGGAAAAGAAAAAGAATCAGAAAAGTGAAAAAAGGTGGAAAACCAATAGGAGGAAAAAAACTGGTTCATGGAACCATCTAGAAGGTCCAGAAAACCGGAGTGGGGCCGTTTGTAAGCTATGTACGTAAGTGGGCCGGCCCGAAGCATCGCTCGGCCGCTCGCCCCTGTGCGAAGCTCCGGCAGTTTGCTGCAATGAGCGGCCAATAGGATTTTCCCTCGTCTTCCTCCTCCTCGTGGGGTCGGCCGTTCGCGCGCCCCCTCAGGGCCCCGCGCTCCTCCTCCTCCTCGTCCGCGTAGTTGGCGAGCTCGAGTAGCGAGGCGCCCTCCGACTCATCGGTCGCGCGCGGGCACTTCTTGGAGGCGGCGCCCGCGTCGTCAAGAGCTCCACCTCTCAAGGCCTCGCTTCCCATCCCGGCAATGGGAGAAGCGAGAAGGCAGGGAGGAGAGAGGAGGGCGGGCATAGGAGGAAGGAAGGGTGGCGGTGGAGGAGCTACCTCTTCCGGCGGCGGGGGCGAGCAGGGGCAGCGAGCGGTGCCAGAGAGGGGTCGCGAGACAGAGAGAAAGAGGGTTGGCGGCTAGGGCAGGAAGGGTCATGGATGTTTTTGCAGATTAGCCCCTGATAAGTGACGAGTTTACATTTGCGCCCTCGTGGATCCTTGGTTGCGGTACTGGACTAAATAGCATTTTTTTCGAACTAGGACAGTTAAAAGAGGGTTTGTTTGAAGTAGACCTGGGCATGGGTAGCCCGGCCCGAAAAACCCGGGCCAGGCCGGGCTCGGGCCTGAAAATTTGGCCCGTTGTGTATGTCGGGCTGGGCTCGGGCTTGGGAAATTAGGTAGTTAATTTACACGGAGGCCGGGCCCAGCCCAAAATTAATCTTTTTAGTCCCTTCGGGCCGGGCTCGGGCCTACATATACGTTTTTTGGGCCAGGCCGGGCTCAGGCCTAGACTTTGCAAGTCGGGCTTTGACAGGCCCGGCCCGAGGAATGCCCAAGTTTACTTTGAAGTGCAACAGATTTGATGCCACTTGATTCATATCCTCATGAAAAGGTAGTGTGAAGATCCAACAATCCAAGCACAACTCAAAGTTCTATTAAGTTTTCTTTTTTCTCTTTCTTTGTGAGTGTTGTAGAAGCGCCCTGCATGTCATGTTTTATAGTGTCGTTCCGTCAATTGACAATGGCGTGACATTGAGAGCTGGCACAAATTGTGTTCGGTGCATTTCATCATGACTAATCCCCGGAACATGCTTTTGTGCATGGACTTATGGTGTCACCAACCGTTGTTTTCTTCGGAGCCGGCCATATTTCATTGCCATATCTTTGCATGTGAAAGATTCATCCCTAGAGAAAAGAAGGGCTTCGATCCCATGCCTCATCTGACGGCGCTGCCGGCCGGCGATGGCTAGGGAAAGGCGCTCGAGATATTCCTGTACATAGTAGTACTAGCTTGGTAGGACTTGCCTTGTTGGCATATGTCGCTATATCGGTTGCTAGGGGAGTGTCGCCATTCACGGGCCGCGTCCGACAACTACTGGTGCTTGTTTCCATCCCCCCGTGGTGCTCCTCTGGCATGAGACAAAGACGAAGGTGGGCTACTTCACCGTCATCTCCATGAATAAGGCTGTTGGATCCCCAGATCTCGAGGTGTAGTTCTTGCCACATCTGCTCTCTTCATGCCTTCATGGTGAAGGCAGACGGGATTCAGAGGAGATAATTAAGATCTACTTCTAGTCTTGCTGCAGTTGCAATCTTCTCCCTCGAGCTCATCATCAGGCGCGGAGCTTTGGCGCATTTCAGTACGTAGCTTGCCGACTTCAGCCTCCACTCTGCTTCTTTTGGTCGAATGAAGACCCAATGGAGCCTCGTTCATTCCTCCCGACGCGTCGTCGCTAAAAGGAAGGCGATCAAGTGGCGGTCGAACTTTTGTTGTAGTTTCTTCCGGTTTGGTGAAGATGCCCGCAGCGAAGCCATCGCCCCAAGTGGTTCATCCCCGGCGATGGCGGCTTTGGTCTACGGTGTAGTGCCTCTTTTCCGGAATCAAGTAGGGATAAATGATTTGCATTTGCAATCTGCAAATACACCAAATGAAATTATGAGGGGCGGTTTTCCTCTTGGGAGTGTGTGTGTGTGTGTGTCTGACCTGTGGGCCCACCCCACCGGGCATACACAGACAGAACCACCGACCGAGTCGCATCGCTTCGTCAAATCCCACCACCGACCGACCGGCGGGAGATCTGAGCCTCCATCACGACCGCCCGGGCCAGATCCGCGGCGCGATGGCGTGGGAGACGGTGCAGCACTTGGATCTCCGCCACGCCGGCGGCCGCCGCGGGGCCGGCGCCCCCGCGCGCCCGCTGCAGCCGCACGCCGCCGCCTTCCGCGCCTCCCAGGCCATCGTCGCCGTCGCCATCGGCACCCACGTCGGCGGTACGCCCCGCCCCCCCTTCCCTTCCCTTCTCCTCGCGCCCCTCCCCTCCCCTCTGCCGCTGTGGCGGAGCTAGCTGGGCGGCCGGGTCCTGCCTGCTGATCTGGTCTCCGCTGCTGCTCATCTGAGCTCGAACCGGACCATCTCGGGTCGCCTCATGCCTTCGCCCCGTGTAGTGTAGCTTCGGTGATCTGAGCAGCTTAGCTAGTGACCACTTCATGGACGCGAGACTGACTGCTGTGGAAAATTCAATTCGGCCGAGCATGGGTTCAGCTCTCGCCAGGAATTTGACTAGCTGGGGCGGTGGAAATGGGTCGAATTCTGGGCTCCTGAGTTTACCGTGTGTAGATAGTTGCGGTCAGTGATCTGTCTGAGTAGCTCAGCAGCTAACCCGCAAGTGAGATTGATTGATCAGTTAGTCTTAATTAGTCCACACAGATCACTCGCATAGCTAGCTCGTTTTCGGCACCCAGGACACCTCTTGGGCCTGAAATGCTGCGGAGCTATAGGTACTATGTTTCCATGCTTCTCTGCTGAACAAAAAGAGCTGCTGTGTTTTCAGTAGGATTTGGAGCTGAAAGTAGTACAGGTAGTTAATGTCGGTATCATATTTGGGTTATGTTACTGTGATACATCATTCATGTCATGCTTTTGTACACTTTTGTTGTCACTTTGAGGTGGTAATCCAGTCGGTTATACCTGACAAGTACGAGTCCATTGCGTACAGTTTACTCAATAACTATGTTGAAGTTTGTTTGTGTAAGAAGACGTTAAGAGAGTGCACATACATGGCTTGTAAGAAAGTGGCGCATCGAGCTCTTATTAGCTGTCTCGTTTTTCTCTTCTCTTTGCAGAATTTGATGCTTTGACTGGAAGCAAGATAGCTTTGGTTGACCTTGGAGCTCGTGTTGTTCGTATGGCATATAGCCCTACCTCTAGCCATGTTATCATTGCTATCCTTGAGGTTTGTATTGTTTCAATGCTCCAGTATTTATTTGGTACAAGTTATCTCATCCACTTAGAACAACGAATAATATTGTACCATCTAATCTAGACCTAGCAGAATTGCATATGTTTCCAATACT
Organism: Aegilops bicornis; assembly: GCA_021605145.1. NCBI lineage: Eukaryota > Viridiplantae > Streptophyta > Magnoliopsida > Poales > Poaceae > Aegilops > Aegilops bicornis. The sequence continues at coordinate 7,637,999 of CM038675.1, read as the reverse complement.
GTGGGCAGAAAAGTTGCTATTCTTCAAGTTTATCACTAGACGTCTTTTATGGCTTTTATCTTTCATCATCCATCTGCCATCATAATGATAAAATATTGCTTTAGTAAGTTCTCAACTCACATGATATTAATATTGCTCTCTAGTAAGTTCTCATCTCACATGATATCGACATCTCATGCAACTGTTTCTTGTCTATGCATATCTCCTTCTGTAGGATGCTACAATCAGATCATGTGATTTCGCTACCGAAAGCAGACGCTTGTGCTGCACTCACCTGAGAAAAAACAGACCACGTTTCAATAGACACAGAAGTTCATCTTGCGTTGACACCTCTTGAACCTATCGTTTTCTTCGGTTTTCACAAAAGAATGAGTGTGACAGGTTTTTCTCTTCACTTGAAGGGCTCTGCATTTCATTAAAAAAACACCTATATGTGTTCTTTAACGCCCTTTTCTCTCTTATTATAGTTGTTGGGACTGTTGAAGGTGGGAGGCCACCAACAAAAATAAAGACTGATCTTAAAAAACCCATTGTCAACCTGGCTTGCCATCCTCGCCTTCCTGTGTTCGTAAGTCAATCATTCCTTCACTTCTTCTTTTTGGTGATTCCTTTACATATCTTTTTGGTGTCTTTTCTGTTTTCCTATCTTGACATACAGACTTTTAATTTCAGTATGTAGCTTATGCTGAAGGCTTGGTACGCCTACAACGTCCAGACATATGCTGTTCACTACTGCGTTACAACGTAATATACATTGCTTTGTTTTCATATGTTTTATCATTTAGCTACCAGCAGGCTTCATAATTTTTCCTTTTTCTGGCAGTTCGGTTGACAGTACAATTAAGCTCATGGGAGCTGGTGCTTTTGGGTTTCATCCGACCTTAGAGTGGGTATTTATTGGTGATAGAGGGGGCACTCTCCTGGCATGGGATGTATCAACTGAGAGGCCAAACATGATTGGGATGTAAGTGTGTTGTACCTTGTACAATGTTGAGATTGGGAGAAATCTTTTGTTGTGGGATTTTTTTTTTTGCAATATGCAGTACTACTGAATTTTTATCGCATGGACAGCATTAATGTTATATTGATCGTTGGTTGGGGATCAAACATTGAGTTGCATAAAACACCAGTTTAGTTAGAACAGTTTTTACAGGGCTGCTTTTATGCATATTAGAGTGGTTCCTTTGATTTATATGCTGCTAGCTATATTATCTGTGGTGTCTTTTCGCAGAAGTTATAGTGGATCCTGTCACCCCATTGGAGGACAATTGATTTTACATCTAATTAGTGTATCTTTCTGTGCAAGTTCAATTATAAAAGGACAGACCCAGTTGATAGAAGCTCCCACACAAGGTGGGGTCTGGGGAGGGATTATAGGAACCTAGTCTTACCTGTGCAAGTTCAATTATAAGTTATAATATTATGCTTCGCGTTCCTTGACCTGGATTTCATTAGGAAAGGCATAGTGACATGTTGTAGCCAAGTCAACCCTCTCCATGCACTTCTCTGTTATTTGGATGGCATGTTATTCTGCTTGGTTAAAGTGCTTCCAGACGTACTGTTCATTCTCAGTTATTTCCTTCTACATCTTTCATCTATCTGCAATGTGATAATCTGATTGTTGCCTTTTTCTATCAGTACACAGGCTGGTTCCCAGCCAATCACATCTGTTTCCTGGCTTCCTACACTAAAGCTGCTCGTGACAATTTGAAGGATGGGGGTCTTCAAGTATGGAAGACACGAGTTATTATTAATAACAATAGACAACCAATGGAAACTCATTTCTTTGAGCGTGCTGGTTAGTTTTTGTCCTCCTTACCGTTTATGCTTTTCCTCGAACTTTTCTGTTATTTTCTTGTGCTTTGGGTTTTAACTGTCATGTTGGATGGTTAGTGCTGTATCTCGGTGAGATGGTGACTGTACATCTCTGTTATAGCACTTAAGCCATTTTATTGTTCTCATATGTTGTTAAAATAGTCTCAATAATTTTTTTCATGAACTGTGCTACTTAATGATTGCTAATCTTTCTTTTTTCCTTCCTACAATGAGCTGTGTAACCATTTTCTTCGTTAACTATGCAGCCATTGAAACAATGGACATCACAAAGATACTCACTCTTCAAGGTGGTGAAGCAGTGTACCCTTTGCCTCGAATAAAGAATTTGGCAGTGCATCCAAAGTTCAATTTGGCTGCAGTGATTTTTCAAGTTAGGCCACACTAACTCTGGACCCCATAAATGCAGTATTCATTGCCATGAGTTTCATAAAAAAAATGTCATTGATTTGCAGGATATGTCTGCAACAGAAGCTGCAAAGAACAAGGCTGCATACACAAGGGAAGGAAGGAGGCAGCTTTTTGCTGTACTACAGGGGGCTAGGGGGTCAACTGGTAAGCATATGGATGTGTTTTTTTTCCTTCTCATTTTACTATATTTATCCTTATTTAATATTCTCAGATCATCCCCTTGGTTAAAATTGCTGAAAACTCATTATTTCGTTTTAGTTGGATCCTACGGGTTAAAATACTGTATGAAGTCAGGCTGTATTTGCTACACTGTTAGAGTTTTGAGCACTTCATGCACTAAAATTTGTTGTGGTATTGCAGCTGCTGTTTTAAAGGAGAAACTTTTAGCCCTGGGTTCATCCGGAATTTTAGCAGAGCACCAACTCCAGGCGCAGCTTCAAGAGCAGCACTTGAAGGGGTAGAATTTCGTATTTCCATTTACTATGTCACCATACTTTCTTTGTTGCACACAGTATTTATAATGGTTGGAGTTTACTTTTTCTTTCTTTTTGTCAGCCAGAGCAAGCTAACTATCTCAGATGTTGCAAGGAAGGCTTTCCTTCACAGTGTATGTGCCTCCTTTTGGTAGCTTTCAACTTGTGCTATGTCCTTACATGTACTGAAGCTATGTAGGTTCCGTCGAACCTGAAAAAAAATACACTCTTTTCACAAGAAAAACCAACAGCCTCTTTGAAAGCTTCATTCCCAAAAGATTGTTGTTCTTAACCTATGTTGGTTCTGTCATGCTGCAACCTCAAAAAAGTTTGCATGCTTTCATCAGCAAAGCTTCCGATTTCAGCCTTTTGTTAATATACTCTATGTCTTATCAATTTTAGCCTTCATTGTTGGTTAATTCTGCTGGTCAACCAATACTTGTGCTTGTATGTTGTTACAAACTTCTTAATTCTCTTGCAAACAATTTTTTGCAGCATTTCATGGAGGGACATGCTAAAAGTGGTCCAATCTCTCGTTTACCCCTTGTTACTATTTCAGATCCTAGCAACCTTTTGCGAGATATTCCTGTTTGTCAGGTGACTGCTATAAAATTCAACGTTTTTGCTTACTTAAACTATTTTATTCTCTAACCAGTTTGCTAGTTTTGTAACTGCAGCCATTCCATCTGGAGTTGAACTTCTTCAACCAGGAGAACCGTGTGGTTCAGTATCCAGTTAGAGCTTTCTACTTGGATGGATTTAACCTGATGGCCCATAACCTATCATCTGGAGCCGATAATCTCTATAAGAAGCTTTACTCTACGGTATTTATTGCACAATGGTGCAACTTTTTCTTGTTTATTTTGTTCGTTCTCTGTTTTATAATTCCCATGCACCCTATTCCCAGATTCCCTCAAATATGGAATGCCACCCCAAGTATATTTCATATAGCCCAAAGCAGCATATGTTTCTAGTTGTGTTTGAATTAAGTGGTCCAAGTGGAGTGGCGCATGAAGTTGTTCTTTACTGGGAGCAGACTGATTTACAGACAGTAAACAGCAAAGGAAGTTCAATAAAAGGTTTTCCATTTTGTGACATATTGTATCTAATTGCCAGCGTAGGACATTTCTACATGATTAGCTGACCCCTGGTATGTGTTGCTCTTTCTTAGGTCGAGATGCTACTTTTTTGGGACCGGATGATAATCAATATGCTATTCTGGAGGAAGACAGAACTAGCTTGAATCTTTATAATCTCAAACCAATAGCCACGAAGGAAGCTCTTGAAAATAATGCTGCTGCAGTGCTCGAAGAAGAAAACACATTTGCTGAGAATCCTACTGCTAATCCAACACAAAAGCAAGGTCCTATGCAGTTTACTTTTGAATCCGAGGTCGATCGCATATTTTCATCTCCACAAGGTACGTTGTCCTGCCATCTTGCCTCTCTCCTTTCAACAAAAAAGAACGATATGTTATTAGGGGTGACCTATTTGAGATATTAATGTTAGTGGACTCAGGTGAACTATTGCTGACTAACGTATTGCTCCTTGCAGAATCATCCTTGTTGTATGTGATCCCGGGGAAACATATTGGACTGGCGAAGCTCCTGACTGGTTATAGGTTATCTACAGACAATGGGCTATCTATTACCACAAAAACTGATGGGAAAAAGTTTATCAAGTTAAAGCCAAATGAAACTGTTCTTCAGGTGCTTTATTTGTATTGATTCACTCCTAGGGTTCCGTAAACAGTCTTCCAAAATGAAGTTAGTGACCGTTCTTGGTGATGGGGTTCACAAAATTATGATACATTTTCTAAAGATGTTCTTGGATGGGTTCCCTCGAGTAGTTTGGCGTAACTGATATTCAAATGATGCATTGGTTCATGTCTAAAGTATTAATCTACTATGGGCATTATGGACATCCTTTGATTAGTACCCTTTTGAAACTTGTCTAAAACAAGCATTCAGTTTCACCACCAGCATTATGGGCATGCAGTTACTTGACTGCGTTTGACGTGCGTACTCTTAATTAAATTTATCTAATATGCAGGTCCATTGGCAGACAACTTTGAGAGGTCCTGTTGCCGGAATATTGACAAACCAAAGGGTACTAATCGCCTCTGCTGATCTTGATATACTTTCAAGCAGCTCAACCAAATATGATCGTGGTCTCCCATCAATATCCTTTAATCATTCTAGTTTTCCGATACTCTCGCTCTTTATGTTGTTGCTCAAACTTAGATAGCTTATGTCTTGTCTTGCCCTAAACTGTTAATCATGTTTTGTTGAGAACTTAACTACTGCATACTATCGGTCAATGCTGTGGGTTGGACCAGCGCTCATCTTCTCAAGTGCAACTGCAATAAGTATGCTTGGATGGGACAACAAAGTTCGATCAATCCTTTCCACTAGCTTCCCTCGTTCTGGTAACAGTTACTCCCAGACTTCTTTTTTGTTAATGATGACATAAGTTACTTTTTTTTCATTTAAATAATCAACCTAGCATTTGTGTTATGTTCCCAGTTTGTTACCATGCTCCGTGCTATTGTTTTCTTGTTAGTCCTATGAGTTTGTGCTGGACTTAACCATATGCATCTTTATGCATGCAGTGTTGCTTGGTGCCTTGAACGACCGTCTGCTGCTTGTGAATCCAACAGATATAAATCCAAGACAGAAAAAGGGTGTGGAAATAAGAAGCTGTCTAGTTGGTCTTCTTGAACCTCTTCTTATTGGTTTTGCTACCATGCAGCAACACTTTACACAAAAAATCGATCTTTCAGAAGTGCTATACCAAATAACATCGAGGTAAATTTTTTTTTTTGCTTGGCTGCTGTACTCATTTTTCAGTACACAAGTGAGTTACTTGTGTTGTACTCCCTCCGTTCCAAATTACTCGTCGTGGGAGTAGCATTTAGTAATCATGCACTGCCATTTGGTTGTTCGTTTATGTTTTAAACTTCCTATCTGAGTAATTTTTGCATAGTTTTTGTATTTAACTGGATGTCCATGATTTACCCATTTATGTTCTCTCATTCACTGCAGGTTTGATAGTCTGCGTGTTACTCCGAAGTCCCTGGACATATTATCTAAGGGACCCCTGTCTGTGGAGACCTTGCTGTATCATTATCTCAAGCAGGACCTCAGTTTACACAAGTGAGCTTAACCTTCACCATCTTTTGTTTCCTTCATTGTTCTCTCGTTGATCTAATACTTCATTGCAACTTGTGGTAGATCATGCGCTGCAATTACGCCATCAAAGCTCTCCGGTTCTCTGCTGCTTTATCGATTTTGAAAGACGAGTTTCTGCGTTCCAGAGATTATCCTCAGTGCCCTCCCACTTCTCATCTGTTCCAGCGTTTCCGAGAGTTGGGCTACGCATGCATTAAGTACGGTCAGCTATCATCTCTAACTTTGATCTACAAAAAAGATATCCTCTCCACTCATATGACTAAATTGCAAATACTGTTTTATTTTTTTCCTGTATCACAAGATGTCATTACTTCTACACCAACCAAATGCAAATCTTTTTTGGGCTCCAGACACACTCTAGAGACATTGAACTTTCAGAATAGGTGTCAACCTCCCTGAAAACATGGCTGAATTGATCCTGTGATGTTCTATTACCCAGAGTAACAGTTTATCCTAAACAAATACTGAAATCGCTTAGAGACACTAGACATCATCTTGAATATGGAACTTCAAAGATATCCCTGGCTTGGCTTCCACATTGCTACTCCAGAGTCCAGACAGAATCCATGCTAGTTAATTTTGCTTGAAAAGTTCTGACTAGTGTGCATGCTGTCCCAATCGCAAAACTAGCTAGCCATAACCTGTTTTATATTTGGATAATGGGTGATCTGTTGTGTTTGGATAATGTTTATATTTTTTTAGCGGAGATAATATTTTACATAGCAATCACTTGTTGTGTATGCCCTGTGCTAATTAACATAATCTTAACGATTGCCTTCTTGCTCCTTAAATACCATTAGATAAATTTATGTTTTGTAAGGACTGTTCTCATTTTCCTTATTCCCAACAGTCTACATGATTCAGAGAGTAAATAGTTGATGCATTCCTTTGCAGGTATGGTCAGTTTGACAGTGCGAAAGAAACATTTGAGGCTATTGCAGATCATGAAAGCATGCTGGATCTGTTTATATGTCACCTGAACCCTAGTGCCCTGCGACGCCTTGCACAAAAGTTGGAGGAATCTGGTACAGATCCTGAGCTGAGACGTTATCTAGAAAGAATACTGAGAGTTCGTTCAACTGGATGGACGCAAGGTGTCTTTGCCAATTTTGCTGCTGAAAGTATGGTGCCTAAAGGCCCGGAATGGGCAGGAGGGAACTGGGAGATCAAAACACCTACCAGCATGAAGAGTATTCCTCAGTGGGAGCTTGCAGGAGAGGTGATGCCCTACATGAGAACAACTGATGCTGCCATCCCATCTGTTATTGCAGATCATATCGGTGTTTACTTGGGTGTGATGAAGGGCCGGGGTAACGTAGTGGAAGTAAGCGAAAAGAGTTTGGTTAAAGCTATGGCGGCGGCCAGTAGTGAGAATGGGCAACCGGCATCTTCTGAATTGGCGCTGAAAAACAAAGCAAATGCTGCTGGTGATTCAGTTGGTGATAGTCTGGCCAGGCAGCTAGGGGTTCAAATTGCTTCTGCAGATGAACAGGCCAAAGCAGCGGAGGAGTTTAAAAAGACTCTGTATGGTGTTGTTGATGCTGGAAGCAGTGATGAGGACGAGTCAACGTCGAAGACTAAAAGGATACAAATCAGGATACGTGATAAGCCCGCTGCACCTGCTGTTGATGTTAACAAACTGAAAGAGGCCACGAAACAGCTAGGTTTGATGGCTCCTCCGATCAGTAGGACAAGGTCGTCTGGAACACCACAAGAATTCAGTCAGCCAGCAGGCCCAGCACCATCTGCTGCTCCAGCAATGCCGAGTGGCGCAGTCGATTTCTTTGGAACAAATACTTTGGTGGCGCCACCACAAGCATCGACCGGCGGCACGGGCCCTGTAATCGGAGGCCTGGGAGTGACAGCTGGACCTATTCCTGAGGACTTCTTCCAGAACACCGTTCCATCACAGCAACTTGCGAATCGACTGCCTCCTCCAGGAGCAATCCTGCAAAGAATGGCCAATCCTGAGTCTGGGATGAACGTCGGCAGACCGGTACCTACTCAAAACATGATGGGCAATGTTGGTCTTCCAGATGGTGGGGTGCCGCCACAGGGGCCACAGCAAGGCCAGTTCCCTCAGCAACAAGGCCAGTTCCCTCAGCAGCAAGGCATTCCTATGAACCCAATTGGCCTACCTGATGGTGGTGTACCTCCACAGAGCCAGGCTCTTCCTTCACAGCCACAGGGCTTTCAACCTGCTGCTCCTACTCCTTCGCAACCAATTGATCTCAGTGCTCTCGAGGGTCCAGGAGCGGCAAAGCAAGCTGCTCAGCCCCCAGCGCCTAAAGCCGTGCGTCCTGGCCAGGTACTCTACTCTACTCTACTCTACCTTTTGTTAGACACTTTATCTGATGGACTTGGCATAGCTTCAACTGACACCCGTATCCGTGATTACAGGTACCCCGTGGCGCTCCTGCTGCAGAATGCTACAGGATGGGTCTTGCACATCTTGAGCAGAATCAGCTCACGGATGCACTAAATTGTTTGGATGAAGCATTCTTGGCCCTCGCCAAGGACCAATCACGTGAAGCCGACATCAAAGCGCAGGCTACCATTTGTGCGCAGTACAAGATCGCCGTTTCATTGCTACAGGTAATAATCATTTTTATCTGCCATCAAAGTTCAGGTTGCTCTCTGCTGCTTATTTTTTGCGTGAAATGACTTCTGTGCGTGCAGGAAATCGCTCGGCTGCAAAGAGTCCAGGGAGCTGGCACGCTGAGCGCCAAGGAGGAGATGGGCAGGCTGTCTCGGCATCTGGCGTCCCTGCCCATCCAGGCCAAGCACCGGATCAACTGCATCCGGACCGCCATCAAGCGCAACATGGAGGTCCAGAACTTCGCCTATGCCAAGCAGATGCTGGACCTGCTCTACTCCAAGGCGCCGCCGACCAAACAGGATGAGCTCAAGAGCCTCATCGACATGTGCGTCCAGCGGGGGCTGACCAACAAGTCCATCGACCCATTCGAGGACCCCTCGCAGTTCTGTGCCGTCACCCTCAGCCGCCTCTCCACCATCGGCCACGACGTTTGTGACCTCTGCGGCGCCAAGTTCTCCGCCCTCTCGGCCCCAGGCTGCGTCATCTGCGGCATGGGCAGCATCAAGCGGTCCGACGCCCTCGCCGGCGCTGGCCCTGTCGCCTCGCCCTTTGGCTAAGTTTTGCGCGTGACGTGTTCTGTTCTGTTTGCCCGAGCCTCTGTTTCTTGTATGTATTAGTGTGCAGTCAACATTCTTTGTTTTGTGCTGGGTTGTTGTTGCAGTTGTGGTAATAGCCTTGGAGATACCATTTTGTTGTGATTAATTTCTCTATATGATTCTACAGAACATACATAGGGCTTGTCCTAGCAGATAGCGATCCATGTACCTAGAAGCACTACCCATGGCCTTTGCAATATTTTCGCTGTTTTTTTGTTTTTTGAAAGTTCAAGTTATTTGCAATGTTTTGTGGTAGAAGCTCTACTCACGGCATTTGCAGTATTTTCGCTGTTCTTTTTTATTTTTAGAAAGTTCAGTTTATTTGCAATGTTTGTGGTCATGAAGGCAAAGATTAATTTTGCTGTGATTAACTTCTCCATGTGATTTTACAGAGCTCAATCATAGCAGCCAGTGATCCATGTACCGAGAAGCTCTATGTACTGCATTTCCAATATTTTGTTGATCTCTTGTGGTTGAAAGTTCAATTAATTTGCATTATTTTTGGTAATGAAGGTGACGATGTCTTGCATGTGTTGGTTAGTTGTACAAAGGCTTGTGCCCTGCGGTTCGCGCTCAGGATTTGCCCACTGAGGAGTTCTTTGTCGATTCAGGCCCGTGTTGGGCAAGTTGACGCCGGCATTTGACGTAAGTTACTGTTTCTCATCTCGGAAATGATTTGATTTCTTTGTGAAGGAAATCTGCTATTTTGGCCATTGATCATTTCTTCAAAATTTGTGTTTCTTCTTTTCTTGGGCTTAAATGTGGAATGGTGGCAATGGTAAGTCTGATTTTAGGGCTACTTTATTGAAAACGAGAATGTTAGTAATTCTTTTCTTGGAGTACGAAAGTTGAAATTCGGAATGATGGCAACGGTAAGTATCCGTCATGTCTGCAGCCTGAGGAGTTTCTAAGTCTTTTGGGTCTGGTAGCCCCTTTAGGTCCCATTTGTTTGGGCTACAGATTCCTAAGAATCACATCTCAAAAAAAGATTCCTAAGAATCAGCTGTGGCTTGGATTCCTGAGAATCAGCTGTGGCTATAGATTTCGAGAATCAGAAGTTTACTATTGTTTACCCTTCTTTTAGAATATCAGAAGTATTGTGAAATATCTGCAACGCCCCGAATGCGTTGGTCAACCATGAAACGTGCAAAACTAATCACACTCATTGAACAGCTCACAAATCTTCCAATTCATACATACATACATACATACATACACATTCTCACCGGGAGAAAACACACATGATATGAACAAATGTCCATTAGAGAAGAGAAAAAAATGACAAATAACATGGCAACTTCTCAACCACGATAGTAGAGGAGCGGTTCTACTCGATGGACCAACATGGAAATGAGGGAGGCGGTGGAGTGCAGTAGATCGGGCTCGGGAACGGAGCATATTGAGGGCATGGCTGGAGCAGCGAGTGGTGGGCTTGGGGCGTTGGTCGACCTCGGGACGGTAGAGGGTGCATGAGGTTCTGTCAGGGAGGATGGGGCACAGAGGTCGGAGAGGCGGTGGAATTCAGATCCGGCTGTGGGTGTCGGCGGGGGGTAGGGCATGTGTGCCTCGCCACAATCAGCTGGGAAAAATGAGGGGGGGGGGATGAGAGGGATGAACGGTTTGAGAGGTGGTAAAAATCTGTAAAAATGTCAAGTGAGTGCGGGAAGCAACAAAGAAGCTCGGGAATCAGCGATTTCACCGATTCTGACTTTGGCTGGCCCGTAGTTCATTTAATAGAATCAATTCGGGCAGTTCACTTATAATAGAATCAATTCTGGAGGAATCAGGTTTTGGGAAGCCAGTTGTTTGTTAGGGCTATGGGCCGTGGTAGATTTAAGAAAGAGGCATTTGGGGTTATGCAATAGCAAATCTTATGTGGCAACCTCCAAAGGGTTTTAGAGGTTTTGGAGTGTACTACTATGTCTGATTCCTTAAAACTTGTTACCTTATATTAATTCTCTCTTATATTTCTCTTATGTTTGTACATATGAGCTCCTTTTCAATTTGACCTTCGTATGGATATAATTGAAATTTTCATGTTCAAACTCAAACAATTCAATAACATTTAAAATCCATGGATTGTAAAAAGAAGAAGCAAAACACCGATCTTCCATTAAGTGTGTGTGTGCCTCTTCTTTTCGAACAGAAGCGTGTGTCTGACAAATAGCTTACAGTACTTTTGCAAAAAACTATTAGAGTGATCGAGTTATCTGAAGCATCTCATCATGCAAGCCCTTATGAAATCAAGTCAAAGTTCATATAAAATCTACCATGTGCAAACAACTATATTTGGTTAAAATACCAGTGATTGTCCTTGCTGATTACATAGCAATAAGCCATCTAACTAGATTTGAACTAGGGTAGGAATGAAAAAGATTACATTAAAGTCCTCAATGGTCCCCCATGAGTATTCAACAAGTGTGCCCATGTCGGGGTTACGATACTTCAAGTCAGTCATGCAAACCATAAAATTATTTCCTTGATGAGTTTGACGCAGAGATACGATGATCTGTCTTGGTACACTATCTCATCATCGAATGTAGCTATCAGACGAACAAAAGCCCAGAAGTTGAAAACATGGCGCCGCTCCCACCATGGCGGGTTGTTTCTTTCCGCATCATTGCACATCCATATCTCAACAGATTCATAGTTGGGCCCTAGACGATGGACGGCTAATCTGGATTCTAAATAGTCGCCCCCTTCAAACCATGGAGGACCCGTCATGATGCTGAATGACTCGTCTTCAAGACTAAACCGGACAAAGCACATCATACTTGCATGATCAGGTAGAAGCGAGGGATCACATTCATACATAAGTGAGTACTGGTCAACTGTCCAAATCAGGGAACCCTTGAAGAAGGTCGCAATCCGTCCTACTAGAAACGGGTATGGTGGTTGTGCGGCCATCTCACGCCAGTATTGGTCCTTTCCGATAGTGAACACCTCCATCCGAAGGCCACCCATGGCACGCGTTTCACGGTAGAAGAAGCGAGCGACCTTGTAGGCGTTGGAGCGATGGTCACGCCCGAAGCCGAACGCTTGGTATCCTTGTGCCACCAAGTGCCGGCGCGGCACAATGCTGTTGGGGCTCCAAGGGAGCTCGAGGACTCGGCCTGTGGCTGGGTTGAGCATGCGCACGGTATCCTCCGCGGGCAGGAGCACGAGCCCGTCGCAGTGGGCAAACCCATGTCTTGTCTTGGCCTCCTCTGCGGGGAACGAGGAGGTGTCATGCAAGAGGGTCGCCATGCCCTGCCGGCTCTCCTCCCACAGGTACAGTCCCGGGGTGGACCATTATTCATAGCGCGATCCCTTGCAGATCAATCCTTGCTAATAAGCATATAAATATTAATCCAAGTTTCCCAACATGCAACTTTGGACCGGACAGCATCAAACATTTGTTGTTTGAATGCAAGCTAGTTGCGGATGTGTGAAAACTGCTAGGCATGGATGCTATCATCAAACAGGGCATCGGGGTGGACCGGGCTGGAGAAGTAATACTTGAACACTTGTTGCGTTTGAAGAATCATGAAGTTCATATCTCGGGCCTTCCAAATTACGATAAACTGTAGCGACTGTAGCATGTTGCATGTGGTATGAACGATGGAAATTAACTCATGGAATCACCCAAACAGCAGCTCAAATCAATTTGGTCGTGAGAGGACGCGGCGAACTACATTATCTCTTGTACGCCCAAAGCTAAACACAAGGTAGACGGGTGGAGTAGACCAAGGTACGAATATGATAAATTGAATGCGGACGCTGGATTTGATATGGGTACACTTGAAGGATCAGTAGGACCAGTCTGATCACAACGGCAAGTTCATTGCCGCTGCAAACGAAAAAATAGACACATGCTTTGATTCATTCACACCAGAGTCTGTTGCAGTAAGATTTGGAATGAATCTTGCCCATATTGCTGGAGGTAGCAAGATTGAAATCAACTCTAACAGTGTAGAGGTGGTCGAAGCTCTAAAGGAGGGCAACTCTTCTCCAGTTGCTAATGCTATATTCCTTCATGCCTCGTTTGATAGGAAGGGATTGAGGAGGTTTTGTGGGAGGAGGGAATTTCAGGGGATTTGGTGAATCCCCCTCTTCCACCCAATCCCCTTGAAATCTCAAATCCCCCTCTAGCCATGGCCCTAGGGTTGCAGCGGAGGATTTACCTCAGGAAGAACCGACGGAGGAGGACGTCGACGATCTAGCGGCAGCAGGACTCCTCCTCTCGGTGGCGGCGGGACGACGCTCTGTCTCGGTTCGTCTCGCCCGTCTCGTTCCCTGCGGGTGCCCTCGAGGCTTGAGAGACACGTGGATAGGAGGGGATCAAAGGGGATTTGAAGGGGTTGGGCTATGCAAACCCCGTGAAACAAATGGGTCGCTAGAGTTTGTCGAGGTTTATGGGCCCCGTGGGGTTAATCCTCTCGAAACCCTAAATGGGTCGCTAGAGTTTGTCGAGGTTTATGGGCCCCGTGGGGTTAATCCTCTTGAAACCCTCTCGACCCCCCTATATCAAACGATGACTCAAAGTGAATAAAGAAATTACAACATTGTAATATTAAATAATTGTTCACTAGTTGGTCGATAAAGAAAATGCTAAAACATAATTATTTGTTACATTTATTTGTATTGTCACCCGTAACAACACACGGGTAATTATATGTTTTTTTACTTATAGGAGCGTAAAAATAAGGCAAATTGCCACAGGGGTGTACGGTGAGCACTTTTTTCAAGCTTCTTTCTCTGTCAGTCGGGTCCCACCCATCATAGGGAGGCCATTCCGCATCAACCTCGCTTCATCCCCAGCAGAGCAGATCAAATCCCCCCATCGACTGGTGAGGCGAGCCGAGCAGAGGGGAGCCCGCACGCGCGCCGAGATCTAAACCTCCCAGCCGGCCTCCAGATCCGCTTGGCGCGATGCAGTGGTAGACGGTGCAACACTCGGACTATAACTCATCTAGATTTAGGGCATAGTAATATACTTCATTCAATTTTCATCCATTTATACTAAACATTTTTAATTTTTTTTACATTTCACTATCATGATATTTTAAATTGTTTTTAATTAACATATAACATTGAGTATATGTTTTATTTTTTTCTAGTAATACTGAATACACAATTGCATTGGTACTAATAATATCAAATTTTATCATTTACAACTCAAACATGTATAATCATAAACACAACAATGATATGTTGGAACTATAATTTGTTTTGAAAAAAATGTATTGTTTGTTCATCTATTTTTAGTTTGGACATTTGTTAAAAGAAATTACTTCTGAACCTAAACAAAGCATAAAATATCACAAAAATCATTTCCATCCACAGAACAATTTGTACTACTTAAATACATATTCTAGTGTCTTTATACGTTGTTGTTCCTATTTAATATATTCAAGTATCTTGGTAGAGACTTCTGTAATGCACACGTCCAGAAAATATTTTAATAAAGGTTCATAGCATATAATAATGTTGTTTTCTCTTAACTAATAGAAAAATTGTCATCTAAAAGGGAGCGGCGTTACTGAGATGGGCAGCATCTGAACATGTTATCTTGTTCGCACGTCCAGCTCTAGGGATTTGCGCTAGTGGGTCCATGGCAGGAAATACGGGTGGGAGAAATTGTCGTCGACTGACGTATACGGGGATGAATAGTGATGTACCCAGCGCCCGGGCTCGTTTTATTGAAATGCACGTTACGCTGACGAGCCGAGCCATGGATCAGGTCCGTCACGAGAACCTGATCCAAGGATCAAAACCGTAATCGCACCGTCAAGGGGGTCAATAAAACAAGATCCCGTTGAACGGTCTCGAATTCTTGCTAGATCCCGTTGACAGGTACGTTCTCCACCGTAATATTCTGTTCCATTTTGATCTGGAGGCTCGGCAGCACAATATGCTAAGTATTCTTCCGATTTCATGGAGATGGCCGCAGGTTCCCGCTGAGAGAGGTCACTGCTGACGTTGAGCAGCCAGATCCGTTGGTGTTGATGGACGTCTGACAGTCAACACCTGATGCCGACGACTAGTCGTGCGCTGCTGTAGTTGGCCACCTCGGTGATTCTTCTGAGCCAAACAAAGCCACTGGAAAGAGGAAGCATTCCCCGATCCAGTTGGCCGAGTCCACCGGTAAGGTGAACCCGGAGGCACCGGGATGGACAAGAAGTACTGTTATTAGTTGCAAATTAGTAGGAAAAAAATTATTGCCAATTATGAGCTATGTTTGAGTGGCATTCATACTGAAGTCACCTAAAAATTGTTGCCCATTGTGCGGGATTAACATGTATAGCCTATCATGTCATTCGGATGAGCTAAGAACAAAAAAAAAGTCTTGCACACCCCCTGTCGGCATTGTACATAAGTTCAAAGCATCTGAAAGAAACAGTGCATTTTAAATTCAGGTTACGAATTGGGCGTGCCCCTCCTGATAGAGCACCCACCCTGTGCTGGTAGAGTCACTCCGTTAGAGGAAACCATAAGGAGATATACTGATAAACCGTCAGACAATGTAATAAAGCCAGAGATTGGTATGAGTTTTGATTCCCTTGGAGAAGCGTACGATTTCTATAACTTGTATTCTTGGGAGGTTGGATTTGGTATAAGATATGGCAAGAGCCATTTGAATGTCGAGCAGACAAAATGTATGCAAGAGATCGTCCGTGGATGCTCGGTCAGCACTTAAAACCTTTTGAAAAATATATTTGACATTTTCTTTCATAGTTATTGCACTGGAATTCATATTTAAATAGCTGATAGAGTGAAAAAAATGCAGGAAAAACCAGAGCAACAGAATAGCCGGTCTTGCCGCTGCGAGTGCCATGCGATGATCAGACTACTTTAGAGTTGCGGACAATGAATGGTACATTGCTGAGCACTGGTCAAGCCACAACCATTCATTGCCTCTTACTTGCTGTGAAAAGGTTCACAGAGTGTGCCTTTCACAAAAAGGTCATTACGCAATCTGTGTGGACGAATAAGTCGAGACCAGGCTGATGATGATGTCAACAAAACCCTAACTGTATTCAAAGAGATACAACGCAACGACCCAGAATTCACCTACCGAGTCCAAGGTGATGAGGAAAGCAGAATCAAAAACATCATGTAGACAAACGGTAACAACAAGCTGCAGTACAAATTCTTCGATGATGTCATCAGATTCGATATTGACGTATCGTACCAACTTATATGACATACCCTTTGGCTTGTTCGTTGGTGTGAACAATCACTTCCAAAGCATAATACTTGCTGGAGTCCTGATGCGTGATGAGCAAATCGAGAGCTTCCACACTAGTACAAAACATGGCTTTGGTCCTGGCCAGAAAAGGGCTTTAGAACTGGTCGAGCTACGAACCGGGACTAATGGATGCATCAGTCCCGGTTTGAGCGGCCAGGGAGCCGGCTGGGCCTCGGCAGGCACTAGTCCTGGTTCGTCTGACCCATTTAGTCCCAGTTTCAAACACGAACCGGGACTAAAGATCCTCTCTCATGGTGCAGCCCCTTTAGTCCTGGTTGGTGGTTGGAACCGGGACTAAATATTTTTCTTCTGTCCTGGTTCTAGCCATGAACCGGGACTAAAGAGATGCCTACATACATGAGTGAAGTGGAAAGCCCAGTCTGATGCTGAGCTCAGGGGCTCCGTTGATTCTGTGGCTGTCACTCTCTCTACTACATTGTTAATGTCATTTGTGATCTCTCGGCATTATTGTAATACTGCAGTAATTGGATCACTGAATCTTTCCGGTTTGATTCGGGTTGGCGGCCGTCGCCGTTTTAATTTAAAACAAAACGATCTCCCTTTCTGGCTCGCATATTCTAAAAGAACAAAAGTAGAAGAAAATAAGGACATGTGATCTTTAAAAAAATGTGATTCACCCTAGCAACTTGATTTTTTTAAATTTGTTTATTCTTTGAAATCTTGGTCGTCCTGGGTGAAACTCGAGGGCCCCGGGAAGATATTCCGAAGGCGGACATGTGATGCGTCATGTTCAATACTCCCTCCGTTTGCAAATATTTGTCCTTTTAGATATTTCAACAAGTGACTACATACGAAGCAAAATGAGTGAATCTGCACTCTAAAATATATCTATATACATCTGTATGTGGTAGTTCATTTGAAATATCTAGAAAGACAAATATTTAGAAACGGAGGGAGTAGTTGTCTTTATTACAATTTAAATTTCTCCCCGCTTACCAAGGTGGACAAAAACAATCTCCGAGTGATGCTTGCTTAGTGTAACACTCGATAAATGAATCGCCGAGTGATGTTTGATTGAAGGTGAGCTAGCATTATCCTATATACTTAAAAGAGTCATTCCATTAATTTATTTATCTCAACATGCAAACAATGCCACATCATTTTTAGCAACGACATTCAATCATGCATGGCAAAATGTTTTCCATTCAATTATTCTACTTATACCCGATAAATATTTTATAACTATATATAATCACATATGTGGAGTCATATGTATTTTTAATTCTTATTCTCATCTTGTCAACTCAAAATTTCATCATCCAATTCCCGCGGAATGACCTAGGTATCCTCTAGTTATTACAATTGAACTGACTAACGGGAGACGAAATTTGCAGCTAGCTTACAGTTACCTATGAGAAAAGAGACTCTTGCTTGCACTAGGAGGTCCTGTGCATTGCCTCCGCCATCCATTTGCTTGGAGATCCACATGTATGCATGCTTATCTTTCTTTTGTTGCATGGCTTAGCCATTAATTAATTTAAAATGGCCACGCGTGCATGCTTTTTGTGTTGCATACGCCATCCACCCCACCGTTTATCTCTTTTTCATTTGAACTTATAATTTCAATCTACTATATCTTTTGAACCAAAAATCCAAGTTAAGTTTTGTTTGCATATTTGTGTCCGTCGTGTCGAGAACTTTCAAACAAGACAAATTTTGAATATATTTCTACAACTTTAAAGAAAAGACAAAACGTAACATTCAGTTTTATTGTTTCATCAAGTTTTACCAAATTTTATATGCTTTTATATGCTTTTATGGTTTATGGTTTCTGCTACTTTTGTTCTTTTACAATATGCGAATCAGAAAGAGAGATTCTTCAGTACGAACGGTGCTGCTACGTTTGGACTATCTGTCCTGGAAGGCCAGCGACAGGAATAAAACCGGCGAGATTCAGTGCTCCAAAACATTGTACAATAATGTCCAGACAAAAAGCAATAATGCAGCTGCAGTAGACGAGGGGAGAACAGCATAGACAAATGTACGGATGGGAGGGAGGGAGAGATCTAAGATGAGTGAACCCAGCAGCCAGCACATGCTAGTTAATCTGAACCATTCACCTTTGCATCACTAGAAATTTTGAATGAGAAGAAACCGTAGGAACCCGTGTCTTTCTGCCATGTGCAAGGAAAATATCAAATATTCGGTCCCAAAAAGCATATATATATATACACTATTCTGATCACGGGATCAGAATAATATTCTGATCACAACCTGAACTTCCCGTATAAAGCGCCTGAACTTCCCTGTGTACGAACCCGACCTTCGGGCTATCTTCGCAACCGTGGCTTCCCGCGCGAATTATTCCGGTCGGTAGTGTTGTCTGGGATGTGACTGTAATCCAGATACTCATACCTGCATCTAAATGCTCGTTTTGATTCGTAATTTTGCATTTTGGCGGATTCACTCTCGGGGCGGATGAACTCGTGTCTGTTTATAAGTTTAATGCATTCACTGGATGTTCTGGAACCTCCAACATGATGGTAATTTGGTGTAAGTACGAGTTTCATGGGCAATTTGTCGTTAATTTCAGCGGATTTGATTTCGGTTCTGTGTTCTTCCTCCGCGGGAGTGGTTTCCGCGGCTTTTGTCGATTTGTTGTTTTTCCGTGAATATAGAGGGTGGATTTGATTGCAGTAGTTAGATTGTATCGTTCATGCGCTGTTAATTTGATCATCCAGGCGAATACACCCTTGAAATCGGGCGATTGGATCTCGTGTCCGCCTGTGTTGGTTCCGGTTCTTCGATGAGACAGCTTGATGGCTTTGTCGTTTTGATGTTAGGGCGTAGTAGGATATCGTTCGAGGTCGCGGACTGATAAGGTGTAGTCACCCAAGTGATGAAATCTGAAAAGCAAATTCAATAATGCATTTTTTTCCAGTGATTCTACTGTCTGTGTTACAGAGTTGGACTTCTGCACCTTTTGTGCTTGAACTTCCCTCGTTTTAATGCATTTTTTGGGTGATGCTGCAATACGATCTGTATCCCAAGTAACTCAAAGAATAGAGCTATGTATCCCCGGCAACGGCGCCAGAAATTAGTCTTGATAACCCACAAGTGTAGGGGATCGCAACAACTTTCGAGGGTAAAGTATTCAACCCAAATTTATTGATTCGACACAAGGGGAGCCAAAGAATATTCTCAAGTATTAGCAACTGAGTTGTCAATTCAGCCACACCTGGATAACTTAGTATTTGCAGCAAAGTATTTAGTAGCAAAGTAGTATGATAGTAGTGGTAACGGTAACAAAAGAGTAATGAAAGCAAAAGTAATATTTTTGGTGTTTTGTATTGATTGTAACAGTAGAAACGGGAACGTAAATAAACGGAGAACAGTATGTGGAAAGCTCGTAGGCATTGGATCGGTGATGGATAATTATGCCGGATGCGGTTCATCATGTAACAATCATAACATAGGGTGACACAGAACTAGCTCCAATTCATCAATGTAATGTAGGCATGTATTCCGAATATAGTCATACGTGCTTATGGAAAAGAACTTGCATGACATCTTTTGTCCTACCCTCCCGTGGCAGCGGGGTCCTAATGGAAACTAAGGGATATTAAGGCCTCCTTTTAACAGAGAACCGGAACAAAGCATTAACACTTAGTGAATATATGAACTCCTCAAACTATGGTCATCACCGAGAAGTATCCCGATTATTGTCACTTCGGGGTTGTCGGATCATAACACATAATAGGTGACTATAGACTTGCAAGATAGGATCAAGAACTCACATATATTCATGAAAACATAATAGGTTCAGATATGAAATCATGGCACTTGGGCCCTAGTGACAAGCATTAAGCATAGCAAAGTCATAGCAACATCAATCTCAGAACATAGTGGATACTAGGAATCAAACCCTAACAAAACTAACTCGATTACATGATAGATCTCATCAACTCATCACCGTCCAGCAAGCCTACGATGGAATTACTCACGCACGGCGGTGAGCACCATGAAATTGGTGATGAAGGATGGTTTATGATGACGACGACGACGAATCCCCCTCTCCGGAGCCCCGAACAGACTCCAGATCAGCCCTCCCGAGAGGTTTTAGGGCTTGGCGGCGGCTCCGTATCGTAAAATGCGATGATTACTTCTCCTCTATTTTTTTCTCTCCGAAAGCAAATATATAGAGTTGGAGTTGGCGTCGGAGGGGCTCTAGGGGGCCCACGAGGTAGGGGGCGCGCCCTAGGGGGGGCGCCCCCCACCCTCGTGGACAGGGTGTGGGCCCCCTGGTCTTCATCTTTGGCGAGGATTTTTTATTATTTTTTCTAAGATGTTCCGTGGAGTTTCAGGTCATTCCGAGAACTTTTGTTTTCTGCACAAAAATCAACATCATGGCAATTCTACTGAAAACAGCGTCAGTTCGGGTTAGTTCCATTCAAATCATACAAGTTAAAGTCCAAAACAAGGGCAAAAGTGTTTGGAAAAGTAGATACGACGGAGACGTATCAGTGCATAATAATATGATTTGCTTAAACAAGATATATTGGTCTATCAATCAATACAATAATGGCTGACATTATCTTTGTGGTATGAGACTACAATAGTACTTCATCTGCAAAGTAATATAAGATCTTTTAGATCACTAAAATAGTGATCTAAAAGATCTTATATTAGTTTACGTAGGTATCGGTATTTTGTTCTGCAGATTGAGCCAAACTTAGTGCCACATTACCAAGTTGTGCAACGAATCTCCTGTCTCCCAGTAGCAATTCAATCAAAATTAACTATAAGTTATCCTTTCTATGTAATGATAATAGTTTCCCATTGCTTGAGCAAAATATAACGACGCCGCGGGTACGTCGGCATGTCGTTCATTTTGTATGACAAATAGAGCTGATGTACCCACTTTCAACATTTCATTATGTTTGGATATATAGAACAGAGGTGAAGCTCAGGAGGTGACGAGATCCAGTGCATAATGTGAAAATGGTGCTATTCAATCTAACACGGAAAAGAAAGTGTTGCATAGGGACCTCACCTAGAGGGCCAACCGAAAACATTAGAATAGCAAAAGGACGGTGGCATTTACAATTGCGTGGAGAGTGCGGTTAAGAAGGAAAGTGAATCTCCATCAGTCGCTATATAAATGGAAGTCAAATACATGCTCGACTGTGATTTCTGAATTAGAATAGTTTTCACATGATGAATTTTTCTTTTGTTATTCCATGCAAAACACGGGCATATTTCTGGCTACATTATATATTTCTTTTCGCAACAAGTTCTTACATGTTTCTCTTTGACAAAGTTCTACAGCAAGCAAGCATCTATAAGATTGATGAAGATTATTGATATTTTGTCACATTGCTTAGAAGAATGATATTCTAATAAATATCTTGTTTTATCTTCTAGATGTCTCTCTTATCTCTACTATTCCCTACCGTTGAAGGAAGTATATACATCGTGTTCGTTTTGCTTCGCTTCGTAACACTAATGATCGATTAAAGGAAAAAAAATCACCATCTCGCTCGATCCCACCCGCGTGCAAAAAGAGAGTTAAAAAATCAACGGTGGAAGCCCACGCATGCATGCCGACTCCACCCTCGATTCCTCGAGCAACCTTTCTCCAATCAACACCTTCCAATCTTCCATCCCCACACCGCTGCCACACTCACGCCGCCGCCCCGTATGAGTCCCCTCCTCACACACACGCCGCCACCAGTCATGCTCCGGCTGCCATTGGCCCTCCCCCTTTTTCGCCTCTGTGGCTAGCTCTGCCCTCCATCACTGGTTGGCTGGCTGCACCCGCCACACAGTTGTGGAGCGGGTCGCGGGAGAGGCGGATGGCTGGCTACGGGCTGGACGGGAAAGTGATGCCAGCGATGGAGACCATGCTAATGGGCAGGGCATGGTCAATGGTGGCCTTCACAGTTTTTCCGAGTGAGAGCGAGGTATCGGCCATCGCGCAGCCATTGAAATCAAAGCCCGGGCCGAAGTTGGCCGGCGTAAAACCTGACGGACCCGAAGGCCGGTGACGGTTCCGCCACCACCGCACTACCTCTGAACTTGGTGGAGATTCGGAAGGAGAGGGGTGGCAGTGTGGAGACCCCGACGCCTCCCGTCGTGACCACCACCACGATCATGACCATGACATCAATAAGAAAGATACTAACTTTGTAAATATTTGCTAGTTTCAAAAGCATTGACATCTTTTCTTATACGAATCTCCTGTCTTCCAATAGGAATTCAATCAAAATTAACTATAAGTCATATATATATATATATATATATATATATATATATATATATATATATATAGTGATGCTATTCATCACCCAGGGTGCAGAATAACTTATTCTTCACCCGAGGTAATCTTACGATCATTTCATAATTAAATTACGTTTAGAATTCAAATAGTTACATCCCTATTCATTCACTACGTAATATTTGACATAAGAAAATAAAAATATAGGTCATAAGACAAGAAAATTTTGCAGTTTATGTGTATTTTACACTATATTTTTACGTTTGTAATTTTACATAACATAAAATATTTTTTACGATAATTATATATTTTCTTACGGTCTCTTTTTGTGTCAAAAATAAGACAAAACTTACAAAACGTAAAATTACGGTGTATTGATGGTAAAATAGAGGGGGTGAAGAATAACTATTCCTCACCCAGGGTGACGAATATATAGTACCACATGGTAGTATATAAGAAATGGGTGTAACTACACCCGGTAGTAGGATGCATTTTCCTCTATATATATATATATATATATATATATATATATATATATATATATATATATATATATATATATATACTAATTGGAGGCACCATAAGAGCCTCAATGTTAATCCACATCAACAGAATTAATCTAGCCATCAGATTATAAATTTGATGGTCAAGATTTATTAAAAGAACGTTCCCTCATTAAAAAAAATACCACATTGACTAAGCTGACACGCATTACAAAAAGGTACCCCGAACCCACGTCCAATTTCTGAAAAAATATAAGCAGCGTGTGCCTTCTTACTTGGGGTTGCCTCATTTAAAAAAGGAACCCCACGTACATAGGTAGGATTAAGACGATACATGCAAAAAAGATGATACATGCAAAAAGGTGTCCACAGCACCCACATGCACGTGTTCCTTCTTCCTTTTAAAGGGCAAACAAAGAAAAGAAATATGTGTAAAAATAAAAAGTCCTCAATGCTCACGTCTCATATGCCTGTCAAAAAAAAAAAAATCCGCGCAGGTACGTACAAGAGAAAGAATTCAAGCCTCACGTCCAGGAAAGAGGAGAGTTCTCCTTATTTTCAAAAAGCAATTCTAGTCATGGAGCCTGGATGTGTTCCCGGTGCCGAGAAGTCCTCTCTGAATAGTCGGAGTTGTGCCAAGGGATCATACGCAAGACAGTCTTGCTGTTGTAGCCGAGCTTTGCAATGGAGTCCAAATCGCAGAGAAGGAACATGCGCGTCTTGAGTGGTGTGCACTTGATTCTCAATGGTCAGGGATCACAGTATCACACTACGCTAGACAAGCTCGATGGTGATTACCATGGCCAATCTCAGGGATGCCGAGTAACACTTTTGAGACATGCCACAGAACGAGGTGAGCTGAATGATATCTTTTCCAGTTAAGGAATTTAAGTGTATTTTTTACACAGTATAAATGCAAGCGCTCATATATATATGCGCATATGCTCACCCGTATGAATGCAGACACACACACCATACCCAAATGAGCACCTCCGAGAGACTGAGCCGGCATACCATCTTGGCATTTAAGTGTTTTTAAAGTTGTTTATTTCTTTAGTTATTGGAATAGGGCACTAAAATTTGCCACAAATCCCTCTACAGTTCTAATTGTCACTAATCATGGCAAAAATTATTTTAGAAACATGATACATATAAAAAAAATGATTTAATCCTACAACATCATATATAGGGTGGTGGGACAAGATCACCAATATTGTCGAATTTCTTGAAATTATGTTTATTCCATTTTGTTAAGTATTTTAATAAATATTAACATCCGCACTAAATGAAGGTGGAGGAAATGCGGACTTATTAACATCTGTCGCTCTCCTTCTAAAAATCAATTTCATTTATACATACTATCAGCAGGGCCAATGTGAAAATTATACACAATAATGCTGAAACAAGTAGTTCCTAGCACCCGTGCAGGTGCACGGGTTGAGGACTAGTTATCTTCAATGGAAATAGTTTCCCGTTGCATGAGCAAAACATACTGACGCCGCCTGCATGTCGGTACGTCATGCATTTTCTATGACAAACAGAGCTGATGCACCCACTTTCAACATTTCATTCTCTTTGGATGTATATATAGAACAGAGGTGAAGCTCAGCAGATGATGAGATCCAGTGCATAATGTGGAAATATTGCTCTTCAATCTAACACAAAAAAGAAAGTGTTGCACAGGGACCTCGTCCGGAGGGCCAACCGAAAACATTAGAATTGCAAACGGACTGTGACATTTACAATTTCATGGAGAGTGTGGTTACGGAGACATGATGACTGCCAAGAAGAAAATTGAATCTCCATTGGTCGCTATATAAATGGAAGTCAAATACATGCTTGACTATGATTTCCCAAATTAGAATAATTTTCACATAATGATTTTTTTGATATTCCATGCAAAACACGGGCATATTTGTGGCTACATTATATATTTCCCTTCGCAACAAGTTCTTACATGTTTCTCTTTGACAAAGTTCTACAGCAAGCAAGCATCCATAGAATTGATGAAGATTATTGATATCTTGTGACATTGCTTAGAAGATTGATATGCTGGTAAATATCTTTTTTATCTTCTGCATGTCTCTATTATTAAATCTCTATTATGTCTACTATTCCTTACCATTGGAGGAAGTCTATACGTCGTGTTCGTTTTGCTTCGCTTCGTAACACCAATGATCGATCGAAGGAAAAAAATAACCGTCTCGCGCGATCCCACTTGCGTGCAAAAAGAGAGTTAAAAAATCAACGGTGGAAACCCACGCATGCATGCTGACTCCACCCTTGATTCCTTGAGCATCCTCTCTCCAATCAACACCTTCCAATCTTCCATCCCCACACCGTCGCCCCACTCATGCCGCCACCCCGTACGAGTCCCCTCCTCACACACACGACGACACCAGCCATGCCCCGGCCGCCATTGGCCCTCCCCTATTCCACCTCTGCGGCTAGCTCCGTCCTCCATCATTGGTTGGCTGGCTGTGCCCGCCACGCAGTTGGAGCGGTTCATGGAAAGGCGGACGGCTGGCTACAGGCTGGACGGGAAAGTGATGTCGGTGATGGAAACCATGCCGATGGGCAGGGCATGGTCAATGGTGGCCTTCACAGTGTTCATGAGTGAGAGTGAGGCATCGGCCATTGTGCAACTAGAGAAATTGAAGCCCAGGCCAAAGTCGGCCGGCGTAAAAGCTAACGAACCCGAAGGACGGTGACGGTTCTGCCACCACCACACTTTCTCTGAACTTCGTGGAGATGCGGAAGGAGAGCGGTGGCAGTGTGAAGATCCCAACGCTTCCTGTCGCGACCATGATGACCACGACCATGACATCGGTAAGAAAGATACTAACTTTATACATATTCGCTAGCTTAAAAAGCAGTGACATCTTTTCTTATGCGGTCAACCCGGATCACCAAGAACACGCATACTGCACACTACATTGTTTGGACATATGTGATTCATAGATAGAAACCATTCATAAGATAGGCCAGCCGTGGGTGGTGTGGCTAGGTAGTTCAGAATTCAGTCCTGCAGTTCCTGCAAGCTCGACTCTGCTATTTAATCAAGTTTTGTGTACCTTGTAATAATGACACACATGGGCACGTGAAGTTGAGTGATACTAATATAATTTAATCATGGACGACATATATCCACTTATACCAAACGATTTGGCTGGTTAAGGAGACACGAAGTCACCAAGAAGGAAAGAAACGAAAGAGAGTTTGTATTTGTCGTTGTACGATGAAAACCGAATGTCACCATGATATGAATTAAATGAATAATTTGATCAATGCGTCTATATTTTTATTATTTTATGACAATGCACAGGCATTTGGCTTCTGCTCGTAGCAACACACGGGTTGTCCTAGTCATATTTAGTTCTCCAGTTAAGACGAGAGGTTTTACCAAACAAAACTTATTACTGCAATACACATACCCCACCACATATGCTGCTAGGCCAGAAATTCTTCCAAATCAAAATCATCGTACTATAAATGAAGAATATAATCCACAATACTGATAGCTGAGAGATTTGATGTAATAGCAAGATGTTCGTGCGTTGCACGGAACATCGAGATGCATTTATATGAGTAGTTTATCTTGTGGGTGATAACGATGAACAAGGGAATGCCTTATCTGCAAATGAGGAGAGGAGTATGGGTATCTTTTTGCAAAATTGTTAAAGTTTCCTTCCTATCCATCAGATATAGATCGGACGGCCTATATTGCAGGATGGCAGGTACACCATCATCGCCAACTCTGTTTTTTATAAGAGTAGATATATACTATTTCACCTAGTTTAGCAGATTTTTCAATAATATCGAGTAACCTATAAAAAACAATAGTCCAGCCACGTGCAGGTTAAGTAGTCGAAAGATACTCCCTCCATCCTATAATATTATAAGAACGTTTTTGATACTAATATAGTGTTAAAAACGTTTTTATATTTTGGGACAGAGGGAGTAGTATATTGTGTTGAAGCGGAGAGAGAGAAAGCGAAACCACATGGCTCTCCAAGAGGTGGCGCCACATCAAACTGGGTTTTCTCGGCTAATTAGAAGTTGGCCCATAGTTGAAAGGCATACATGTGACTTCATTTGAGTCAGCGAACCCTCAAAAAAATTTGAGTCAGCGCGACGCACACAAGAGCAGCCAACTGGGCCGCACCATAGGCACTGTAAGAAATCAAAGCACTGCAGTAAGCTGCACTGTAGCTAGTAGACTGCAGCGAACGGGTTTTCTCTAGTTCCATCTTCAGGCAGTTTTTATATTAAAATATGAAGATGTTTTGAAAAATGAAAAAAAATATTTGAAAAATGATGTTGTTGAATTCCCAATATTTTTTTGAAATTTCTGAATAAAATGTGAGATTTCCTAAGACGCCCGTTGCTCTCGTACCAGTGCTCGGGGACCATGGCGAGGGGTAGGCTGCACCAGTTAACCATGTCGCGGGACACGGCGTGGCCCAATGAGATGTTGCCCACGTTTCGCCCGTCGGGTTGTACTGGTAGAAGAAGTGGTACTATCCATGGTAGTACTTGGGAGCTGCATGTTGTATTTTGAATCAACAAGTACTGGTAGAAGAAGTGGTACTATCCATGGTAGTTCCACAACAGATAGACAGACAGACGGCGATCAAGTGATCGATGAACGTACTAACCGTTGGGGTCGCATGCATGCTACCCAAAAAACTGAAGCATAAAATTTGCTTCCCTGTGAAGCACAGTTGTCTTATGGGTTTTCCAGATTTTTTTTGTTTGTTTTGGGTTTTCCTTTTTTATCCATTTTTTGTTTCTTCTTTTATTAAAGTTTGCTCAAACATAACATGGGATAGTACCGTTAATGATTTGAACACATGGTGGAAGAGATAAAATGTTTTGAAATAACAAATATACGAAAAACATAAAACTTCCAGGATGTGACAAGTTTCGAACATGCAGTGCGCTCACTTGTCACCACTAGAGGAGGTGGGAGTAACTTTTGTAAGGGTTACCACTTAATTAGTGATTTTAGATTTCCTAAAAAAAACTAGTGATTTTCGATAATAAGATTAACCGAAGCAAGGGAAATATAAACCGAACTTCCTATTGAACGCTTATAGTGCCAATTACAATGTTATGGGTAGTTGGCACCCAGGAACATTGGATAGACATATGTGTCTCTCTCCATTACTGATTTTGATACCTTCTAGAAGGTTCTCTTCAGTTTTTCAGGCAGGGTTTTTTCTTTCTATTTTTTTCCTTATGTTGTTTTTTTTATTTATTTATAATTTACTATTTTAGTTTAGTTTTTCCTCTCAATTTTTTTCGTTATTTTTTTATTTTCAAAATTTTACATTTTGCAAATTCGTGAATGTTTTCAAACCCACGAGATTTTTCAAATGCGTAAAATTTTCGAAATTGCGTTCTTTTTTGAATCTATGATTTTAATATAATTGTGCACATTCTTGGAATTTACTAACTTTTTTCAATTCATGAACTTTTTTCAAATTCAATTTTGTTTTTTAAACTTTATCATTTTTTAACTCGTTAACTTTTTTCATGTTTATAAAGTTCTTTTGGACACTTGTGAACTTTTTTTTAATGCATATTTTGCAAAAATAGCTGGTAATCATTTTTTCTCGAACCTCTCTCTACAGTGATAAAAAGGAAAAAAAAACGAGTGACTTTCACTGGAGCGGCTGAAAGAGAGAAAAAATAGGGTGAATGTATCGAACGGAGCAAGCTTTACATGGGTTGTCCATGTGTCCCATTCTCACTCACCTATAGTAATATTTGGATGGGCTTGTTGTCCTTGCAGCACAAATAAAAAAGGCAAATCCCACTAGACAAGAATGAGAACAATGGTAACCAATGGATAATAAGGGGACCAACTAACTAGTTGGTACCCCCTGCGTGGCCTTCCTAACAGGAGCACGCGAGGGCCAGCCTCGTGGTGCACCCAGCCATCGCCATATCTAGTGCCCTGGGCCCAATTGCGGGAGCACTTTTTTTGTTCTTGAGAGTGTTTTTTAGTTTTTTGTCTGTTTTCGGTACGGATTTTGGGTGGATTTTCCTAGTTTTCTCCTTTTTTTTGTTTCCCCGGATGAAGCTCATCATGCAAAAGCAAAAGTTGTGCTTGCCAAAATGTGAAAAGTAGAATTGTGCATCACGTGAAGCACAGTTGTGCTTCTGTATGAAGCACAAACTGTGCTCCTTCTAAAAGTAAAAAGCATGATCGTGCACTAAGTGAAACACAAAGTTGCTTCCCAAAAATTCAAAAGCACAGTGGTATATTTCTAAAAAAATTAGTGAAATTCGAAATTTCTGAACATATTTTGGAGATCCCAAAAATATCATTGAAACAAAAAAAGATCTTATAACCAAAATAAATTTGGAAGTTCCAAACAAATTTTAAAAAGCTTGATTTTTTTAGTTTTTAATGATTTTTCAAGAATTCCTAACTTTCTCATGAAAAGTGCATTTTTCAAAATCCCAATCATTTTTTGAAACTGTTAGATATTTTTATTTCCAAACAAAATTTGATAATCCCAAACGTTTTTGACAATGCAAATTTTTTCTAAAATTTCAAAAAATAAATAAATTTCTAGAGACTTGTTAGAAAAAAAAATAATAACAAAAACAGAAAAACAAAGATGGAAAAGGAAACCCATATAAACAAGACCTCACTCAGAAAAACCTAGACAAGAATTGGGTGGGCCCATGAGTACGTTGCCCTGTGTATTTCAGCTGCTCTCATTCTCACTCACCAATAGGAATACTTGGACGAGCTTGTTGTCCTTGCAGCTCACATAAAAGACAAATCCCACGAAATAAGAATGAAAATAACCGATACCGATGGATAATAAGGGGACCAACTAACCAGCAGGTGCCCCTGCATAGCCTTCCTCATAGGAGTACACGAGGGCCAGCCTCGTTGTGCACCCTGTGGTCGCCATGTGTAGCGCGCTGGGTGAAACCGCGGGAGCTCTTTTTTGTTCTTGCACATGTTCTTTTAGTTTTTTCTGTTTTTTCACCTTCGGATTTTGCATGGATTCTCCTAGATTTCTCTTGATTTTCTTTGTTTTCCCCATGAAGCTCACCATGTAAAAAGCAAAAGTTGTGCTTCCCGAAAAGTGAAAAGCACAATTGTGCATCGTGTGAACCACAAACTATGCTTCTTTGAAAAGTCATGATTGTGCATTGCGTGAAACACAAAATTGCTTCCTGAAAATTGAAAAGCACAGTTGTATCTTTTTTTAAATATTCCAATGAAATTTGAAATTTTTGAACAAATTTTGGAGATCTCAATAATAGTTTTGAAAGGAAAAAATGTTTCTGATTACCAAAAAAATTGGAAGTTCCAAACAAAATTTTAAAATGCTGCCTTTTTTAGTTTTTACTGATTTTTCAAGAATTTCAAACTTTCTCTTGAAAAGTGCAATTTTTTTAAATCCCGAACATTTTTTGAAACAGTGATATTTTTCATTTCCACATAAATTTTGATAATCCCAAACATTTTTGAAAATGCAAACATTTTATAAAATTTCCTAACAAAATTTGAAATTGTTGTAGACATCTTAGAAAAAATATAAAAAGAAAAAATAAACAAACTTGAAAAAGAAAACCCAAGTAAACCAGACCTCACTCAGAAATACCTAGACAAGCATTGGGTGGGCCCATGTACGTGCTGCCCTGTATCTTTCAGCGCCTATGCACAATGCGTCAGATAGGGTTTTCCTCATTTGGTGCTGTCATTCTCAGTGACCCACAGGAATACTTGGATGGGCTTGTTGTCCTTACAGCCCAGATAAAAGACAAAACCCATGAGATAAGAATGAGAATAAGGGATGCCGATGGATAATAAGGGGACCAACTAACCAGTGGGTATCCCCTGCGTGGCCTTCACAACAACACCGCATGAGGGCCGCCTTGGGGTGCACCCAGCCGTCGCCACGTGTAGTGCGCTGGGCGCAAACGCGGGAGCACTTGTTCTGGTTCTTGCACGTGTTGTTTATTTAGTTTTTTCTGTTTTTTGTTCGGATTTTGTGTGGATTTTCCTAGACTTTTTTTTATTTTTTTTCATTTTCCCCGCATGAATCTCACCATGTAAAAGCAAAAGTAGTGCTCCCCGAAAAGTGAAAAGAACAACTGTGCATCGCGTGAAGCACAATTGTGCTTCCACATGAAGCATAAATTGTGCTTCTTCAATAAGTGAAAGCACGGTTGTGCACTGCATGAAACACAAACTTGCTTCCCAAAAATTAAAAGAATATTGCATGTTTTAAAATATTTTTGAAAGGAAAAAAAGTGAGTGACTTTTCAATGGAGCGGACGATAAAAGAACAGGGCGAGTGCCTCGAACAGAGCAAGCTTTACATGGGCTGGCCCATAGAAGCTCATTTTGGTTCTATAGTGCTGACGAGGAGCTCTCAGTGGGAAGACCCTTCAAAGGGGTTCTCCTCTTCAGCGTGTGGGTCACGCGTGAGCGAGCGTCCGCGCACCCCCTTCCTCCACCATGCAGACAAGTGGCCAGCCCATATTTGCACTGAGTTCACAGGTATTAGCATCTTGTACTACAATTCTTTTTTTATTTTTTTATTTTATTGTTCTCCAGCCTGAGCTGGGATCCGAATTGAATTTTTATTTATTTATTTATCATGAAACACACCGTGGGAAAGTAAAACTTTGCTTCCCGAAAAGTGAAAAGTATAGCTATGCTTTTGCATGAAGCACAAATTGTGCTTCTTCGAAAAGTGAAAAGAAATATTACGCACTGCACGAAACGCAAACCGTGCATCCCAAAAGTTGAAAAGCATAGTTATGCATCGCGTGAAGCATAAACCGTGCTTCCCAAAAAGTTAAAAGCACAATTACGGTCCACCGTGAAGTCCAGCTGTGCTTTCACGTGAGACACAAACTGTGCTTCCTGACAACATAAAATGCACAGTGTGGTGCACCGCGTGAAGAACAAATTGTGCTTCCCAAAATCTGGAAAGCAAAGTTGTGCACGCCGTGAAGCACAAACTATGCTACCAAAAAAACTGATTCATATAATTTGCTTCCCTGTGAAGCATAAACCATGCTTCCTTGTCAAGCATAGTTTTCCTACCGGTTTTCCTTTTTTTCCCTGTTTATGGTTTTTCCAGATTCCTGATTTTTTTTGGGTTCCCCTTTTTTGTTACCTTTTTTTATTTTTTATTACCAAACATAACATGGGATCTAATTTTGAAGATCTCGACGAGAGAAACACAATGGTGAAAACAATTCATGATTTGAACGCACGGTTGAAGAAATAAAATGTTTTGCAATAACAAATCTACGAAAGAGCATAAAACCTCTAGGCTGTGACAAGTTTCGAACATGCAGTGCGCTCTCTTGTCACCATTATAGGAGGTGTGAGCGACCTTTGCAACGGGTACCACTTAACTAATGATTTTAGATAATAAGGGTAACCGAAGCAAGGGAAATATAAGCCGAACTTCCTATTCAACGCTTATAGTGCCAATTACAATGTTATCGGTAGTTGGCACCCACATCCTTTGCTAACTTTATTTGGATAGTCATATGTGTCTATCTCCATGACTGGTTTTGAGACATTCTAGAAGGTCCCCTTCGATGTTCCAGGCAGGGTTTTTTTCTTTCTAATTTTTCTTTTTTAAAGAGGCTATTTATTTATTATTTTTATTGTAGTTTCATTTTTACTCTCAATTTTTATTTGTATTCAAATTTATATTTTGTAAATTCGCAAATGTTTTCAAATACATGAGCTTTTTCAAATGCGTAGATTTTCCAAAACTACGTACTTTTTCTGAATATATGATTTTTAATATAACTGTGCACATTATTGTAATTTATTAACTTTTTTAATTCATGAACTTTTTTCAAATTCAATTTTCTTTTTTAGAATTGATCATTTTTAACTCGTTAACTTGTTTCATGTTTATAAAGTTTTTTTCACACTTGTGAACTTTTTTGAATGTATACTTTACAAAAATAGCTTGTAATTGTTTTTGTCTTGAACCTTTCTCTACAATGATAGAAAGGAAAAAAAAGCGAGCAGCGTCCAAAAGAGAAAAAAACAGGGTGAGTCTATCGAACAGACCAAGCTTTACATGGGCTGTCACATACAAATGCCTTTTGGTGCTTTAGGGCTGACGAGGAGCTCTCAATTGGAACGACCCTTAAAAGGGGTGAAAAGAAGGGGGTGGCGTTTCGGAACCCGGGCTTAGATGAGCCCGGGAATGAATAGTAAAATCAAATAAATTAGATTTTCTTAAAAAATACAATTTATTTTGTGGTGCAAGATGCTTGTACGTGTGAACTCAGTGCAGAATTTGGTGAAATTTAGACATTCAAGGAGCTGGTGATAAAAAAGACAAATTCCGGGTGTCTGAGAAACTTCTAAAAATCACACTGTTTACATGCGATTTTATATTTTTCTGCCAGGAGCTCCTTGAATGTTCAAACTTCACAAAAATTTGCACGGAGTTCACACATATGAGCATCTTGTACTACAATTCTTATTATTTTTTATTTCTTTTCTATTTGTTTTACTGTTCTCCAGGTGCATCTGAGCTCAGGTTCCAAATTGAATTATCGGTGAAAACAACCAAGACAATAGACCTCGAAATTCCAAGCATGGCGGGATGAAACTTGCCCTTATTTTTCCACCATAGCTCATTGTTGTGCCACCATAGCTCTTGTTGACCATGAAGAACATCAAGACATTCAACCAGTGAAGTGCCCAATCTATAGAGGACCAAACCTCTTTAAATCTCCGCAATAGTATACAGTTACGTATGACGAAGATCGGCAATCTTTCTAGTCAC
Source organism: Aegilops bicornis (assembly GCA_021605145.1). Taxonomy (NCBI): domain Eukaryota; kingdom Viridiplantae; phylum Streptophyta; class Magnoliopsida; order Poales; family Poaceae; genus Aegilops; species Aegilops bicornis. The sequence goes on along the minus strand of CM038675.1, from coordinate 7,604,116 downwards.
ATCGATCGCACATAAAGCGAAAAAGTGTCTCCATGCATACCAAATAAACAAAATAAAACAATGGGTAAGCTTTGTGAAATATCCTCACCAAGAAAAAAAAATTAGGACTCGTTTGAGCGCGCGTCCGCAGGCACAAGGAGTCATAAAACCAGAGCAATAAAAGTCACTATGTAAACAAGGAGTCCTCCCATGCAAAACTACAACAGCTCACTATATAAACGAAAATAGAGATCCACTATGCAAATAATAACCATTCACTATATAAAGAAACACGGGTCCACTCTCCCAAACAACAATAGTTCATTTTGTAAACAAACACATAAGCTTATTACGCAGACCACACCGGTTCACTATGTAAACAAACAAAATTCCACCCACCCAAACTATATCGATTCTACGCCCAACAAAGTAATATAGTTCACAGTGACATCAATGCAGAACATGACCCAAGGATAGATGTTTCAGTTCTGCAAGCGAGGCTGCGCATGCAGAATCATTTACATATGTCTTGGCCTTCCTTGGTGAGCTTCTTTGATCCAATGTACTAGCTTATTACTGATGAGATGCAAGGGCTTCATTGAACATACGAGTAATCGTCCATATTGGAGAGCTGGTTGTGTGCTGAGTCCATCTCGTGCACGACGAGCCTTTCCGCCGTGACGCTGGCACCGGTGGCATTGTTGAACAAGTACACTTTTGCCTCCTGATAGGCCTCCATCGGGTACACCCGCGACGTCATCGTGGTCCTCCCGCCCATCGCGAAGCCCTGCACGATGGAGTGGTCCACGAGCACCCTCATCGAGAAAGCCTCGCCGTCGAGCACCGGCACCGTGCTCCCGATCACCCGCTTCGTCACGTCCTTGGCCCGTGACGACCGCAACTCGTCTTGGCAGAAGCTGGTATGGAGGCCTCCGTCGAGCCCCCTGGACACGTAGAAGTACACCGCGGTTTGCTCGCCACGGCGGTCACCGGCAGCGAGGACGAGGAGGCCGAAGGGGCCTAGCGCGCCGCGGTTAACAGCACCGCCGCTGCTGCTGCAGTTGTAGCCCACATCGGCCTCGTTGAGGGCAGCGACGGCAGAAGCATCAAGGTGGAAAGTGGCCTCGATGTCGAGCTGAGTGCCTTGGCGGAGCGGGATATGGATGACGGAGCCGGTGTTAAGGGTGACGTCGCTAAGTTGGGTGGCGTTGAGGCGGAGGGTCTCAATCTCCTCCACGGGCCAGAGGAGGAGGTTCGTCCGGGTCTTCTCGTCGAGAGCAATTGTCCTTGGAACTGACTGCACGCATGTCAAACACCATGAATCAGTTAGTTATAAGCTCATGAGTACATACTGACATTGACTACTTCAAACAAAAAAACGCAAAAACTAGTTTTTATTAAATTAGAATAATGAAATCTGATTTCCACAGAAGAAACGACCGCACAAACAAAAATGGTATCGAACGATTCGCATAAAACTTCAGAAACTACTGGAATTCATCTAGCGGTTTGGTCAGCTGGACATATGTTAACAAAGTGATTAACATGTTTCTGCCTGCCTACGTGTTGGCCCATCTTTTCTAGCCAATCAGCCTGCGTGCATCAGCTTTTTAAGCAGATATGTTGTAATTGCACTGATATAACAACAGCAGCATTTCAATCCCCAAGAGCCAGCGCATTGATCTGTATATCTAACATGCATATTGAACAAGTAATGATAGATGCAATGTCAAACAATCATACTCCATCTATGTATGGTATAGATAGATATATACCTGAATCGAGGCCCATCCCTTCACGACATCAGCCCGCTTGGAGTCGACCTCGCCGACGTACCCCATCAGCACGCGTCGCTTCTTCGCAGGGTCATAGAACGAAGTGGACGCATAGAACTTACCCCAGTCGTATCTCAACCCGATCCCCAAGTCGAGATCCGGGTCGATCGGCGTCCACGTGTTTGCCGCAGAGTCGTACGTGCCTAGCGAGTAGTAATCGTGCCGTTCGTCGTCCATGCTCGCCTTCAACACGTGCAACATCTCCGATGAGTTGTCGTTGGTGCGGTGACCGACAGGGTAGAAGTCGATGCACTCCCACTCACCGGTGCGCTCGACTCGATGCAAGATGCCCGGGATGAGCTCGTAGTTAAGGAAGTCCTTGGTCTTGTACATCATGGCGATGCCATCGTGGTGGCCGTTGTTGTCGTCCTTGGACCCGAGGAGGGTGCGCCATGTGTCATCAGATTCATCATACCAAGCGGTCATCGGGTCTCGGAAATCCTTGGTGCCGACCCCCGGCGGCGACCAGATGACGGGGTTGGCGGGGTGCTTGGTCCAGCGGCGGAGGAGGGGGTCGTTGGGGTCGGCGGGGGTGGCGATGCACTGGACCTCAACGGCGGAGGCGTTGGTGGCCCCCGTGTAGATCATGATGACCGTGCCATTGGGTAGCACCGTCATAGAGCCCGACAGGACCCCCAGGATGTCGTACCATTGGTCGGCCACCATGGCAATAGGGAGGGTGCGCCACGTGACAAGGTTCCGGGACACGGCGTGGCCCCACTCCATGCCGTCGTCCCAATCGGTGCCCACCGGGTTGTATTGGAAGAACATGTGGTACCATCCACGATAGTACATCAGACCTGCAATGGTTTAGTTAATCAGATTGGCCAAACTAATTCTCTCGCCCAGTTTCACCCCACACTTGCTTAATTATTTTTTATATTTGCACGTCTGTTCTTTCTGTTTGGTTGAGAAAGAAACTACATCTAGAGCGTTGGATGGGGGCATGTCACATCACATCTGTATTGGCCAAATGTAATCCTAACCTTGTTACTTTTCTAGTGGCAGGGACATGACACATCAGACATCACTCTTGAGCCTTCATTGTGTATCTTACTCCCACCTTACTAAAATATAAGACGTGTACATCTAAAAAGTATGCATGCTGGCAAGTTTACTGTAAGGGACTATTTCACAATGGACACACTAATATTGATTGGTATCTTAGATGTTGATTTTTTAATAATAAACATAATAACAAGAGAAGCTTAACTAAGGACAAAACTTATATGCTTTGCATTTTGGGAAGGGGGGGGGGGGGGGCACACTAGGCACGTTACTTATTCTACTCAAAATGTGTCCAATCTACGCCCCTGTGAACCCACTATGGAAACTCCTGTTTTCCCCTGTTTTGCTGCGAAATGTTTCCTCCAAATTTGGTGTGAGTTAAGCAATTTTGATTATGTCTAGAGAGAGAGAGATCCCGTCTTTTTTCCCCACACAGAAGACCTTATCAGTTAGTGCGTGGAGTACTAACCGTTGGGATCTGCAGGATGTCGCCGGAGAAGCACGCCGCCGTAGCCGTCCGCCGGCAAACAGAGAGCAAAGGCAGGGACATCAGTTTCTCCATCAAACCAAGGCACAGAAAAAGAAATGGACGGAGGGAGGGGAGCAACTAATGACGTACCGCTCATGTAGTTCTTGGCCGTCTGGAAATGGTAGCCGCTGCGCTGCCACTGCAGCATCTCGTTGCTCCACGGGAACCCGCCCGCGGCCTCCTCGTCGACGGCCTGGTCCACCCGGAACCCTGCCAGGAGCGTGGCGCCGACCACCACCACCACCATGGCCGAGGCCGTCAGCACGGTGGCACACACGCGCCACCTCGTCCAGCAGGTCCGCTCACCATCGGCGTCCGCGGCGGCGGCGCCGGAGGGCAGCGGCTTGTACGCGTACGGTAGCGGTGGCTTGCCGTGTGACCCCATCGCAGCGCCCCTGGTGAACTCTAAGAGAGTTTGGTAGATTGTGAGTGCTCGATGGGTGTGGGTTCTGGAGCCGGCGAGCTAGCGCCATTTATAGGTAGATGGACGGCTGTGAGCTGGGAGCAGTCACCGTGGGGTTTTCACTGAGGTTTTGGCGTGTCACATGATTGCTACTAACATGGTCCAAACACGGCACAGGTGGATGCCAGTGTAGCCAAAACTACGCCTCGACTGTGATTTACAAGGAAACAGCAGTGGGAAAGTAGTCGACAAAAAAAGGTTATGGGTTCTGCGTTGCGGGAAAGCTGTAGAGCCAACACAGGCACGTCAGGGGTTTTGGCGCGTCACGTTTGTAGCTGTAAAATGTATGTTCAACACTACCCTCGTGTAGCCAAAACTACACTTCACCGATGGACGGCCAAGACTGTGTTAGGTTCGGCTGTAATTCACCAGAAAACAGCTGTAGGAAAGTAGCTGACACAAATAGTTATGGGTTATGCGTTGCGAGAAAGCTGTAGAGCCAACACAGTCACGCCTGGGGTTTTGGCGCGTCGCGTTTGTAAAAACGTATGTTCAACACTATCCCCGTGTAGCCAAAACTACCCTTCTTTGATGGATGGCCAAGACCGTGCTAGGTTCGGCTGTAATTCACCAAAAAACAGCTGTGGAAAAGTAGCCGACAAAAATAGTTATGGGTTACGCCTTGCGAGAAAGCTGTAAAGCCAACACAGTCGCGTAAAGGGTTTTTTGGCGTGTCGCGTTTGTAAAAACGTATGTTCAACACTATCCCCATGTAGCCAAAATTACCCTTCTTTGATGGATGGCCAAGACTGTGCTAGGTTCGGCTGTAATTCACCGAAAAACAGTTGTGGGAAAGTAGCCGACAAAAATAGTTATGGGTTACGCCTTGCGAGAAAGCTGTGAAGCCAACACAGTCGCGTAAAGGGTTTTGGCATGTCGCGTTTGTAAAAACGTATGTTCAACACTATCCTCATGTAGCCAAAACTACCCTTCTTCGATGGATGGCCAAGACTGTGCTAGGTTCGGCCGTAATTCACCGGAAAACAGCTGTGGGAAAGTAGCTGACAAAAATAGTTATGAGTTACGCCATGCGAGAAAGCTGTAAATCCAACACAGTCGCGTAAAGGGTTTTGGCGTGTCATGTTTGTAAAAACGTATGTCTAACGCTATCCCGTGTAGCAAAAACTACCCTTCATCGATGGATGGCCAAGACTGTGCTAGGTTCGACTGTAATTCGCCGGAAAACAACTGTGGGAAAGTAGCCGACAAAAATAGTTATGGGTTACGCCTTGTGAGAAAGCTGTAAAGCCAACACAGTCGCGTAAAGGGTGTTGGCGTGTCACCTTGGTAAAACTGTATGTCCAACACTATCCCTGTGTAGCCAAAATTAACCTTCATCAACGGAAGGCTAAGGCTGTGCCTGACTAGCTGCCAGTCGTGTAATGTGTGTTGTAAGAAAGTTGTAAAGCCATTCGGCAACTAGGGGTGTGAATTGTGGCCGCGAGAGTAAATGTCTGAAATGCTCCTGAAGAGCCTAGATGACTGATTACATGATGTTTAACAATGAGGATCTCATTGAAGGTTGATTTATTAGCTGTAAATGATCGTATGGAGCTAATGCCCACATTTACCACACTAATGTTCAAGTGGATTGGTGGGACTGACTATGTCCTATCTCAAAGGTGTGGCCTTTTCCATCTATTTCACACCAAAAGACTGACATATAAGGAAAATTTGCCACAAATTTGATGCAAGTAATGATGGCATACAAATTATGCACATAAACATGCACTCAATCGACTAGTTTTAATCTCATCTGCCCATAAGGAACACATAGATATATCACATCCAGTCTGAGAGACATTTCACATGTGTATTGTTGAATAAAACAACTATATATGTACAATACAAATCAAGAAAATGCATGAATCTGGCCATAAATATGTAGAATATAAATCAAAAATAAGCAACCGGAATGAACAAACTAACTCATACATATCATACCCTAAAAATGCAAACACAAGCATTGCACCAAATACTAACATCGTTAGCAGCAAGAAGAACAATGAACGAAAGTTGATCACAACAAGAAGGGCGTAGAGGTCTCCTTCGCAACCCTTTCACTAAGAAAACACAAACTAAGAACATCTCTAGAACTTCCCTTTAAATCACCTAATTCTGTAAAAAGTTTATAATTTTAGGGAGTCATACCCATCTAACCCTTACCCTAAAATTCGCGAACCTTCTAAAAATGAAGGAGAGGTCCCAATAACCAAGCCATTCTTCTCAAAAGTCAGTAAATTTTTACCTCCCCCCCCCACCTTTCTACTTCTCGATCGCTTGAATTTTTAGGGAAGAATTTCATAGCACAATACCATCACCTGATGCCACTACTTACCCATCCTCGCCTCCGGCACGGGTGACCATGTGCTACTTGTGATAGTGTTGGGATTCCCCGAGGAGGAAGGGAGATGTAGTATAGTAGCAGATAGTATTTCCCCCAGTTAAGAACCAAGATTTATCGAACCAATAGGAGACACCACATATACAACTTTAGCAGTACATCCACACACAACAAATGCTTGAACCCCAACAAGGCAAGTGGGGCGTCACTCCCCTTGTTCTTACCCGTTGAAAGTATCAAATCAGGTAGTGGTAGATATAATAAATAAAAGTAAAAATAAACATAAAACAGCAAGGAATTATAAGTTTTGTTTTATAATAGAAGTGAATGGACCTGGGGGCCACACCTTTCACTAGAGGCATCTCTCTAATAAATAGCATCGGTGGGCAAATAAATTACTTTTGGGCAATAGACAGAATTGCACATAGTTATGATGATCTCCAAGGCGCAATGAATATATAGGCATTTCGTTCTTGACAAGTAGACCGTTAAACTTACTGACATCTACTACTATTACTCCACCCCGAGGCCGCTATCTAGCAATGCAGACAAATAGAGTAACACATTAAGCAAGATGACATAATGTAGATAGAATAAGATTAAGCAATATATTCAAACTCCATCATTTTATCCTTATTAGCAACAATATAAATATGTGCCTTCCAAGTCCACCTATCAGAGAGTAAGGACACCGCACGATTGAACCTACTACTATGCACCAATCCCTCTGAAGATCTACTCATCCAATAGGCCGAAAAAGATATATAGATCGGAAGGCATGCATAACACTAAGATTACACAAAAAATAAATCTCAAAAGACTCAAATAATATCAATACATAATCTCATCATAAACCAACAATTCATCGGATCCCACCAAACACATCACAAAAGTTACATCAGATTGATCTCAGATGAGATTGTTGTATTGAAGAGAGAGAGAGAGAGAGAGAGAGAGGAGGGAGGGAGGGAGAGAGAGGGAGGGGGAGAGAGAGATCTACCTACTTTTATGTACCTGTAGTTCTTGTAGGAACTAACACATCATTATGGAGGCAGCAAGGTTGATGAACATAGCCTCCCCAATGGTTTCCCCCTCCGGTGGAGTACCGATGGAGGTTTCCAGATGAATCGTGAAAGAACAGAGCCTTGTTTCGGTGGAAGGATTGTTTTGGGTCTCTCTTCATGGATTTCTAAATATTAGGGAATTTATAGTCCAGGAATTAGGTCAACTGGAACAACATGGGCCCCACAAGTGCTGATGGTGCCCTCCCCCCTACAGGGGGCGCAGGTGAGCTTGTCGCCCCCTCATGCATCTTTCGGTATATCCCTGAAGCTTCTAGGGTCTTTCGTTGTCCATAATAAATCATCGTAAAATTTCATCATGTTTGGACTTTGTTTGGTTTTATTTTTCTGCGAAACGAAGAAAACGCAAAAAAATAGGAGATGACAGTGGGCACTAATTTATTAGGTTAGTCCATAAAAAATAATATAAAATGGCAAGCATATAAAAGTGGTAATATAGTATGATGAAACAATCAAAAGCTATAGATACGTTAGAGGCGTATTGCCATGCTGACATGGGAATGGACCTCGCTGCCCCCTACAAGTACATGCTACCCTTCCTAGGCCACCGCGGTTCCACCAGTGACAAGATATCTGCCGCCCGCCCCGCCGCAGGACTAACATGGCAAGCTCATGCTGCCTCTCCTTGCAAATTCTCTGGCACCGCCTCATGTGGTCGTTGTTACAGCCGGGTACTTCCTCATGCTCGCTGCCTCATTGTGGCTAATGGGAAGGATAACATGCCGCCTCTAAAGAACAATGTGTGTTTGTCAACATGCTCTCCCGTGACTCTGGTGGTGCAACCCACCTGTACAGTCACTCCACCACCCCCAACGCAGTCTTGAACGTCGGGAAGGAAGATGCCAATGATCCCGCACATGAAGTGTTTGAGAAAATGCCAGAGAGTTTATTTCCATTTTAGTTTCTTTGTGATGACTTTCAAATGGCTATTGTTGCAATTTATTTAGATGTTGCAGTGCTCAATTTTCCTGATGAATATTCCCCATTTCCCGAAGTGGAGGAGATCGAGCCACATACCATGAACAAGAAGCAATCAAAGTCATAAAGCATTAGAGCACATATTCATTTATTATCACCCTTTGTATAAACCCCTTACGGGATTGAAGTAAACGAATGCGCCCCTAGAAACATATAGGTGTGTTCTTAGTTGTTTCTCTTGAAATTTTCAAAGAGGGAGATAATCCCCACATGAGTATACTTTACATCGCACTATCACGAGGAAATGTGATCATACCACAATCCGGATTGTGGAGCCGATTTGTCCAGAGAGTAAAATCATTTAGGATGTTTGTTATTGAAACATTGGAGGATAGAAACTTGCTTCAAAAGGCCTATCCATCCCAGATCTTCCACATCACAGTGAGCATGGTAATGATTTAAGAGAGTTAGGCAGTGGTGGTGTAGCAGATGAGATGAGTAGAACACCAATGGGCATGTAAGATGGCACGATGTAAGTCCGCCCCTGATCCATTGAATGAAGAAGCAATGAAAGAATATGTGATCTCATGACTCTAAAATGCGAGCATAAAGAGGGCACGATTAATCATCAATGATGGACTTTTTCTTGAGTATTTGACGAGTTTTAAGTCCATCCATGTGTACTAGCCAGGCAAATATTTTGATGTGTGCCAGAGTGATACGTCCATTTTGCATCATGATTTCCTAGTTATTTATAATGTTTTTATGCATAATAATTCTTTATGGAGTAATTCTAATGCCTTTTCTCTCATTATATGCAAGGTTTACACAAAGAGGGAGAATGCCGGCAGCTGGATTTCTGGACCTCAAAAAGCTACGTCAGAGATACCTATTCTGCACATCTCCAAATGAGTTGAAATTTACAGAGAATTATTTTGGAATATTTAATAAATATTGGAGAAAAGAACTACCTGAGGCGGGTCCCTAGGTGCCCACGAGACACCAGGGCGTGCCAGGGCCCCCAGGCACGCCCTGGTTGGTGGTGGGCATCCCAGCCCACCTCCGGTGCTCATCTTCTTGTACATAAGGTCTTTTGACCTAGAAAAAAAATAAGGAGAGGACTTTTGGGATGGAGCGTCGCCATCTCGAAGCGGAACTTGGGCAGGAGCACTTTTGCCCTCCGGTAGAGCGATTCCGCCGGGGGAACTTCCCTCCCTAAGGGGGAAATCGAAGCCATCGTCATCACCAACAACCCTCTCATCTTTGGGAGGCCAATCTTCATCAACAACCTCAACAGCACAATCTGCTCTCAAACCCTAGTTCATCTCTTGTGTTCAATCTTTGCCCCGAAACCTCAAATCGGTACCTGTGGGTGAATAGTAGTGTTGATTACATCTTGTAGTTGATTACTATATGGTTTATTTGGTGGAATATTATATGTTCAAATCCATTATGCTATTTAATACCCCTCTGATCTTGAGCATGAATATCATTTGTGAGTAGTTACTTTTGTTCTTGAGGTCACGGAAGAAGTCATGTTGCAAGTAATCATGTGAATTTGATATGTGTTCGATATTTTGATGATATGTATGTTGAGATTCCCTTAGTGGTGTCATGTGAGACTACATGGCACTTCATCATCTTTGGGCCTAAGGGAATGCATTGTGGAGTAGTTATTAGATGATGGGTTGCTAGAGTGACAGAAGCTTAAACCCTAGTTTATGTGCTACTTCGTAAGGAACTGATTTGGATCCATATGTTTAATGCTATCGTTAGATTTTATCTTAATACTTATCTCGTAGTTGCGGATGCTTGTGAGGGGGTTAATCATAAGTGGGAGGTTTGTTAAAGTAAGAACAACACCCAAGCACCGGCCCACCCACATATCAAATTATCAAAGTGGTGAACGCAAATCAAACCAACATGATGAAAGTGACTAGACGAAATTCCCGTGTGCCCTCAAGAATGCTTTGCTTATTATAAGAGACCGTTTTGGCCTATCCTTTGCCACAAATGGATTTGGCTACCTTGCTGCACTTTATTTACCGTTACCGTTACTTGCTCGTTACAATATCTTATTATCAAACTACCTGTTTCCGACAATTTTAGTGCTTGCAGAAATTACCTTGCTGAAAACCACTTATTATTTCCTTCTGCTCCTCGTTGGTTTCGACACTCTTACTTATCGAAAGGACTACGATTGATTGCCTATACTTGTGGGTCATCACGGAGCATTAGCATCCCACATATGTGCTAGTTTCGGCAATATCAGTTGTTCGGTCAGAGAAGCCTATGCATTTTTGGTGGTGAAGAGGCCACTGATACATATCTGTCATATCTACTTTTCCAAACACTAATGTAAGGAATGATGCAGTATAGCGAAGGTAGGTATTTCCCTCAGTTATGAAACCAAGGTTATCGAACCAGTAGGAGAACCAAGCAACACTATGAAAATGGTACCCGCACACAAAGAACAAATACTTGCAACCCGACGCAAAGAGGGGTTGTCAATCCCTCCCGGGTAAAAGATTGTAAAGTGATAGATTGGTAGATGCAAATAAAATAAAGGCAAATAAAATTCAGCGAGGTATTTTTGGGTTTTTGATAATATAGATCTTAAAATAAAAGATGCAAATAAATAAAAAGGCAAATAGCAATATAGATCTTAAGATATATGATGAGAAAATAGACCCGGGTCCGTAGATTTCACTAGTGTCTTCTCTCGAGAAAATAGCATACTATGGGTAAAAAAATTACTATTGAGCAATTGATAGAACCTCAAATAATTATGACGATATCCAGGCAACGATCATTATATAGGCATCACATCCAAGATTAGTAGACCGACTCCTGCCTGCATCTGCTACTATTACTCCACACATCGACCGCTATCCGACGTGCATCTACTGTATTAAGTTCATGGAGAAACAGAGTAATACAATAAGAATGATGACATGATGTAGACAAGATCTATTCATGTAGGAATACACCCCATCTTGTTATACTTAATAGCAACAATCAACATGTGTCTTTTTGCTCCTTCTGTCACTAGGAAAGAAGACCGCAAGATCGAACCCATCACAAAGCACCTCTTCCCATGGCAAGAAAAATCGATCTAGTCGGCCTAACTAAACCAAAGATTCGAAGAAGAAATACGAGGCTATAATTAATCAGGCATATAAGAGATCTAATAAATTCAATTAACTTACATGGATAAAAAGAAATGATCATAAACTCAAAGTTCATCGGATCCAACAAACACACTGCAAAAAGAGTTACATCAAATAGATCTCCAAGAGACCATTGTATTGAGAATCAAAAGAGAGAGAGAGGAAGCCATCTAGCTACTAGCTACGGACCCGTAGGTCTACAATGAACTACTCATGCATCATCGGAGAGGCACTAATGAGGATGATGAACCCCTCTGTGATGGTGTCTAGATTGGATCTGGTGGTTCTGGAACTTACGACAGCTGGAATTGTGTTTCGTCGACTCCCCTAGGGTTTTTGGATTTTTGGGGTATTTATAGAGCAAAGAGGCGGTGCAGGAGGCGGCCGAGGTGGGCACAACCCACCAGGGCGCGCCCAAGCATGCCCAGGTGGGTTGTGCTCCCCTAGGAGCCCCCCTCTAGTACTTCTTTGGCCTAACAGGTGTCTTCTGGTCCAAAAAAATTCTCCAAAATGTTTCGCTGCATTCGGACTCCATTTGGTACTGATATTCCCTGAAGTAAAAAACAGGCAAAAAACAACAACTGGCACTGGGCACTATGTCAATAGGTTAGTCCCAAAAAATGATATAAAGTTGCTATAAAATGATTGTAAAACATCCAAGAATGATAATATAACAGCATGGAACAAAAAAAATTATAGATACATTGGAGACATATCACTGCTACTTTTACAATTGCAACAAAACTATCACTGTTGTTACCGTTACAATTGCTATAATTACTACTCCTATCAAAACTATCATACTACTGTGCTACTGATCACCTTGCTGTAGATATTTAATCTCCAGGTGTGGTTAAATTGACAACTCAATTGCTAATACTTACAAATATTATTTGGCTCCCCTTGAGTCGAATCAATAAATTTGGTTTTAATACTCTACCCTCGAAAACGGTTGCAATCCCCTATACTTGTGGGTTATCAAGATCTTTTTCTGGCGCCGTTGCCGGGGAGCATAGCTATATTTTTTGAGTCACTTGGGATTTATATCTGATTATCACTATGAAGAATCTTAAGGATGATAGAACCAAGATCGTTCCCTCTAAGACGAAGGGAGGTAAGGACCTGTTATCTAGATTTGCACTTGATTCACCCTCTGTTTTGAGTAAGCTTGCAACACCACCACCTGCTATTAATCCTGATATGTCGCAAGTTATTGATGATGCTACTTCTGCTATGAATGATGCTTATCATGATGCTAGTACCTTGCTTGATAAGACTATGCCACTAGGTGAATTTCTTGATGAACAACTTGCTAGAGCTAAAGAAATAGAAACTGTTCAAACTGATGAAATTATTAAAACTGAAATATATGAAACAACTATTAGACCTAGCTCTCCGAGATATGTATTGACTGAGATACCTGAGGGTTGTGGATGGAGAGGTTGCTAGGGACTTTCTTGCTTGTAAGGATAGACAAGATCTTAAGAATTTACTATGCAAGTTGAAACAAAAATCTTCGAATGCTAGAATGAAATGTGAGCCTAAGTTTGCTACTTCACCTATCCTTGTTACTGATAAGGACTATGAATTTCCTGTTGATCCAGAGTTAATTACTTTGGTTGAATCTGGTCCTTTTCATGACTATGAAACTGAAACTGGTGTGGCACATGTTACTAAATTAAATGATATAGCTACCCTATTTGCTCATGATGAAAATATTCGCTACTACTATATGATCTCAAGTTATTTCTGTTCTCATTAAAGGGTGATGCTAAGATATGGTGCAATACTCTTGTTCCTAGTTGTGTGTGTAGTCCCCAGGATATGATTTATTACTTCTCTGAGAAATATTTTCCTGCTCATAAGAAACAAGCTGCCTTACAGGAAATATTTAACTTTGCGCAAGTTAAAGAAGAGAGTATCCCACATGCTTGGGGAGGCTTCTCCAATTACTTAACGTTTTGCCTGATCATCCTCTTAAGAAAAATGAAATACTATATATCTTCTGTAATGGACTAACTGATGCTTATAGGGACTTCCTAGATAGTTGTGCTGGTTGTGTTTTTAGGGAACAAACTGTTGAACAAGCTGAGGAATTATTGGATAATATATTATAGAATTATGATGAATGGACACTTCCTGAGCCACCACCTAAGCCCACTCTGAAGAAGAGTGGTATTTTTTTTCTCAGTCCTGGAGATATGCAAGAGTCAAAGAAATGTATGAAGGAAAAATGTATTAAAGCTCAGGATGTTAAGAATTTACCACCTATCGAAGAAATACATGGCCTTGACACACCACCACAGGTGGTGGAAGTAAATTCTATTTTAAAGTTTGATGAAGGTGACATCCCTTATAATAGAACTCCTAGTCAATGCTTGTACGAATTTGACAATCACGTTATAATGCAAGATCATTTCAATGCCTATGTTATGAAACAATTAAAGAAAAACTCTGATATGATTGCTTGGTTGAGTGACTTGTTATTTAGAATCACCAATGATGTTAGAGGACTAGGAAAACATGCTTCTATGGTTCAAACTCAGTTAGAACAAGAGGCTAAATATCAAAGTGAGTTACTCAATGAAATGAATAATAATATGAACGATCATGATGTTAGAGTAATGACTAGAGGAGGTAAAATGACTCAGGATCCACTTTATCCAGAAGGTCATCCTAAAATAATTGAACAAGACTCTCAAAGAACTAATGTAGATGCACCTAGTCCTTCTTAAAAGAAAAAGAAAAAGAAAAAATAAAAATGATAGGACTTTGCATAATTCTAGTGAACGAGAAGTAGAAAAACCTTCTGATAATGATAACGATGTTTCTTTCTCAGATGCTGAAACTCAATCTGGTGATGAACATTCACCTAGTGATAATGATAATGGCAACGATGTTGTTAATGTAGATGCTCAACCAGATAATGATAAATAACCAGATAATGATATTGAGATAGAACCTGTTGTTGATCTTGATAACCCACAAACTAAAATAAATGTTATGATAAAAGAGACTTTGTTGCTAGGAAACATGGTAAGGAAAGAGAGCCATGGGTTCAGAAACCCATTCCCTTTCTACCTAAACCATCTAAGAAAAAGGATGATGAATAATTTGAATGCTTTGCTAAAATTCTTAGACCAACCTTTTTGCGTACTCGTTTGACTGATATTTTAAAGATGGCCCCTTATGATAAATATATGAAAGATATTGTCACTAATAAAAGAAAAATACCTGGAGCTGAAATCTCCACCATGCTTGCAAATTATTATTTTAAGGATGGAGTACCTAAGAAATTAGGAGATCCGAGAATACTAACTATACCTTGCTCCATCAAAAGAAGTTATGTCAAAACTGCTTTATGTGATTTAGGAGCTGGTGTTAGTGTTACACCTTTCTCTTTATACAAAAGACTTGATTTGAATAAACTCACAGCCAATGAAAAATCAATGCAAATGGCTGACAAATCAACTTCTATACCTATCGGTGTTTGTGAGGATGTGCCTGTTGTGGTTGCAAATGTTACCATCTTAACAGATGTTGTTATACTTGATATACCCGAGGACGACAACATGTCGATTATCCTTGGTAGACCCTTTTTGAACACTGCAGGGATTGTTATAAATTGCAACAAAAGCAAGATAACTTTTCATATCAATGGTAATGAACATACGGTGCACTTTCTGAAGAAGCAATTTCAAGTGAATGGTATTAATGTTACTGAAAACACTCCGACAATTACTATTGGAAGTTTTCAACTCCCCATACCTACTGCCTAAAAGAAATATGAAATACTTATTGTTGGGAAAATGCATATCCTCATTGAGGTAACTTAGTGTTTTACGAAAGTTCTTCGGGTTCATGCTAATCAAAAGTGGTTGTTAATAAGACTTGATCAACCTTATTAATGGATTGTTTTCAAGAGGCATGTGGTCAATGAATTTTGTAGACACAACCTTTTGTACCTACTTTATATTTTCTGTTGTTTTTAGTCAAATGCAATGAAATGCCATGAATATCCTGCTATAAAAGTGCTCAAAATGACCTGAAATTTTAACATGATTTTTTCTTGAATATTTGAAAATATCTGGCTCTAAAAACATCACGGGGGTGTCCCAGGTGGCCACAAGATACCAGGGCACGCCAACCCCACTAGGTGCGCCTTGGTGGGTAGTGGGCCACATGGGGCCCCCCTCACTTATCCCTTTAGCTCACTTCATCACACACCTCCAGAGAAAAAACTCTGTAGCTCTCTCTCTCTCTCTCTCTCTCTCGCGTCTTCTTGCTCTCAAACCCGCGGATTTCGATCTCTTTCCTCGAAGCTCCGTTTCCGAAACAGTTTTGGGGGATTGTTCCTTCGTATGTGACTCCCCCACTCCTCCAATTAGTTTTTGTTTTAATAGTTTATATTTTGAGTATCTAGCCACTCTTGGTGCTGCTGTAAATGAGCTTGCATGTTGAATTCTTGCAGTTCCAGGTAGTTTGAATGCGATATAGGCTCTAGGCATCCATATCAGTAGTTGCTATCAATCTTGTGAAGTTTCGTTAACTTTACTTTGTGGCCCAAAATTTCAGAGATTGTTCGTATGAATAATATACCTCTTTAGGAGGAGTTCTCCATGGAGGAGTTCCTCGGAGGCATCATCGAGTGGGAGCTCAATACAACAGTCCTATGTTCAGCCAAGTGCAAGATCGTTGCGGGATGCCGACACCAAATCCAGCTTATGGCCGTGTGATGATTTCATGATAGGTGTAGGCATTAAGGAAGAATTTGAGCAGTATATTCACAACATTGAGCTCACACCCTTCATATTAGATAAGTGTACTCGGCATTACCATCTTACTGAATCGTTCACCAAAATGTTTAAATATCATTCTCGTGATTCTAGTGTTCCATTTAGCCTTTATAATCATGCCTTCACCATGCGTCTAGAAGAATTAAGTGATACATGCAAAATTCCATACTGGGGCTCGCTAGATGAACCACCAAAATCTGAGTATGAAATGTTTCTGAGCAACCTCTGTTGTGGTGAGGATAGAGGGGTTACACAAGATAGAACAAAAAGTATACAATTTCCCTCCATCTGTTACTTTGCACTCTTTAATGGTAAACGTGTCGTAGGCACACAAGACTGCAACGCTTGTGCCCCTAATTTGAGCCTTTATTCATACCGCTTTAACAGGCATTAAGCGTTATAATCTTGGAGAAATTGTTGCACAAAGGCTACAACGTAATGCTGATGGTGGTCATTTATATGGGGGGATTTATGCCTCCCGCTTAGCTACAAGGCTAAGAGTTCCTCCTTTGCCGAATGATCAAGTTTTGCCTAATAGTTATTTAGAATTTGATGCAGTGCAACGTCGAGTTCATTAAAAATAAGGCCACGAACTACAACTATAACTTGATGTTTAATAAAAAAACATATCATAACTGTTATTTTGCCCGCACCTACTCTCTTTGATTTCTAGAGTAAGGAAGATATTACATCTATGAGAGTGAGGTGCGCGATTACAACGCAGAAGTAGAAGCTGCCCGCCCTGCTGAGGAGGCTGCACCAAGAGTCTATGAGCTATCATTCAGACTATTACCCAGGTTATGGGTGGTGATTACCGAGCTAGGCAAAATCCTAAGCTTGGGGGAGTACATATTTCCACCGACATTACATTCATGTTCACACACTTCATTCTAGTTGTTGGTGTTCAAACTTTTTCATTGTATCATCAATGCTAGTTTTATTTTTCTCGCTTTCTTCTTGAGTGGTTTGAAAAACTTTAAGAAAACTCAAAAATATTTCTTGCTTCTTTTCGGTTTTTCTTTCTAGTTTAACTTAGCTGTAGTATTAATAGAAAACCCAAAAATATTTCCCGTTTCTTCTTTTTGCTTGTTAGGAGCGTTCCTGTGTAAATAGTTTTTCTCGTATTGGTTTTTATTTCTTTAGTTTGCTTTCTTCAAGAAAAACCAAAAAAAACCAGTGTGTTACTCTGAACTTCTTTTCTTTCGTTGAGTATGAGGAGAAGACCACGATGAAAATGTTGAGTGGCTCTCATATGCAATATTGTTGATTTAACACAGAGCCCATATTATTTTATCTTCTCCTCTGAATAAAATGTTTGCAGATTCCAGCTTAGTCCACGACACTCTTGCACTATTATTACTTTCATATCATTCAGTCGTGCATGTGAAAGGCAATAATGACGATATTTGATGGAGTGGCTATGGCAAAGAAAAGCCGGTACGAACTCAACTTGTTTTTATTTTTTTAAATATGTTTAACCCAGTATCCATGATTCTACATATTAAGATTAAACATACTTATGATGACAATTAGAGATTATAGTTGTTCATGCCATGCTTGATGTCTGCTAGATCGTGTCCCCTTATTCCAGGATTCTCATCAATACGGGCGTGGGTAACCCAGCCGTGCCATTAATTACGGCGCTTGGGAGATAAGCGAGTTGTACCAGGCGGGTGGGGACGTGCAGTCTCGTCCGCCCATATAAGGGGATAAGGATCCACCTTTTTCATCTACGCCTTCTTCCTCCTTTGCTTATCAATTTTCGCGCACTCGAGCTCCAGCGCCCAAGTCCGCACATCCCACCTCAACCTTCTCCAGCCATGTCCGGAGCGGGAGGCAAGTGGATGGTCTCCTCCATCACGGAGGGACACATCAAGAAGCTGAGGAAAGCCGGATACTTGTCCAATGACATCGTGCACCGGCTCCCAGACGAGGGGCAGCTCATCCCCACCCCCAGGCCCCATGAGAGGGTGGTGTTCCTCACCCATTTCCTCCGCGGACTAGGTTTCCCACTTCACCCATTTGTCCGGGGGCTCATGTTCTACTACGGCCTGGATTTCCATGATCTGGCCCCGAACTTCATCCTCAACATCTCGGCGTTCATCGTCGTGTGCGAGGCCTTCCTCTGCATCCAACCCCACTTCCGCTTATGGCTGAAGACCTTCAATGTCAAGCCGAAGGTAGTGGGCGGCCGCCAAGCGGAGTGTGGAGGTGCCATGGTGGGCAAGATGCCCAACGTCCTATGGCTCGAGGGCTCCTTCATAGAGACCATAAAGGGGTGGCAATCGGGGTGGTTCTACATCACCGAGCCGCGTGACCCTGAATGGGCAGCGGCCCCCGAATTCCGATCTGGCATCCCCACGCGACTCACCTCCTGGAAAGAGAAGGGCCTGTCGTGGGGTAATTCGGAAGAGCTGACCGGACTCCAAACCTGCGTCCAAAACCTGGTGAGCAAGAAGCTCAAACTCCTCAACATAGTCCAGGTCGTGCTCATCCGCCGGATCCTCCCGTGCCAACAACGGGCTTTCAGCTTGTGGGAGTTTAATCCGGCACAGCACCGAACCCTGAGCAGGCTCTTCGACACTATGTATGAAGATGCCTGGAAGGTGCTATTCAAGGGCGCCGAGGCTCCCGCATCCGCTACCGAGGATCGCGGATTCAGCGCGCAGCATCAAGCCAACGCGGTAAGCTGTTTTACCCTTTACGAGATACTTGTTTTTCATAGTTTGACCCTATGCGGGATCTAAACTCCCTTACCTTTGACAGGATTGGCGGGACACATCCGGGCAGATCAACTATCCGGCTCCCTTGCCCGAAGACCCAGCGGACGCCCGCTTGACGGGGCTGCTGGTTCCGGCACCTTACGTGGTGCCGGAGAAGAAGGCCAAGAAGAAGGCCACGGGAACTTGAAAGAGTTCCCGGCGCCTGGTGGTGTCGGACTCATCGTCTTATGACTCCGAGGTGGACTCCTCCCACGAAAGCGAGGAGGAGGAAAGAGAGGTCTCTCCCCCAGCGGGGGGAGAGAAGAAAAGGAAGGCCGCCCCAACTGGGAGGGGGGGGAGGGTCCAAGAAGGGAAGGACCCTTCCTCCGGACTACTCCACCAACGCTGACGACGGCGAAGAGGAGTGGCCATCCAGGGCCAAGCCACTGGCAAAATCGTAAGTATCCGGATACCAGAATAACTCATGGCGGTCCTTTATTGCACAGTATCTTGTGATGCCGAATATAATCATGCAGTCCGCCCCGAGCCCAGGTCGGCGTGTCGTCGAGCGGCTCCTTAAGCTCGTCGGATGTGAATAGCACTTCACTTCCGGCCGCCTCCTCCCCTCGCCCTGCGGATGATGCCGAGGTGGAGTCCCAAAAGGGTCCAAGCCAGGAGGAGGTCCGCAAGGCGACCTCCCGGACTCCAGGCGCAAAGGGGATAAAACCCCCAGGGGCTCCAAGTCCGGCCCTGGGCCAGACACCGCACCGGAACCTTTCACGTTCCGAGTCCGCAGCGGCCCTCGGTAAGAAGGACAAGCCTACGACGCGGTGACCTCCGTCAACCGGAGGCACCGGATAATTCTTTGGAGGTGCTTAACGGCGCCTCCATCGACGAGGAGCACCACACTATTATGAGTGCGGTGATCCGTAAGGTTCGATTCGCCAAGAGCGGGCTGGTCGAAGCTGTGCCGACCTTCTAACAGGCTTTGAGGTATGTATTTAAGATATGTAAAAATATTACCGCATAGACAGTAGCCCCTGATGCTCAGTTTGGTGTTCGGAAAGAAAAGCCGAACTGAGGATCTAAAACATATACGCAGGAGTCTAACATAAGTATGTCAATGGGAATGCAGGCTGCACTGCTGACATCTGCCGCACTGACTGCGGAGGTCGATGCATTGAAGCAGAGCGTCGAGCGGTCCGAGAACGAGCTCGGCCTTGCCAAGAAGAAGCTCGAGGACAAGGAAGGTAAGTAATACCCTATGTAAACATATAAAAAAGATGTGGTTGCAAAAAATGACAGGACCAACGTGAGTATTAATTACAGGGGCCACAACCGAGGTGGCGACCCTGAAGAAAGCGTTGTCCAAGGCCGAAGACAATGCGGCCGTGGAGTGCGGAGCGAGAAAAGCAGGAGGCGCGGGTGGCGGAGGTGCAGCAAGATCTCCAGGATCTCATGACAAAACACGAGAGTTTGGAGCTTGACTCAAAGAATCGAGAGTCCGAGCTCGCCTCGGCCCTTGAGAGCGCCAAATCTGCTAAGGCCGAAGCCCAAAAAGCCCTCTAGGAAATTGAGGCGATGAAGAAGATAGCGGCGGGTAAGACATTCTTTATGCAAAGCAAGCACGTGAAAGTGAATTACTTGTTACTTACCTGAGTCCGGAGCTCTCCAGGAGCATTCGCAGATCTGCCCCGCAGTGTGTCCGACGCGGCCGCATACTACCGGGCCGAGGAGGGGAGCTCGACGGAGAAGGTGTTCTGGTCTCGATGTCGAGGCCGGACAGCCGGTGCCCTTGAGCGACCAAATGAAAGCAACTGGTCGAGCTCCACAAGGTGGCGAACAGGCCATGAAGGGCCTTATAGTGCGGCTATGGCACAGGAGGTCATGCACAGGAGCTACTTTGGGCTGGTGAGGCGGTGGCGGATGCTGTCCATGGCTTGAAGTCATCAAGCGCTCCGTATGCATCGAAGGCGCCCGTGGGGCCCTTTGCCCGTGTTAAAGTGCAGGGCAAGATTGATGCTTGAAGCTGGTGACAGATGGGCCACCGTATGGCAAGGAGCATCGCAAGCCCGAGATGTATTATGAGGGCATCCTGAAGGGTGCCCGCCTTATGGCGGATGAATGTTCCAAGGATGTAATTTTTGAGTAAACTCGCTCGTGTTATCCTGTGCGCTGAAAACTTGTTCATATGCGCTAAGCAACGCTTTTTGAATTTAAAATATTACCTTCTGTGCGTCCGTTTATTAAATCTGAGAGATGGCGAGTCGTCGGCTTCTGCCCCCATGCCACGAGTTTTGGGGTGTTTGGGATAAACCTGAGCGCTCTTGTTCCCATTCTTGGGTCCTTCGAGGGAGGCGCTCAGCACAACGAACAAGGCAATCGGACTATAATGCTTTATCACTCTCACTTAGCCATAGAATTCTATAATTTTAAATTTCGGCGAAGCCCCTAGTATTCGGAAGACCGAGTTCGGGGTGCTATCTACGCCTAGGCCGGACAAAGCCGGCTCCTCGCTCTAAGCGACATAAGTCTTTAGGGACTCAAAACCTCTCGAACATCGACCAGCTCTCGCCCTATCATGACGGTCAGTTTTAGCTTTCTCTACTGAGGTGCTTAACCCAGCTCAACCGGGGCACGATCGCAGTAGTTCTCCCAGCGCTACCTTAGCCGATATAACGGAACGTAAGGTACCAAAATATGGGAGCCGGGCAAACCCAACTATTGACACAAGACATGATTCGGGGCCGATGCATATAATGCTATAAGTTCGGGGTGCCGCACTCGTGAGAGTGTTCGGACTTCTCACACCATATTCTGGGGTACTTAAGCCCCTGGTGTATTGGCCGTACCAAAAGTGTACGGTTGCATAATGTCATAACTGAACATATTTACATGAAAAAGGAATGCAATAATAGACAAAAGCTATGTATTGTTTATTCGAAAAGGCTGCGGTAAAAGCAGAACGATACAAATAGTGCGATAAGCAAGAGATGGGACTATTTGACATGTCCCCCTCCAGGGGCGAGCTGCGGGATGGTATGTAAGACAGGTATTTAGCTCGTTATAGAGACCACCTTGACATTCGACGTAGCGTTTTGCCTCCTTGGCTGTTGCATCGTGTGTTCGGAGATTGTACTGCCGGACAGGCCTTTCGGAGAGTGGAGTCCTGAAAGTAAGAAAAAAGAATGACCAAATTGGGAGCCCCTAGTGCGTTTGAGCCGCATTTTGGGCATGCCGTAGTCGTGCCCCTCCCCCTATGCCCATGGTATTTCCAGAGTGTAATTATGTACGCGTAGTACTGGTTTCGCAATTTCGCGAGGGCTGGGGTTGGGGCCGCGTTGCTACGTGTGCTCGGAACGTGCCAGGCGTTCTTGTTGCAGGTTACTCCGGGCGCGCTTGACGGTGTCCGGACGTTTAATAGCCGGACTGGAGAATTGCCTTGAGAGGCTACTTTGTACTTCCGCCGCGAGGGCCGCCGTGTGCTCCTCCGTTCGGAGAGAGCGTTCGGTGTTCCCACTGACCGTAATGACTCCTCGAGGGCCTGGCATCTTGAGCTTGAGGTATGCGTAGTGCGGCACCGCATTGAACTTTGCAAATGTTGTTCGTCCGAGCAGTGCGTGATAGCCACTGCGGAATGGGACTATGCCAAAGATTAACACCTCGCTTCGGAAATTATCCGGGGATCCGAAGACCACCTCAAGTGTAATCGAGCACTGTCTGATTGGCCTCTACACCTGGTATGGCGCCTTTAAAGGTCGTCTTTTGGGTTTAATCCTTGAGGATCTATGCCCATTTTTCGTGACCGTATCCCGATAAAGCAGGTTCAGGCTCTTTGCCGCCCGTCCATAAGGACTCTAGTGAGGTGAAATCCGTCAATGATTGGGTCTAGAACCAATGCGGCGAATCCGCCATGGTGGATGCTAGTGGGGTGGTCCCTTCGATCAAAAGTGATCGGGCAGGAGGACCACGGGTTGAACTTTGGGGCGACTGGCTGCAACGCATATACGTCCCTGAGTGCACACTTCCGCTACCTTTTGGGGATTTGGGTTGCGTATATCATGTTCACCGTCCGCACTTGTGGGGGGAAGCCCTTCTGTCCCCTATTGTTCGGCGGCCGGGGCTCCTCCTCGTCATCGCTATGCAGCCCCTTGTCTCTGTTTTCAACACTTAACTTGCCTGCCTGCTTGAACACCCAACAATCCCTGTTGGTGTGATTGGCTGGTTTTTCGTGGGTGCCGTGTATCTGGCACGAGCGATCGAGTATTCGGTCGAAACTGGACGGGCCCGGAGTATTTCTTTTAAATGGCTTTTTCCGCTGACCGGGTTTAGAGCCTCTGAATCCGGCATTAACTGTCGTATCCTCAGCATTGTCGCCGTTAATGCGGCATTTGTGCTTGTTGCGACGCGACCTGCCATTGCTATCCTTGGTATCCGAATTACCAGGGCTCTTGGTCATGTTATTACTATGAGCTAGCCAGCTGTCTTCTCCCGTGCAAAAGCGGGTCATGAGTGTTGTGAGGGCTGCCATGGATTTCGGCTTTTCCTGTCCTAGGTGCCGGGCAAGCCACTCGTCACGGATGTTATGTTTGAAGGCTGCGAGGGCCTCTGCGTCCGGACAGTCGACTATTTGATTTTTCTTGGTTAGGAACCGTGTCCGAATTGTCCGGCGATTCCTCTGGCTGCTGAATTATGTGGCTTAGGTCATCAACGTCTGGTGGTCGCACATAGGTGCCCTGGAAATTGTCGAGGAATGCGGCTTCCAGGTCCTCCCAGCAACCAATTGACTCTGCTGGCAAGCTGTTAAGAAAATGCCGAGCTGGTCCTTTAAGCTTGAGTGGGAGGTATTTGATGGCGTGTAGATCATCACCGCGGGCCATGTGGATATGAAGGAGATAATCCTCGATCCATACCACAGGATCTGTTGTGCCATCGTATGATTCGATGTTTACGCGGGTTTGAAACCCTCGGGGATTTGATGATCCATTACTTAAATGCGTGAAGCATAGTGGGTGTCTTGGCGCCTCATGTCTTGGGCTATATCACGGCGTAGCTCAAATGAGCTGTGTCTACTGTGTTCGGCCCGGCCAGATTTGCCATATTCGGCATGACGGTTATCGTCCCGTGTCGTGGGGCGCCCACGCGATCCGGAGATCGATCTTGTTTGCCTTGCCTTGTCCTCCAATATATCTCGCAGGTCCGGGCGCATTTCCCCATGCCTTGGTATTCTTTGAGCGACGCCGGGTGCGGCTTGAGTGGAGGGCCGAGAGGCTCTCTGTCGCTGACCACGAGGTGGCCGTCGGCCGCGTCGTCTGCTGGTGATGTAGGTTTAGGTGCTTCCTCCTCTAATCGGGTAGCAGCCTGCGCTTTGGGTAGCTCTTGGAGGGCGTTCGAAGTTCAGACTCTTCGCCGCAAGGACTTCAGTCCATCATCGGCTAGCAAGTCTTGGTCAGCTCTAAGCTGTTGTTGTTTTTCTTGAGGCTGCTCGCCATGGCCATAAGCCTGCGTTTGAAACGCTCTTGTTCAACGGGATCCTCAGCACGACAAATTGTAAATGCGTCGAGGCTTGCCTGCCTCGTCTTCGGAGGGAGGCATGTAATTATCGTCCTCTACCTCTCATGCCGCTCTCTCATGAGGGCTGGCTTCTCCATCCTCTGTCTTTGAGTCCTGCTTTGGAGGGTTGTCTTCGCACCTGTCCAGGTGTTATTATCTCCCGTGCCGGAATCGCCATTTTTGCTTTGGCGGGATTTAGAGCCGCGCCGCTGACGCCGGCGCTTAGGCTGCTTCTTGGAGGGGTCATCCTTCGTTGTTCCATCACCATTCCCTTCTTTTGGGGTGTCCACCATGTATATGTCGTACGATGAGGTGGCCTTCAAGTGCCCTATAGGCACTGGTTCTTGGTCGTCTCCCGCAACGGCGTCCATACCGTCGATGTCTTCGGAGTCGAAGTCGAGCATGTCGGCTAAATCATCGGCAGTGGCT
Source organism: Aegilops bicornis (assembly GCA_021605145.1). Taxonomy (NCBI): domain Eukaryota; kingdom Viridiplantae; phylum Streptophyta; class Magnoliopsida; order Poales; family Poaceae; genus Aegilops; species Aegilops bicornis. The sequence goes on along the minus strand of CM038675.1, from coordinate 7,579,308 downwards.
ACAAAGTGGGTGGTGGGTGGGCTTTGAATTTCTTCGTCGTCCGCATCCCAACCTTGCTGACCATAGTCCGCCAGGGCTCTCTGATAAAGAGAGAGACTTTAGTGAATTCAGAATGCCGCCAAGGGCGAGTCTTTGAAAGATGTCCGCGGCGGCGAACTCCATAATCGGCGCCCAATCGGATTCGATTGGCAGGGGCGCGGAAGGTTTGGAGTCCGGAGAGGAGTCCGGCACCTTGGAGTTACGAGCTTCGCAGAGGACAAGGCTGGTGTTCGGCTCGATCGTCGTAGAGATTGCAGCCCCCGAGGCGGTGTCCAGCCACCCGTCCTCGATTGGCGCAGTCGGCTCCGAGCTAAGGGTCGGAGCGGACACGGGTGCGGCCTCCAGGGCACTATTCGGCGGCAGAGCTAGATCATGCCCGTCATGACAGTGCGGCGCGCTCGGCTGTGGCTAGAACCCGTCGAACATCAAGTCTCCGCGGACGTCAGCCATGTAGTTCAAACTTCCAAATCTGACCTGATGGCCAAGGGCGTAGATTTCGATCTGCTCCAGATGGCCAAGTGAATTGGCCCGCAGTGCTAAGCCGCCGAATACGAAGATCTGTTCGGGGAGAAAAGTCTCACCCTGGACCGCATCGTTGTTGATGATCAGGGGAGCCATCGGGCCTAAAGATGACGACACAGAGGAACTCTCAATGAAAGCACCAATGTCGGTGTCAAAACCGGCGGATCTCGGGTAGGGAGTCCCGAACTGTGCGTCTAGGCGGATGGTAACAGGAGACAAGGGACACGATGTTTTTACCCAGGTTCGGGCCCTCTCGATGGAGGTAAAACCCTACTCCTGCTTGATTAATATTGATGGTATGGGTAGTACAAGAGTAGATCTACCACGAGATCAGAGAGGCTAAACCGTAGAAGCTAGCCTATGGTATGATTGTTTTTCGTCCTATGGACTAAAACCCTCCGGCTTATATAGACACCGGAGAGGGCTAGGGTTACACAGAGTCAGTTACAATGGGAGGAGATCTACACATCCGTATCGCCAAGCTTGCCTTCCACGCCAAGGAAAGTCCCATCCGGACACGGGACGAAGTCTTCAATCTTGTATCTTCATAGTCCAGGAGTCCGGCCAAAGGTTATAATCCGGCCATCCGGACACCCCCTAATCCAGGACTCCCTCAGTAGGTATTTTCCTCAGTGTTGAGACCAAGGTTATAAAACCAGTAGGAGAACCTCCTCACACCATGTAAACAACACCTGCACTCAAATAACAAATACTCGCAACCCGACGTGTAAAAGGGGTTGTCAATCCCGTTCGGGTACGACGCCTCAAGATAGGCAAATAACATGAGGTAAAAGTGGTAGATAGGATAAATAGATCGCGGAACAAATAAATTGCAGCAAGATATTTTTGTATTTTTGGTTTAATAGATCTGAAAATAAAAGCAAAGGAAAATAGATCGCAAAGGCAAATATGATGAAAAGAGACCCGGGGGCCGTAGGTTTCACTAGTGGCTTCTCTCGAGAAAAATAGCAAACGTTGGGAAAAAATTACTATTGGGAAATTGACAGAACTTTAAATAATCATGACGATATCCAGGCAATGATCATTATATAGGCATCACGTACAAGATTAGTAGACCGACTCCTGCCTGCATCTAATACTATTACTCCACACATCGACCGCTATCCAGCATGCATCTAGTGTATTAAGTTCATGGAGAAACGGAGTAATGCAATAAGAACGATGACATGATGTAGACAAGATCTATTTATGTAGAAATAGACCCCATCTTGTTATCCTTAATAGCAACGATACATACGTGTCATTTCCCTTTTTGTCATTGGGATCAAGCACCATAAGATCGAACCCATCACAAAGCACCTCTTCCCATTGCAAGATAAATAGATCAAGTTGGCCAAACAAAACCCAAATATCGGAGAAGAAATATGAGGCTATAATCAATCATGCATATAAGAGATCAAAGAAGACTCAAATAACTTCCGTGGATAAAAACATAGATCTGATCACAAACTCAAAGTTCATCGGATCCCAACGAACACACCGCAAAAGACCTAAATCATATGGATCTCCAAGAGACCATTGTATTGATAATCAAGAGAGAGAAAGAGAGAGAGATCAAGCGATCTAGCTACTAACTATGGATCCGTAGGTCTACAAAGAACTACTCACGCATCATCGGAGAGGCACCAATGGAAGTGGTGAACCCCTCCGTGATGGTGTCTAGATTGGATCTGGTGTTTCTGGACAATGTGGCCGCTGTAATTGATTTTCGTCGACTCCCCTAGGAATTCTGGAATATTGGGGTATTTATAGAGGAAAGAGGCGGTTCAGGGGGCACCCGAGGTGGGCACAACCCACCAGGGTGCGCCTGGGCCTCCAGGCGCGCCCTGGTAGGTTGTGCTCCCCTCGGAGCACCCCCAGGTGCATTCCTGGCCCACTGGTTGTCTTCTGCCCAAAAAATCCAAAGGTTTTGCTGCGTTTGGACTCCGTTTGGAATTGATTTCCTGCGATGTAAATAACATGCAGAAAACAACAACTGGCACTGGGCACTATGTCAATAGGTTAGTACCAAAAATGATAAAAAAATGACTATAAAATGATTATAAAACATCCAAGAATGATAATATAACAGCATGGAACAATCAAACATTATAGATACGTTGGAGACGTATCAGCATCCCCAAGCTTAATTCCTGCTCGTCCTCGAGTAGGTAAATGATAAAAACAGAATTTTTGATATGGAATGCTGCCTAACATGTTCATCACATTTCTTTTCTTTATAGCATGGACATTTGGACTTTTATATGGTTCAAAGCAATAGTCTTGTTTTGACATGAAGACTTTAATACTCAAGCATACCAACAAGCAACCATGTCTTTCAATATATCAACACTAAAGCAAGTTATCCCTAGCCCATTATGCTCAATCATTGATCCATTCATGAAACACACTCGAATATTAGCTACACCCAATGCTCAAATACTATCATAGTGCCCCTTAGTTGGTGCTTTATAAGAGAAGATGGAGACTCATATTCAAAATAAAAATTGCATAAGTAAAAAAAAGGCCCTTCGCGGAGGGAAGTGGGGATTTGTAGAGGTGCCAGAGCTCAAAGCTTAAATTGAGAGATAAAAACATTTTTGAGAGGCATACTTTTCTCATCAATGAAAACGACTTAGAGCTCCCAACACTTTCCATGCTAGATACATCATAGGTGGTTCCCAAACAGAAAATAAAGTTTATTCCTTTTTCCACCATTACTTTCACTTTCCATGTCTAGCCGGATCCACGGTTGCCCTCCATACCAACACTTTCCAAGGAATTTATTATTTGACAACATAAAGTAAATTCATTTTTCATTTCGGGACTGGGGATCCTTAATACCTTTGACGTACTCTCGTGCAATGACAAGTGAATAAACACTCATCGTGAGAATAACACATCTAGCATGAAAAATATTGGCCACCCCTCACCGCCTCGCAAGTGGTGGAGCACACAAAAGAGGAATTTATTTTGAAAATTAGAGATGGCACATGCAAATTTGCTTAGAACGGCATGGAAATACCACATATAGGTAGGTATAGTGGACTTGGCAAAACTGGTTTAAAGGGTTTTGGATGCACAAGTAGTGATCATACTTAGTGCAAAATGAAGGCTAGCAAAAAGATTGATAAGCGACCAACCAAAAAGAGAAAAATCTCGTACCCAAGCATTAAGGATAAGTAACACCGAATAATGCAGCACAAGTAGGATATAAATTTCATTGCATAACTATTGACTTTCGTGCTTGCATGCATAGGGAATCACAAACCTTCACATCAATATTCTTACTAAAGCACAATTACTCATCAACATGACTCACATATCATCTCGCCATATCTCAAAACCATCACTAAGAATCAAGTTTATTTTGTCCAATGATCTTCATGGAAGTTTTTATTATATCCTCCTTGAATATCTAATACTTTGGGACTATTTTCATATGTTGCTTTTGATAAGCTCAAACAAATATAAGTGAAGAACATGAGCATAATTTTTCTTTCTCTCAAAATAATCTAAGTGAAGCAAGAGAGAATTTCTGAAAATTTTACTAACTCCCAAATAAATCTAAGTGAAGCATGAGAGCATTTCTTCAAAAATAACAAAGCACACCGTGCTAAAAAAACATATAAGTGAAGCACTAGAGCAAATCCATGGCTCTAAAAATTTAAGTGAAGCATAGGAGCAAGCATAACATAATTTTTGGCTCTCTCAAAAAGGTGTGTTCAGCAAGGATTCAACACTTAAAACACAAAGCAAAACAAGCAAAGACTCATATCCTACAAGACGCTCCAAGCAAAACTCATAATATGTGACGAATAAAAATATAGCTTCAAGTAAAATACCGATGGTTGTTAGAAGAAAGCGGGGATGCCACTCGAAGGCATCCCCAAGCTTAGTTGCTTGCTACTTCTTGAGTATTATCTTGGGGAGCCTCGGGCATCCCCAAGCTTAGCCTTTTGCCAATCCTTATTCCTTCATCCATCGTAAGATCACCCAAAACTTGAAAACTTCAATCACACAAAACTCAACAAAACCTTCGTGAGATCCGTTAGTATAAGAAAGCAAACCACTACTATAAGTACTGTTGCAAACCAATTCATAGTTTGTTTTTGCATGATATCTACTGTGTTCCAACTTTTCTATGGCAAAAACTCATCAAATAAAACCATAGAATCATCAAAACAAGCACACAACGCAAAGAAAACATAATCTGTCAAAAACAGAACAGTCTGTAGGAATCTGGATATTTCTAATACTTCTGTACATCCAAAACTCTTGAGGAATTAGGAAAACCTGAGTAATTTGTATATTAATCTTCTGCAAAAAGAATTAACTCAAAAGCACGTTTTTGTGATTTATGAAAACTATTTTCGGGAGTGCATAAGTTACTGTTTTTCAGCAAGACCAAATCAACCTAAAGGCCTTGCTTGGCACAAACACTAATTTAAACCACAAAAACACATCTAAACAGAGGTATAATTGGGTATTTTATTAAAACAGCAAGAAACCCAAAAATCAAAAGGATATAAGTTGGGTTGCCTCCCAACGAGCGCTATCATTTTACGCCCCTAGCTAGGCATAACGCGTAGGATCTAAGTTTTGTCACCCTTATCCTTGTTTTCCTTGGAGGTATTTTTGTCGGGAGGTTTTGTAAATAAAACATAAAACACATTATCCATGGAAACCTTAGCACTATCAAGTTGCTTTTTATCATAACCCCTTTGATTTCCGGAAGTGATCCAAGAGTAGTGTTGATTAACATCGTTAAAAACTTGTTGGATCATATCTAAAATGGGGACTTGCTTTTTAAGATTCTCATCAAAGATTTGGTTATCTCAAAGCAAATGTCTCAAAGCATAATCACTATTATAAAGAATTTCATCAATCAAGGGTTTTTCAAGATTCATGCCATAAAAATCAAAGATTTCCCTAGCTTCCCGTATTATGTAGTCAAATTCATTCATTAAAACAAGAGTGGCTAACTTTTTAGCTTCAGGATTCTTTATAATGAGCAACTCATAGAACAATCTTTGCAAGGTGGGATGGGTACGAATAAATCTAGTTTCCAGTTTCAGAACAAGCGCCGAAATACTTGGATAAGATTTAGTCTTTTTAAGTATAGGAATATGATCAAGACTTAGTTTCCCGACACAATAGAAAAATTCTTGGATATGTTCCTTTCCCATAAAGTTCCCTTGCCCCAAGAGAAAAGTTTTGGAATCCAAATTACCCGCACGCTCCATTTTAGGAGTTAGGCCATCATCTGTTTCTGCCATACCAAATTCACTCATGGTGACGAGTTCAAGCAAATAAGAGATCTGACGAGAAAACGGCGAATGAAAAAGAGGGCGAATAAAACGACAAATTTTTGAGAAGTGGGGGAGAGGAAAACGAGAGGCAAATGGCAAATAATGTAAATTGCAAGGAGATGAGATTTGTGATTAGGAACCTGGTTGATGTTGAAGATCATCCCCGGGAACGGCGCCAAAAATTCCTTTGATGTCTGCTAGAACTACGTCGGTATTTCCCCAAAGAGGAAGGGATGATGCAGTATAGCAACGGTAGGTATTTCCCTCAGTGATGAGACCAAGGTTAATGAACCAGTAGGAGAACCTCCTCACACCACGTAAACACCACCTGCACACAAATAACAAATAGTCGCAACCCGCCGTGTAAAAGGGGTTGTCAATCCCTTTCGCGTATGGCGCCTCAAGATAGGTAAATAACGTGAGATAAAAGTGGTAGATAAGATAAATAGACCGCGGAGCAAATAAATTGCAGCAAGGAATTTTTGTAATTTTGGTTTAATATATATGAAAATAAAAGCAAAATAAAATAGATCGCAAAGGCAAATATGATGAAAAGAGACCTGGGAGCCGTAGGTTTCACTAGTTGATTCTCTCGAGAAAAATAGCAAACGGTGGGAAAACAATTATTGTTGGGAAATTGATAGAACTAAAAATAATCATGAGGATATCCAGGAAATGATCATTATATAGGCATCACGTCCAAGATTAGTATACCGACTCCTGCCTGCATCTACTACTATTACTCCACTCATCGATCTAGATGCATGCTGGATAGCGGTCGATGTGTGGAGTAATAGTAGTAGATGCAGGCAGGAGTCAGTCTACTTGTTGCGGACGTGATGCCTATATACATGATCATGCCTAGATATTCTCATAACTATGCACTTTTCTATCAATTGCCCGACAATAATTTGTTCACCCACCGTAATACTTATGCTATCTTGAGAGAAGCCACTAGTGAAACCTATGGCCCCTGGGTCTATCTTCCATCATATAAGTTTCCGATCTACTTTATTTTGCTATCTTTACTTTCCAATATATATCATAAAAGTACCAAAAATATTTATCTTATCTTATTATCTCTATCAGATCTCACTTTCGCAAGTGGGCGTGAAGGGATTGACAACCCCTTTATCGCGTTGGTTGCGAGGTTCTTGTTTGTTTGTGTAGGTACGAGGGACTTGCGTGGAGCCTCCTACTGGATTGATACCTTTGTTCTAAAAAAATGAGGGAAATACTTACGCTACTTTACTGCATCACCCTTTCCTCTTCAAGGGAAAACCAACGCAGTGCTCAAGAGGTAGCAGTTGTCTATATCCTACTCATGCTAGTATTCAATGGTAATTATTCTCAATGCATGATTATGACAGTTTTTGCTCTCTAGCTGGTCGTTTCTCATCCTAATTGCTAGCCTTCTCCTGTACTAAGAGGGAATACTTCTTGTGCACCAAAATCCTTAAACCAAAGTTATTCCAGATGAGTCCACCATATCTACTTATATGCGGTGTTGCTCTGTCGTTCCAAGTAAATTTTCATGTGCCACCTCTAAATATTCAAATGAACATCTATTTTGTGTGCCCGTACCACCCATGGAGCGACAGGGGGTGGTCAGTATCTTCCATGCTAAGCGGGCTATTCTCATGATGAGTGTTTATTCGCCCGTCCTTGCATGAGAGGGGCCGGTAATCGGGATGCCCAGTCCCATGATAATAATTACATTAATAATCAAACAAACTCCCCCGATTGTTGTTGGTATGGAGGGCACCTGAGAATTCGGCTAGCCATGGCTTGTGTTTGTTCGTTGAGGGGGAGTAAACTTTACTTTTACTGCTTGGGAACCGCCGCTAATTTGTTCAGCATGGAAGATATTGAAAACTCTTGGTCGTAACATTGACAGGAAAGGTATACCCTCCAAAATTATTTTATCTTTGACTTAAGCTTTGAGCTCTCGCACCTCTACAAATCCTTGATTCCCTCTGTGAAGGGACTATCTATTTACTTTTTATGTTGAGTCTTCACCTTCTCAAATAAGCACCAGTCCTAAGAGCACTATTGTCATTCTTATGCATTGAGTATAGTTAATGTTGAGTGTTAGCATGACTGGATCTCTTCTACCATGAATTACAATGTCTAGTCGCTACTTGAACATTGGAGGTGCTCTGCATTTATGGTTTGCGGTCTCATAAAAGGCTAGAGAGATACCATTATTGTCATATTGTATCATGATTATTTTGACAAAGTATTGGCATTTGATATGAGTGAATACAATTTCTAAGAGTTATCATTTGCATGGTTAGTTATGATCTTTGCTGAAAACTTGGGTATTATTATAAACACAAGAACAAAAGAGTTCGTAAATGTTTTTCTTTATCACTTTCAGTTTGTCAACTGAATTGCTTGAGAACAATCAAAGAGTTAAGCTTGGGGGAGTTGATACGTCTCTGTCGTATCTACTTTTCCGAACACTTTTGCTCTTGTTTTGGACTCTAATTTGCATAACTTGAATGAAACTAACCCGGCATGATGATGTATTCAGTAGAAATACCATGGTGTTGTTTTTTGTGCAGAAATAAAAGTTGTCGGAATTGGATGAAACTTTTTGGAGAATTATTTTGGAATAAATAAAATATATTGGAACCAGGACCCACTGGAGGGGGCAGCTACCCACAAGGCACTAGGGCGCGCCACCCCCTTAGCACACCCTGGTGGGTGGTGGGGCCTACGAGCCTCCACTGACCCTAACTCCAACTCCATAAAATCCTATTTTTGGAGAAAAAAATAAGAGAGGAAGTTTCATCGCATGTTACGATACAGAGCCGCCACCACCTCATGTTCTTCATCGGGAGGCCAGATCTAGAGTCCGTTTGGGGCTCCGGGGGGGGGGGGGTCTTCCATATTCATCATCATCAACCATCCTCCATCACCAATTTCATGATGCTCACCGCCGGGAGTGAGTAATTCCTTCGTAGGCTCGCTGGTCGGTGAGAGGTTGGATGATATACATCATGTAATCGAGTTAGTTTTGTTAGGGCTTGATCCCTAGTATCCACTATGTTTTGGGATTGATGTTCCTAGGACTTTGCTATGCTTAATGCTTATCACTAGGGCCCGAGTGCCATGATTTCAGATCTGAACCTTTTATGTTTTCACCATTATATCTATGTTCTTGATCTGATCTTGTAAGTCATATGCACCTACTACGTGTTAGGATCCGCATACCCCAAGGTGACAATAATTGGGATTCTTTTCGGTGATTACCGTAGTTTGAGGAGTTCATGTATTCACTATGTGCTAATGCTTTGTTCCGATTCTCTATTAAAAGGAGGCCTTAATATCCCTTAGTTTCCTTATGGATCCCGCTGCCACAGGAGGGTAGGACAAAAGACGTCATGCAAGTTCTTTTCCATAAGCACGTATGACTATTTACGGAATACATGCCTACATTATATCGATGAACTAGAGCTAGTTCTGTGTCGCCCTAGGTTATCACTGTTATATGATGAATATTATCCAACGATATCACCGATCCAATGCCTATGAGTTTTACACATATTGATCTTGCTAAGTTACTAATGTTGCTGCTACTGTTACAATTGCTACAAAAAAAGATGTTGTTACCGTTACTATTGCTATCATTACTATTGTTATCAAAACTGTCACACTACTGTGCTACTGATCACCTTGCTGCAGATATTTAATCTCCAGGTGTGGTTGAATTGATAACTCAACTGCTAATGCTTACAAATATTCTTTGGCTCCCCTTGTGTCAAATCAATAAATTTGGGTTGAATACTCTACCCTCAAAAACTGTTGCGATCCCCTATACTTGTGGGTTATCAGCCACCTCCATGGATTGTTCAGACATCACCCATATTTTGAAAATTTACCTACATTAGAAGGGGACACAAATGGCACAGTTCTGCAAATGCAACCGCGGTAAGTCGGCTACACAAGGATATGTCTATCCCCATCTGGTAATATAGTGGTTACAAAGGCATTGGATTTTAGGTGGTCGGGGAATAAAGCATGGAACACATAGGCAATTGGCTCCTTCAAAAGCCAATGATGGAGCCAGAAGAAGGTTGAGCTTCCATCTCTAATATGGCATTCAATAGTTTGTGTGAGTATTGCAAGGTTTTGGTGGATTTTTTAGATGAAGTATTTTTTGTATCGCTCACAGGGTAGGGGGGTTGGTGTAGAATCTATATTTTCCATGGAGGGGTTGTAATTGTAGGAATTTGTAAGAAAATTTCAGTAGCAAGCAAACATTTTAGACCTGTATATTCTTATCACCTAGAGCCCCTATTAATTTGGGTGAGCACACTTTATCACAAGTCACTAAGCATTTAGGTCCCGAGCAAGCGGCATAGTCTGACCAGAAGAAGCATTGTACATTTATCCATTACTCAATGATCGATTAGTTTAGGGACGTTAAAGTCTTCCATGAAGTAAGAAGGAAGGTTGTCTATAATAGCTGAGAGAAGCGCCAAATTACAACCTTTTGTGACCAAAACAGCCACCAAACGGAAAGATACATATCAAAATTATCTATGATCAGTTATCGAGGCAATTTCTATACCTAGGGCAGTAGCAAGGGTATGATCCTGGTTGAAAGGAAAGAAGGTGGTTTTGTGGAAGTTGATTTGAAGTCCAGTAGCAGCCGCAAAAATATCTAGTAAGTGTTTTAGCGCAGACACAAAGCCTGGTGGGGCACGCCAATTTATTAGTGTGTCATCGGCGTACTGAAGTGCATGGTACGGTAGGTCTTCTCATAGTGGGTGTAGTAGTGCAGCGTTGTTTGCGATCAAGCATGTCAGTAAATTGACGACTATTAAAAATAGATAAGGGAATAGAGTGTTGATATGTCTCAAACGTATCTATAATTTTTGATTGTATCATGCTATTATGTTATCACTTATATATTTTTTATAGCAATTTATATTATTTTTATGGACTAACCTATTCATTTAGTGCCAAGTTCCCGCTTACTGCTTGTTTCTGGTTTTGCAGGAAATCAATCTCTATGGAGGTCAAAATAAGTTGTCGATTTAGCATGATTTTTTGGGTAACAAGAAACACACGAATCTTCGGGGCACCTCAAGAGGAGATGCTGTTGGGGAACGTAGCAGAAATTCAAAATTTTCTTACGTGTCACCAAGATCTATCTATGGAGAAACCAGCAACAAGGGGAAGGAGAGTGCATCTACATACCCTTGTAGATCGCTAAGCGGAAGCGTTCAAGAGAACGGGGTTGAAGGAGTCGTACTCGTCGTGATCCAAATCACCGGAGATCCTAGTGCCGAACAGACGGCACCTCCGCGTTCAACACACGTGCAGCCCGGTGACATCTCCCATGCCTTGATCCAGCAAGGATAGAGGAAGAGGTTGGGGAAGACTCCATCCAGCAGCAGCAACGCAGGCGTGGTGGTGGTGGAGGAGCGTGGCAATCCTGCAGGGCTTCGCCAAGCACCGCGGGAGAGGAGAAGGGACTTGGGAGAGGGGGAGGGCTGCGCCAGAACATGTGGTGCGGCTGCCCTCCCACCCCCCACAAATATATAGGGGCAAGGGAGAAGTGGGCTGGCCCCCTCAGATCCAATCTGAGGAGGGGGCGGCGGCCAAGGGGGGAAGGAGTGCCTCCCAAGTCAAGTGGAGGCCCCCCCCCTTAGGGTTTTGCCCTTCCCATGCGCATGGGCCTTGGGGGGGCTGGTGCCCCTGGCCCATTAAGGCTAGGGCGCCCCCTTACAGTCCATGCTATTGTATTGGACGTGGTGGAACAATTTCCGGACCTCCGGACCCCTCCGGAATCCTCCGGAACCTTCTGGCACTACTAGAAAAAGGGCTATAGATGGGATTGACACTAATGGCGCACCAGAAAGCTGGTGCGCCATTAGTATATACTAATGGCGCACCACCATCTGATGCGCCATTAGAGTTTAAACTACTAATGGCGCACTGAGCAAAGGGTGCGCCATTAGTATCAAATTTTTAACTAGTGCGCTGTCCAAACATACTAATGGCGCATCGACCAAGTGCGCCATTAGTAGTTGTAACTACTAATGGCGCGCAACGATGGAGTGCGCCATTAGTATAGAAATTTTTTGAACTAGTGCGCCTATCCAAACATACTAATGGCGCATCCTGCCCGAGTGCGCCATTAGTAGTTGTAACTACTAATGGCGCACCGTGCAGTGGGTGCGCCATTAGTATAGAATTTTTGAACTAGTGCGCCTATCCAAACATACTAATGGCGCATCCTGCCCAAGTGCGCCATTAGTAGTTGTAACTACTAATGGCGCGCAACTGATGGGTGCGCCATTAGTATAGAAATTTTTTTAACTAGTGCGCCTATTCAAACATACTAATGGCGCATCCTGCTTAGGTGCGCCATGAGTAGTTGTAACTACTAATGGCGCACCATGCAAGAGGTGCGCCATTAGTAAGTGGGCAGCAACAAGATATTTGGGACAGCCTCTCCTACCCACACACTCACTTTCTCCCCATTTCATTCTCTCCACCTCCTCCTTGTCTCGGGTGCCTCCTCTTTTTCACCTCATTTCCACCATAGATTCATTCAAATTAAGTGGTTAAATTACCTTGTTTTAATAGGTAAGTAAGGGGAAGCTATATTTAGGTTGTTCTCCCTACAACAATGTGCACATGCATTTTTTACGGCCTAGCTAGATCTATGTATGTTCGTGGTGTTGCATATGTTTGTGGTGTTGCATATGTGTTTGTGTTTGGAGGTGTACCGGTATTTGAAATGCGATAGTTGCCAATATTTTGCCGAATGTTGATTCATTTCCGTTTGGCGAGAATTTTGGCATTAAGCATTCTTTTGGTCCTAATTTTTAGGGAAAGTCATGCCAAATTTTTGTTTGGTTCTAAAATATCGTTTTGCTCTACCCATGACGACCATGGTCCATACGATGACCGAAGGCATCGTGAATAGGTTTTTGAGGTTCTCGAAGGCCGAGATGCTTCAAAAGAACGAGACGGAGATAAGATGTCCGTGACGAAGATGCAAGCTGAAGAGCCTTATTGCGGACCCGGATTCCGAGCAGGTGCGGGACCACCTGCTGTTGCGTGGTTTCATGGATGGCTATCGGTGGCAAGGTGATGAAGATGACTACGAAGTCGTCCATGCGGGCCGGGCAAGAAATGAGGAAGGGCAGCAAGACAACCACCGCGGCTCGGGCGGGCGAGAAGACGAAGAATCCCGAGGAGATGATCACGATCGTGATGTTGTACACGATCATCATGTAGAAGATGCAGGACATGATGATGAGGAAGATGCCAGAGCAGGCGGCGGGCATGATCATGAAGATGATGATGCCGGGCGGAGCAGACGACGCTGGACCATCGATGGGCTGGGTGCAGGACCCTCATATTCAAGAGCTGCTTCTCAAGCGCACGGATAACGCAAGAGCTGCCGCCCGAGAGAAAGCCAAGATGGATCAACTTGAGTTAGACGGTTACTCCATTGTATGAAGGATGCAGGCCGAGGATACCCGCTGAAAGTAACGCTCATGGCTCACGGAGATGAAGGTGAAACACAAAATGACCGACGATGCTTCGGCGAGAACATGTCATTACGCACGAACGTCTTCCCAAGGGGAACAAGTGCCCGACCAGTTTGGAGGAGGCGAAGAAAATCGTGTGTCCTCTCGATTTACCGCACGTGAAATACCATGTGTGCATGAACAATTGCATCATTTATCGGGACGAGCACGCGAGTCTACCATATGTCCGGTGTCTTGGCGTCACTCGATAGAAGAAGAGGAAGAATGCTCCTCGAATAGTGGTGTGGTACTTTCCGATCACTCCTCGTCTGCAGCGCTATTTCATGGACCCTAAGGTAGCAAAGCTCCTGCGTTGGCACGCGGATAGGGAGGAGAAGAAGCGGGAAGATGACGCAAATGATCCGGAGATAGATAAAAAAGACAAGATGCTGAGTCACCCTAAGGATGCGAGCCGGTGGCAAGCGTTGAACTTCAAGACTCGGAATTTGGGAACGATCCAAGGAACATCGTCTTTGGGCGCGAGCACCGATGGAGTCAATCCGTTTGGCAGCCAGAGAAGCACACATAGCACCTGGCCTGTGTTTGTGTGGATGTACAACCTTCTCCCCTGGTTGTGCATGAAGAGGAAGTACATTCACATGAGTATGCTAATTGAAGGGCCGAAACAACCAGGGAACGACATCAATCAGTATCCGGGCTGCTGAAAGAGGAGCTTGACACGCTGTGGAAAACGCCAGCCAATACGTGGGACGCCGCAGAAAGAATATTTCCCTATGAGAGCCGCACCGCTCACGACGGTGCCACGACTATCTCGATTACGGATATCTCGCGGGCAGGTAGTCCACGGATTTTCCGGATGCGTAAGGTGCATGGATGACACAACGTATCGCCAGCTAGATAGAGATCCCGGTCTTTGAAAACCGTGTTCATGGGACATCGAAGGTGGCTTCGCGGCGATGACCCGTGGAGGAAACGCAAGGATCTGTTCGATGGTGAAACCGAACTCCCAAAACGCCTGTACGAGGAGCGGCGAGGAAATAGACAAGCTGTTGAAAAATTGGATAGACTGCCCACCGCCGAAAGAAGCAAAAGGCGCCAGAGCCGGAAAGAAGTGAAAGGCGCCAGAGCCGCTGAAGGTATGGAAAACGAGGTCTGTTTTACGGGACTTGCCGTCTTGGAAGATCCACCGTGTGCCTCACAGCCTTGATGTCATGCATATCACGAAGAACGTGTGCGAGAGTCTGCTTGGTACCCTGCTCAACATGCCGAGAGGACCAAAGATGGGCCGAAAGCAAGGGCAGACTTGAAATCAATGGGCATCAGGGAGGAGCTTCACGCTATATATGATGATGATGATGATGATGATGATGAGGCGAAGCAGGACACAGAAAGTCGTCGCAAAGGCAAAAAGGCCAAGAAGACCGGAAATGACTACCCTCCCGCGTGCTTCACTCTAAGTCAAGAGGAGATCGAGCAGTTTTTCACCTGCCTCCTAGGAGTAAAACTTCCACGGTTACGCTGGGAAGATAAGCAGATACCTAGACCCAATGAGCGAAGTTCAGCGGGATGAAGTCTCACGACATCACGCGTCGATGACGCAGATACTTCCGGTTGCAATCCGTGGGATCATGGACGCGCACGCCCTGCGTGAAACGCTATTTGGCCTATGCAACTTCTTCGACGTCATCTCTCGGAAGTCGATTGGCGTGAGGCAACTCGAAGGCTACAAGAAGAGATCGTGGTGATACTATGCGAGCTTGAGATGTACTTCCGCCCGCATTCTTGACGTTATGGTGCATCTGCTGGTCCATATCGTGGAGGATATCATCCAACTCGGGCCGACGCTCCTGCACAGCATGATGCCGTTTGAAAGGATGAATGGTGTCATCAAAGGATACGTTCGCAACATGTCACGTCGAAGGAAGCATAGCCGGGGCTTTCGACCAAGAGTGCATCTCCTACGCACGAATTATCTAGGCATCGAGAACCCCGTTGGTCTGCCCGTCAACAGCACCTCGGCAGGCTCGCTGGATGGGGTCACCGTGAGGGTCACCGCGAAATGCATGTCGACTTCGAGGGTCGACTTCGCCGACTTTGAAAGAGCAAACCTAGTCGCGCTACAACACATAGACGTGGTCGATCCTTGGGTGGTAGAGCACAAAACCTTTATTAAAAAGGCGTACAATGACCGAGGCCAACAGAGGGACGGACGGAGATACACTCAAAGAGCACAACTCATGTTTCACGCGTTGGTTCAAGCGAAGCTTCGTCGTACCCTTTACATGAGGATTCTTCCGCGGAAGAACAACTCATATTCGCCTTGTCACGAGTAGCCGAGCACAACCTGATGACCTATGAGGCGTGCTGATATCAACGGCTACACATTCTACACCGAGGACAAGGACATGAAGAGAGATGGTTATCAGAACTCCGGGGTAATGATGGAATCCTACACCGGTAACGACAAGGACAGATACTACAGAAGGATCGAGGAGATCTGGGAGCTGAGCTACGCTGGAGAGAAGGTCCCGATGTTCCGTGTCAGATGGGCCAAGAACGTCATAAAAGAAGACCGGTATTTCACCACCATGGTTATACCCGAAGCCAAATCCAAGACCGCGGGCGCAAACATCACCGCGAAAAATGAGCCATGGGTACTGGCTTCCCAAGTGGACCAATGCTTCTTCATTACCGACCCGCCAAAGCCCAGTCGTGTTGTCGTGAGGAGAGGCAAAAGGAAGATCATCGGAATGGATGGAGTAGCCAATGAGCAAGACTTGACAAGTACGGCGACCCGAGGATCGAACATGACGGCGATGATGAAGTAGCAGCATACACCACAAGAAGAAGCAGGACCACCCTACCTAAAGGACGTCTGCTCCACGGAAGAACTCCATTTGCGAAAAAGAAGGGCAAGAAGATTGTGAACAGATAGCTTGCTAAGATCGATTGTATTTAAATCGTAGCCTTCATTTCTCGATTGTATTTCATGGGTACTTTTTGAACTATCATGAATATTTTTAAATTTCATGGACACTCGATCTCGATCCCCTCCATCTCGATCGCTATCCCACCTCGCCAGATCCGGTCCCTCGCCGCCAAGCACCCCCAGTCCACTTGGCGGCCACGACCCCCGCACCCTCGATTCCCCTACTCAACCGCCGCCACACCCCCGCTTTTCCCAGCACCGTCTTATAAAAAAATTAGTATCAAACAGCTTTTTAAATGCTACTGTCTTATAAAAAAAATATTACTATTATTATTTAAACAAGTTTGAACATATTTAAACACAAATAAGTATCAAACAGCTTTTTAAATGCTAAAAAATTTTTGTGGAGCCCACCTCGATCCCCCTCCATCTCGATCGCTATCCCACCTCGCCAGATCCGGTCCACCTCGCCACCGAGCACCCCCCAGTCCACTGCCGCCAACACCCCGCACCTCGATTCCCCTACTCAACCGCCGTCGCCGACCCCGCACCCAGCGCGTCTTATAAAAAAAATAAGTATCAAACAGCTTTTTAAATGCTACTGTCTTATAAAAAATATTACTGTTATTATTTAAACAAGTTTGAACATATTTAAACATAAATAAGTATCAAACAGCTTTTTAAATGCTAAAAAATTGTGGAGCACAGGAGTCGAACCCAGGACCTCCTGGTGTGAGAACTGGCTGCTGACCAGTCGAGCTAGTAGAGTGGGCTTGACATGGATAGGTTCTGGTAGTACATAACCTTTTGGCTCGAGTTGAAATAAAAAAAATACTAATGGCGCACCACGGGCGAGGGGCGCCATTAGTATTGTGCCCGATCCCCCCTGCCCTCTCCCCCCTCGATCCCCTTCCCTCTCCCCTCGCCAGTTCCTCTCCCTCTCGATCCACCGCCCGCCGCCGCCTGCCTGACCCTCGCCCTCGCCCTCGCCTCTCCTCCCTCGCCTCTCCTCGCCTTCCCTCTCCCTCGCCCGCCTCCCTCGGCGCCACCGTCCCGCCACCTCGGCCCGCCCAAGCGCCGCCTCGGCCGCGACCCGCCGCCCAGCGCCGCCTCGGGCGACCCCGCCGCCCGGGCCGCCCAGCCGCCGCCTCGGCGACCACCGCCCGGACGCCGCCCGACTCCGCCTCAACGCTGCCCCGCCGCCCGACGCCGCCTCGACCCCGCCCAGCCGCTGCCCCACCTCGACCCGCCCGACCACCGGCGCCGAGCACCACCACCCCGTGAGCTCCTCCTCCTCCCCCCTCCTCCCCTCCTCCCTCCCCTCCTCTCATTTTCTTGTTAACTCGAGGATCAGTAGTACTTTACTAGTAGTAGTACTGTATTAGCAATGATGTCTTGGATGTGTGGATCGATGGGTACTTGCTGGATGTTCTTGACTCGCCTGTGCAGTCCTTTTGGTGCTTTCAAGTCCCAGAATGTTGGAGTACAAATATTGTTTTTTCTTTTAGTACAAGCCACTTCTGCTTATCCGCCAGTACTAATATACAACATTGCGTTTTTTCTTTGTTGGGAGCAAGACTCATGGCATATAACCTATGCCGGGAAAAGAAACTAGAGAGAACTAACTGCCAGATTTGAAAAACACAAACCAATAGTTCAGTGTTTAGTGAACTGATGAGCAGAAGCTTCCTTTTTCTTATATTGGATGTAGCAGAACAAAATACACATACACGGACAGATACATTTGGTGAAATGCGTTAATGCGCCACCTCTCTGCTCAACGTCTGCAGACCTGAAACAGAGGTTTTTTTTGTTTGCGGGTAAACAAAGGGTTTTTCATCGGATAAGAATTAGTATTCCTAGTTACTACAACATCTTAAGTCTAGTCTTGTGCGAAAATGTGACTGATAAAGCAAGCATGATCTCCAAAAGTCAGTTTTAGACAGAATGTCCATACTACCAACCTGGGAAAAAAATGGCTACTAAAAGAACAAAGCAACAACTATTCATCAGAAGCAAACAATTAGGCAAAATTTTCTCCAACCAGATAATTCTTTTGTAGAAGGATTAATTGTTTTCTTGTAGTAAACAATATTTGTAGTAACATTTATTGGAACATCCTTGGAATCAAAGAGGCTCTAATATTACTGCACATGCGATCTTGTATTGTAGAACTAGTACTACAACTGCTGTCTGCTGTAGCCCATGCCTCGTGTTGGAGTGAATTCGAATGGATAATTGTCTTAAGTTTGCTCCTCATAACAACGCCATCGCAATCCTTGGCTTAAGTTTGCTCCGCAACTTTTGTCTCTTGCAATGATGTGCCTTTAGAAGAGGACCGTGATGCATGTTATATACACCCTATGTTGTCCATGATCATTGTCCTTGTGTTTTCAGGAAAACAACCCTCCAAAGTGTTGGTGTTGGGTTTGGTTTAGTAGCTCATGCTTGGTTGTATCACACATTGTTCCAATCTTAAGATTTTTCTACCTACCGATAGGTGTGTCTGAGATTCTTTGTTGATTATGATGGAACTGTAGAAAAAATTCAGGGTATTGGCAGGTTATCGTGAGCCTCTTTGTGATTTTAGATGAAGGGGCCGACCACGGTGCCAATGCCTGATGTTATTAGAGCCTCTTTGTGATTTTTGAACCAGTATGTTCTGAACATTCTGATGGCTGTGTTTGATGTAGAGTTCGACATTGGTTTGGAGTCAAATCCTTTTTTTTGTTTCTCAGTAACAATTCATCAACTTAGCCAACCAAAGGATTGGTTCTATCAGATCTACATGTTTCTTTCCTTGCTTTAATTGTGTACCACTTAATCTTTTGCATCTTTCCTTTGTACATTCATAAATAAAGGCTGGAGTGCTGGACTTAAGCATCTTACCTTACCTGTTGCAAACGTTGATATTTTTGTGTAAATAGAGGCTGCTGTACTACTTGTGATGCTGCTGCTAGTTGTGATTTTGTCAAGTGATGCTGCTGCTACTTGTGATCTTCTAAAATGACCCCTTTCTCCTGAAACGTTGATTAATTTCCGTTTGTTGAGAATTGGGGCACTCCTAGGTCAAGAAAATTAGCAAAGGTCATGCCCAATTTTCTTGACCTAGAAGGCGCCCGATTCTCAACCGAAATAAAAATTAATTTGCTTTAGTGGTTGGATTAGTTTAGTATTTTATTCACACACTCAGACACCCTTGCTTGACATGTGTTTGAACACCCTACGGTGTAGTAAAAAGTAATTACAGATACACTCACCCACATAAGTATTCAGCACAATGAAAAAATAGTACAAATTAAGGAAAGGCAATACCATTTCAGACGCTTGTCTTCTAAAAGAAGAGTGAACTTTCTAGACACACCCCTCAAGAACTAGGTTACCACGAGAACGTGGACTTGGACCTTAGCAACAACACACTAACAGGTTCTATCCCAAAACACCTAGGCAATATCACAAACATCTCTCAATTGTTCCTTGACAATAACCAACTTTTTGGCGACATTCCTCGAGAATTAGGTTATTTGGTCAACTTAGAGATCTTGTTCTTTGACAATAACCAACTTTTTGACCAAACTTTGTTTCTATTTAGAGAGAAACATGGCCCACAACGATGAGGCCGGGGGTTCGAGCGGCAAGGCATTCTGGGAGCTGTCCCAGGAGATGGAGGAACAACCTCACTTGTATGAGGCCGCCTTCCCCACCGATCCACGAGACCACGGATGGTGCCGCCGAGGATGACCACACCGATGCCACCACCGATGGTGCCGCCAAGGATGCCACCATCGATGATGGCGGCGCCGCACGAGATGGCAGCCAACCGAAGAGGCAACGGAAGGACCGGCGCCCGATCGTGCTCCGCACCCTCAAGGAGGAAGTTCTTGAAGTGGACTCCAACGGAATCCAACGGCGCCGAACGAATAGTCAAGGGTACTCGCTTCAGCTCGGGTGCATTGTCCGGAGCACCGTCTCGATCAACACCGAGAACCCGAGGCATCCTGACCGAGGAATTTGCGCAACCTCCTCTTCACGAAGCTGCACGAACGATACAAGTTCCCGCTGAATTTGAAAACACAAGCCTCAAAGGGAATAAAGTGAACAATGCTGCCCTCACGAAGATGAGCAAGGCCCTGTCTACTTGGAAAAGCAATGTGAAGAGAATGATCGAGAAAGGTGAGAGTTATCGGAAGATCAAGGAGAAAATCCTTCGATCACCGAAGATGACTACAACGACTTCAAGATCAATTGCTCGAGCACCGCAAGCTCCCAATCAAGTGAGTGGGGAAACAAATGCGGAGCTGAACATAGGGGAACACACACTCGGTCCCGGCGGTTCTGAGTGGCGGAGCCTATATGGGACAAGGAGGAGGCTGACCGTGCCGAGCAAGGCCTACCTCCCCTCTTCGATACATACGGTGACAAGCAGACCAGGAACTTTGTCAGGGCCCGGTACAAGAAGGACCCGAAAACAAAGGAGCTTACCACGGATCCGAAGACCAGGCAGCTTCAGCTTGTTCTGGTAAGGAATACACTCCCGCGTAATTAGCTTCATATGGTTGCATTCTAATTAATGAAGCCGAATTTCTAAATGGTTCACATTCCTTCCGCAGCGCATCGAAAGCGATGGCTGGGTCGACTCAGAGCAACCCTTGGGACACCACTCTAAATAGGGGTTGAATGTAATGAAGAACAAGGATAAGCTCGATGGCCGACGTCACCGGGTCGTGTGGCCGCAAAGGCTTGTCGACAAAATGGGGTCATACTATACCGCTGGTGTGCGGAAGGAGAAAAAGACCAGCTCGGAAAGCCGGTAGCGAGAGGTTCAAGAACTCAAGGCACAGGTGGCGCGGATTCCGGAGATTGTCCAAGAGCAAGTGGAACAACGACTCGGAGACGATCACCGCCTTTGTGCCTACCTTGATCTCGTGGTTGAGTGCGTGGATTGCGGGCGACCAACAGGCCGCCGATTCCTAGCTTCACGGCCAGCAACTCGCATAATGCGATGGCGGGGCCATTGGTGCCCGGCGGAGGCGGCATTGGTGTCTCCGACGCCGCACGGAGCTTAATGCACCCGGTGTACGCCGCCGGCACCTCTGCGACAAGCGGCCCCTCCGTCAATCGCCCGCCGTTGGCGGTGCCTCTACATTAGCCGAGCTCGACGCCATCATCACGGTAACTAATTAAGCCTCTCTCGGCCGAGGACTTCATCTCCTTGCCTTTGATCGGGCATCCCCGACGCCCTACATGTTTTCGCAGGCGCCGCCGACGTTCCTGCACTCTCCTCCACTTCGTGAACAACGAGTTGGTCGATGTCGCCAAGGGCAAAATCGTTCAACCGGCAACCCTTGTTCCACGGTACCCGGATGCCACCCAACTTGTTTAGGGTTCAACTGGTTCGGTGCTGCCAGGCTGCGACGACTTGTTACCTCCGAATCGACCCGTCGGGGCCGACGATGATGACGTGATGACCCTCGGCGCTGCTGAGCTGGCCCTGCTTTGGTCAAGAGCCAGATTCGTTTGGGGCGGGGACACCACCCCAAAGACAACACCGCCAGCCGTCTGGCGCCAAGTCGGCCCCATGGCAAGACCGCCAGAACGGTGCCGGACATCCCTATGCCATCGATCCAAACATGCATATGGCACAGGATCGAACGACGACGGCGGCGACTATGATACATTTGGCAACGTTGATCGATGCTTTGCCGAGCATGGAGTACGATGGCGACTTCATGGGGCCTCCTTCTCAAGAACCAAACCCAACAAAAGACGTGTGCGATCTAGCTCGTGCAGCGGAGAAGCCAAGTTGCAACAGCGCCGTCTGGCGTTCAGCTCTCGTGAGACGCCTCCATTGCCGACTTCACCGAGCCTCGATAGGCGAGGTGCGAAATATTATCAGCCCCAACACACTCATGAAGGCTGTCTGTGAGATAAACTCGGTCACATTAAAGGAGAAGAAGAAGTCACGCAAAAGAAAGACTAAGAAGGGTGCGAGCCAGCCGGCACCGAGTATGATCCGTGCTCAGGACGGGCCACCTTCACCGCAGGATATCTCGAGGAGGGTGCATGTGGCGGGTAGGGCGATGCTACCGACAAATATGCTCAATGCTGCAACCGGTGCTATCGGAGTCTGCATGATGATGTTCTTTCTTTGGAGAAGCGGCGTCTCGGGGAGAAGGATGTGGCATATACCCGGTTTCGCGGCCAAGGTGCCGAGGGCAAGGGCTTTGTGGATAACTCCATCGGGCGACGATCGTCTTGCGTTTTGATGACATCCACGCTTATGTTGAACCTTCATCCGCTGCACTACACCTTCGTTCGGCTATTTTCGCTGAGTATGGAGATGCGGATCATTCGCGACAAGACCGGACATCGTGATAGTTGACCCCTTCTACATGCGTGCCAAGATCTTGGGCAGCGCTGGGACCGCAAGTCGCGAGTTCTTACCTCGAAGGCGTCATTACTGGCAAACCAAGATAAGGATAACTTCCTCGTGCCTTACTTTCCCGAGTAAGTCCTCCCTCAACCGCCCGTAACATATGAATTCTTACATTTCGATCGCTTTTCTTTTAACATTCCGTGTTTTCTGCGGTGACACACGTTGCACGCTCATCCTCCTAAGCCCCAAATATTCCATGGCCACGTATTTCGACCCGGACCGTCGATTGAGCGTAGACTACACAAATGTCAAGAAGGTTCTTGATGATGTTCTCCCTGCCACGCCAAATCTGGAGGCACCTTCACCAGGCCTATTCGTAAGTACGGCAAGCACGTGTTCTCCCAATACGACGTTACGCTGCGTCAAGCAGTCACCGGCGGTCGAAGGGTGCCTACTACGCCATCCATCTCATGCGGGCGATCGACGGGACCATCATCAACTTCTGCTACCGAGTAAACTCCAAGATTGGGCCGCGGCGTGTCGGCAATCCAGACGTGGACCTCCGACAAGAATTCTTTCGCATCCAATCGGAGTTTGCGGAAATCATCCATCAAGATGTCCTTCGTACCTCGGGGCAGTTCTACC
This sequence comes from Aegilops bicornis, assembly GCA_021605145.1. NCBI lineage: Eukaryota > Viridiplantae > Streptophyta > Magnoliopsida > Poales > Poaceae > Aegilops > Aegilops bicornis. The sequence continues at coordinate 7,555,965 of CM038675.1, read as the reverse complement.
TCAGAAATCAACCGTCCAACAGTGACATCGACACAATGCTACAAATGCAGGATGACAACGCCCGTTCTTTCATGACTCCCACGATAGACGGCGGCTTCATCCACGCTCCGATCCCTTGAGTCGAGTTGTCTAGTTCTGAAACATCGATTGGCTCATGTTGTAATTAAACTTTAATGAACTTGTAGTATGTCTCTTTGGTTTCGAGAGTCGTTCAACTTAGATGTAATCGATGCTATTAATGTCTTGCTTTTCTCTTCCGATCGTTACTGTTGCATACTTATATATTGCTTATGTATTGTCTCGTGAATTGGTACTAACGTTACGTTTGGCTAGTGCATAGCGATGCCGACGTATGTCGTGTACAAGGGTAAGGTTCCCGGAGTCTCGATGACTGGGAGGAGTGTCGGAGACAGGTTCACCGATTCAGCGGTAACAGTTACAAAGGGTACACCACTAGGGCCGAGGCCGAATCTAGATACGCCCGCTATCTAGCGGGAGAGGGAGGAAGCGTTGGAGGAACCGGATGAAGACGAGTTTCATCGTGATGACCGCAGCTCTCTTCTATGTGATGGTAGTTTAGATGATCGATATCGACTTGTAATGTGAAGACAAACTCGCTACTCGCGGTCTCGAGACTTGTAATATAATGTTCTATCTTTGTTCGGTCTTTTCAATTCGGAGACTAATATGATGAATTGTATTCGAGACTAATATGATGAATTGTATTCAAAGACTAATCTTCTATTGTATCTGATGAATCTATTGTTGATGTGTGCTGTCTATATTTTGTCAAATTATACATTTTGTAACCTGTGCAAAAAACAGAAAATAAAAAATAAAAAACCTAATATTCATACTAATGGCGCATCACATGATAGTGCGCCATTAGTATGACAAAGCATACTAATGGCGCATCACTTGTCGATTGCGCCATTAGTATGCCATGGTTACTAATAGGCGCATCACCCGGTAGTGCGCCATTAGTATGCCGCGGTTACTAATGGCGCATCCAGAGGTGGTGCGCCATTAGTATGCCAAAGCACCTGGGTATACATGCCCCCTGGGAGGCATACTAATGGCGCACCCTCGCATATACTAATGGCGCACCAGGTGGTGCGCCATTAGTATACCAGATACTAATGGCGCAGGCTCTGGTGCGCCATTAGTAAAAATTACTAATGGCGTGCTATTAATGGCGCACCACAGATGCGCCATTAATAGCCAAATTAGGTGCGCCATTAGTAGTGGTTTTTCTAGTAGTGTGGAAGCTTCCCGGTACAATACCGAAAAAACCCGAACTTTTTTCGGAACCCGAACAACAACTTTCCATATATAAATCTTTACCTCCGGAACATTCCGGAACTCCTCGTGACGTCCGGGATCTCATCCGGGACTCCGAACGACATTCGGTAACCACATACAAACTTCCTTTATAACCCTAGCGTCATCGAACCTTAAGTGTGTAGACCCTACGGGTTCGGGAACCATGTAGACATGACCGAGACGTTCTCTGGTCAATAACCAACAGCGGGATCTGGATACCCATGTTGGCTCCCACATGTTCCACGATGATCTCATCGGATGAACCACGATGTCAAGGACTCAATCAATCCCGTATTCAATTCCCTTTGTCTAGCGGTATTGTACTTGCCCGAGATTCGATCGTCGGTATCCCGATACCTTGTTCAATCTCGTTTCCGGCAAGTCTCTTTACTCGTTCGTAACACATCATCCCGTGATCAACCCCTTGGTCACATTGTGCACATTATGATGATGTCCTACCGAGTGGGCCCAGAGATACCTCTCCGTTTACACGGTGACAAATCCCAGTCTCGATTCGTGCCAACCCAACAGACACTTTCGGAGATACCTGTAGTGCACCTTTATAGCCACCCAGTCACGTTGTGACGTTTGGTACACCCAAAGCATTCCTACGGTATCCGGGAGTTGCACAATCTCATGGTCTAAGGAAATGATACTTGACATTAGAAAAGCTTTAGCATGCGAACTACGATCTTTGTGCTAGGCTTAGGATTGGGTCTTGTCCATCACATCATTCTCCTAATGATGTGATCCCGTTATCAACGACATCCAATGTCCATGGTCGTGAAACCGTAACCATCTATTGATCAACGAGCTAGTCAACTAGAGGCTTACTAGGGACATGGTGTTGTCTATGTACCCACACATCTATCTGAGTTTCCTATCAATACAATTATAGCATGGGTAATAAACGATTATCATGAACAAGGAAATATAATAATAACTAATTTATTATTGCCTCTAGGGCATATTTCCAACAGTCTCCCACTTGCACTAGAGTCAATAATCTAGTTCACATCGTCATGTGATTAACACTGATAGGTCACATCGCCATGTGACCAACATCCAAAGAGTTTACTAGTGTCAGTAAACTAGTTCACATCATCATGTGATTAAGACTCAATGAGTTCTGAGGTTTGATCATGTTTTGCTTGTGAGAGAGGTTTTAGTCAACGGGTCCGAACCTTTCAGATCCGTGTGTACTTCGCAATTCTCTATGTCATATTGTAAATGCTGCTTCCACGCTCCACTTGGAGCTATTCCAAATGGTTGCTCCACTATACGTATCCGTTTTGCTACTCAGAGTCATTTGGATAGGTGTTAAAGCTTGCATCGACATAACCCTTTACGCCGAACTCTTTATCACCTCCATAATCGAGAAATATTCCCTTATTCTTCTAAGGATAATTTTGACCGCTGTCCAATGATCCGTTCCTGGATCATTCTTGTACCCCTTGACTGACTCATGGCAAGGCACACTTCCGGTGCGGTACACAGCATAGCATACTATAGAGCCTACGTCTGAAGCATAGGGGACGGCCTTCGTCCTTTGTCTCTCTTCTGCCGTGGTCGAGCTTTTAACTCTTAACTTCATACCTTACAACTCAGGCAAGAACTCCTTCTTTGACTGATCCATCTGGAACACCTTCAAGATTATGTCAAGGTATGTGCTCATTTGAAAGTACCATTAAGCGTTTTTGATCTATCCTTATAGATCTTGATGCTTAGTGTTCAAGTAGCTTAATCCAGGTTTCTATTGGAAAACACCTTTCAAATAACCATGTATGCTTTCCAGAAATTCTACATCATTTCTGATCAACAATGTGTCAACAACATATACTCATCAGAAATTCTATAGTGCTCCCACTCACTTCTTTGGAAATACAAGTTTCTCATAAACTTTGTACAAACCCAAAATCTTTGATCATCTCATCAAAGCGTACATTCCAACTCCGAGATGCTTACTCAGGTCCTTAGAAAGGATCGCTGGAGCCAGCATACCTTTTAGCATCCTTAGGATCGACAAAACTTTCTGATTGTATCACATACAATCTTTCCTTACGAAAATTGGTAAGGAAACTCATTTTGACATCCATCTGCCAGATTTCATAAATGCAGCTTATGCTAACATGATTCCGACGGACTTAAGCATCGCTACGGATGAGAAAATCTCATCGTAGTCAACTCCTTGAACTTGTGAAAAGCTCTTCGCCACAAGTCGAGCTTCATAGACGGTGACATTACCGTCCACGTCCGTCTTCTTCTTAAAGATCCATTTATCTCAATGGCTTGCCGATCATCGTGCAAGTCCACCAAAGTCCATGCTTTGTTCTGATACATGGATCCTATCTCGGATTTCATGGCTTCTAACCATTTGTCGGAATTTGGGCTCACCATCGCTTCTCCATAGCTCGTAGGTTCATTGTTGTCTAGCAACATGACCTTCAAGACAGGATCACAATACCACTCTGATGCAGTACGCATCCTTGTCACCCTACGAGGTACGGTAGTGACTTGATCCAAAACTTCATGATCACTATCATAAGCTTCGACTTCAATTGGTGTAGGCGCCACAGGAACAACTTCCTGTGCCCTTGCTACACACTTGTTGAAGTGACGGTTCAATAACCTCATCAAGTCTCCACCATCCTCCCACTCAACTTTCCGAGACAAACTTTTCCTCGAGAAAGGACCCGATTCAAGAAACAATCCTTATTGCTTTCGGATCTGAATTAGGAGGTATACCCAACTGTTTTGGGTGTCCTATGAAGATGCATTTTATCCGCTTTGGGTTCGAGCTTATCAACCTGAAACTTTTTCACATAAGCGTCGCAGCCCCAAACTTTCAAGAAACGACAACTTAAGTTTCTCCAAACGGTGTCGTCTCAACGGAATTACGTGGTGCCCCATTAAAGTGAGTGCGGTTGTCTCTAATGCCTAACCCATGTACGATAGTGGTAATTCGATAAGAGATATCATGGTACGCACCATATCCAATAGAGCGCAACTATGATGTTCGGACACACCATCACACTATGGTGTTCCAGGCGGTATTAATTGTGAAACAATTTGCACAATGTCTTAATTGTGTGCCAAAACTCGTAACTCAGATATTCATCTCTATGATCATATCATAGACATTCTATCCTCTTGTCACGAAGATCTTAAACTTCACTCTGAAATTACTTGAACCATTCAATAATTCAGACTTGTGTTTCATCAAGTAAATATACTCAACATCTACTCGAATCATCTGTGAAGTAAGAACATCACGATATTCACTTTGCATGCCTCGGCACTCATTGGACTGCACACATCAAAATGTGTTACTTCCTACAAGTTGCTTTCTTGTTCCATTTTACTGAAAACGAGGCTTTCAAATCATCTTGCCCATGTGGTATGATTTGCATGTCTCAAGTGATTCAAAATCAAGTGAGTCCAAACGGTCCATCTGCATGGAGTTTCTTCATGCGTATACACCAATAGACATGGTTCATGTCTCAAACTTTTCAAAATGAGTGAGTCCAAAGATCCATCAACATGGAACTTCTTCATGCGTTTTATACCAATATGACTTACATGGCGAGTGCCACAAGTACGTGGTACCATCATTACTATCTTATATCTTTTGGCATGAAAATGTGTATCACTACGATCGAGATTCAATAAACCATTCCTTTTAGGTGCTAGACCATTGAAGGCATTATTCAAATTAAGAGTAACCATTATTCTCCTTAAATGAATAATCAGACAAGTGCATGTACATAATCCAATCATGTCTATGCTCAACGCAAACACCAAATAACAATTTTAGGTTTAACTCCAATCTCGATGGTAGAGGGAGCGTGCGATGCTTGATCACATCAACCTTGGAAACACTTCCAACACGTATCGTCAGCTCACCTTTAGCTAGTCTCTGTTTATTCCGTAGCTTTTGTTTCGAGTTACTAACACTTAGCAACCGAACCGGTATCTAATACCCTAGTGCTACTAGGAGTACTAGTAAAGTACACATTAACATAATGTATATCCAATATACTTCTATCGACCTTGCCAGCCTTCTTATCTACCAAGTATCTAGGGTAATTCTGCTCCAGTGTCTGTTCCCCTTATTACAGAAGCACTTAGTCTTGGGTTTGGGTTCAACCTTGGGTTTCTTCACTGGAGCAGCAACTGATTTGCCGTTACAAGAAGTGTCCCTTCTTGCCCTTGCCCTTCTTGAAACTAGTGGTTTCACCAACCATCAACAATTGATGCTCCTTCTTGACTTCTACTTTCGCGGTGTCAAACATCGTGAATACCTCAAGGATCATCATATCTATCCCTGACATGTTATAGTTCATCACGAAGCTCTAGCAGCTTGGTGGCAATGTCTTTGGAGAAACATCACTATCTCATCTGGAAGATTAACTCCCACTCGATTCAAGTGATTGTTGTACCCAGACAATCTGAATACAAGCTCAACGATTGAGATCTTCTCCCTTGGTTTGTAGGCTAGAAAACTCGTCGGAGGTCTCATACCTCTTGACGTGGGCACGAGCCTGAAATCCCAATTTCAGCCCTTGAAACATCTCATATGTTCCGCGACGTTTTGAAAACGTCTTTGGTGCCTCAACTCTAAACCGTTTAACTGAACTATCACGTAGTTATCAAAACGTGTATGTCCGATGTTTGCAACATCCACAGGCTGACGTTTGGGGTTCGCACACCGAAGCGGTGCATTAATGACGTAAGCTTTCTACTGTCCGCATAATCGCTACTGTCAACTTTCAACTATATGTTTTCTAGGAACATATCTAAACAGTGGAACTAAAACGCGAGCTTACGACATAATTTGCAAAAGGTCTTTTGACTATGTTCAAGATAATTAAGTTCATCTTATGAACTCCTACTCAGATAGACATCCCTCTGGTCATCTAAGTGATTACATGATCCGAGTCAACTAGGCCGTGTCCGATCATCACGTGAGACGGACTAGTCATCATCGGTGAACATCTTCATGTTGATCGTATCTACTATACGACTCATGCTCGACCTTTCGGTCTACGTGTTCCGAGGCCATGTCTGTACATGCTAGGCTCGTCAAGTTAACCCTAAGTGTTTGGCGTGTGTAAATCTGTCTTACACCCGTTGTGTGTGATCGTTAGAATCCATCACACCCGATCATGTCGTGGTGCTTTGAAGCGTCGATCTTTTGCTTGTGTGCACAGTTAGTGGAGTAGACTTCTTGAAATTGTTGTAAGGGATCATCTTATTTACTACCGTCGTTCTAAGTAAACAAGATGCATAAACATAATAAACATCACATGCAATTATATATAGTAGTGACATGATATGGCCAATATCATATAGCTCCATTGATCTCCATCTTGGGGCTCCATGATCATCATCGTCACCGGCATGACACCATGATCTCCATCATCATGATCTCCATCATCGTGTCTTCATGAAGTTGTCTCGCCAACTATTACTTCTACTACTATGGCTACCGGTTAGCAATAAAGTAAAAGTAATTACATGGCGTTGTTTAATGACACGCAGGTCATACAATAAATAAAGACAACTCCTATGGCTCCTGCCGGTTGTCATACTCATCGACATGCAAGTCGTGAATCCTATTACAAGAACATGATCAATCTCATACATCACATATCATTCATCACATTCTTCTTGGCCATATCACATCACATAGCATACCCTGCAAAAATAAGTTAGACGTCCTCTAATTGTTGTTTGCATGTTTTACGTGGCTGCTATGGGTTTCTAGCAAGAACGTTTCTTACCTACGCAAAACCACAACGTGATATGCCAATTGCTATTTACCCTTCATAAGGACCCTTTTCATCGAATCCGTTCCGACTAAAGTGGGAGAGGCGGCACCGCTAGCCACCTTATGCACCAAGTGCATGTCGATTGGTGGAACCTGTCTCACGTAAGAGTCTTGTAAGGTCGGTCCGGGCCGCTTCATCCCACAATACCGTCGAAACAAGATTGGACTAGTAACGGTAAGCATATTGAACATCATCAACGCCCACAACTACTTTGTGTTCTACTCGTGCAAAGAATCTACGCAATAGACCTAGCTCATGATGCCACTGTTGGGGAGCGTGGCGAAATTCAAAAATTTCCTACGTGTCACCAAGATCTATCTATGGAGAAACCAGCAACGAGGGAAGGAGAGTGCATCTACATACCCTTGTAGATCGCTAAGCGAGCGTTCAAGAGAATGGGGTTGAAGGAGTCGTGCTGCGTCGTGATCCAAATCACCGGAGATCCTAGTGCCGAGCAGACTGACACCTCCGCGTTCAACACACATGCAGCCGGTGACGTCTCCCATGCCTTGATCCAGCAAGGAGAGAGGGAGAGGTTGAGGAAGACTCCATCCAGCAGCAGCACAACGGCGTGGTGGTGGTGGAGGAGTGTGGCAATCCTGCAGGGCTTCGCCAAGCACCGCGGGAGAGGAGAAGGGACTTGGGAGAGGGGGAGGGCTGCACCAGAACATGTGGTGCGGCTGCCCTCCCACCCTCCACATATATATAGGGGCAAGGGAGAAGGGGGCCGGCCCCCTCAGATCCAATCTGAGGAGGGGGCGGCGGCCAAGGGGGGGAGGAGTGCCTCCCAAGTCAAGTGGAGGCCCTCCCCTTTAGGGTTTTCCCCTTCCCATGCGCATGGGCCTTGGGGGGGCTGGTGCCCTGGCCCATTAAGGCTAGGGCGCCTTACAGCCCATGCTACTATATTGGACGTGGTGGAACAATTTCCGGACCTCCGGACCCCTCCGGAATCCTCCGGAACCTTCTGGAAGCTTCCCGGTACAATACCGAAAAAACCCGAACTTTTTCCGAAACCCGAACAACAACTTTCCATATATAAATCTTTACCTCCGGACCATTCCGGAACTCATCGTGACGTCCAGGATCTCATCCGGGACTCCGAACAACATTCGACCACATACAGACTTCCTTTATAACCCTAGCGTCATCGAACCTTAAGTGTGTAGACCCTACGGGTTCGGGAACCATGCAGACATGACCGAGACGTTCTACGGTCAATAACCAACAGCGGGAACTGGATACCCATGTTGGCTCCCACATGATCCACTATGATCTAATCTGATGAACCACGATGTAAAGGACTTTTTCACTCCCGTATTCAATTCCCTTTTTATATCGGTATTGTACTTCGCCGAGATTCGATCGTCGGTATCCCGATACCTTGTTCAATCTCGTTTCCGGCAAGTCTCTTTACTCGTTCCGTAACACATCATCCCGTGATCAACCCCTTGGTCACATTGTGCACATTATGATGATGTCCTACCGAGTGGGCCCAGAGATACCTCTCCGTTTACACGAAGTGACAAATCCCAGTCTCGATTCGTGCCAACCCAATAGACACTTTCGGAGATACCTGTAGTGCACCTTTATAGCCACCCAGTTACGTTGTGACGTTTGGTACACCCAAAGCATTCCTTTGGTATCCGGGAGTTGCACAATCTCATGGTCTAAGGAAATGATACTTGACATTAGAAAAGCTTTAGCATGCGAACTACGATCTTTGTGCTAGGCTTAGGATTGGGTCTTGTCCATCACATCATTCTCCTAATGATGTGATACCGTTATCAACGACATCCAATGTCCATGGTCAGGAAACCGTAACCATCTATTGATCAACGAGCTAGTCAACTAGAGGCTTACTAGGGACATGGTGTTGTCTATGTACCCACACATGTATCTGAGTTTCCTATCAATACAATTATAGCATGGGTAATAAACGATTATCATGAACAAGGAAATATAATAATAACTAATTTATTATTGCCTCTAGGGCATATTTCCAACAGATGCCATGGACCCACACGAGTGCCCAAGGTGGACAGGAGGGTGGCCATGCCCCCTGCTCATGTGGGCCCCCTACTTACCACCTTACGTCCCTTCCACCATCATAAATCCCTATAAATACCAAAATCCCCTGACCTATTTTTAGAAAAATTCTATCACCGCCGCAAGTCTCTATTCTGCGAAGATCCCATCTGGAGGCATGTTCCGGAGCTCTGTCAGAGCCATTACCAGAACCATCTTCATCAACCATGCTTCATGTATGACCATGTGTGAGTAGTTTCCTTAGGACCTACAGGTCCATGATAGTAGCTAGACGGTTCTATCTCTTTTTGGATCTTACATACCATGTTCTCGTTCTTGATCGCCAACAATTTGATGTAGTTTGTAGTGTGTCTGTTGGGAAATGATGAATTGTGACTTTATGATCAGACTGTTCATTGAAATCGATTGAATCATTTGATGTTTTGTTGCTACATAATTGAATAGCTTTGTATGCTCTCCGATCTATCTATCTATCTTCTTCGGCTAAGTTCGATGAGTTTTTCTTCAGAGTGAGTGGTTCTTTGTAGTGGGTTCAATCTTGCAGTGCTCTACCCCAGTGACAGTAAGGGCCAAGATACGTATTGTACTGTTGTCACTAAAGATAAAACGACGGGGTTTTCTCATATTGATTAACTTCTTCCTATCTACATTATGTCATCTTGCTTATTACGTTACTCTATTACTTTCAACTTTAATACCTTGAGATGCATGTTGGGTAGCAGTTTGGGTTGAAGTATTAGTAGTAGATGTAGTTGGATTAATGGTCTACTTATCACAGATGTATTGCCCATACGAGGTTATGCTATGAATGTCCATAGTTACAAATATTGCAAATTGGTTAATTGTCCAACTGTAATTTGTTCACTAGAGGATGGACCCGAGGGGCGTAGGCTCACTAGAGGCATCTTTTTCATAAGCATAGCATCAATGGGTAAACAAATAACTGTTGGGCAACTAATACGTCTCCAACGTATCTATAATTTTTTATTATTCCATGCTATTATAGTATCAACCTTGGATGTTTTATATACAATATAAGAAATTATATATCATTTAATGGGACTAACCTATTAACTTAGTGCCTAGTGCCAGTTGTTGTGGTTTGGTTTTCCAGAATATAGGTACCAAACGAAGTCCAAATGCCACGAAAATTTTGGGAGATTTTTTTTCTGGACATAAGAGAGCCTGGAAGCTTCGCGAGAGGACGAGAAGATGGAGTAGTGGCCCACGAGGCACCAGGGCACGCCCTGGTGGATCATGGGGCCCATGTAGCTCCGTTTGACCTAACTCCGCCTCTATAAACTCTCCAAAATCGGGAAACGAACAGAGAGTCAGCCAAAATAATTTTTTCACCGGCGCAAGTTGCAGAACCACGAGATCCCATCTGGAGGCCTTTTCCGGCACTCTGCCAGAGGGGGATTCGATCACGAAGGGTCTCTACATCAACCTTGCTGCCCTTACGATGATGTGTGAGTAGTTTACCACAGACCTACGGGTCCATAGTTAGTAGTTAGTTGTCTCTCTCTCTCTCTCTCTCTCTCTCTCTCTCTCTCTCTCTCTTTGATCTACAATACAATGTTCTCCTTGATGTTCTTGGAGTTCTATCTGATGTAATCACTTTTTTCGGTGTGTTCGTTGAGATGAGATGAATTGTGAGTTTATGATAAGATTATCCATGAATATTATTTTTGTTTTCTCTTAACCCTTTTTGCATGATTGTTACAGCTTCATACTTCTCTCTGATCTATTGATTTGGTTTGGCCAACTAGATTGATTTATCTTGCAAAGGGAGAGGTGCTTTGTAATGGGTTCGATCTTGCGGTGCTCAATCCCAGTGACAGAAAGGGACATGACACATATTTATATCATTTCCATTAAGGATAAAGAGACGGTGTTTATTCATGCGTGAGTTTACTTTGTCTACATCATATCATCTTGCTTAAGGCGTTACTGCGTTCTTGATGAACTTAATACTCTAGATGCATGCTGGATAGCGCTCGATGTGTGGAGTAATAGTAGTAGATGCAGGCAGGAGTCAGACTACTTGTCTTGGACGAGATGCCTATATACATGGTCATTGGCTTGGATATCGTCATGATTATTTGTTTTTCTATCAATTACCCAACAGTAATTTGTTTACCCAACATACGCTATTTTCAAGAGAAAAGCCTCTGGTGAAAACTATGCCCCCGGGTCTACTTCTATCATATATTAAAAATCCTGAAAATAGCTTGCTACACTTTTACTTTATTTATTTTATTTTGTATTTGTTCAACCTATCTATCAATTACTACAAAATTTAATCTTGCACGTAACCACTGAGGGATTGACAACCCCTTGTTCGTGTTGGGTTGCAAGGATTGGTGGTTTGTGTGCAGGTGCTGCTAACAAGGTGTTGCTTGGTTCTCCTACTGGATTGATAACCATAGTTCTTAACTGAGGGAAATACTTATCTCTATTATACTACATCATCCTCCCCTCTTCCAGGAAATCCCAATGCAGTTCACAAGTAGCAGGAATAATTTTTGGCGCCGTTGCGAGGGAGACATTATCAACATCTATCAACTACCATCACATAAACTTTCATCTCCTTTCATTTACATTATTTTCCATTTGCCTCTCGTTTTCATCTCCCCCACTTCTAAAATGTATTCACAAACATACAAAATTATTTTTCGTTTACCTTTTGCTTGTTTGCTCGTCTGCTTACTTTTTTCCTTCATCTCAACACACCAAAAATTGGAAAAAAGAACTAAAAAATGAAAGAAATATGGATCCTCATCCACTTGCTAATATTTTCAAAAGAACCAGTTATGTTGAACCAATTGCTAGTGAGTTGGGTGCACTTGATTATCTGTATGAAATTTTGCTTGAAATCATGAATCTGAAAATTGTGATGAAGTGTAACCTGGAAAAAAAAGTGATTCATGATTCCTTCAATGAAAAGCAAGATTGCAATGAGGTTATCATAGATTGTATTAATGTCAATTGTGCAAATAATATGCAAAACTATGAGCTTGGGGATGATAATTTTGTTATATACACTACTTATGGCAATGATCATGACTGGGGTGATAATGCTTCTTATGATCTTGAAAATTTATTTAAGCCTCATGATGAATATGCTATTGATAATAATGTTTGCAATAACATTGAAAGTGGGTGGAAGAGTGTCAACTTTAGGTAAAAAGAATCCCACATATTTGGAGAGTATTCAATCTCATGAACTTATTGATAAAAGTGGGTTTGGAGAGGTCATGAATTTAGTTGATGTTAATCCCACTACCTTGAAAGATAATGAAACTTTTATGCATGTGGACCATGAAGAGAAAATTTTATATGATAGATATATTGTTGAATTTGATTATGATCCTACATGTAATTATTATAAGAGAGGAAAATATTGTTGTAGAAATTTTAATGTTACTAAATTACCTCTCATCATGTCGAGATCATCAAAGTTTTATTCTTATACCTTGCATATGCTAGATATTTCTTGTCTTGATAATTTGTTTGCTTATATAATGCTTATGCATATGAAGTATGTTAGACTTAAATGTGTTTGTCACAAGCTTTATGATGCTCTCTCTGTGCTTCAATTCTTGTCTTTCATGGGAGCATCATTAAAATACCAAGCAGTTTAGAAGTAGCAGCAATTGACATAATTGCTCACATTTATGATGATCATCCAAGGCATAATCAATATATAGGCATTGCGTTCACGACAAGTACACCCTTAATCCAATTGCATCTACTACTATTACTCCACCCAAGATTGCTATCCAGCATGCATCTCAAAGTATTAAGTTCAATACAAACAGAGTAACGCATTAAGCAAGATGACATGATGTAGACAAATGAAGACCAAGCAATATGACCGAACCCCGTCATTTTGTCCTTAGTAGCAGCAGTAAAAATACGTGTCTTTACCCCTCCTGTCACAGAGCAAGGTCACCACAAGATTAAACCTACGACAAAGCACCTCTTCTGCTGAAGATAAATCTATCTAACTTGGTCAAAGTACACACATAGATCGGAGATAAATACAAAGCTATAAACTTATGCAGCAAATAAATCTCAAAAGACTCAAATAATTCAATGGATAATTCTAATCATAAACCCATAATTCATCGGATTCGAACAAACACATCATAAAATATTACCTCGAATTGATCTCAGAATAGATCATTATATTGAAGATCAAAAGAGAGGGGGAGAGAGAGAGAGAGAGAAAGCCACCTAGCTACTACTATGGACCCAGAGGTCCTGAAGGAACTACTAACACATCATCATGGAGGCAGCAAGGTTGATGAAGAATGCCTCCCCAATGGATTCCTCCTCCAGCAAAGCACTAGAACATAGCTCTAGATGGGATTGCTTCAGAACAAAGGCTTGTGGCGGTAAAAGAATTATATCGGGTCTCGCTTCACGAGTTTCAAAATATATGGGAATATATAGGCCAAAAAATAGGGCAAATGGAGCTACATGGGACCCACAAGTGAGTGGAGCATGCCAACCTGGCTTGTGGGGACCCTGTGGATCTTATCATCCTTCCTCGAAGCTTCCAAGGTCTCTTATGTTCCAGAAAATATCATCGTAAAGTTTCGTTGTGTTTGGACTTCGGTAGGTATGTTTTTCTACGAAACAAAAACATGCAAAAGACAAGAACTAGCACTGGACAATAAGATAATAGATTATTCCATACTAATAATATAAAATGGAATATAAAGTACACAAAAGTGATAACATAATAGCATGAAACAATAAAAATTATAGATACCTTGGAAACGTATCCGTGCCTCAGAAGAGTCTGTCTGAATTAGGACCGGTTTGTCTATATGTTGTATAGCCAGAGCCATACTATGCATCATAGCATGAATTTTGGCCTCCAACACTTCGTTACAATGGAACATGGAGCAATAGGCCACAAACACCACTGATCCATAATGATTCTTCAATATCATTCCGTTCGCTGCACTGCCATCTTTACGTGAGAATGACCCGTTGACTAACAGTGCTACCCATCCCGTTAGCGGAGGGGGCCAAGGTAGTGGTTGCACCGCAGGCACTACATGTGGTAAAGGCATAACCACAACCTCTCATTATCTTTCCTTTGAGATTTTCTTCCATCGTGTAGTTCCGGGCAAGATGGAGGGATTTGAAGTAACTATCAAGATAATCCACGGTGGTCTTTGTTGGTGTCAAAACCGGCGGATCTCGGGTAGGGGGTCCCAAACTGTGCGTCTAAAGCTAATGGTAATAGGAGGCGGGGGACACAATGTTTACCCAGGTTCGGGCCCTCTGGATGGAGGTAATACCCTACTTCCTGCTTGATTGATCTTGATGATATGAGTATTACAAGAGTTGATCTACCACGAGATCGTAGAGGCTAAACCCTAGAAGCTAGCCTATGATTATGATTGTTGTTGTCCTACGGACTAAACCCTCTGGTTTATATAGACATAGGATGAGGCTAGGGTTACACAAAGTCGGTTATAGAGAAGGAAGTCTACATATCCGAATTGCCAAGCTTGCCTTCCACGCAAAGGAGAGTCCCACCCGGACACGGGACGAAGTCTTCAATCTTGTATCTTCATAGTCCAATAGTCCGGCATAAGCATATAGTCCGGCTGTCCGAGGACCCCTTAATCCAGGACTCCCTCAGTAGCCCCTGAACCAGGCTTCAATGATGATGAGTCCGCGCGCAGATTATCTTCGGCATTGCAAGGCGGGTTCCTTCTCCGAATATTCCAAAGAAGATCTTGAACACAAGAATTGTGTCCGGCTCTGCAAAACAAGTTCCACATACCACCGTAGAGAGCATAGTATTCCACGAGTCTAATCTGCTGACAACTTTTTTCACAACATGAAATCACGCCGTGGCCCGGTCATTATTTGAACCGTTTTCTCAACCTGCTACTGCGCATCTTGCGAGGCGGTTTTATTGGCACGTCTTGTCGAAGCAGAGATCGTGTCCCCTTATCACGGGATCCTCATCAATACGGGCGTGGGTAACCCAACCGCGCCATCAACACGGCGCTTGGGGAATAAGCGAGTTTCCAGGGCAAGTGGGGAGGCGCATAGTTTCTACCGCCTTTATAAAGAGATAAGGATTCCCCTTTTTCACCCACGCCTTCTTCTTCTGCTCATCCATTCTCGAGCTCCAACACCCAAGCTTTCACCTTCTCTGCAAAGTCATTCCAAGCATGTCCGGAGCGGGAGGCAAGTGGATGGTCTCCTCCGTTACGGAGGAGGACATCACGAAGCTTCGGGAGGCCGGATACCTGTCCACAAACATCGTGCATCGGCTTCCGGCCGAAGGGCAGATCATCCCTACCCCGAAACTCCAGGAAAGGGTAGTATTCCTCTCTCACTTCGTCCGCGGACTAGGATTCCCCCTCCACCCGTTCGCCTGCGGACTTATGTTCTACTACGGGCTGGACTTCCATGATCTGCCCCCCCCCCACTTCATCCTCAACATCTCGGCATTTATCGTCGTGTGCGAGGCCTTCCTCCGCATCATGCCCCACTTCGGCCTATGGCTAAAGATCTTCAACGTGAAGCCAAAGGTGGTGGGTGGCCAACAAGTGGAGTGTGGGGGCGCCATGTTGGGCAAGATGCCCAATATCACCTGGCCTGAGGGATCCTTTGTGGAGACTGTGAAGGGGTGGCAATCGGAGTGGTTTTACATCACCGAGCCGCGCGACGCCAACTGGGCGGCGGCCCCCAAATTTCGCTCTCGCTTTCCCATGTGGCTTACCTCCTGGAAAGAGAATGGCATGGCCTGGGGCTCAGCAGAAGAACTGACCGGTCTTCAGTCCTCCGTTCGAAATATGATAGGCAAGAAGATCAACCTTGTCAACGTGGTTCAGGTCATGCTCCTCCGCCGGATTCTTCCGTGTCAGAGACGGGCTTACAATCTATGGGAGTTCGACCCGGCCGAACACCAGACGCTGCGAGAGTTCTTCGGCACGATGCAAGAAGACGTCTGGAAGGTGCTCTTCAAGGCCAACGAGGTCCCACCACCCATAATCGAAGATCGCGGACTCAGCACATCTGCGGGAGGAATCTAAGCCTCCATACCGATGTTACAGCACTGGGTAGCGATAGCGGAGCAAATCAACTCTCCGGCTCCGCTACCTGAAGATCCAGAATCGCATCTTCTAACGAAGATGCTGTCTTCGGCGCCCTATGAGGTGCCGGAGAAGAAGGCCAAGAAGACGGCTGTGGGGACCAGGAAAGGTCTCCGGCGCAAGGCTGCATCAGACGTGACGTCTGAAGACACCGAGACGCACTCCTCCACCGAAGATGATGACGATGAGGAGGAAATCCATCCTTCCCCCACTAGGGGGAGAAAAAAAGGAAGGCCTCCACGCACGGGGAGGCCGAGGTGTCCAAGAACGGAAAGACCTTCCTTCCGGACCTCTCCACCGCAGCCACCAACATCAGCGAGGAGTGGGAGCCTAGGGACAAGCCCTTGGCTAAGTCGTAAGTATCCGGACACTATAATACTTCCGGTATGTTTTTTTTTACTGCTTCTTATCATGCCACACGTGTACTTGCAGTCCGGCCAAATCTTCTTCGATGTATCCTCTTCGGAGGGTCTCTGGGCCTGTCGGCGATGAACAGCGACTCACTCCCGACAGCCTCCTCCCCCAGACCCGCGGACGACACTGAGGTGTTGTCTCAAAGGATACCGGGCCAAGGGGAGACAATTCCGGAGGCGCCCCTAGGCGAAATCCCAGTCGTTGGGCACATGGGGGGGAAGTACCCCATGGACTCCAATAATGGGGGCCGCAGCCAGTTTGGCCCCCAGCCGAATACGGCTCTGGAAACCCAAGTGGTTCCGGATTCAAGCAGGCAGCCTCTCTCTAAGGAGGGCGAGCTGCCTGTACCGATGACCTCTGTCCATCCAGAGGCACCGGACAACTTGCTGGAAGCGCTTCACAGCGCTTCCATTGATGGAGAACACCGTACTCTTATGAGTACGGTGATTGAGAAGGTCCGTTCCGCCAAAAGCGGATTGACAGAAGCCTGCGCTAGCCTCCTAACAGGCTTTGAGGTAAGTAACAAAATTGTGAGAGAGTATCACGATATAGACAGTAGCCCCTGATGCTCTGTTTGGTGTTCGGAAAGAAAAGCCGAACAGAGGATCAATTAAAGTTCGCAGGAGTCTAACAAAAGATGTCTTATGTGAATAAGCAGGCATCGCTGCTGGCCGCTGCCGCTCGTACTGTAGAGGTCTCTGGACTAAAGCAGGACCTGGAGCGGACCGAGGGAGAGCTCGGCCTCGTGAAGAGGCAGCTCGAGGAAAGTCAAGGTACGCAATACCTCATCTATATAGTTATAAAGGATAAATGGTTTCTGATGATATAAGCGTCATTTATTTTGATAGGGGCCACGACAGAAGTGGCGGCCCTTAAGAAGGCACTGGCTGAGGCCGAAGACAAAGCGGCCAAGGAACGCACCGAGCGCGAGAAGCAAGAGGCCCGGGTCAACGAGGTCCAGCAAGAGCTCCAGGATGTCGTTCAAAAAGATGAGTCCTTGGAGCGTGACTCTAAGACTCAAGAGTCCGAGCTTGCTAAGGCCCTCTAGAGCGTGCAAGACGCCAAGGCCGAAGCCCAGAAGGCCCTCCAGGAGATCCAAGCGGCCAAGAATATTGCGGCGGGTAAGGCATTCATTATGCAAAGAAAGCATGTGAGGGAGACATTCCTTTTACTTACCTGAATTTGGAGTTCTCCAGGAGCATTTGCGGATCTGCCGCGCAGCATATCTGACGCTGCAGAGTTCTACCGGGCCGAAGAAGGGAGCTCGACAGAGAAGTTGTTCTGGTCTCAATATATTGGGACAGAACATCCGATGCCCTTGAGCTACCAGCTGAAGCAACTGGTCGAGCTGCACAAGGCAGCCGAACTGGCCATGAAGGGCCTCATAGTCCGGCTATGGCCTGCCGAGCCTATGCCCAGCAGCTACTTCGGCCTCGTGAAGCGGCTTGTGAATGCCTGCTCGTGGCTCGAAGTCATAAAGCGGTCAGTTTGTATTGAAGGTGCGCGCATGGCCTTCGCCCGCGCAAAAGTGCACTGGGCGAAGATGGATGCCGAAAAGCTGATGACCGAGGGGCCGCCAAAGGGCAGCACCGCCGGCCCGAAAAATATTATGACAGCGTCCTGAAGGGCTCCCACATTGTGGCGGAGCAATGTACCAAGGATGTAATATTTGAATGAATACATTCATTTTGTCCTGTAATATGAAACAAGTTCATTTGCGCAATATGATGCTTGTTAATTTAAAATTTTACCTCATGTGCGGCCATTTACAAAATCTGAGAGTTGGCAAGTCGTCGGCTTCTACCCCCCATGTACCTAGCACAGGGGTGTTCGGGATAAATCTAAACACTCTTTATCCAAGTTTTTGGTCCTTTAAGGAGGTGTTTAGCGCAACGAACAAGGCAATCGGACTTATAAAGCTTTATCACCCTCACTTAGCCATAGAAGTTCTATAATTTTAAATTTTGGCGTAGCCCCTAGTATTCGGAAGGCCAAACTTGGTACGCTATACACGCCTAAATCGGACAAAAACCGATTCCTCGCGTGAAGCGGAAAAAATCTTTAAGGATTTGAGAACCTCTCGAACAACGACCAACTCTCGCCGCATCATGGTAGTCGGTTTTCGGCTTTCTCTACTAAGGTGCTCGTCCGGAAGAACCGGGACACAATCGCAGTAGTTCTCCCTGTGCCGTCTTAGCCGATAGAGCGTAACGTAAGGTAGCAAAACACGGAAGCCGGGCAAACCCAACTATTGACCCAAGACATGATTCGGAGTTGATGCATATAATGCTATAAGTTCGGGGTGCCGCACTGTCGAAAGTGTTCGGACTTTTCTTGCCGTGTTATAAGGTATGCTGAAGCCCCTGGCAAACTGAACGTATCGAAATGTACGAATGTGATTTGTAACAAATAAAATAGTCAAGGAAAAAATAAATGAAGTAATAAGCTGACGCTGTGAGTTATTTTCCATTGTTATTTGAATGATACGTCAAGGGTGTATGTATACAAGTAGTGCGATAAGCAAAATAGGACTATTTGACATGTCCTAACCAAGAGCGAGCTGCGTGTGGGTATGTAAAACAGGTATAGCGATCATTATCAGAGACCACCCGGGGATTCCCTTGTACGTCAAAGCTCCTTGCCTCCTTGATGTTTTCGTCCCGTGATGGGTCCGATAATCAGGTTATCGGAAGAGCCTCAAGAAGATAAGGACCTGAAAGAAAGAAAACGGTGAATGTATACGGATCCTGGGGGGTTGAGCCGCATTGGACCACGTTCTAGTTGTGCCTCCGTCTATGCCCATGGTATTTTAAGTGCGTAATTATGTACGCGCGGCACAAATTTCACCGCTTGGACGGAGGCCGAATTGCTAGGCGAGCTCTGGACGGGCCGGACGATCCTGTTGCAGAGTACTCCAGACTCGCTTGACGGTGTCCGGGGGCTTTATTGCCGAATTGAAGGTCTGCCTAAGGAGGCTGCTCTGTACTTCTGCTGCAAGTGCCGCATTGTGCTCCTCCGTACGGAGGGAGCGCTCTGTATTTCCATTGATTGTTATAACACCGCGGGGTCCAGGCATCTTGAGCTTGAGGTAGGCGTAGTGCGGCACCGCATTGAATCGAGCGAATGCGGTTCGTCCTAGCAATGCATGATAACCACTGCAGAAGGGGACGATATCGAAGATTAACTCCTCGCTTCGGAAGTTGTCCGGGGATCCGAAGACTACTTCCAGTGTGATTGAGCCCGTGCAACGGGCCTCTACACCTGGTATGACACCTTTAAAGGTGGTTTTGCTGGGTTTGATCCTTGAGGGGTCGATACCCATTTTACGCACTGTATCCTGATAGAGCAGGTTCAGGCTGCTGCCACCGTCCATGAGGACTCGTGTGAGGTGGAATCCTTCAACGATAGGGTCAAGGACCAGCGCGGCTGAGCCGCCATGACGGATACTGGTCGGTTGGTCCCTGCGATCAAAGGTGATCGGACAGGAAGACCATGGGTTGAACTTTGGGGCGACTGGCTCCATCACGTAGACGTCCCTTAGTGCACGCTTCCGCTCCCGCTTGGGAATGTGGGTGGCGTATATCATGTTTACCGTTTTCACTTGGGGAGAAAATTTCTTCTGTCCTCCTGTGTTCGGCGGCCGGGGCTCCTCGTCGTCATCACTATGTGACCCATTTTCCTTGTTTTCGGCATTTATCTTGCCGGCCTATTTAAAAATCCAACATTCTCTGTCGGTGTGGTTGGCTGGTTTATCGGAGGTGCCGTGGATTTGACATGAGCGATCGAGTATGCGGTCCAGACTAGACAGGACCAGATTGTTTCTTTTGAATGGATTCTTCCGTTGACCGGACTTGGAGCCACTGAATCCGGCATTGACGGTCGTGTCTTCGGCGTTATCGCCATTATTATGACGCTTGTGTCTGTTGCGCTGGGGCTTGCCGTTACTATCTCTGGCGTCTGAAGTGCCAGGATTTCTTGATGTGTTGTTGCTACGAGCCAACCAGCTGTCCTTGCCCGCACAAACGCGGGTCATGAGTGTCGTAAGGGCTTCCATGGATTTCGGCTTCTCTTGGCCGAGGTGTCGGTGAAGCCACTCGTCGCGGATGTTATGCTTAAAGGCCGCTAGGGCTTCGGCATCCGGACAGTCGACAATTTGGTTCTTTTTAGTTAAGAACCGAGTCCAGAATTTCCTGGCTGACTCTCCGGGCTGTTGGGTTATGTGACTTAAGTCATCAGCGTCTGCTGGTCGCACATAAGTGCCCTGGAAGTTGTCAAGGAATGCGTCTTCCACGTTCTCCCAACTGCCAATGGAGTTTGCCGGCAGACTATTAAGCCAATGCCGAGCCGGTCCCTTGAGCTTTAGTGGGAGATACTTTATGGCATGTAGATCATCGCCGCGGGCCATGTGAATGTGGAGAAGGAAGTCTTCAATCCATACCGCGGGGTCTGTTGTCCCATCATATGGTTCTATGTTTACGGGTTTAAACCCTTCTGGGAATTCATGTTCCATTACTTCATCAGTGAAGCATAGGGGGTGTGCGGCGCCTCTGTGTTGGGCTACGTCGCGACGCAGTTCGGATGAATCTGGTCTGCTGTATTCGGCCCGAACGGATTTGTATTTGGTATATCCGGTGTGGCGGTCATCGTCACGCGTTGGGGCGCGCCCCCGCGATCCGTAGATTGATCTTGACTGTCCTGCTTTGTTTTCCAATTCGTCTCGTAGGTCATGCGTGTAGCCCCGGGCCTTGGTGTTTTTAGTTGTTCGGCGACGTGGTGCGGGCTGGTGTTCGGTCTGAAATGCCACCTTGTCTCGGCCACGGGGTGGTCGGTCAGCCGCATCCTGCGTTGGCAGTATAGGCTCTAGTGCCTCGTCCTCGAATTGAGGTAACAACCTGCGCCTCGGGTAGCTTTTGGTTGGGCGCTCGAGTCTGTGTTCCTCGGCCGCCAGGACTTCTGTCCATCTGTCAGTGAGTAGATCTTGGTCAGCTTGAAGCTGCTGTTGTTTCTTCTTCAGGCTCTTCGCAGTGGCTATAAGCCGGCGCTTGAAGCGCTCCTGCTCGACGGGATCCTCGGGCACGATAAATTCTTCGTCACTGAGGCTCACCTTGTCTTCGGAGAGGGGCATGTAATTGTCATCCTCCAAGTCTCCATCCATTGTCTGTTCATCAGGCTAGCTTGCCCGTCCTCCCGTCTGGCCTGCTCGAAGCTTGGCTGGTCGGGATTGTTTTCGTTTTCGACATCATCCGGAGTGCTATTGTCTCTTGTCCCGGTATCGCTGTTTTTGCTATGGCGGGATTTAGAGCGGCGCCGCTGACGTCGGCGCTTTGGTTGCATCTCAAGAAGATCACCCTCCGTTGCATCCTTTTGACCCTCGCCATTGTTTTGTTTGGGTGTATCCACCACACACACACACACACACACACACACACACACACACACACACACACACACATAGATATATATATATATATATATATATATATATATATATATATATCATATGATGAGGTGGCAGTCCAGCGCCCTGTGGGCAGTGGTTCCTGTTCTTCTCCGGCATCGTCGTCCATACCATCGATGTTGTCGGAGTCGAAATCAAGCATGTCGGTCAAGTCGTCGACAGTGGCTATTAAGTGGGTGGTGGGTGGGTAATGAATTCCTTCGTCGTCCGCTTCCCACTCAAGCCGGACATAGTTTGGCCAAGAGTCTCCCGACATGGAGAGAGATTTTAATGAGTTTAGCACATCGCGCAAGGGCGAGTGCTGAAAGATATCCGTGGAGCTAAACTCCATGATCGGTGCACAGTTAGATCCGATGGGCACGGATGCACGCGGTTCGGAGTCTACGGCCGGAGACGAGTCCGGAGGTTCGATGACACAGACCTCATTGGAGGGGAGATCTGTGTTCGGCTCTATCGCCGCTGAGTGTGCGGCCTCCATGGTGGGGTCCATCCTCCCGTCCACGGATGGCACGATCTGCGCCGGATTTAAAGCCAGGGCAGCTGTAGGTGTGTCTGGAACACCGTCCGACGGCAGTTCTAGGTCATGCTCATCGCGACTGTGGGGCGCACCTGACATGGGTTCGAATCCGTCGAAGATCAAGTCTCCGCGGATGTCGGCAGTGTAATTCAGGCTTCCAAACCTGACCTGATGGCCAGGGGGCATAGCTATCGATCTGCTCTAGGTGGCCAAACGAGTTGGCCCACAGTGCGAAGCCGCCGAATACGAAGATCTGTCCGGGGAGGAAAACCTCGCTCTGGACCGCATCGTTGTAGATGATTGAAGGAGCCATCAAGCCTTACCGTGATGACACTGTGGAACTCTCAATGAAAGCACCAATGTCGGTGTCAAAACCGGCGGATCTCGGGTAAGGGGTCTCGAACTGTGCGTCTAAAGCTAATGGTAATAGGAGGCGGGGGACACAATGTTTACCCAGGTTCAGGCCCTCTCGATGGAGGTAATACCCTACTTCCTGCTTGATTTATCTTGATGATGTGAGTATTACAAGAGTTGATCTACCACGAGATCGTAGAGGCTAAACCCTAGAAGATAGCCTATGATTATGATTGTTGTTGTCCTACGAACTAAACCTCCGGTTTATATAGACACCGGAGAGGGCTAGGGTTACACATAGTCGGTTACAGAGAAGGAAATCTACATATCCGAATTGCCAAGCTTGCCTTCCATGCAAAGGAGAGTCCCACCCGGACACGGGACGAAGTCTTCAATCTTGTATCTTCATAGTCCAACAGTCCTGCATAAGCATATAGTCCGGCTGTCCGAGGACCCCTTAATCCAGGACTCCCTCAGTCTTTGCTGGTGGTGTAGTCTTGGCATGGACAATATGCAAGCGTAAGCTCCATATGCGCCAAATAAGCATGATGATCCTATCCCTTGTTTCCAGAGAGATGTCGGCGAGAACATGTAGCAACCCTTCCTTCCCTTTTTCAATTAGAGCATCATTACATGGGAGTGCCACACCAATCTTGTTGCCTTCGAAATGATCCTGACTTGGTTGCACATTACTAGGCGTGGTGGCTGCTTTCCCCTTCCAGCCCGCAAAGCATACATGAACCCTGTAGGGATAAGTTAAGAAACACTTTGCATTGGTTCGTAGCCAGCGCTCCAACTTCAACCTTCAATGTGTTAATATAGATCGTTATCAGAACTCTTTCTTTCCAAACATAGTTCCAATGGGACTGGTCTCCCCCTAGATTGCTACTCAAAGAACCCTCAACAAACTTCTAGTTGTGCGCTGCTATAGCTAGCATGTCACACTCTCACTCTAAATTGGCCATGTTTTTCCGGGAACTATGCGATGAAATCCTATCAGTTCCTCGGTGACATCCATATCAATAAAATCTCTCGGATGTCCAAAGGCCAAAATTGCTCTTCCAACCAATGTAAATTCCAGGTGCCCTCCTTGTTCGGGAAGTCCAAGACCCAATTAAACCTTCAATTCCTCTTTCGAGTGATGGACGATAATCAAGGCCGAGTGGGAGCCAAGGATCCCTCCACGTCCTAACTGAGGATCCATTCCTAACCCTCCATCTGATGCCTTGTTTCACAAGCACCAGGCCCAGACTGATGCCTTTTCATACGAAAAAAGAATTGCCAAAGAAAATTGTTCACAAAATATTTCCACTTGGTTAGTTCTTTGCTCTCAGGAGACAAACGCATAGACTATATGGACTTTCAATTAATGGCCAAGCTTGTTTAGCTAACAATGCTTGTTTAAAGGCACACATGTAATGGAACCCCACAATGCCCTTCGACTTCGGATGATTCATCTTGTCCCAACTTAGCCAGGCTATTTTTCTTTTCTCCTTTTTCCACGCACCAGTACTGCTTCATAAGTTTTCTCAAATCATCACACACCGATGTAGAAACCTGAAAATATTCATAACATATGTGGGTATGGCCTGTGCTATTGACTTGATTAGAATTCCTTTATTTCCACTAGACATGAATTGCTCACTCTAATCTTTCAACCTATTTCTTTAGCTTGCTTGAAACGTTTCAACCTGCCCATGTGCATCCTACGCTCTAGTACTAGTAGTCCCAAGTATTTTGGCTCAAACACTCCTTTGTAATTTCCAAAAATACTAGCCATGTTAAACAGTCAGAAAAGGCACCAGAGGATCACCTTGTCGGAGGCCTCGAGAAGGTGTAAAGGAGTCTAATAATTTTCCATTACACTTTGTCAAATATTAACTGAGTTAACACACACCATGATCCGTGAGGCTCGGTCTTGGCAGAAACTACACTTGATCAAAACATTCTACAACAAAGTCCAATCCACATGGTCATACACCTTGGGAAGGTCAAGTTTGTAACTACAACATCCCTATGCATTGCCCTTCAGTGATTACATATAATCAATGCATTCAAATGCTATGATGGAATTGTCGGAAATACGACATCCCGGATTAAACGCACTTTGATTTTCTGATATAAGCTCAGTCAAAATAGGACACAGATAGATCATGTTACTGATACTAATTGGACGGAAATCCTTCAGCTCCTTAGGGTGGGAAACCTTAGGAATTCGGACTATTGCCGTATCATTAACCCCATCGGGCATAATCCAAGCGATGCAAAAATTCATTACCGCCTCAATAGTTTTTGCCTTCAATACTGCCCAATTACGTTGACAAAAACATGCAGGAAATCCATCTATACCTGGCGCTTTGAGAGGTCTGATTTGAAATAATGCGTCTGAAACCTCTTTTTCAGTATATGGAGCCGACAAACAATCATTCATTTCAACGGTCACCTTCATCATAATACTCTAAACGACCTCCTCCGGATCAATGGTGGGATGCTTTGTACCATCCCTGATGGCATGTCGCACCATGTACCACCATGTTTACGGAGCCTTTGAATGAAGTTCCTCCGCATCCTCCACACCGCTCGTCGATGCATGTACTGCGCATTGTGTTCCACTTCCTTGACCCAAGTGACACATGAACGTTGCAGCCACATCATCTCTCCGCGGTATAAAAGTTCATCTAGCTCGTTCATCTTCTGCCAGATAGCTGCACGATCAGAATTACCACCCTGCATACTACTCAATTCATCACGCAGCTTTTCAATCTTGAGTCACATGTGCAAAGTTCTTCTTACTCCAATCTTTTAGGTTTCTTGTCATTTCCTTCAACGAGTTCGCAACCGAACCAAAGTCCCCGCTCGGTTTGTTCTTCTCCCAAGCCTTTTGCCACCGCATCCGGCAGGTACGGTTCACGTTCCCACATAATTTCATACCTAGGAGACAAGCACCGGCACCAACTGTAGCACCACCCGGCAGTGGTCCGAACAAGGTGATGCAAAGTATATTGATTCCAATCCTTCCAAAATTTTCCTACTATTCTTGTTAGTTTTGAAGTAATGCAAACCATATGTTTTGTTCCTATAAAGTTTTCCTATCACTCCAAATTTCCATTTGGCGACTTGATTAGAATTGTAGGATTAGAATTCTAAAGGTTTATATGGCCTGTGCTATTGACTTGATTAGAATTCCTTTATTTCCACTGGACATGAATTGCTCACTCTAATCTTTCAACCTATTTCTTTAGCTTGCTTGAAATGTTTCAACTTGCCCATGTGCATCTTACCCTCTGGTACTACTAGTCCCAAGTATTTTGGCTCAAACACTTCCTTTGTAATTTCCAAAAATATTAGCCTTGTTAAACAGTCAGAAAAGGCATCAGTGCTAAATAGGAATAAAAATGGAGACAAAGGATCACCTTGTCGGAGGCCTCGAGAAGTTGTAAAGGAGTCTAATAATTTACCATTACACTTCATCAAATATTTAACTGAGTTAACACACACCATGATCCGTGAGGCCCAATCTTGGGAGAAACCACATTTGATCAAAACATTCTACAACAAAGTCCTATCCACACGGTCATACGCCTTGGGAAGGTCAAGTCAATAAGCACAACATCCCTATGAATTGCCCTTTAGTGATTACATATAATCAATGCATTCAAAAGCTGTGATTGAATTGTTAGAAATAAGGCATCCCGGATTAAACACACTTTGATTTTCTGATATAAGGTCAGTCAAAATAGGACACAAATAGATCATGTTACCGATACTAATTGGACGGAAATCCTTCATCTCCTTAGGGTGGGAAATCTTAGGAATTAGGATCATCGTCGCATCATTAACCCCATCGGGCATAATCCAAGCGATGCAACAATTCATTACCGCCTCAATAGTTTTTGCCTTCAATACCGCCCAATTACGTTGATAAAAACATGCAGGAAATCCATCTGTACCTGGTGCTTTGAGAGGTCTGATCTGAAATAATGTATCTGAAACCTCTTTTTCAGTATATGGAGCCGACCAACCATCATTCATGGTTTCAGTATATGGACCCGACAAACCATCATTCATTTCAACAGTCACCTTCATCGTAATACTCTAAACGACCTCCTCTGGTTCAATGGTGGGATCCTTTGCACCATCCCTGATGGCATGTCGCACCATGTACCGTCATGTTTATGCAGCCTTTGAATGAAGTTCCTCCGCATCCGCCACACCGCACGTCGATGCATGTAATGTGCATTGTGTTCCACTTCCTTGACCCAAGTGATACATGAACGTTGCAGCCACATCATCTCTTCGCGGTATAAAAGTTCATCTAGCTCGTTCATCTTCTGCCAGATAGCTACACGATCGGCATTACCACCCTGCATACTAGTCAATTCATCACACAGCTTTTCAATCTCGAGTCACATGTGCAAAGTTCTTCTTACTCCAATCTTTTAGGTTTCTCGTATTTCCTTCAACGAGTTCGCAACAGAACCAAAGTCCCCGCTCGGCTTGTTCTTGTCCCAAGCCTTTTGCCACCGCACCCGGCAGGGACGGTTCACGTTCCCATATAATTTCATAACTGGGAGACAAGTGCCGGCGCTGTTCGCCCACCACTGGCACCAACTGTAGCACAACGGGGCAGTGGCCCAAATAAGGCGAAACAGAGTATTATTACTTCCAAATCCTTACAAAATGTTCCTATCATTCTTTGTTTGATTTGTAGTACTGCAAACCATATGTTTTGTTCCTATAAAGTTTTCATGTCACTCCAAATTTCCATTCGGCCCAGGCTCATCGAAAAGTTCATGTGTTTTTTAATCCTTTGGTAAAAGTTCCTGCGTCTTCACCGATGCACCAAAACAATTTCAGTCATACATTCACGTCGTTCCAAATTTATTTAGAATTCAACAAAACACGTACTCCCTCCGTAAACTAATATAAGAGTGTTTGGTCACTACTTTAGTTATCTAAACATTCTTATATTAGTTTACAGGAGTACATCTGAATCACCATATGTTTTATTCCATTCCTGCATTCTTTTGACCATCCTCGAACTAAAGAGGGCGTTGTTGCACCATCATTTGGACTATGCGAGTGGAATTTGGTGCCGACTAGATCCCGACAAGAGCCACCAACCTGGAATCAAGTCGACAAGATCCACTGCTCGAAAGGGCACTAGTACAGTGACATGAGAGATCCCTGCTGTCAAAGGTAGTAAATAATGCATCTACAGTCGACGAGAGAAGCACGGCCGCGCAATTGTGGGGGAAAAGGGTGTGAGAGTGAGAGGGGCCAGTGAGCTCACATGCTGGTCGACCTCCTTCTTTCTGTAGGCAATGACCGGTGCTCTAATTGTGGGCGGACTGTGTGATCAACCATTAAGGACCTTTGCTCCGTGATCTGTGCCACTACGTGCTCTAGCTAGGCATTTGAGTTTTGGTTGGACTGCCGTATCCTAGCCACTCCACCTTCTTTAAAAAAAGCTGGAACGTGGCATTTCGCTTTTGGAGTTCAAAAGATTTCGAACAGACCTGCTACTACTCTGCGCACTCCTTTAGGTACTTGTTCACACACCATCATTAATAAGATTGATTGAAAATGCATTTTGACTTGTCAGAAAAACAAGGAACCTAGGGGTGCACACCTTTCCGCTCTACGCTGGTAAAAGATCAATTTCATTGGGTCCCAAGAGAGCCTGTCATGGTCCTTTGAATTTGCATATATATATATAGTTGCACTTCTCACATAGGTGCAACGCACGAGATCCTCCGGGTCCAAGCATTGGTCGACAGCTAATTAACCCATGTAGCTTTTTACAAGATCTCAACACAAAGCGTATGATCTTTGCACGTGAACCAGAGCTCAAGATTGGTTTTTCCTCTACCTCTAGGGGTGCAAAAACAAACAACGCTCCAATCATCACTAAACCGTCTCACATACACGTACACACACATAAACGTGCAAGAACGGACACGCCCCCATGGCCATGGCCCCATGGGCATGGATGCCACCCTACTGCTGATTAATTAACCCACGTTGCATGACGCACATGCGATGTAGAACCAGTGACAGAGCTCTGGACGGTCGGGAGTCGGGACAGCGGCTCACGGGCAACTCCACAATCTGCCAAGCTCGCCTCCGGCCGGCGGGGTGGTCCGTTCAATCAATCAATAGTAGTGTTGTACCGTGCTGCCCCGCCTTCAACTTCAGTCACATGCAGCCAGGATCCATGGACGGCTCACAAGCTCTAGAGGTACATGCATGTCATATATCATCACTGTGACTACCAACGGCTCCATTTGATTAAGATCTTGGATCCATGAACAGTGCCACCGCACATGTGTTTACGAAGAGGACAAGGCGTGGTTCAGGAGGAGGGCTCCATGGCTGAAAGCGACGGCAACGGCGGAGGCGCATGGGCGCCATGGACGACAGCTACGTGAACGACCGAGGTAACCTGTGGCCTACATCGACGACGACGATTGCTATATCAACGTTTGGTTGGTGGCTTGTCGGGGTGCAGCTGGGAGTGGGACAGCGTGCGCCTTAGCACACCGGCCTGCCCTACCACGTACGTATGCAGATCTGAATCGCATCATCGCAGCAAGCAAAAGTGGTATCGTCCCATTTCTTGGGGCCCTTTGTTGCACCATAGAAAGCCAAATGAAATTGCACCAATGGACAGACTGAGAGAATAGGTTATTGCAACGATAACATTAATTAGTATAAGAGCTGCACACACATTGTATGTGGAAATGCATACGCATGCAGAGCTAGTGCTAATTAAGTAGACAACAAGCAACCAACCAACCAAACTAGGCTTGTAAATAATAACTAGTTGTTTCAGAAAGTAAAAAGTGGTGCCAACTGGGCTTGTAAATAAATGTTACCTTTTAAAAAAGAGATGGTTTGATTGTGGAAAAACACAAGGTAGCAAGCATGCATCCTTGATTTTCCTTCCCATGGGGTAGCCCAGAAGAAGCTTTCGATGAGACTTTTCTGCTTGATAGGGTTGCCAAGTAATCGCTGAAGTGGCCACTGGACAAGAACGAACAATATGTCGGCCAACATCCAATGAACAAGAAGGACACCATCACCCATTGGTTTTACTTACAAGCCACGATACTCGCCTGGCTCTGAAGACGAGATCAAAATCATCATTGAAAGAAAAGATCAATAACACATGCCACAGTCATGCATCGCCGAGTAAGACACCCACATATGCTCACCACACACCAATAGAAACCAAAGTTGCCCCTTTTGGGGTTAGTTGAAGGATCGTCAGCACCACATTATGAACCCTACACACCCTCTTCATTAGTATCAAAGCGAGCACCGTCGAAGAGGAGATGACTTATTTGGAAGCCCTCACGATGATCACTGAATTTGTCATTTTTCATCTCTCATGATGTGTTTTGAATTCAGATATTAAATTTTGCAAAATAATAGATTATCATGTTGATACTATGATGTCGTTTTTAGAGAGAAAAATTGGACACTTGCAAACAATGTTCAAAATGGTAGCGCTAGGGGTAGCTGAGGCGGTTGGTCTTCAACTTGGGTCATGTCCTATTTGCTGCTAGGCGGTTATACGACTCCAACTCCCACAAAAGTATTTGGGGTACTATATGCATATAAGCATTAATTTAGAGCATGTAAACAAGTAAAGCATTGGCTATTGTCCATTAGAATATGTCCTATTTGGCCCATCAATGCAATATGTTCTGATTTTCCACTAGAGTTAATGAGTTGTTGCTTGCGGACCCCTATTCCATGTGTACCGTGGTAGCCGCCAAGCAAGTGCACACCCGCATATCTTTTTGTTTTCAGGTTTTTTTTTTCTTTTGATGTCTTTCCTTTTTTTTCCTTCTCTCTATTTTAAAACATTATTATTTTTTAAAAAATTGGCCAATATTTTGAAATCGTGTATAATTTTTACAGTTGAAGAAAAACTAATTCAAGAGTACTTTACAAATTTTCGGACATTTTTCTAATTATTGAACATTTTTAAAATTCATAAACATTTTAAATTAGCGGACACTTTTTAAATATATCTTAACATTTTAAAATTCATAAAACTTTAAACTTCCAAAAAAAATTAAAACATGTGAAGAGTTTAAAAAATTGTGAATATATTTTGGGATTCTCGAACATTCTTAAGTTCATGATATTTACAATTTGAGAACATTTTAAAAATCCACATTCCAAGCCCTTGAACATTTTTTAAAATCAATGGATATTTTAAAAAAAAATGATAATTTTTTTAAAAAATCCAACGACATTACTGAATAAATTTCAATTGATTTCTTTCTACATAATTTTGAAAATAATTTCCATTAATAAAAGTAAGAAAACAGATGGCCAAGGAGCATTTAGCTTATATTTGTTTTCCTCAAAAATTCTGCTCGAAACTGGGGCAATGATCGGTTTTGCTACATAAACAACCAAATCAATGAAAGAAAACAGCTGAGGAGACCAGGTTATGGGTCTTCCCACCAAACTTAGCTAGTTCTATAACTCGGTTGTTGGACGACTCTCCAGTGAGCAGTTCCTGGTTAACGGAGAAAACAAAATCTGATTTTATATACATAATAAATAAATTGGTATGTACAAATGTAAAATAATGAAATAAAAAATCAAAATTATGAATTTAAAGAAAATTTTATGAATATGAAATAATGTTTGCAAATTTTGAATAAATATTCATGAATTTGTAAAAAAAGTACAGGAATTATATATATGTGTGAATTTTAGAAAAGGGTTTGTGGATTTGAAAAAAATAATATAAAGATGTTTATGCATTTAAAATCAATACTAATTCTTTAAAAAGATCACGAATTCGAAAATAAATCAGGAATTAGAAAATTGTTTGTGAATTTGAAAAAAGAAATTCTTGCATCTAAAAAATGTCCACATATTTGTACTATTTTTTTTACGGATTTAGTAAATGTCCATAATTTGACAGGCAAGAAAAATAAAAGAAAATGGAAAATGAAATACCCAATGACAGGTAAATCATACTTTTGAATGTGTACGAGGAGGATGGACGAGGAGATGGAGTGGCGAATTTGGGATAGCGCGCTTGCCCCCACCTCACCTGCCAACATATAAAATTGATGCTTCTGAATGTGTTCCATGAATCAAATTTCTTCTTCTAAATTGGGGATTATTGGGGAAGAATCTATGATCAAATGATAGGTGGGTACTACTTTGAGGGAATTCATTGTGACTGTTTTGGTGATTCTGACATTGCCAAAGCCCGCTTCAGCCTCCATATACTCAGTCGACCGTCTGCATAGCAATTTTTGTGAGCAAAATTGTGGCGACTCTTCTCGAGTTGCTCTTAGTTTGGAACATCCAAAAATAATGAAGTGGGAAGAAGTGTACAAGCACATTGATGTCATCGACCATGACATACTTGAACACATCTTTCACTTCTGTCGCTCTCATTCCATGAAGAACCACAGCCAAGAAACACACTTATTGCAGCCTAGGACACTCATGAAAAATCAGACTAATCTACTAGTACAACATCCACCCCATATAATAATGATGATAACAATAATAATGGCGATGATGATGGAACAAAGTAGGGCTTTTGTGTTCGTTTACTTCAGTCCGGCCCGAGTAGCATGCACCCTTGTTGAAAGCAAAAATAAATAAATAAAGTCATTAGGAAGCACCAATATTTTGAAGAAAATAATAAAATCAATCTAGATCCAAATTGTTATTTTACGAAACAAATCTAGCGAGCATTTTATTGCTAAAGATGATTGGAAATAATCCGACCATATAAATACAGAGAAGAAAAAAAATTACGGTAGAGATTGATCTAACTGTAGCTAATTGCCACAATGTACCAAGTAAATTTTTAAGTTGATTGGTCACACGAAAAGTAGATGGGGCTTGTTACCTCAGAGTTGTACCCTTTTCCATCTATCTCAAAACAATGGGTTAACATGAAAAGAAATTTAGCCTCCGGACCACGCAGAAGTCTAGGCACAACGTTCGATTAGGAGGGCCTACCTAAAGCCCCCTTCTTCGCCACGAAGAAGGTGACGACTCCATCCTCTAGGGAGCTACACTTTAATTAGCTGTTTAGTACAGTTTTGGGCCTATAGAATTTCCTGCACCTCTTTTATGTGAGAAGAATACAGGTTGAAAAGGCTGCAATATATATATATATATATATATATGCTTTTTGGGACCGAATATTTGATATTTTCCTTGCACATGGCAGAAAGACACGCGTTCCTACGGTTTCTTCTCATTCAAAAATTTCTAGTAATGCAAAGGTGAATGGTTCAGATTAACTAGCATGTGCTGGCTGCTGGGTTCACTGATCTTAGATCTCTCCCTCCCTCCCATCTGTACATTTGGTTGGCTGTTCTCCTCACGTCTACTGCAGCTGCATTATTGCGTTTTGTCTGGACATTATTGTACTACGTTTTGGAGCACTGAATCTCGCCGGTTTGATTCCTGTCGCTGGCCGTCGTTTTGTATCAGGGCGAGCAGTGGCGGAGGTTGGCAAGAATGTATGGGGGGGGCCAAATTTTTTTTTAACCGCTGCAATAAACTAGAACTCGTAGCCTTCAAATAAAATTGTATTCATATTATCCGTATTGGTTGCAAAGTGCATACATACATACTTCAAAAAACAACTAACTAGTACGGCTGAGCTTTCGAACCTCAGTGAGACCACACCATGGGTACTACAGATCAGCTTTTCGATCTCCCTTTTAGTCCCAATTCAAGTAACTAGATGAACAAATATGTGCCGCCAACGGCAAGACAAATCCTTTAACGGGACCAAGTCAATAAGAGTGCTAATCAAACTCATACACGGAACCAAAATAACTGGACAAGGAGTGGCCGACCGGCCGGGCGTTCATGCAGATACATGCAAGAACATCGGTGGCAACAGATTAGTGGTGAAGACACAGCTCGAGCACGCCCTTGTTTCTCGCTATCCCTGGTTGCGCGCGCCGTCTAGAGGTGGAGCTCTTTGAGAGTCAGCACCGAGCTACTATGGGCACCAGTCGTGCCTGAATAGCAATGGTCGGGGAGCAGACGAGCTATGCGTGCGTGAAGCTAATGGATATGCATGCGTGAGAACATGGGACTGAGACAGACTGCATGGGCCACTAGTAGTAAATAAAAAATGAATCCACTTTGGGCTGGGAGGGCCACGGCCCCCTCAAGTTTGTACATAGCTCTGCCTTTGAGGGCGAGGGGTCGGCCAGGACAGATATAGATGGTCCAAACGTAGTAGTACCGTTCGTACTGAAGGATCTCTCTTTCTGGTTCGCATATTCTAGCAGCACAGACAGAAAAGAAATGCATGGAAATCAAATGTTCTTTTTGACTGGTATGGAATTCAAATGTCATCACCAATCCATATGAATGAAATGAAATTTTTGTTGCGTCACTGAAAAAGAGCACGAACTTTCCAGAAAAAGAGATTAGATGCATTAACAGTGGGGCTCAACGAGAAAATTTCCTTGAAGATTGGCAGCTTAATTACTAGTTAACCATGTTCATGACGCAGGTCTGATGTAGAACCACTGAGAGAGCACTGGACGGTCGGGATAGCAGGTCATGGGTAACTGAGAGTGGATTTTGTCCTGCAGCTTTAGTCAGCTTCACCCATCCCATCTCTCTGCATCCTTTTTCTTTTGACTTTCAATTTTCAGTCTTCTATATATTATGATCGACAAGTTAATTTTTTTTTCAGATTCATTTCAAATATGTTTTGGTCAGTTCTTACATCTTCGTTAAGTTTTCTGAAACTTGGTGCGAGCGAAAGACAAAATCGCAAGTTTCAGTAATTGAAACTTAAAACTTGGTGTACCCTCGTGGAGAAATCCATGAAATTTACGGATCGCGAGGCAAATCAAGTGGCCGAGCAAGTTTCAACTCCTAAAAGTTGATAGGAACAATGATATAATTAGCAAGTTTCAAAACTGAAACTTAAACCCTAAACCCAAATCTCTAAACCCTAAGCCCTAAGCCCATAACCAAAAAACATAAAAGCATGTAAAATTTGGTAAAACTGGACGAAATGATAAAACTGAATGTTTCATTTTTTTCTTTTTTTAAAGTTGTTAAAATGTATTTAAAAATTGTCTTGTTTGAAAGTTCTCGACACGACACACAAATATGCAAACAAAACTTAATTTGGACTTTGACATAGGATAATGCTGGCTCACCTTCAATCAAACACACAAGTGTATGGACGGCTCAGGCTACTACCAATGCAAAGGTGCTTACATGAGGTGCTAAGTGTATTAAATATCTTAGCAACTAGTCTTCCCAATGCATAGTTGCTTAGCTTTTGTAGCTAAGCTCCTCTCATTGAATTGTTTAATAATTAAACTCCTTCGTCTATTGGTTGGTAGTCATTTTGCATAGGTCCACGTGCTTAAGATCGCTTTCTCTTGGAGTCACCATAATGTTCTCTCTCCTCTTTAATTTCTTTGCCACATCATATTTCTGTCTATGTGGCATCCTTAGCACCTGTACACCATGGAGCATTGAAAGGGGCCTCACGGACTCTTACAATGAAGCGGTACATATCATCACTGCGCACACATGGATCCGTGAACAGTGCTACTGCATTTATGGCTCGCAGAAGAAGACAGTGTGATAGCTAGCTATATGAAGAGGGCTCCATGACTCAATGGGTGATGGGCTGATAGCTCTAGGAACGACTGAGGTTTCATGGACGAGAGTCTAATTGGTTGGTTCTCAAAAGTTGGCATGCCAAATTTTGGCAACTGCCAAATGTTGGCTACAGATTGATTGCATATCAATTTCTATTGCCAATCTCATATAAAGTTATCAAATGTTGGCAACTTTTGGTTTTGCCAAATGTTGGCTCGCCAAATATTAGTAGCAAATGCATATGCATGGGCGATAGCTACTTGATCGACCGTGATTAATGGGGCATGGCTTGTAAGGGTGCGAAGTGGGACAGCACGCGTGCATTTGCCCTGCCATCACACATAGGTATGTCAGATAAATACTCTCTCCCTCCGGATTTATCGAGCACTCGGTAAACATCACTCAGCGATGCATGTATCGAGTGTTACACTAAGTGAACGTCACTCGGAGATTGTTTTTGTCCACCTTGATAAGCAGGGAGAAATTTAAATTGTAAAGACAATTATTGAACATGACGCATCACATGTCCGCCTTGGGAATGTCTTCCCGGGGCCCTCGAGTGAAGATGATCACCAGGCCGACTAAGATTTCAGAGAATAAACAAATTCAAAAAAAATTCAAGTTGCTAGGGTGAATCACATTTTTAAAATAAGATCACATGTCCTTGTTTTCTGCTACTTTTGTTTTTTTTAGAATATGCGAATCAGAAAGGGAGATCCTTTTGTTTTAAATTAAAACGGCGACGGTCACCAACCCGAATCAAACCGGAAAGATTCAGTGATCCAATTATTGCAGTATTACAATAATGCCGAGAGATCACAGATAGCGTTAACAATGTAGGGAGAGTCGCGGCACAGAATCAACGGAGCTCCTGAGCTCAGCATCAGACTGGGCTTTCCACTTCACTCAGAAGGCAGTTTTAGCTGGTTCGTCGCTTTCCTTTGGACTGCTGGCCCACCATACATGCGTCCGGTTCACCTTGATAAATTAATTGAATAAAATGTCCTTTATCAACAAATACATGCGTCCGGTTAGAAAACCAATCGAATACAATATTTTGATACCTTAAAAAGACCTAAAATATTTAAATTGTACATACAAATGTGTACTGCTACAAAGAAATTATCGCAGAGTACATTAGACCAACAATTGGACATGATGCATCATATTTCTGTCCTCAAGTAGAACGATGTTTCATCATGGACTCGCACATACAAGAGACCTTTTTTTTATAAAGGACACTTTTTTATGACTCATAGTGTAGCATCGAGGGATACAGTCTAAATGAGTACATACCCAGACTCTGCATAATTATGATGCACACATTCGCTACAATACACAGACATAAATGATCGCACCGGCAAATAGCAAAGTCATACAAGACCAAAGCTATGCCCTGCATAAAGGAAGGAAAAAAACTGAAGCAATGAAAACAACGATCGACGATATACAACGGTGACCATACATCGGCGCCAACCATCTCTCGACAATACAAGGACTATGAGAAAGGCTCTCCAAAAGCGATGCCTCCAGGAAGAAAACAATGTTCAAGCGTAGTCATTATCGGATCCAACAATCGAGGCCAGATCATGAGTTCTCACCCTGAAGATCAAATCCAAGCGAAGTCTGAGCAATGCATTCATCATGGTAACGACGCAAATAATGCCGTCATTACCAGGTATGACCAACTAGGGTCTGACCTAGGTTTTTCACCCCGGAGCTCAAGACTAGGTATTGGAGAAGTACCATCCAAGAAAAATTCTAAAGGATTTCATACAAGAGATCTAAATTAATGTCACTCTCAGTTCAAAGCATCACATACAAGAGACCTAAATTAATGTCACTCTTCGGTTCAAAGGAATGAGTAACTATTAGGAAACATAGGTTAGACTAGGAAATATTCTGGCTTGCCTTGTACTCCAAGTAGATTATATACTCATATATATATGCCACGAGGCTCAAGCAATAAAACGAACTATTCCACCAATCCTCTCTCTCCCCTCTAACATGGTATCTATCGCAAGTCGATCCTAAACCCTAGCCGCCGCCGCTTCCGCACCTGCGCGCCGCACCTGGGGCGGTCGGCCTCCATGAAAGCCGCCGGGGGCCGCGCCGTCCGTACCTAGGGTTCGTCCGCCGGTCGTGTTGACCGGCTGCCCTAGGGAGTCTTTTCCCCGAGCCTTGCTCCGGGGTTTTCTCTCTCCCACAGGTCATCTTGATCGCGCGGTTTCTTTTTGGTTTTCCGATCTGTTCTTGATCGGTTTGCACCGCCCACCGCCGCCGTCGACCCCGAGCGCCTCTACTCCGACCCCGGCGCGACCAGCCGGCCTCTCCTCCGACCAGCGGCCATGCGCGGCCATCGAGGCCATCAGGCCATTGTCTGCTGTCCGTCCGCCCGTCGCCCGGCCGTCGCGCCCTACTCCGACCAGACACCAGATCGCCCGACTTCGGTGGCCTCGCGCCATGCGACGACCAATCATAGCCGTCGCTCGCGCGCCGGCCCGCCCATCGATCCACATCACCCTCCTCCGCCGCGTCTGCATGGCGGCCCGGCAGTCTACCTCGCCGGCCTCGTCCTTGGTTGCGTCGGGACAGCTGCATCTGGCTCGTCGGCTGCCTCAACTCGGGTGCCGCTACTCCGTTGGTCGCTCGGGCCTTGCTGCCCGGGCGCCGGCGTTGCTTTGGCAGCACGGGTGCCGGTGCTGACAAGCTCGTCCGCACGACGTCTCACGCCGTCCGTCGTCGCCGGCTTTATCTCGGACTCCGCCGCCACCACGCCTCCACCGAGCGGCGTCCTCGACCTCGCGCGCGATCGGCTTGATCTCCCGCTCGGCGCCGTGATCCGCCTCATCTACGCCACATGACCGACCTGGTCCATCGGTTATGCGCGCCTCCGCAGGTCCTGTGAAGATCGTCCCCGCGTTCAGCGCGCCTCTTCACCGATCGAGCATCGGGCCGCCGCTGCGTCGCACCGTCGGGCCGAAGCGCCACCACCCCGTGGTTCTCCTCGCGGCTGCATCGACTCGTGTGTCGCCGCTGCGTCGCCCCGAGGCCGTCCCTGCGGTTGCACCGACTCACGAACCGCCGTTGTGTCGCCCCTTCGGGCCGCAACGTCGCGGCCCGCGGTCCCTGCCGCCGCCCAGAGGTATTTCCGCCGTCGCCCCGACCCGCCTGCCGCCACTGCGTCGCCCCTTTGGGCCGTAGCGCCGTTGCCCGCGGTCCACTCCGCCATCACCGCGCATCGACCTCCTGTGGTATGCGCTGCACCGTCTCCCTTGGCGCAGGAACGCCACCGTCTGCGCAAGTTTTCGTCACGCTGTCAGGGTTCTTCGCCTACTTCAAGCACCGCTGCCGCACTCCTAACCTAGCCGCCACCGCCGCCATCAGGCCGCCGTCGCTGCTCTTCTTTGGTCGTCGCCACCGCTACCTTCGTAGCCGCCGCCGCTGCCCGTCCACCCCCTTCGTCTTCGTCCAAGCACCAGCCCGTTGCCAGCATCGCCGTCATCTACCCCGACCACTTTGTCTACTCCGACCACCGTTGGTGACATCGGTGTCGGTGTCAAAACCGGCGGATCTCGGGTAGGTGGTCCCGATCTGTGCGTCTAAGGCCAGTGGTAACATGAGGCAAGGGACACGATGTTTTACCCAGGTTCGGGCACTCTCGATGGAGGTAAAACCCTACTTCCTGCTTGATTGATCTTGATGATATGAGTATTACAAGAGTTGATCTACCACGAGATCGTAGAGGCTAAACCCTAGAAGCTAGCCTATGATGATTATGATTGTCCCTCTGAGGACTAAACCCTCAGGTTTATATAGATACCGGGGGGGGGGGGGGGGCTAGGGTTTACACAGAGTCGGTTACACAGAAGGAGATCTAATATCCGGATCTCCAAGCTTGTCTTCCACGCAAAGGAGAGTCCCATCCGGACACGGGACGGAGTCTTGAGTCTTGTATCTTCACGGTCCAACAGTTCGGCCAAAGTATATAGTCCAGTTGTCCGGATACCCCCTAATCCTGAACTCCCCCAGTAGCCCCTGAACCAGGCTTCAATGACGACGAGTCCGGCGCGCAGTTTGTCTTCGGCATTGCAAGGCGGGTTCCATCTCCGAATACTCCAAAGTAAACCTCGAACACTTAAATCGTGTCCGGCTCTGCAAAATGACTTTCACATTCCACCGTAGAGAGAACGATATTCCACAAATATAATCTGCTGACAACTTTTAGATAACGTGACACGACACCATGGTCGAGTCATTATTGAACCGTCTTCCCACAGCCAGCAACCGCACATATCGCGAGGCGGTTTCCTCGTCACGTCTTGTCGAATCAGAGATCATGTTCCCCTTATCGCGGGCTTGCATTAATACGGGTAGGGGTAGCTCAATCGCACCGTCAATCGAGGCGAGTGGGGAATGAGCGGGCTCCACTAGGCAAGTGGGGAGGCGCAAAAGCTTTTATCGCCTCTATAAAGAGATAATGTCTCTTCCTCTTTACGTGGCCTTTCCCTTCCGTTCTTCCATTCCCCTTTGCTCGAACCCTAGCGCCCAAGCGCTCATCTTCTCCACCGAAGAGAGGTTCTCTGAAGATGTCCGGATATGGAGCAGGAGGCAAATGGATGGCCTCTACCATCCGGGAGAAGGATATCAAAAAGCTCCGAGAGGCCGGGTACCTAGCCAGGAAAATCGGCCACCGTCTTCCGACGGCGGGACAGATCGTCCCCACTCCAGAGCCCCACGAGAGGGCCGTGTTTGTTCCTCATTTTGTCCACGGGCTCAGGTTTCCCCTCCACCCATTTGTTCGCGGCATCATGTATTATTACGGTATTGATTTTCATGATCTGTCCCCTAATTCCTTCCTCAATATCTTGATGTTTATCGTCGTGTGTGAGGCCTTTCTCCGTATTTCGCCCCACTTCGGCTTATGGCTGAAGATCTTCAATATGAAGCCCAAGGTGGTTAACGGCGAGCACGCTGAGTGTGGCGGCGCCATGGTGAGCAAGATGCCCAAGGTCACATGGCCGACGGGCACCTTCAATTATTCCGTCAAGGAGTGGCAGCAGCAGTGGTTCTATATCACCGAGCCGCGCGGTAAGAAGTGGGCCGCTTCTCCTGAATTCAGATCTGAAGCCCCACTGCGGCTCACGTCCTGGCCCAAGAAGGGCTGAACTGGTCCTCATCCGATGAGCTATCAGTGCTCCAAGCACGCGTTCAGAGCGTGGTAGATAAGGATGTTAAACTCGTCAATGTAGTCCAGGTGATGTTAGTTCGCCTTGTTCTCCCTTGCCAGCACTGAGCCTGCAATTTGTGGGAATACGACCCAGCCGAGCAGCAGACCCTATGGGAGCTCTACAGCTCCTCACACAAGGACATATGGAGGATGCTCTTCAAGTCCGGCAAACCATGGCCGGGCTCCGCCGAGGACCGCGGGTATCAACTGTCCCGCTCCGCAAGTCCGGTAAGTCTTTGCTATGTTCTGTCTATCCATGTTTGGCTGGCGTATCATGAGGGAGATGCCTTATCGCGCTTTCTGTAATTATCCCAGGAATGGACGAAGAAGGTGGGGCGGATTCACTGTCCGGCCCTGCTGCCGGAGGAACCGGCGGGACCTCTTCTGACGAAGATGCTGGTCCCAGCGCCTTACGAGGCGCCGAAGAAAGAGGCCTCCAAGAAGGTCAAGAAGACCCGGAGCGGCCTCCGTCGCCGCGATGCTTCGGACACAAAGTCCGAAGACTCCCGCGATCATTCCTCCTCCAAAGACGAAGAGGAGGAGGAAGAAGACGAGTCCTCCACGGGGGAAGGGAAGAAAAGGATGGCTTCCTCATCCTTGGAGGCCGAATCGCCAAGGAGGGGGAAAAGTTCCCTCCCGGAGGCGTCCACCACGGCTGCCAATAGCAGCCCGGAGTGGGATCCCAGGGCCCAGCCCCTGGTAAAGTCGTGAGTACACGAAATCCGAACACGCATACGCGCCTGGGGTTATTAGGATGTAGTAGTTTAACTGTCGCCATACTTTGTGCAGCCCGACGAGATCTCGCGCCGAACAGTCCTCCTCGGAGGATTCGCTGAGCTCAGGTGCCCTGGAGAGCGAGACGCCTCCAGAGGCCCCTTCCCCGAAGCCTAGGCGCGCCACCGAGGTGTCGTCTCAACGGGGCCCGGACCAGGGAGGGCATATCTCTGAGGCCAGATACACGGGAGCAATGGTTCCCATGAATGTCGACGGCGGGGGCAATCTTGGATTCGACCCGCAGCCGGACACGGTCCTGGAGACCTTTAAAGCTCCATGATTGGGCGAGCAGCCCCCCTTGATGGAGGGAGGCAAGCCCGCTCCACCAGCAACCTCTGTCCAAGCAGAGTTGCCGGGCGGTCTATTGACATCACTAAAAAGTGCGTCCATCGTCGATGAACATCGCGCCCTCATGGGTCCGGTGATTGATAAGATTCAGTCCGCTGAGAGCAGGCTGAATGAATCCTGCGTTAGCCTTATAAAAGGCTTTGAGGTATGTTTTTAGAAACCTTTGAAAGATTGTCATAGTATGAGTAGTAGCCCCTGATGCACTGTCCGACGAAAGAGAGACAGAGCCGGACAGGGGATCAACTTTCCGCTTTGCAGGAGACTCAGTTAGTGACGTATATCCCTTTGTTTGAAAACATGCGTCTGTAGCGACGACCGCCTCTCATAATGCCGAGGTGTCCGGACTGAAGCAGAGTCTGGAACGGGCCGAAGAAGAACTTGGCCGCGTGAAGAAGCAGTTGGAGGACAAGCAAGGTATGTCGAGACCTTTTGCTAAGTTGAGCACGAATTAGTAGTTGTGCTTGATGAAAATATTCGTATTGTATGCTCTAGGAGCGAGTGCTGAAATTGAGGCACTGAAGAAGGCTGTGGCCGAAGACGATAAGAAGGCCGCCGCTGAGCAGGCTCTTCGCGAGAAGCACGAGGCCCGGGTCATTGAAGCTGAGCGAGAGCTCCAGGAGGCCGTGAAGAAGAGCGAGACCTTGGAACAGAGTCTAGCAGGGAAAGAATTCGAACTCTCCCAAGCTCTCCAAGCCGCAGATGATGCTCGAGAAGAAGCCCAAGGTGCTCTGAAGGACATTCAGGAGGCACAGAGGGTTGCGGCTGGTAAGGCCTTTTGTTCTCAAAGCAATTTTTACATAGTAATGGGAGGAACTCTAAGCGACAAGCTGAATTCTTTTTTCTCCAGGGGCATTTGCGGACCTGCCACGCAGCATATCAG
This sequence comes from Aegilops bicornis, assembly GCA_021605145.1. Classification (NCBI taxonomy): domain Eukaryota; kingdom Viridiplantae; phylum Streptophyta; class Magnoliopsida; order Poales; family Poaceae; genus Aegilops; species Aegilops bicornis. Next base: position 7,513,006 of record CM038675.1, on the reverse strand, counting down.
ATGCTGCCCAATTCTACCGGGCTGAGGAGAAGAAGTCCGCGGAGAAGCATTTCTGGTCGCGGTATTTGGCGCCGAATTATCCGGTGCCCTTTATCGATCAGCTGAAGCAGCTGGTCGAACTGCACCAGGCGGCCGAACTAGGCATGAAGGACTTAGTTGTCCGGCTGTGGCCCGCTGAGCCAATTCCAAGCAGTTAATACGGAGTCGTGAAGCGGATTGTTGGTGCTTGCCCTCGGCTCGACGTCATTAAGCGATCGGTCTGCATAGAGGTAGAGGGTGCACGCATGGCGTTTGCCCGTGCGAAGGTGCACTGGGGGAAGCTTGATGCTGAAAAGCTGATGACTGAGGGACCGCCGGAGGGTAAGGAGCATCTCAAGCCCGAATTATACTATGAAGATCTCCTGAAAGGAGCCCGCCTTGTGGCGGAACAGTGTACGAAAGACATTATATTTCCCTGAAGGCAGTCATGCTGTCCTTTGTAATGCAGGATACTGGCATTGTAATTGTTTATTGCCTGTTATATGAACGTCTTTTCTTCCTGTGCGGCTGTTTAGTATATATAAATCCTGAGAGTTGGCCAGTCGTCGGCTTCTGCCCCCATGTAAAAAGTACGGGGGTGTTCGGGACATACCTGAACACTCTTTATCCCATCTTTGGGTCCTTGAAGGAGGTGTTCATCACCGCGAACTAGGCAATCAAACTATAGGGCTTTATCACTCTCACTTAGCCATAGGAATTCGAGTATGGTAGGCGCAGCCCCTGGTGTTCGGAAGACCGTACGAGGGGCTCTAACGGCGCCTGATCGGAAGACCGATCCATCGCACTTTGCATTTATGGCATTATGCGGAATAAATCTTTAAAGATTTTACAACCTCTCGAACAGCTGACCAGCTCTCGCTGTATCATGACAGTCAGTTTTCGGCTTTCTCTACTGAGGTGCTCGTCCGGAAGAACCGGGACACAATCGCAGTAGTTCTCCCAGCGCTACCTTAGCCGATGGAGCGGAACGTAAGGTACCAAAACATGGGAGCCGGGCAAACCCAACTAATGACCCAAGACATGATTCGGAGCTGATGCATATAGTGTTATAAGTTCGGGGTGCCGGGCGACCGAACAGGTGGCCGGACTTTGTTGCCATATTATGAGTACTATGAAGCCCCTGGCATAGCGGGGCATAACACTATGTGCGGGTGCCGTTATGACGAAGAAAAGAGCGTCAATGAGGAACGACGGCCGGTGAGTGTTATTTTAGTCTACGTATTGTAGTAGAGTGACATGTCTATGCGTATGAGTACGGTTTATGCATATGAAAAGAGGTGTGCTGGCGGAACCTGTCATGGCCGGACTGGAGGAGGTTGTGTGTGGGTCCGAAGTGTATCCGAACTGTCTCCTTGGGGGGTACTTTATGTGTTCCTGCCTTGTGCGTCCGAGCTGATTCCATGTCGCCAGTCCTATTCTACGCAAAAGTCAGTCTGTAAAGACAAATATTTAGAGGCATCTGCATGTCATATGGTGGTTGAGCCGTGGGTGCCTGATCGGAGCCTGGTCGAGCCAGGCTATCATGCCGTAAAGTAGCTTGGACTCCTCAGTTGGTGTCCGGGTAGTTGGCTGCCGAATCGAAATTCGATAAACGGGCACAACTCGCTATCCCAGCGGTGGTGTAATTTCCACTCTGAGGGTGGAGTTCGGTCTTGCCCGTAATTGTGACTATGTCACGTGGGTTTGGCCTGATGTTGTACCCCGTTGAGTGTAGCCAACGCGGTTCGTCCCGATAGTATATGGTAGTTACTGTATAAGGGGACAATACCGAAGACTTATTTTTGGGCATGGTATTTGTTTGGTGATCCGAAGACAACCTCCAGGGTGGTGGGCCTGTAAATCTTGGCCTTTGCACGGTACCTTTTAGAAGATGTTATTAATGGGTTTGATCCTCGAGCGGTCAATACCTATCTGGCAAATTTTGTCCTGGCGCAGCGAGTTTGGCCTGCTGTTTATGCCCATAGGGGCTCGTGTGAGATGGGACCCACAAACTATTGGGTCGATGGTAAGTGCAATTGAACTGCTATGGTTGATGTTGTCCGGACGGCCGATGTGACCGGAGATGATCGGCCGTATTTTTGTACTGCGGAGGATCTTCCTTTGACCTCTCCATGTTTGGGGGGCTTCTCGTTGTTTGAGACTTCCCTTCATTGTTTCCGGCGCACGACCGGCCGTTTTGTTTTGAGGATCCGGAATTCTCTATTGGTATGCTTGGCCACCCTTCTAGGGGTACCATGAATTTCACATGGTTGTTCGAGTATGCTGCTCGGGCCACATGGGCTTGAGTTGTTCTTTTTCCGCTGACCAGACTGGGGCCGCTGAATTCGGCACCGATTCCCTTGTCTTGGTCGTCATCATTATTTTTATGACGCTTATGACTGTTGCGTCGAGGTTTGTGGATGCTGCCTCATGTTTCCTACGTACTGCCCCGGACCATGGTGTATTGGTGTCAGGGTGTGGGCTTTAGGTCCTCCTTCTTAGGTTGAGGTAGCGAATTGTGCTTTGTGTACCCTTTGGCGGGGTGGTCGAGTTCGTATTCCTTGGTTGTCAGGACCTTGGTCCATCTGTCTATGAGCACATCTTGGTCAGCTTTGAGTTGCTGCTGCTTCCTTTTCAGGCTTTTTGCTGTGGCCATAAGCCGTCGCTTAAAGCGAACTTGCTCTGCGGGATCCTCAGGCACGCCGAATTCATTGTTGCCGAGGCTCACCTCGTCTTCGGAGGGGGGGCATGTATCCGTCCGGGTTGTTTTTGAATCCTGTGCCGGTATTGTTGTGGCGGGGCTTGGAGCGGCGCTGATGACGCCCGTGCTTTGCCTTCTTCTTTAAGGAGCTATCCTCCATTGCATCCTCGCCATTGGTTTCTTTGGGAGTGTCCGCCATATATATATATATATCATACGAAGAGGTGGCCATCCATCGCCCCGTGGGCGGTGGTTCCTGTTCTTCTCCTACATCGTCGTCCGCACCATCGTGTCTTCAGAGTCGAACTCAAGCACGCCGGTCAAATCATCGATCGTGGCGATGAAGTGGGTGGTGGGTGGGCAACGAATTCCCTTGTCGCCTGCTTCCCACTCAAGCCGGGCATAGTTTGGCCAAGAGTCTCCTGACAAAGCGAGAGACTTTAACGAGTTCAGCATGTCGCCAAAGGGCGAGTGCTGGAAGATATCCGCAGCGGTGAACTCCAATACCGGAGCCCAACCAGATTCGGCGGGCTCGGGGGTGCGCGGACTGGAACCTACAACCGGACACGAGTCCGGGGGTCCGGTGTCATAGGCTTCCTTGGGGGTGAAGTCTGTGTTCGGCTCTACCGCCAATGAGTGTGCGGCCTCCGGGGCGGGGTCCATCCACCCATCCTCGGACGACGCAATCTGCCCCGGATTTAGGTCCGGAGCTCCTGCGGGTGCGATATCCCGAGTATTGTCCGATAGCAGGTCTAAGCCGTGCTCGTCGTGACTGTTCGGCGCTCCTGGCATAGGCCTGAATCCGTCGAAGATCAAGTCTCCGCGGATATTGGCCGTGTAGTTCAAGTTTCCGAACCTGACCTGATGGCCAGGGGCATAGCTGTCGATCTGCTGCAGATGGCCGAGCGAATTGGCCCGCGGTGCGAAGCCGCCGAACACGAAGATCTGTCTGGGGAGAAAGGTCTCACCCTGGACCACATTGTTGTTGATGATTGAAGGAGCCATTGAGCCTTGCAGCAACGACACATAGGAACTCTCAATGAAAGCACCAATGTCGGTGTCAAAACCGGCGGATCTCGGGTAGGGGGTCCCGATCTGTGCATCTAAGGCCAATGGTAACAGGAGGCAAGGGACACGATGTTTTACCCAGGTTCGGGCCCTCTCGATGGAGGTAAAACCCTACTTCCTGCTTGATTGATCTTGATGATATGAGTATTACAAGAGTTGATCTACCACGAGATCGTAGAGGCTAAACCCTAGAAGCTAGCCTATGATGATTATGATTGTCCCTCTGAGGACTAAACCCTCCGGTTTATATAGATACCGGAGGGGGCTAGGGTTTACACAGAGTCGGTTACAAAGAAGGAGATCTAGTATCTGGATCGCCAAGCTTGTCTTCCACGCAAAGGAGAGTCCCATCCGGACACGGGACGGAGTCTTGAGTCTTGTATCTTCACGGTCCAACAGTCCGGCCAAAGTATATAGTCCGGCTATCCGGATACCCCCTAATCCAGGACTCCCTCAATCGGCCCCGCGTCGATGGACGCCGCAATCGTCGTCGAGTTCTTCTCCGCTGGCCCCTCCGACTTCTCCGACATGGCGTACAGCTCGTGCAGGTCCCTCGTCTACACATGCCCGGTGCTGGTAACACCTATGCGTATCTTCATCCACGACGTGTCCCCAGGCCTGGCAAGCCTGGTCGGCGCTTCGTCAACTTCGTCTTCGTCCATCTATGCATGCCCGGTGCTGGCAACGCTGGTGTGTGCCTTCGTCCATGATGTGTCCCCGGGCTTGGCACACCCGTCGCAACGTGTCGTCAACAACATTTTCTTCCCGGCGCACCCCTCCTTCGACACCACTGCGCCCATGCTAACTCGGCGCCCTCTTGCGCCCGCGGCTCCACGGTGACTTCCTCGACACCGGCCACCCCGACTCGACATCGACCCCGGTATTCTTCGCACGGCTACCTCGATCACGGCTCCACCACCCACGCTCTTGGCTACATCGACAAACGGCACAAAGGGCTACCGCCTGCTTGAGCAACCTCGTTGGTTTCCACTCCAACCACGACTCCGCGATGCATCGACCGCTACGACTGTGGGGGGGAGGGGGGGGGGGTGGCTTGCCTTCGGATTCTTCTCCAGTCTCACCGTCTGCGTCGCTACCATTGTGACTACGGGGGGATGTTGAGTAACGTGATTGTATTAGGAAACATAGGTTAGACTAGGAAATATTCTGGCTTGCCTTGTACTCCAAATAGATCATGTACTCCTATATATATGCCCACGAGGCTCAAGCAATAAAACGAACTATTCCACCAATCCTCTCTCTCCCTTCTAAGGCCTCCTTTGGTTTGTAGGAATCTTGTAGGAATTTTATAGGATAGGATTTTCAAAGAAAAAATTCCTATGGAGCCCTTTGGTTTGTAGGAATGGATTCCTATTCCTATGTAGGATAGGATCCAATCCTTCACATTTCAAAGGAAAAAAACATTAACCTAGACTCAATGAAAAAATCCTATCCTATGCATTAAATGACATCTCTTTGTTTATAGGAAATAAGATGTATGTCATCTCACTTCCTATGAAGTTCCTATTCCTATAATATTCCTATCCTATGAACCGAGAAAAGTTCCAAAGTTCTCGGAGGGATGCAACAAGACGATTTCAGTGACACGTTCATGTGTGGTTAAGTCGCAACATGGCATCTAAATCTGAACCACATGTTTTTTCTATATATGTTTGTGCTTTTAGGATATGCAAGAAAGGGAGATCCATAGTACAAACGGTACTGCATCATCTGGACACTATTGATCCCAACCTCTAAGCAGGAATCTAGACCGGCGAGATTCACTGCTCCAAAGAGTATAGCAGAATGATGCCGTGAGATCCCAGACAAAATCAGCAATACAGCTCGAGTTGACAAGAGATGCATAGCAGTGTGCATAGCCACCTACTCCCTCCGTTTCAAATTACTGGTCGGAGAAATGGATGTATCTAGAACTAAAATACATCTAGATACATCCATTCGTGCGACAAGTAATTCGGAACGGAGGGAGTAGATGTGAGCACATCATATGCCGGCTGCCACCTCGAACTGCGCTCCTAATTCCTCCTATAGGCAGCCACTGGTGCTCAAATCTGAACCACCCGCTCTTAGGAACCTAAGTTCAAACCAACTTTCTTGACAATCAAGCAATGCATATTCATCTTTCAAAAGCTCTGAATGAGAGAACCATTCAGTGCCTTTTTAAGGCGTCCGGTGCTGATTGCATCCAGAAAAAAGGGGGGAAAAGGTATATTTTCGCCCTGTGCGAGCAAAAGATTAATTTAATTCGATGCCAAAAGCATATTACGATGTTTTAAATTTGCCTTCTTCTTGTGTATCACGAAAAAATTGCACGAAATTTTCTGCATCCAGACATCACCCCTAATGAACTAGCATTACAATTTTTGTTTTTTAGAACAGTCTAAAAAAAGGGTGTGAAATTCGCATGTGACCCAGAGCTCGCAATTGGCTTTTTTCATCAAGCTCTTGTGCCAAATGAACAAGACAGCGGTACATTGACCCCCAGAAAGGTGCAGGCTGACCTGCCACCACATCGCATGACACACTAGGACGTTGAACCGCCAGGTGATAGCTACAGCAACGGGCGTGTAATGTCTCTCGTAGAATTAGTGCAGGTGACAGTTAAGGCTTGAGGAAGAAGCCAATGGGCATATAATTGAGGAGGAGGAGGAGGCTCCAGGGTGATAGCTACAGGAACGGGCGATGGAGGTAGGATCGTGGTGAACGATGGAGGAGGTTTGGTGGCTTGTCTCCATAGATGTACCAGCATGCACTGTAAAATGTAATAGTTCGAACTTGCTTTCCTCCGCTCCCGTCCCATCCTGGAGGTCGCTGCCCTTATGTACGTTCCGCTTTCATATTTGATTGATGGATGTTTGAGTTTATGATGTAACCTCTTTTCTTTAATGGTTTCCCTTTCTTTTTTTGCATCGCCTTGCCGATCTCACAGCCCATGGCGTCTGCTTCCCCATGGACACCACATCCATTTCTTGTTCAGCATACCTGTTGATGGAACCCATCGTTGATATGTGCTATGAAATTCGACGTCATTGATGGACCAACCAAATCGTTCACAGAGTAACAAGAATCCGGACAATATCTCCATGCTTCGTCGTGTCCACTAGCCAGAAGAGCCACAGCTTAGCGTCCATCGTAATCATTCTCGCAATATTTTCCACCATGGTTGGCTTCAAACTGGAGTGTCATGTTTCTATGCATTCTCACGTCACCTGTATTTTGTAGCCAACCTTTTTTTGAGAAATCTCGCTCACTTTATTGATTCAAGACAATGTTCATATGTACACGGTCTGAGTCATGAGGAGTGCCCAACCAAACATGCCTACCTATATCTAAGTTACAAGCAAATTTAGCGAGATTATGAGCCTCAAAGTTAAAGTTCCTTCGCTCAAACACAAACGAGCAAGAAGAAAAACTAGCTCCGCGGCCTATTATTTCATGTATTACAGCCGCATTGGGACCTCATGTCCCTTCCTTGATATCTTGCACCACCACCCTTTGGCAATCTGAGGCCACCGGGATATCCTGCTCGTGCAGGTCTTCTGCCAGAGATAGAGCCTCCCGACATGTGTGTGTTTCCAGGATCATTGGGTCCCAGATGCCCCCAAACACAACTGTTGACGAGCCAAGAAAATTGCCATTTGAATCTCGACAAACTGCAGCAGCTGTTGGAATTTTGCTAGTAGGCCTTTGGCCCAAAGCCCAACTAAAATTCTGAAATTCTCTTGATCCATTCATGCAAACATGTGAGTGCAGTGAGTAAGACTAGAGTTTACTCCCATCACGGAAGTTGAGAGAGACTTGCACCTTTTTATAAGGTGAGCTCTTCTACCACTTGTATGAGCATGAGAAGAAGAGACCTACACGTGCACTCCTCCTCCTCGCTCGCCACGCCACGCCTCGTCACGATGCGCCGCGCCGCGGGTTGCGGGATTGAGCCGAGCCGAGGATAGACCTATTAACGGGCGCGTTTAATTACTGAACTGTTTCCGATTCTTTTGGGTTGTGACGACTCGGACGTGGGGTTTACTCCCACGATCTACCCGGCCCGCACTATATAGTCAGACAGACGTCTACCCTAGCCGCCGCCGCTTCTTATGGTTTCGCACCACCGGTCCAGATCATTGCGCACCATCGTTCCAGATCATTGCGCCGCCAAGCAAGTCTTCTCCATCCCTCCTTTCGGCGTGCATCGGGAGAAGGGACAGCAGGCCTCCGGAACCCCGCCTCTCATGATTCTGTACGGGAGAGGGGCGATCAAGTTTTTGGGGGGCGCACTCGCGCAACTGCTGGCAGCAACGACTTCGCCAATGACAACTTCTTCCCCGACCTCGGCAACCTCATCCTCGACAACATGGGCGACAATGTCAATGCCTGCGGTGCTGCTCCCGCTATACCGTATGTGATTCTATCCTTCCTGTTCGAGATCGTGGTAGAATTCATGTTTCTAGTATGTGCCCTAGATGTGATCTGTTCATCTACTATGCTAGTTCGCATGATTAGTTTAATCTCTGCTATTGCCGTGATGATTTATCTTCTGTTTATTCGGATTAAATCTCATAGTAATTTGCTCATATTTCCAACAATCCAAAAACCTTATTATAGGCAATTTACTCCGAGTGGTTTTGCTGCGCATTTGAAGCCACCTGCCTTTAAGAGGGTGCAATATAAGTGGTGGTGCACGAGAGCATTCTACTGGTTTCAGACCATGTGCTGCTATGACGCTACTAAGGGCAAGCCTGAGGGCGATCTTAATCCAGCACAGCTGGAAGCTTTTGAGAAGATCGATACTCTCTTTAAAGGTGCTCTTCTGAGTGTTCTTGATGACTCAATTGTGGATTCGTATATGTCGTTTGACAACGGCATGGACATGTGGGCTGCGCTCGAGGTCAAGTTTGGTGCCTCGGACGCCGGCATCGAGTTGTACGTCGTGGAGCAATTCTATGACTACAAGATGACTGATGAGCGCTCTATTGTACAGCAGGCTCATGAGATACAATCGCTCGCAAAAGAACTTGAGTACTTCAAGTGTGTGTTGCCGGACAAATTTTTTGCGGGAGGCATCATTGCCAAGCTTCCACCTTCATGGAACAATTTTGCTACTTCCCTGAAACACAAGCGACAGGAGTTTTCTGTTGCGGATCTTATTGGTACTCTTGATGTTGAAGAGAAGGCGAGAGCAAAAGACACACGTGCTCGAGTTGTTGAGGGAGCTTCTAGTGCCCACATGGTACAAAAGAAGAACTTCCATCCCAACAAGTTCAAAAATAACAAGAACTAAACTCAGGGCAAAGGCAAGTTTGATGCAAAGAACAAGCCGTCACATTCTACCAACTTCAAGAAGAATTCTCATAAGAAGGGGAAGGGACTTTGCCATGTCTGTGGTGACCCTAATCATTGGGCTCCGAAATGTCCTAACCGCTTTGAGGAGCGTGAACATGAGAAGAGCGGCAAGTCCGCTAATGTTGTTATCAGTGATACTGATATGAAGGAATCAGGGTATGGTATTTTTCCTACCGTCCTTTCAGTATTTCAATCCCCTGATTGGTTAATTGACACTAGTGCCAATATACATGTTTGTGCTGACGTCTCTATGTTTTCTTGTTACCAGGCCACATGGACTTCTCCCATGCTGATGGGGAACAAGGTCACATGCCATTGTTCGAGGTGTCGGTACGGTTGATCTGAAGTTTACTTCGGGGAAGACCGTCCATCTGAAGAACGTTCATCACGTGTCGTCCATCAATAAAAATCTCGTTAGCGGTTCCCGTTTATGTCGAGATGGTTTTAAGTTGGTTTTCGAGTCCAGTAAAGTTGTAATTTCTAAGTATGGACAATTTATTGGAAAAGGCTATGAGAGCGGAGGCTTGTTCCGCCTGTCTTTGTCAGATAATTGTACTAAAGTTATTAATAATGTTTGCCACAATAATGAGTCTGATATTTGGCATTCACGACTTTGTCACATTAACTTTGGTTGCATGACGTGGCTAGCCAATATGAATTTAATTCCGAAAATCTCTACTGTCAAAGGCTCCAAGTGCCAAGTATGTGTGCAAGCTAAGCAACCTCGCAAGTCCCATGAGACTGCAGAGGCAAGAGACTTGGCGCCACTATAGCTTATACATTCTGATCTTTGTGAAATGAATGGTGTGTTGAGAAAAGGTGGAAAGAGATACTTCATGACGTTGATTGATGACTCCACTAGATATTGTTATGTGTATCTTATGAAATCAAAAGATGAGACTTTAACTTTCTTCAAAAACTATAAAGCTGAGGCAGAGAACCAACTTGATCGAAAAATTAAACGGCTTAGGTCTGATCGTGGTGAAGAGTATTTTTCCAATGAATTTGGTTTGTTTTATGCGGAACATGGTATAATCCATGAGAGGACGCCTCCATACTCACCTCAGTCAAATGGGGTAGCCGAAAGAAAGAACCGAACTCTAATTGATATGGTTAACACCATGTTAGACATATCGGGTCTCTCCAAGGAATGGTGGGGGGAGGCGCTAATGACTGCATGTCATGTCCTAACCGAGTTCCCACAAAGCACAAGACCATGACTCCATTTGATGAATGGGAAAGGAAAAGGTTGAAACTCTCTTACCTATGTACTTGGGGTTGTTTGGCAAAAGTCAATATACCAATTCCCAAGAAGCGCAAGCTTGGACCAAAAACCGTGGATTGTGTTCTTTTGGGCTATGCTTTTCATAGCATTGGTTATAGATTTTTGATAATAAAATCTGAGGTATCCGACATGCATGTTGGTATGATTATGGAGTCGAATGATGCAACTTTCTTTGAACACATATTTCCTATGAAGGATATGTCTAGTTCATCAAATCAGGAGATACGTACTCCATCTAGTGAGGAATTCGCTGTAATTCCTGAACCCACCATTGCGATGGAACACATTGAGAATCCTATTGAGGGTGGCAATGGAACTGCTGTGAGGAGTAAGAGACAGAGGACTGCAAAGTCCTTTGGTGATGATTTCATTGTGTACCTTGTGGATGACACACCCAGGACTATTTCAAAAGCATGTGCATCTCCTGATGCTGACTACAGGAAGGAAGTTGTTCGTAGCGAGATGGATTCCATCTTAGCTAACGGAACCTGGGAGATCACTGACCGTCCTTATGGGTGCAAACCTGTAGGATGTAAGTGGGTATTTGATACGTCTCCAACGTATCTACTTTTCCAAACACTTTTGCCCTTGTTTTGGACTTGAACTTGCATGATTTGAATGGAACTAACCCGGACTGACATTGTTTTCAGCAGAACTGCCATGGTGTTATTTTTGTGCAGAAATAAAAGTTCTCGGAATGACCTGGAAATCCACGGAGCAACTTTTCAGAAAATATAAAAAATATTGGCGAAAGAATTAGCGTCAGGGGGCCCACACCCTGTCCACGAGGGTGGGGGCGCGCCCCCTCCCCCTGAGCGTGCCCCCTGCCTCGTGGGCCCCCTGGACCGACCTCAACTCCAACTCTATATATTTGCTTTCGCTGAGAAAAAATCAAGGAGAAAGAATCATCGCGTTTTATGATACGGAGCCGCCGCCGAGCCCTAATCTCTCTCGGGAGGGCTGATCTGGAGTCCGTTGGGGGCTCCGGAGAGGGGGATTCGTTGCCGTCGTCATCATCAACCATCCTCCATCACCAATTTCATGATGCTCACCGCCGTGCATGAGTAATTCCATCATAGGCTTGCTGGATGGTGATGGGTTGGATGAGATTTACCATGTAATCAAGTTAGTTTTGTTAGGGTTTGATCCCTAATATCCACTATGTTCTGATATTGATGTTGCTATGACTTTGCTATGCTTAATGCTTGTCACTAGGGCCCGAGTGCCATGATTTCAGATCTGAACCTATTATGTTTTCATGAATATATGTGAGTTCTTGATCCTATCTTGCAAGTCTATAGTCACCTATTATGTGTTATGATCCGACAACCCAAGTGACAATAATCTGGATACTTCTCGGTGATGACCAAAGATTGAGGAGTTCATGTATTCACTAAGTGCTAATGATTTGGTCCGGTACTCTATTAAAAGGAGGCATTAATATCCCTTAGTTTCCATTAGGCCCCCGCTGCCACGGGAGGGTAGGACAAAAGATGTCATGCAAGTTCTTTTCCATAAGCATGTATGACTATATTCGGAATACATGCCTACATTACATTGATTAATTGGAGCTAGTTCTGTGTCACCCTATGTTATAACTATTACACGAGGAATCACATCCGACATAATTATCCATCACCTGATCCAATGCCTACGAGCTTTTCACATATTGTGCTTTGCTTATTTACTTTACTGTTGCTACTATTACAATTGCTACAAAACTATCACTATTACTTTTGCTACTGTTACCGTTACCTCCATACTACTTTGCTACTAAATACTTTGCTGCAGATACTAAGTTATCCAGGTGTGGTTGAATTGACAACTCAACTGCTAATACTTGAGAATATTCTTTGGCTCCCCTTGTGTCGAATCAATAAATTTGGGTTGAATACTCTACCCTCGAAAACTATTGCGATCCCCTATACTTGTGGGTTATCAAGACTATTTTCTGGCGCCATTGCCGGGGAGCATAGCTCTATTCTTTGAGTCACTTGGGATTTATATCTGCTGGTCACTATGAAGAACTTGAAAGACGAAAGAACTAAGATTTTTCCCTCAACTACGAGGGGAGGTAAGGAACTGACATCTAGCTCTGCACTAGATTCTCCTGCTGTTATGAGTAAGCTTGCGACACCTAAACCTGGTACTGCTATGAATTCTGATATGTCGCATGTTATTGATGATGCCACTTCTGCTATGCATGATACTTATGATGAAACTACTTCTATGCTTGATACTACTGTGCCATTAGGTGAATTTCTTGATGAACAACTTGCTAGGGTTAGAGAGAATGAAATTATTGAAGATGGTATTATTGAAGATAGTGATGATGACGGTTCTCCCCCTAAGTATGAATTGCCTGTTGTTCCTGAGGGTTATGTTATGGATGAAGAAACTGCTAGAGATTTTCTTGCTTGCAATGATAGATCTGATCTTAAGAAGTTATTAGCTAAACTTAAACAGAAAACTCTGAATGCTAGAATGAAACATGATCCTGCTTTTCCTACTTCACCTAGCTATTTTTGTTACTGATAAGGATTATGAATTATTTGTTGAACCTGAGATAATTACTTTGGTTGAATCTGATCCTTTTTATGGCTATGAATCTGAAACTGTTGTGGCACATCTTACTAAATTGAATGATATAGCCACCCTGTTCACTAATGATGAGAAATCTCGCTACTATTATATCCTTAAGATATTTCTGTTCTCATTAAAGGGTGATGCTAAAACTTGGTTTAACTCTCTTGATCCTGGTTGTGTGCGTAGTCCCCAGGATATGATTTATTACTTCTCTGCTAAATATTTCCGCTCATCATAAGAAACAAGCTGCTTTAAGGGAAATATATAATTTTGTGCAAATTGAAGAAGAGAGTCTCCCACAAGCTTGGGGGAGGCTTCTCCGATTACTTAATGCTTTGCCTGATCATCCTCTTAAGAAAAATGAAATACTTGATATCTTTTATAATGAACTAACTGATGCTTCCAAGGACCACTTGGATAGTTGTTCTGGTTGTGTTTTCAGGGAAAGAACAGTCGACCAAGCTGAATTGCATGCTATTGAATAATATGTTAACTAATGAAAATAATTGGACTCTTCCTGAGCCAATTCCTGAGGCAACTCCTGAGCCAATTGAGCCAACCACTACTAGGGAAAATTCTATACACAGTATCTTACCACCAGCGCTCCTCAAAATACAACGCTACTACTATTTAGCAGCAGCGCGTGATAGCAAAACGCGCTGCTGAAAGGAAAATAGCAGTAGCGCTTCCACGCCAAACCGCGCTACTGCTCTAATTACCATGACCTCGCAACCCAGCTAGTTATGGCAGTAGCGCCCTATCTTTGAACCGCGCTTTCGCTATAGAAGTTAGCAGCAGCGCCTCTAAGAAAATCGCCACTGCTACGATCAACCCACAAGTTTAGTCCCACCTCGCCCGCCAACAGGTGTCTACCACCTTAAATATGTTACTTCTAAAACTATCACAACCAATTGGTCTTCACCGGACTCTATGTGTAGAATTTAGAGCAATATGAGTCCTCTCCAGCCCTACCGGAGTGGACTCATATTGACAATTCAGATTGTACACAAAAAGATCATTGATGGCCAATGTATTTTTTTGATGCGTGCTTAGACTTAGCAGTAGCGTTTTTCCGTAAAATGCGCTATAGCTACTTTAGCTATAGCGCGGTTCCTAAAGTGCGCTACTGCTAGTTCGACTTAACCCCGCTCAAAATTTCACTAAGTCCTCCTCCCCTGCTCCCTACTCCTCTATCGCCGCCGCCCGAGCCCGAGCCTGCCCTCACCGCCGCTGCCCGAGGCCGCCCTCAACCTCACCGCTGCCGCCCGCCGCCGCTCTCGACCTCACCATCGTCGCCGCCTCCCCCATCCCCTCCGCTCTCGACCTCACCATCGTCCGACGTCGCCGCGCCGTCCTCCATCCGCCACCGAGGTACTCCCTCCTTCCGTGCCTCCTCCTCCCACCACGCCCTCCTCCCTCCTCCTCCCATCGTGCCCTCCTCCCTCCGCCTGCGGCCGTCCCCTCCTCCCTCCTTCGCTGACAGCCCTCCTCCCACCGCCCCTCCCTCCTCCTCCGGCCGCCTCCCCTCCTCTCTCCTCCTCCCTCCCTTGTCTCTGTTCTTGCAAATCGTAGGTGTTTTGAATAAAATAGAAGTAAGAAAATTTAGGGTAGAACTAGGGTAGTAGAATTTTTAGCAAGTGTTTAATAGAAAATAGTTTATTTAGTAAGTGATTAATGTAACTAGTTTATTTATATTAGGTACTTAATAGAACTAGTTTATTTGGTAAGTGTTTAATAGAACTAGTTTATTTATAGTAAGTGCTTAATAGCACTAGTTTATTTAGTAAGTAGTTAATAAAACTAGTTTATTTAGTGTTAGGATTATATATAAGATATTTTCAAATGTTTTTTAGTAGTAGTAGATGTTAATTACTAGTAGTGATGGTACTAGTTAACTAGGGCAGTATGATTAATAGTAGTTGTAGTTGAACTACTTTAGTTGTAGTTGAACTAGTTTAGTAAGTAAATTAATAAACTAGTTGAACTAGTTGAACTAGTTGAATTTATAGAACTAATGTATTTTTAGTAAGATAATTAATATAACTAGTTGAACTACTTTATTTTTAGAAAGAACTAGTTTTTTAGTAAGATAATTAATATAACTAGTTGAACCACATATTCTATTTATAGTAAGTTTATATTTAGTAAGAACTAGTTGAATTAATAAAACTAGTTGAACATGTCATATTTGTTGTTATTTTTTAGTTTAAGCAATTATTCAGGATGTATTAGTGATAACTTATACGGTTTTTGCTTTTGCAGAAATCAAGGAGCCCCTCCATCATCCCCCCCGTCGTCCCCATCATCGACCCCCTCCGACATCGAGGTGAGACCAGCCAAATATCCATGTATATTTTTTTTTGCTCAAATAGGATATGTGGTTGCCCAAGTGCCCGTTCATGTTCAGTTTACACCTCCGAGTGGCCTATGTTTTGCCGGAGTGTTGATTAATTTCCGTTCCGGCAAATTTCAGGCGCTCGATATGTACTTTTTTAGCAAAGGTCATGCCGGATTTTTCCGTGAATTCTGGCATGACTTGTGCTAGAATATGTAGGAAATATCGAGTGGCCTGGATTTTCTCAAAATATAATGATCTAATTTAGGTTTTTAGTACATATATTTAATTGTACAAGTTTAAACTTTGAATTATGAACGTAGGAAATGTCGTACTCGGACAACGACAGTCTCCCGGGGGAGTGCAGCTGGTTCCACGATGATCGAGGTATGTGCGACAGGTTCGTTGAGCTGGACGAAGATCGGCGCTTCAGCATTAAGCTCGAGGAGACCTTCGATGTTGAAACGGTACGCAACAACGACAAGAGTTTTTTTCATAATTAAGCATGACTTCAACTATTTCAACGTCTAATTTTCATCTTTTACAATTCGACTAGCTTATCCCATGCCATGCAAGACGCTATGTCTTGGAGAGGATGGGTTTTGAAGACCATGAAAATTTTGAAACAAAGAAAATACACCTAAGGACCCATCATGATATGGATTTTGAAGTAAATTTGTACAATGCTCAGAGCGTAACCCATTTTGGTTGCCAAAATTGGGAAGCACTTTGCAAAATGTATGGTTTTTATGAGGGTATGATTGTCACCATGGATCTCGAGCAAGACAATATGGACATTTGGGTCCTTGTTGATACGCTTCCGATTCTACCTCAATGTGAGTTTCTCAAACATAGTTATTAACTAATTTATATTATTTATTTCAAAATAGTTGACAGCTTATTTCCATTGCCAGCTTATTTTGAATCTTCAAAGAATGTGCAGAAGATGGTAGACAAAACCCACTACAGTGGTGGCTCCGAATTAACTTATAATGAGAAAAATCATCTGATCGCATTTTGTACTTTCTTTGAGAATTGCAATACCTATTGTCGAACTCCTCCAAATTATGGTGAATACGTGCCACTAGTGCACGTGTTGAACCACGATAACTTCTATGGAGATACCCTGGTAAGATTTTTTACTATTACGACATCCGTGCATCTGTTGCATACTTCAAAAACTAGTACATCATTGATAACTACGGTTATTACTATGTTTTTCAACAGAAAATCCCGATGGATTGTGTGCCTCATCCGATGTATTACAATGGTCGCCTTGAAGTTCTGAACATACAGCCAGGTCATCCTACGGATCTCACTTGTGCATATCGGATTTCTAAAACCGTGAACACATGCTAATCAAAGAATGGAAAAATGTTTGGACATTCGCAAGGAGGTTCTTGGAAGTAACATTGCTTAAAGGCAAGAATTGGAGACAGGATAATCTCCATTCTCCATAATGGAGAGTCGGGGCTATATTGTTTTTTGCTATTTTACCTTAGAGAATATAGTAGGTCCTAAGAGAATGTAGTAGGTCCTATGAGGTACAATATGTTTATTATGTGATACAATGTGTTAGAGTTGATGATGAGGAGTACTTGTGATTACGACTAGTGACCAATTTGCTATGTGATGTCTCATTGATGAAAACGATGATCTTGAGGAGGTGTTATATGACAATGATGTATTATGATGATAAGTTGTTAATGATATGATAATGATGATGATATTTATTATATCATTGGGTGAAAGAACCGCGGATTAGTTTCAAGTGGATGTCCATCCACTTGAAACTAGTCCACGGTTGTTTCACCTACTCATTATGATATAAAAACAGTCTCTAAATTCCTGTTGTATGAAAACTTGTGTAAAGGTGTATGAAATACAACATGAAATAAAAAAGAAATAAAATACTAAATAATAGTAGTAGCGCGTGCAAGGAGGAGCGCTACTACTAATTACCAGCAGCGCTGCTCAGGAGAAGCGCTGCTACTAGATCATTTTAGCAAGAGCGCTGGTCCAGCGCTCATCGCTAAGCTTTAGCTTTAGCGCCTTATCAGTAGTGCTCCTGGCCGCGCTACTGATAGGCCTAAAACCCGCGCTGCTGCTAGGCTTTTCCCTAGTAGTGAACTCCTGAACCTATTCTTAAACCAACTCCGAAGAAGAGGGGTATTCTATTTCTCAGTCCTAAAGATATGCAAAAGGCAAAGAAATCTATGAAAGAAAAAGGTATTAAAGCTGAAGATGTTAAGAATTTACCTCCTGTTGAAGAAATACATGGGCTTAATCTACCACCTATTGAAGAAACACATTGTCTTGATAACCCGACACTGGTAGTAAAGGTAAATTCTCTCTATAGATATGATAAGGTTGAAATCCCGTCTACTAAGTTTCCTAGCCAATGTTTAGATGAATTTGATGACTTTATGGCTAGACAAGAAAGTTTCAATGCTTATGTTGGTAGAGAATTAAAGAGTAATTCTCACATGATTGGACGCTTGAGTGATTATATGGCTAGAGTTAAAGGTGAACTTAAACTCATTAGTAGATATGCTTCTATGGTTACCACTCAAGCAGAACAAGTACTCAAAACTCAAAGTGATTTGCTCGATGAATTAAATAATAAACATGATTTTTCTGTTAGAGTGGCTACTAGAACTGGTAAAATGACTCAGGAACCTTTGTATCCTGAAGTCCACCCTAAGAGAATTGAGCAAGATTCTCAAAGAAATAATTTAGATGCACCTAGTCCTTCTAGAAAGAAGAAAAAGAAAAATGATAGGACTTTGCATGCTTCTAGTGAACCTGTTATAGACACACCTGAGAATCCTAATGATATTTCTATTTCTGATGCTGAAATACAATCAGGTGATGAACATGAACCTAGTGATAATGTTAATGATAATGTTCATGTTGATGCTCAACCTAGTAATATCAATGATGTAGAGATTGAACCTGCTGTTGATCTTGATAACCCACAATCAAAGAATCAACATTATGATAAGAGAGACTTTGTAGCTAGGAAGCACGGTAAAGAAAGAGAACCATGGGTTCAGAAACCCATGTCTTTTCCTCCTAAGCCATCCAAGAAAAAGGATGATGAGGATTTTGAGTGCTTTGCTGAAATGATTAGACCTATCTTCTTACGTATGCGCTTGACTGACATGCTTAAAGTAAATCCTTATGCTAAATATATGAAGGATATTATTACAAATAAAAGAAAGATAACGGAAGCTGAAATTTTCACCATGCTTGCTAATTATACTTTTAAAGGTGGAATACCTAAGAAACTAGGAGATCCAGGAATACCAACTATACCATGTTCCATTAAAAGAAACTATGTTAAAACTGCTTTATGTGATCTTGGAGCCGGTGTTAGTGTTATGCCTCTCTCTTTATATCGTAGACTTGAATTGAATAAGTTGATACCTACTGAAATATCTCTGCAAATGGCTGATAAATCAACTGCTATACCCGTCGGTATTTGCGAGGATGTGCCTGTTGTGGTTGCAACTATCTTAACGGACTTTGTTATTCTTGATATTCCCGAGGACGATAGTATGTCGATTATCCTTGGTAGACCCTTTTTGAATACTGCAGGGGCTGTTATTGATTGCAGCAAAGGCAATGTCACTTTTCATGTTAATGGTAATGAGCATACGGTACACTTTCCAAGGAAACAACCTCAAGTTCATAGCATCAATTCTATTGGAAAAAGTCCAACTATTATTATTGGAGGTTTTGAATTTCCTCTTCCTACTGTTAAGGAGAAATATGATATTCTTACTATTGGGCATGTTCATATCCCCATTGAGGTAACCTAGTGTTATTCGAAATTTCTCCGGTTCCATGTTATTCAGAATGAGTTTGTTAACAAGACTTGATCAACCTTGTTAGTGGATTCCTTTTGATGATCATGAGATGGATGAAACTAGAAGGCACAACCTTCTGTACCCTCTTTTTACTTTCTATTATTTAGAATAAATAAAGCAAAAATAGTATTATCTATCTGTTTTCTGAATTATCCATGCAATAAAAAATACCCCGAAAATAAAAGTCCTCCAAATGCCCTGCCAATTTAATATGATTTTTTCTGAAACATTTGAGAATATCTGGCACTCAGAACACAGCAGGGGGAGCAAGCACCTGACCATGAGGGTCCAGGGCGCCCCCTGCCTCGTGGGCCCATGGTGGCCCCCTCCACTTTATTCCTGCACCCATGCACTTCTTCTTCCACCCAAAAAAATCACCATCCAGCTCAAGCACGAGTTCTAGCTCATTTTGCTGCGATTTTCGATCTCCTTGCTCAAAGCTCCATTCACAAAACTGCTTTGGGAGATTGATCTTTTGTATGTGACTCCCCCAATGGTCCAATAAGTTTTTGTTCTAGTGCTTTATTCATTGCAATTTTTTGCTGCCTAGGTGACCTTGTTCTTGAGATTGCATGTCAAATTTATGAGGTCCCAAGTAATTCCAATGCATGATATAGGCTCTAGGCACTTGTGGGAGTAGTTGCTATCAGTTTTGCTGAGTTTGATTCACTTTTATTTTGAGTTACTAAAAATTTCAGAAATTTTCAGAAAATGATGAAGAGATTTTTGAGGGGATCTTCTAGCCAAGCCTCCAAAGATAAACAAGCTAAGGAGAAAGAAAAGGCCAAGTATAATCTTCCTCGCGTAGCGGAAGTACGGCCGTGTGAGTGGCCTTGTGATAATTTCTTGAGAACAGCCGGGATTTATGAAGACTTATACTCTTTGGCTGATAATGCGGGCCTCACCGACTTCCTCCATGACCGGATCGGACAGTATCTCTTACTCACCAATACTTTCATGCAAAACTTCTACTATTATCCTAAGAAATCACCTCCTTCAGAAGCTTTTCATTTATATATGATGAGGCTAAGGAAATGTCATTACGTAATTTTTGCACGGTTTGCAGAATACCCTTCGAGGGCAGCTTAGATGAACCACATCTTAAAGATGTGGATGGTTTTATTGACACTATTACTGTAGGAGAATCGAGGAAGGTCTCCGATGCAAGAATAACTAGCATACATTTTCCTGTTTTACGCTACTTTGCCATATTTGCTAGTCGATGCTTAGAGCCAGTTCTTTTGGCTCAATTGTGAAGAATTACTGCATGGGGAATCAAAATTACAAAAGAACTCATCTCTGCCTTAGGAATCGTCCAAAATCATCTCAGAATTACAGTGCAATCTAGAATCACCTCAACTTGGCAATTCTCGTCATTCCCGCAAAGCAAAACGGTTCACTTTGAACCAATACCCCTATTGGCAACTGTATTTACAGCCAGAATGCCACCAGCGAGGGCCGACCGAGCGAGGCAAAGAGATGGGGATTTCTCCCGAAGCGCTTCGTCCTCCCCGCACACCCGTCGTCTCCAGCCAAATCAAGCCAGGGTTTGGCTCGCGCCAGCCAGCTCCCCGCCCCGGCGTCGTCAGATACGCCGGCGGGAGGCCCCTACGACGCCGCCCCAGGCCGGCCGCCCCTCCTCGACTCCTCCCCGCCAGCCCCGACGTCCATCCTCGCCCTGCAGCAGGACGCCCCCGGCCTCCGCCCGCCCGCCCGGCCCTCCCTTCCCTCCGCCCGGCAGCAGGACGCGCCCGGCCTCCGCCCGACCAGGATAGCTGGTGAGCGCCTACTCCGCTGTCTCTCTTCTTCCTCATGATTTCTCATTGTATTGCTGCTGCTACAGGAGGCAAAGCAAGGGAATCTTGTATGGTTTCTTGTTAGTTAATTTGTATGTTGCTTTGGATGATGCAAACATGTGATTGATGGCATGTACTGAAATTTAGCAAAAAACATTGTATGAAAATCTGTAAGGAATGTACTTCTATATGATTGATTGCTTACTATTAATTTTGTGTTGGTATGGATTGCTGTCTGCTTAGTAAAAAAGATTGTATATATTAAAACATTGACATGTGAATGTTGTAGATGGAAAAAGTGAATGGTCCGAATGCAATTTGGGATGCTGCGGCTCATTCCATTTATATGGATGTGTGCGTAGAGGAGGTGTGATCCAATAACCGTGCTCCAGGACACACCACTTTGTCTGATGTAGGCCAAGTTAATTTGCTAACTAAGTTTAATGAGCGCTCCGGGAGAAATTATTCGCACCAACAATTAAGAAACCGGTGGGATGCATGTAGAAGTGATTATGCCATATGGAAGACATTGCTTCAAAAAGCTTCAGGCATCGGAAGAGATCCTTATACAAAGACCATTGCTGCCACGGATGAGTGGTGGGCATTGGAGTTGAAGGTGCCTTTTTGTTTTGTCATTTTACCGAGTTATGTTGCTTCTTTCATTTCATTTCATTTAACATGGATACATGCTTTTTCATTGCAGGCATGTCCGCAGGCTACCAAGTATCGGCATGCTCCACTTGTGGAGGAGGACAAAATGGAGGAGGTGTTTGATGCTTGTTATGTCACAAACGAGCATGCGAGAGTGCCAATTCCCACATATCACGGTTCTACATCTCGAATCAATTTGGATGATGAGTATGGTTGTGAAGGTGACAAAACTGAAGTTACACCTCGTGTGAATCGTGCAAAGGGTGGGAAGAAGAGGGCATCTCCTTATTCCCCAAGTCCTAAGGCAAATGAAAAGTGGGCAAGTGAGTAGGCAAAGAATGAGGCATTTGTTCGTATGGTGGACCTCTTTGATTCAAGGAACAAGAGAGATGAGACTCAGGTTTCAGCAAGAGAAGAGATTCATGAAATGATGGCCATGGTAGAAGCAGATGGTGGTGCACCTGGGAGTGATGTTCATTTCTATGCTTCACAACTATTCAAGGATCAGACAAATCGTGATGTTTTCTCTGCCTTCAAGACTCACGAGCCTACTGCGAGGCTGATATGGATAAACAAAGCATGGGAGTTCAACAATAAGTAGAACCTCTATGTTTCGAATGCTTTCAACTTGTATCGTAGTGAACTATGTTCTGATTGCTTTCAACTTGTATCGTACTGTCCTATATTATTCGATTTGAACCCATGTATTTCCTTTGAACTTGCATCATATTCAACTATGTAATGGTTTGAACCAAAGTATGTGCTTTCAACTTGTATCCTTGAAACCTGCTATTGTATCTTGTTGTTAACCTCCTATGTGTGTATGTGCTTGTGGCAGATGGATAAAAAAACAAGAAGATGAGGAATTTGAGGCTGGAATGCTTGCATTTGCTTTGGAAATGGCGTCGTCAAGCAAATCGTTGCCGTATGCGTCAAGAAGATTACCCCTTGTTACTGGCCTCCAATGGGTGGAAGAGAAGGAGCAGGATCCAAAAGCATTCTACGCTATGTTCAGAATGAGGAGGTCAGTGTTTTACCCATTGCATGATCTCTTGGTCGAGAACTATGGGCTTCAGTCAACTTGCAACCATTCATCCAAAGAAGCGTTGGCGCTTTTCCTATGGACTTTGGGGACAACACAGACCACTGACAATGTGGCAGATCGGTTTGCACATAGTCGTTCTGTCACCAACAAAAAATTCCATGAGGTTTTGGAGTGTGTAGACCGAATGGCCGGTGACTACATTAGGCCAATGGATCCATCTTTCTCTCAACCTCATCCCATACTTAGGAAAACAAGGTTCTGGCCTCATTTCAAAAATGCTATTGGAGCCATAGATGGAACACACATTAAAGTGGTTGTGCCAAGGAATTGGAGCCCCAACATAGGAATAGGAAAGGGTACACAACCGAAAATGTCATGGCAGTGTGTGATTTCGATATGAGGTTCACTTTTGTTGTTCCTGGATGGCCTAGATCTGTTCATGACACACGTGTATGGAGCGATGCTATAGTTCGCTATGAGCATTATCCACAACCACCCACAGGTAATCTGTTGTATCTATGCATATTATTATGTACGTGTATGCATGCATATTCTTATGTACAAGATGTCTTATTGTAGATAAATACTACCTTGTCGACTCCGGATATCCCAACAGAGTTGGATATCTAGCACCATGCAAAGGGCAACAGTATCATGTACCTGATTTCCAACAACACCCTCCCATGGGGAGGTATGAGACATTCAACCATCGACATTCTTCTTTGCGTAATGTTGTCGAAAGATCATTTGGTGTTCTCAAGATGAAATGGCGTATTCTCCAAGGCATACCACGCTACAAACCGGAGACCCAAAAGATGATCATCACTGCATGCATGTGTCTTCACAACTACATTCGTGATAGCAAGTTACATGATGAGCATTTTGACAAGTTTGACAATGATGCATACGTGCAACCTTCACAGCCGTTTACAGGTGCCAACGCTTTACCACCTGATGATGATGGTACCATGGCCGCTACACGTGAGGCTATTGCTGTCAGCCTTGTACCTTGAGATCATCCATCTGTTTGTAGTTTGCAACTCCCTTTTAACTTGTAATATAATGCAATATATGATATTTCCAACTCTGGTTCTGAATTGTAATGGTAAGCACTTTATGATATTTGCAAGTCGCTTTTATATTGTAATATTATATAGTTTATGAGATTTGCATCTCGTTTTTGTGTTCACATTACACATGAAACCGTCAGTAATAACCAAGTATTACCAATTCAACACTCACTTGAATCTAAGGGCGTTCCAGACATTTCAACAGACAACTCATAGAACAATCACACGCTAGAATTACAGAAAATAACTGGACAGATAATTCTGTGGGCAGACAATTCTATGGGCATCATCCCAGAATCATATTCTGGAGAATTATGAGGGGAAAAGAACTGGCCCTTAATTGGTCGCGAAAACTGTGTAAACCTCAGTGTTCTTGATATTATTATTCTGCTTATTTTGTGACAACTCTTTTTAGTATGGGTTCCGTTATTGCTAAATGATTAAGTATGAGCCATACAAAGGGTCCCATCTTTGGAGGTGTCTATGCTGCACGCCTTGCTAAACATTTTAACATACCTATTAGGCATTTTGAGAAAGAAGAAAAGTGGCTACCTTCTGTTTTTCTAGATTATAAAAGTATGGTAGCACATGAGTTTATTGTTAACAATGATGATAATATGCTCCTGTATAACTTGAGATTTAATAAGAAACACAATGAGACTATTACCTTGTCTGCGCCTTCTTTGTTTGATTTAACTGCAGTCCCTTATCTCGTCTTACCGGAGGCCGTGTACACGCACCGACGCCAGACATCAGCTCCAGAGCCTGAGCTGGAACCACCACTAGACCCTTATCGTCCATCATCTTATCAGTGGGATCCGGAGGAGGTCGCCAGCCAGTGGCAATATGATGACACTCCTCAGTACACCGGAGAGAGTAGCCGCTATCCATGGCAATAGACCAACTTAGTCCAAAAGACTAAGCTTGGGGGAGTACGTATTTCTCAACGACATTACATTCATGTTCACACACTCACTCTAGTTGTCGGTGTTCATACTTTTTCATTGTACTATCCATGCTAGTTTAATTTTCTTTTTCTAGCTTTCTTCTTGTGTGTTTAATAAACCTTAAGAAAAACCAAAAAAATTAGTTAGTTTAATTTTCATGCTTGTGTAGTAATATTAAAAGAAAATTCAAAAAGATTTCTCGTTCTTCTTTTACTTGTTGGGAGCTTTCCCATGTAAATAGTTTTATTTTCTTTTCTTTCCTTTCGGGGTCGAGAGGAGAAGACCATAACAAAAATGTTTAGTGGCTCTAATATGCATGATTGTTGATTTAACCAAGAGCCCATATTACCATGTCTTCTCCCTTGAATTGAATGCTTGCAGATTCCAGCTTAGTCCAATGTGCGTGTACTATTATTATTATACACATCGTTCGGTCGAACCAGTGAAAGGCAATAATGATGATATATGATGGACTGATTGAGATGAGAGAAGCTGGTATGAACTCGACCTCTCTTGTTCTTGTAAATATGATTAGTTTATCGTTCCTGATTCAGCCTATTATGAATAAACATGTTTGCAATGATAATTAGAGATTAGAGTTGCTTATGTCATGCTTAATTAGCTACGAGCTTATAATGGTTTACCTTGCGTGCCAACATGCTATTAAAATGGTTGTGATGTGGTATGATAGGATGGTACCCTTCTTTGAATGATTCGAGCGACTTGACTTGCCACATGTTCACGCATGTAGTTGAAGCAAAATAAACATAGCATTCATGATATTTATGTTCATGGTGAATTATATCCTACTCATGCTTGCACTCGGTGTTGATTAATTTTAATGCATGTTCATGACGGTTGTATATATCCTACCATGCTCCTTGAACTCATGGCCCATAAAACCACACACTTGGCACTAGTCCGGGAGGCGTTCATATATCACAGCAAAGATTTCCCTCTCGCCTCCCCGGACGGTAGATGTAGCCTTCTTGAGTGGATTGCATATATCAAGCCGCATATGGACCCGAAAAAAGTTTCCCTCGAAATCAAAGGATGAGGGTTGAGAGTCCACAAACTCGCCAATCTTTGACGCCAGAGCTTTCACCTTTTCATGGAAGGCTATTGGAAGGTCGATAATGCGTGCCCAGATATCAAACTTGGAAAGCTCAATGGTTGATGGCTTGGATCCATCGTAAGGGGCAATGATGACCGGATTTCCTCTAAAGTGCCATGGGCACCCTATCACGTCACCTGTTGGCAGGGCCTGTCCGATAAGTGGGCTATGCCCCGGGATGGGCCATATGTGTAGGCTTCCAGCTTTTTCGAAGTACTCCCTCCTTCCCAAAATATAAGGCGTGGATTGACTTTTTTGGTCTTTGTTGCACAACTTTGACTGTGATTTTCACGTATTGCATCTCTATAAAATTAGTATATGGACATATGGAATAAAATTGTTTTGTAAGACAAATACAACGATGCCATTTATACATATTCAATTTCATGTACTTTGATATATATTAGTGGTCAAAGTCGTGCATCAAAGACCGTGCAAAGTCAATCGCGCCTTATATTTTGGGAAGGAGGGAGTACAAGTTTTGAGCCTAAGCCCTGGGCTAAAGCCCTGGGTGCAGAGTGATATAGCTTAGACAAGCATCATGTAAATAAACACCTTAAAACAGAGTACTGGAAAGCCACGGAGGCGGACTTCACCTACTAAATCAGAGCTTCAAACGCTCGTTGTCTCAGTTGTACATCCTTTTCTCTTCCTGTTGATCGTAATCAATGGCTGGTAGAGCCGCCAGAAGGGCTTTTTATACCTACGAACATCTTAAGTTAACATACGAGTAACGTCCATAATTTTTTTGTAAAAGCCGGGGCACTCGACTGAAAATGGGGACTCCATAGGGCGCTTACAGTGTCTTATATCTGAACGCCGCTCGCCGGCACATAAATTGTGTTGGCCTATTATCCACTGAGCATGCCAAACGGCATACTGAGTGGGAGAAGCTCGCCCTCTGCGCTTATTTGTTTCCTTTTATTTTTCCTTTATATTTTCTGTTATTTTAATTACACTCTCATTAATTATTATTAAATAATTAATAAATGTTTAATGAACTTTAAGAGTATTTCTACAAACGTTCATGATATTTTCATAAGTGTCTGCGCTTATTGTAAAATGTTCATTGTTATTTAAAAATAATGTACTATTAAAAATATTCATGAAATTTTGAAAAAAGTGTCCACGCATTTTGATCAAATACATGAAATTTATAAGTGTTGCTTAATTTAAAAAGAGTTCACGTGTTTGACCAAATCCATGTATTTATTTTGTTGAGCTCTGTTGAATAATATAATAAAATAATTGTGTGCATCACTAGATGCAGAGGCGGGGTCATCCTCCATTTTTTTTAAATGACAACTTTTTACAGGGTGCACCACATTATTTTTACGAACATCACATGTGCTTTTTTTATTGTTGATATATTTGTGCTTTTAGAATATGCGAACCAGAACGGGAGATCCTCTCTATTTTTTAAAGGACGACCACCACCAACCGAATCAAACCAGCAAAGATTCAGTTTTCAGTGATCCAATTATTGCAGTATTACAATAATGCCGATAGATCACAGATAAAATTACAATGTAGAGAGTCACATCCACAGAATCGACGGAGCCCCTGAGCTCAGCATCAGACTGGACTTTCCACTTCACTCAGAAGGCAGTTCAGCTGGCTCGCCGCCCTCCTCTAGACTGCTGGCCCAACATACACACGTCCTTTTCACGGATTTAAATTAATTTAGAACATTTATATGTACATTGTAGGAGGGATCATGAGGGCAAAGATGAAAAACGACACGGGGTTTTTAGAAAACAAATAAAATACAATATTTGAAACCTCAAAAGACTTGAAATATTTTTTTTACTAGATGTACATACATATGTGTAGTACGCATGTATAGATTTCTCACTAATACTATATCTTTGGAGTTGTGCCTTACAGGAAAATATATATATTTTGAGAAAACATATTTGATCAAACAAATAGAGTTATGTGTGCCCAGAACAAAATATGTAGTACTCCATGAGGCACTACTGGAGCCAATTTGACGCACTCTGGCACTGGGCCCCTGCTTAATGGAGTTGCATGATGCAAGTAGTTAGCTTGTGGTGGTGCTCAGGCACAGTGGGAGATATTTTGGTAGGCGCGCTCGTTCGACGACCAATGAAGCTCTCACAAGCGTACTAAAAATAGACCGTTGTTACAAAGGGTGGTGCATCATTTTTCATATAATTTTTCAAGGACTCTAAAGCTTACGATTTTTCCTCCTAGTTTGTTTCTAAGACAACTACGCAATGCACCTAACATTTCAGAGAAGTTCATGTGTTCTCCCAGTGGTGCAACAAGGGAAGTTCAGTGACACATACTTCCTCCGTTCCTAAATGTAAGTCTTTTGTAGAGATTTCAATACAAACTATATACGGATATATATAGACATAGTTTAGAGTGTAGATTCACTCATTTTACTCCGTATGTAGTCTCTTGTTGAAATCTCTAAAAAGACTTATATTTAAGAGCGGAGAGAGTACATGGCATGGCATGTAAATCTCAACCACATGTTATTTCTATATATGTTTGTGTCTTTAGGATATGAGAACCAGAAAGGGAGATCCGTAGTAGGAACCAACGGTGCAACATCATTTGGACAGTATCAGATCGACTTGGCGGTTGCTAACTTGGCTTAGAGCATCTGTAATAGATGGTCTAAATTTTGGCGGTACAAAATTGGAGATGTAAAATATGGACCGCCAAATTATGCGTTTTGGAGCTCCGAAAAATGCTCAACTCCAACAAATGGTTCAAATGGAACCATCAGCGGTGGGATACGTGTCGAGCCACCAATGCCGCCCGGCATCGGAGAACTCCACTCCGAACTTCCCGGAGGGCTTCGCCCTCACGCCGTAGAAACCGGACTTGCCCTTCAGCGTCTTCTTCGGCGCCATCGGGGAGCGGGTGGCGGACGGACCAGAGGCGGAGGCAGACAGAGAGGAGGCGGGCGAAGCGGGGCTAGGCGAAGGACGGAC
The DNA here is from genome assembly GCA_021605145.1 of Aegilops bicornis. Taxonomy (NCBI): domain Eukaryota; kingdom Viridiplantae; phylum Streptophyta; class Magnoliopsida; order Poales; family Poaceae; genus Aegilops; species Aegilops bicornis. Next base: position 7,484,188 of record CM038675.1, on the reverse strand, counting down.
CGGAGGCAGAGGCGGTCGGAGAGGAGGCGGACGGGGTGCGGAGGCGGTCGGAGAGGAGGCGGACGGGTCGGGCGGGCGGAGGCGAAGGGATGGGGCGGGTGGAGGCGACTGGAGAGGAGGCGTCTGAGGTTGGGACAAGGCGGCGGCGGCGGGGAAGGCGGCGGCGCGGCGGTAGGCGGCGCCTGCAGTGTAATCTACGGAGGGGGGTCTGGATTCTACGGCGGGCGGCGATCGAAGCGCCTGAGTCGCGACGGGCGGCGGCGGGCGAGCGGCACGGCGGTAGGCGCCGCCTGCCAGGTGTAATCATGTAGTGTGGGTGTCTGGATTCACGGCGGGCGCCGAGCGCGAGTCGCGACGGGCGGCGAAGCGGCGGTAGCGGGCGGGCCGTCATGCGAGGCGGAAAGGGAATGAACTGGCGGTTGCGCGTTTGGCGGGCGGCCGCGGTTTTGGACCAGTTGCATTGCATCACAAAATTTTCAATTTTACATCACCAGAAAGCCGCGGTCTATTTTTTTTTACATATGGACCGTTTGTTGGAGGAGTATTTTTTGCCCCAGACGGTTTAAAAGTAAAATATTTTACATTTAAACCATCTATCCAAGATGCTCTTATGTGTGATACTCTCGCCTTCCCAGTTTACTAGACACATTAGCCTTCGTGCTGAGACGCAAGCAGGTGTGGCAGTAGAAGCTCACAGCCATGGCGGAAGCGGACATGGCGTGGGCTTCCAGTGCTCCGGCTCGCTCCCTGGCTCCATATCCCAATATCATCGGGCAAGAGGGGTTTTGTTATGCTCGGTTTAGTCACCCTTTTGATGTATTTCCTTTCTTTTCCTTCTCTCTTTTTTAAACATTTATTATTTAAAAAATGGCGAATATTTGGAATCGTGAATAATTCTTACAAAGAAGAAAATAATAATTCATAAATATATTACGAATTCATGGACATTTTTCGAATTATTGAAAAAATTAAAATTCATAAACATTTTAAATTAGCAAACACTTTTTAATATATGTTAACATTTTAAAATTCGAAAAATTTTAAACTTCCAGAACATTTTTTTAAACTAGTGAACAGTTTTAAAAAATTGGTAACATATTTTGGAATTCTGAAACATTCTTAAATTCATGATATTTGCAACTCGAGAATTTTTTTAAAAATCCACGTTTCTTAAATTTGTGAATACTTCCAAAATGAATATTTTTTAAAAATCCATGGATATATTTTAAAATGATAAATATTTTTGAAAATTCTTCAACATTACTTAGTAAATTTCTATTTATTTCGTTTTAGATATTTTTTAAAATAATTTCCAATAATAAAAGGAAAAAACAGATGGCCAAGGAGCATTTAGCTTATATTTGTTTTCCTCAAAAAATTGCTCAAAACGGGGCAATGATCGGTCTTGCTAGATAAACAACCAAATCAATGAAAGAAAACCACTGACGAAACCAGGTTATGGGTCGTTCCACAACACTTAGCTAGTTCAATCACTTGGTTGCTGGACCCCTCTCCAGCGAGCAGTTCCTGGTTAAGGGGGGAAATTAAATCAGATTTTTTATATATTAAATAAATGTGTACATCCAACATGTAGAAAAAAAATTAAAAATACAATTATGAATTGAAAGAAAATTTCATGAATATGAAATAATGTTTGCAAATTCTTAATAAATATTCATGAATTTGTAAAAAAAAGTTCATGTATTAAATATATTTGTGAGTTTTTGGAAAAGGTTTGTGGATTAAATAAACTATGAATATAAAAATGTTGACGGATTTTAAAATTAATACTAATTTTTTAAAAGATCACGAATTTGAAAATAAACCAGAAAACTGTTTGAGAATTGGAAAAAGAATTTCATGCATCTATAAAATGTTCACATACTTGTAAAAAAGATGTTTACGAATTTAGTAGATGCCCATAATTTGACAGGCAAGAAAAGTAAAAGAAAACGGAAAATAAAATACCCGATGACATGTAAATCGTACTTTTGAATATGTACAAGGAGATGGAGCGGAGAATTTGGGATAGCGCGCTGGCCCCCACCTCACGTGCCAACATATGAAATTGATGCTTCTGAATGTGTTGTATGAATCAAAATTCTTCTTCTAAATTGGGGATTATTGGGGAAGAATCTTTGACCAAATGATTGGTGGGTACTACTAGGAGGGAATTTATTGTGACTGGTTTTTGGTGATTCTTACATTGCCAAAGCCCCGCTTCAGCCTCCATATACTCTGCCGACCGTCTGCATAGCAATTTTCGTGAGCAAAAATGTTGCTACTCTTCTCGAGTTGCTCTTAGTTGGAACAACCAAAAATAATGAAGCGGGAAGAAGTGCACAAGCACATTGATGTCATCGACCATGACATACTTGAACACATCTTTCACCTCTGTCGCTATCTTTCTGTGAAGAATCACAGCCAGGAAACACACTTGTTGCAGCCTAGGACATTCATGAAAAATCAGACTAATCTACTAGTACAACATCCACCCCATATAATAATGATGATGATGATGATGATGATAATAATAATAATAATAATAATAATAATAATAATAATAATAATGGCAATGATGATGATGATGATCATCATAATAATAATAATATAATGGCGATGATGATGGAACAAAGTAGGGCTTTTGTGTTCGTTTACTTCAGTCCGGCCTGAGTAGCATGTGTCCTTGTGAAAAGCAAAAGATTTTAGTCATTAGGAAGCACCAATATTTTGAAGAAAATAATAAAATCAAACTAGAAATCCAAATTGTTATTTTACGAAGCAAATCCAAAGAGCATTTTATTGCTAAAGATGATTGGAAATAGTCCGACCAGATATATACAGAGAAGAAAAAGTTTACGCTAGAGATTTATCTAACTGTAGCTACTTGCCATGATGTACCAAGTGAATTTTTAAGTTGATTGGCCGCACGAAAAGTATATGGGCATTGTTCTACCTCAGAGTTGTACCCTTTTCCATCTATCTCAAAACAATGGGTTAACATGAAAAGAAGTTTAGCCTCCGGACCACGCAGAAGTCTGGGCACAAGGTTCGGTTAGGAGGGCCTACCTAAAGCCCCCTTCTTCGCCGGGAACCACTAGGCATCAGACTACTGATACCTAGCATTTTATCAGACCAGTGGAGAGGCGTTGGATTGGATTCCATGCACCCGTTGGATAAGCAAGGCACCTTCCCCCATTTAATGTTTCCAAAATTGAAACTAGTTAATGCTGATTACCTGTGATTCCGCCGCTGGATTTCAGCAGGTTGATTGCTAGTCCTTTTAACGTAGGTCTCTAGTATAATATGTAGCTTGCTTCCATATAAATTGATGGTTCCTATGCATAAATCGGTGCTTTTTTTAGGATTGCTTCAAAATCTGGAGTATGTGAAATGGTGCAATGTGGCAAACCGGGTGCATCTGATGCATTCATGTTCTATTAATAGTGGAAGCAAATCAATTCATTTTTCGTCTACCTGCTAGCAAATTTGCTTCCATAACAACTGTATATTATTTCAGTTTGTCCAACATGACAATTTATTTTGCATCGTCTAAGCTCAATGCAGACGCGTTGCTTCCAAAATTACAAATACATGCTTCCATCAAACATCCTTTTTACCATTGTTACAGACTCTTTCAAACAAATTAAATTGTAACTTGTGCTCAGAATCTGGTATCTGCATCGGAACAAATAGGAATTTGCTTCCACAGAATTTGGAATTTGCATTCAAAGAAATGAGTATTTGCATCCATAGAATTTGGAATTTGAAACATATTTTCTACCATCGTTACAGACTCTTACAAACAAATTAAATTGGAACTTGTTCTCCAAATGATCTGGTATCTGCATCCAAATAAATAGAAATTTGCTTCCAAAGAATTTGGAATTTGCATCCAACGAGAATGAGTATTTGCATCCATAGGATTTGGAATCTTAATCAAAAGAATTCAGAATTTGCCTTCTTGCAACAAAATTGATGCCTTGCTTCGAGAGATATATACTTTGCTTCCAAATCATTATGATACTATTTTCATAGACTAGAAGAATTGCTTCCATACAAATATATATTTGTTTCCATTACAAAGAAAAATAACAAGGGGAGTGCTTCCATGGTGATGATCATCTGTCTCCGCTAAGTATAGAATTTGCTTCTATGATGGTCAGTAAGCTCCACACCATCTACCGCGGCCGGTGACATGCACTGCAATCAAAAGTGTGAGGACCTTGTCCCCTGCACTGTTGCCATGCAGACATATGTGATGCTTCTTCAAAACTTCTTATGTGCTTCCTGTAACTAGAGTACATAAACATGCGACGGAGTTAGCAAACTCTGATTACCAAATCAAAGAGACGGAGAAGAAAGAACTCAAGAACTACAATGCTTCAAAAAATGGAAATATTCCTTGCATGGGCGAGCGACACACTAACCTTCAACTCCTGTCAGGGGCTCTTCAAAGAGGGGAACACCAGTCCACTGCTTGTTCGGTCTTCTGGTGCTACTCCAACATGGGACGTAACCCGTCGAAGTAGCAATCACAGAGGGGAAGTTGGGCTTGGCCATCTAATGCCAGGAAGGCGCACCTGCAATGTTGCCCGAGGGCGCATCGACGGAGAGGAAAAAGGGAGGAGCAGTGGGACGGATCTGGGCAGTGAGGTGGAGAGGAGCGGAGGAACAAACCTGACTAGGATGGGCGGCACAATCGTAGAGAAGGCCATTAGTGTGGTCGATGGCAAGCTAGGGAGGTTCATGCGATGGGGTCCCGGGATGGATGGATGGATGGGTGAGTGATTAGCGGGACGGATTATGCGGCAGATGCGCGGTGGTTAGTAATTAGGCGCTGTGCTTTTTTTATTTTTCTTTTTGAAAACGACCTAAGAGATAAGAAGTATTGGCCGTGGGATTCAGCTAGAATAGACGGTGGTCAATCAGTCTGACTTGGTGCTTCTGATCAACTATAGATTAGAAGTGTTTCCCTTCTTCGCCACGAAGAAGGTGACTACTCCATCCTCTCTCCTGCATTGATTCTAGCACAAAATCTTCTAGGGAGCTACACTTTAATTAGCTGTTCAGTTTCATACGTTCTAGGTAGTATATATCATATCGAAGAGTATGTACGCGTAGTATGTACTCCCTCAGTAAACTAATATAAGAGTGTTTAGATCACTATTTTAGTTATCTAAACGCTCTTATATTAGTTTACAGAGGGAGTAATATATAAGAATGTCTAGGTAGTATATATACTTTTTTTTGCTAGTATGAATCATATTTTTGTGCATACTCCGTTTTGCGTACAAATATGTACGTATTTCACAAATACGATAAAACTATGGGCTCACTTGCAATTTTTTCATATAACTCACTTTGGAGTACCTTTGATATTATATGTGAACATACTAAAAATAATAAAGTAGAGTATATACTACCACATGGTAGTATATGAGAGATGGTATAGCTACACCCGGCAGTAGGATGCATTTTCCCTATATATATATAGGGATCGACTATTCGTCACCCTGAGGCATAGTTATTCTTCACTCCCTCTATTTTACCATCAATACACCGTAATTTTACGTTCCGTAAGTTTTTTCTTATTTCCGACGTAAAAATAGACAGTAAGAAAATATATAATCATCGTAAAAAATATATATGTTATGTAAAATTACAAACGTAAAACACATAGTGTAAAATACACATAAACTGCAAATTTTCTTGTCTTATGACCTATATTTTTATTTTCTTATGCCAAAATTTACATACTGAATCAATAGGAATGTAACTATTTGAATTCCAAACGTAATTTAATTATGAAATGATCATAAGATTACCTCGGATGAAGAATAACTTATTCTGTACCCTGGGCGAAGTTCAGGCGCTTTATACGGAAAGTTCAGGTTGTGATCAGAATATTATTCTGATCCCGTGATCAGAATAGTGTTTATGTGTGTGTGTGTATATATATATATATATATATATATATATATATATATATATATGCTTTTTGGGACCGAATATTTGATATTTTCCTTGCACATGGCAGAAAGACACGGGTTCCTACGGTTTCTTCTCATTCAAAATTTCTAGTGATGCAAAGGTGAATGGTTCAGATTAACTAGCATGTGCTGGCTGCTGGGTTCACTGATCTTAGATCTCTCCCTCCCTCCCATCCGTACATTTGGTTAGCTGTTCTCCCCTCGTCTACTGCAGCTGCATTATTGCTTTTTGTCTGGACATTATTGTACAATGTTTTGGAGCACTGAATCTCGCCGGTTTTATTCCTGTCGCTGGCCTTCCAGGACAGATAGTCCAAACGTAGCAGCACCGTTCGTACTGAAGAATCTCTCTTTCTGATTCGCATATTCTAGCAGCATAGACAGCAAAAAAAATGCATGGAATTCAAATGCTCCTTTTGAATGGTATGGAATTCAAATGTCATCACCAATCCATACGAATGAAATGAAAATTTTGTTGCGTCACTGAAAAAGAGCACGAACTTTCCAGAAAAAGAGATTAGATGCATTAACAGTGGGGCTCAACGAGAAAATTTCCTTGAAGATTGGCAGCTTACTAGTTAACCACGTTCATGAAGCAGATCTGATGTAGAACCACTGAGAGAGCATTGGACGGTCGGGATAGCAGGTCATGGGTAACTGAGAGTGGATTTTCTCCTACAGTGTTTATCTGCTTCACCAATCCCAGCTCTCATCCTTTTTCTTTTGACTTTCAATTTTCAGTCTTCTATATATTACGAACGACAAGTTCAATTTTTTTTTCAGATTCATTGCAAATATGTTCTGGTGAGTTTTTACATCTTCGTTAAGTTTGAACAGCTGAAACTTGGTATGAGCGAAAGACAAATCGCAAGTTTCAGAAACTGAAACTTAAAACTTGGTGTACCCGGAGAATCCAATGATTTTACGGATCGCAAGGCAAATCGAGTGGCCGTGCAAGTTTCAACTCCTGAAACTTGATAGGAACAATGATATATTTAGCAAGTTTCCGAACTGAAACTTAAACCCTAAACCCAAATCTCTAAACCGTAAGCCCAGAACCCAAAAACCATAAAAGCATATAAAATTTGGTAAAACTTGATGAAACAATAAAACTGAATGTTACGTTTTGTCTTTTCTTTGAAGTTGTAGAAATATATTCAAAATTTGTCTTGTTTGAAAGTTCTCGACACGACGGACACAAATATGCAAACAAAACTTAACTTGGATTTTTGGTTCAAAAGATATGGTAGATTGAAATTAGAAGTTCAAATGAAAAAGAGATAAACGGTGGGGTGGATGGCGTATGCAACACAAAAAGCATGCAACAAAAAGAAGATAAGCATGCATACATGTGGATCTCCAACCAAATGGATGGCGGAGGCAATGCACAGGACCTCCTAGTGCAAGCAAGAGTCTCTTTTCTCATAGGTAACTGTAAGCTAGCTGCAAATTTCATCTCCCGTTAGTCAGTTCAATTGTAATAACTAGAGGATACCTAGGGCATTCCGCGGGAATTGGATGATGAAATTTTAAGTTGACAAGATGAGAATAAGAATTAAAAATACATATGACTCCACATGTGTGATTATATATAGTTACAAAATATTTATTGGATATAAGTAGAATAATTCAATGGAAAACATTTCGCCATGCATGATTGAATATCGTTGCGTGGTTATTTTTATTCCCGTTCATACATGATGTGGCATTGTTTGCATGTTGAGATAAATAAATTAATAGAATGACTCCTTTAAGTATATAGGATAATGCTAGCTCACCTTCAATCACGCGTGCATTTTGCCCTGCCATCACACATAGGTATGTCAGATTAATACTCTCTCCCCCCAGTGTTTATTGAGCACTCGGCAAACATCACTCAGCGATGCATTTATCGAGTGTTACACTAAGCAAGCGTCACTCGGAGATTGTTTTTGACCTTGGTAAGTGGGGAGAAATTTAAATTGTAAGGACAACTATTGAACATGATCGACACATCACATGTCCGCCTTGGGAATATCTTCCTGGGGCCCTCGAGTGAAGATGATCACCAGGACGACCAGTTGTCCTTGTTTTCTGCTACTTTTGTTCTTTTAGAATATGCGAACCAGAAAGGGAGATCCTTTTGTTTTAAAATGGCGACGGCCACCAACCCGAATCAAATCGGAAAGATTCAGTGATCCAATTACTGCAGTATTACAATAATGCCGAGAGATCACAGATGACATTAACAATGTAGTAGAGAGAGTGACAGCCATAGAATCAACGGAGCCCCTGAGCTCAGCATCAGACTGGGCTTTCCACTTCACTCATGTATATAGGCATTTCTTTAGTCCCGGTTCATGGCTAGAACCAGGATAGAAGACAAACATTTAGTCCCAGTTCCAGCCACCCACTACTAGGCGAAACCCTAGCAGTAGTGCTGGTTTTGTGCGCACTAGTAGCGCGGGTAGACGCGCTACTAATAAGGCGCTACAGCTACTGCTTAGCAGTAACGCCTGCCCGCACGCGCTACTGCTAGGACGAATAGCTGCAGCGTTTGTTCACTCTCACGCTACTGCTAATGTAAATACTGGCAGCGTGTTTTCTCTCTATCGCTACTAGTATTCTTTTTTTATTTTTTCATTACTGTATTTATTCGCCATCGTACAAATATTGATACAATACCAGTTATGAGGTTTACATCATTATGTCCATAACAGTGTGTCAAATAAAGGTGGATTAGGTTCAAGTGGAGGCAATATGTGGTGCATGTCAAAAGTATAATACTAATCCAAACTTGATGTAGTTTGGACTATTAGTACTTTTGATGTGCACAACATGTTACCTCCACTTGAATCTAATCCGCCAGCACAAGATATTTAATCATCATCATGGTCATTACCACCAACAGTATTTATTTAATCACCACTAACACTAGCTAATAATAATCATCATAGTCATTACCACCAACACTAGCTATTTTATCATCATAGTAATAGTGTAGCACATCATCATCCTCAAACTCATTTCTAGCTAGCTAATCACTCCTGCTGCTCTCTCTTAGGTAAAACAACATAAAACATGTGTAGCTCTCCTCCTTGATCAAGTTGGAGCATGCAGATGAACCTGTCTCCTAATCGTGGGTAGCGCCTCTGTTTGCTGCCCTCTAGTACTTCTCTGCGCTCCCCCATCACATATTTGGTCCAGTCTTGCACTAGTAAGCATCCGTCGCTAATCTTGAATGCACTAAAGTAATCTGTAAGATATCTTGGCCGTAAGCTGATAATACTCATGGTACCTTTAGTCTCGATCCCATAAGGCACAACATTCATCGAGAGTCCCTGTTGAAGAACATCGTATGATAGCATACTTAGAAATGAAGTTTAGCTTCAAAAATAATGTATGGAAAAGATGCACCGAGGACAAATAGTAAAAATCTTACCATCCTTCCTAAATAGATGTGACCGTAGTTCATTATGAACACTATTGGTCGCACGTTTTCAGTACTAAAATTTCTAAATCCAGGAAGAAAATTTGTCTTGACAGTATCAAGATCCTCAAGCCATGAAACATAATGACTTAGCTCCTCGCAGTTTAGTTCAACCTCGGGATAGTAGTAGGTCCTGTCTACCAAGCGTTGGACATGTTTGCTTGCACCGAAATAAGCTGACAATACAGATTAGTTGTCAACTATTTTTGAATAAACAATATCAAAGACATAAATATGGTTGAGAAACTTACATAATGGTATAACTGGAGGTGTCTGCACATCGACCCAGATGTCGGTATTACCTTCAATATCATCTTTCGGACGAATATCAAAGGTGATAACCATATCAGGCTCAAATGCATAAGTCTTGCATAGTGCTCGCCATGTTTTGCATCCAAAATAGGTGTAGTCGTCTGAATTGTATAATTTTGCGTGGAAAATATAACCATGCTCGGTCTTCAAATAAACTTTCTTTACCTCTGTAGTATGAGTTAAACCTATCTTATCCAATACAAAGACTCTTACATGGCAGGGGATATGCTAGTAGAATAGTAAAAAAAATATAAGTTGAAGCAAATGAAGCAGATGTCATGCTTAATTACGAAAAAGGACTTGTCGTTATGACTTACTGTATCCACTTCGAAGTTCTCGTCCAGCTTGATGCTGAAGCGCCTATCATCATCTAGGAAGATTCCGTCGACAAAGCCGCGGCCTTCGTCTTCGCAGTATTTGCAAATACCGAAATCCTTTTCGTCACGACATTTCCTATGTTCATAGTTAAAACATTAATTGAAAATCGATCAAAGACAACTACCAGGATACTCAACACACAAATCCGGGGCACTCGATATTTCCTACATATTACGGCACAAGTCATGCCAAAATTCACGGAAAAATCCGGCATGACCTTTGCTTAAATAGGACATATCGAGCGCCTGAAATTTGCCGGAACGGAAATGAATCAACACTCCGGCAAAACATAGGCCACTCGGAGGTGTAACCTGCAAACATGACCGGCCACTTGGATATTGAGCAACACAAGATATACATTTCAAAATATCTTATAGGACTCAAATTAACATGCATTCAATAAGCAAAAGTAAATCATCTCATGCGTCCGTACATCGTCGAATATTATCACTAATACATCACGAATAGTGTCATACATATAACATCACCAATACAACTAAAACCCTAGCACACTACGGGTATCAGCGCGGGCGGTGGACACCCACAGAGAAGGAACCATCACGGGATCATAGCTCCAGTGAGATCCCTGGAGAACCTGCCAGGTATTGGAGAACCTGTGCTCCAACGCAAACAAGTAGCGACGGACGTGCGCGTCCTCCTCACTGACACGGTGACGCACCACCTCCGCGGAGTCCTTGAGCCTCTAGACCGTCACTGGCCCACGCGACCACCACCAAAGAAGGTTCGGGTCAACGACAGGCTGGCTCCTCACCAACCTGCGCCCCTCGGTAGGTAGCGCCTCCCAGTACCACCCCGGCGGAGCCCAGTCCCGGACATGGCCCATCTGGTCAAGCAGGTGTCGTCCTCCGCCGACTCGACGACGAGGATGCGGGATAGGCATCGTCCACGTTGATGTGGGAAAAATTGCTTTAACTAAAAAATAGCAACAAGTTCTTACTAACTAGTTCTATTAATTCAACTAGTTCTTACTAAAAATAAACTTACTATAAATAAAAATATTCTAATACCTAATTAGTACCTAGTTCTTACTAACTAATTAGTACCTAGGAACTACTGCCCTTGATGAACCTATAGGGGTGGAAAGTGGTAGCGGATATTCCAATTATCCAACTATAAAGTGAAATAAGTGGTCAAATTTTACTCGTTTTATGATTCATCTTAGAAATTTGATTTGTTTCCACCCTTACATGAACCCTAACTCATTTGCCGCATCCGCATCCGATTTGTTTCCACTCTTACATGAACCCTAACTAATTTGATGCAACTAAATATAAAAAAAACCCTAGGCAGAGGTAGGGGAGAGGGAGGAGCAGGCGTGCTCACCTCGGGTGCCTGCGACGAGGGAGGGGCAGGCGGCGTCGAGGTCAGGGTCGGGGCTCGGGCGCGCGGTGGATGGCGGCGTTGAGGTCGGGGTCGGGTCGGCGTAGAGGGTGTGCGGAGAGTGCGCGGCGGTCGACGGGCGACAGCGGCGGCGAGAGTGTGGACAGTTGGATTTGGGGGAAGCGGCCGTGGGGAAGGACGAACCCGTGGTTAAGTCAGAAGTAGCGATGGCTGCGTTCCGGAAGAGCGCTACTGCTACGTTAGCTACAGCGCTTTCTGGGATACACGCTACTGCTACTTTTTCTCTTTTTCCCCCTTTTTCATTTAGTTTTCTTCACATTTTATTTTTTTTCCTTTCACCTTATTCTATTTCTTTTATTTTCAATTACCTTTCTATTTGCTTTCCATTTAATTTTATATCCTTTAGCAGTAGCGAGTTTAATTTAAAACGCGCTGCTACAAAGAAAGTAGCGGTAGCCTTGATTCGTTATAGGTCGCTACTACTATGTGTAGCCTATCGGCTAAGCCGTGGGAATTTTAGTAGTAACGTGTTTAGGGCAGCACGCGCTACTGCTAGAACTTTATCTGCAGCGCGGTTTGCCTAGGCGCGCTACTGCTAGTTAGCACCAGCGTGCTTTTTTGACCCTCGCTGCTGCTAAAGTTCTGTGTATAAGGTTTTCCTTAGTAGTGACCAACTGGGACTAAAGGGGTTGCGCCATGAGAGAGGACCTTTAGTCCCGGTTCGTGTCTGAAACCGGGACTAAATGGGTCAGACGAACTGGGACTAGTGCCTGCCGAGGCCCAGCAAGCTCCCTGGCCGCTCGAACCGGGACTGATGCACCCATTAGTCCCGGTTCATAGCTCAACCAGTTCTAAAGCCCTTTTCTGACCAGGATCAAAGCCATTTTTTCTATTAGTGTGGAAGCTTTCGATTTGCTCATCACGCATCAGGACTCCAGCAAGTATTATGCTTTGGAAGTGATTGTTCACACCAACGAACAAGCCAAAGGGCATGTCATATAAGTTGGTACGATCTGTCATATCGAATGTGATGACATCACCACAGAATTTGTACTGCAGCTTATTGTTACCGTTTGTCCATATAAGGTTTTTGATTCTGCTTTCCTCATCGCCTTGGACTCGGTAGGTGAATTCTGGGTCGTTGCGTTGTATCTCTTTGAATACAGCTAGGGTTTTGTTGACATCATCATCAGCCTGGTCTCGACTTATTCGTCTACACAGATTGCGTAATGACCTTTTTGTGAAAGGCACACTCTGTGAACCTTTTCACAGCAAGTAAGAGACAATGAATGGTTATGACTTGACCAGTGCTCAGCAATGTACCATTCATTGTCCGCAGCTCTAAGTAGTCTGATCATCGCATGGCACTCGTAGCGGCAAGACCGGCTATTCTGTTGCTCTGGTTTTCCTTGTATTTTTTTCACTCTATCTGCTTTTTAAATATGAATTCCAGTGCAATAACTATGACAGAAAATGTCAATGATATTTTTCAAGAGGTTTTAAGTGCTGACCGAGCATCCACAGACGATCTCTTGCATAAATTTTGTCCGCTCGACGTTCAAACGGCTCTTGCCAAATCTTATACCAAATCCAACCTCCCAAGAATAAAAGTTACAGAAATCGTACACTTCTCCAACACTAGTAGAAAAGAGGGCTTTGGTCCACCCCGGATTAGCCCATTAGTCCCGGTTCAGTCTAGAACCGGGACTAATGGGGGCATTAGTCCCGGTTCGTGCGCCCAGGGGCCACGTGGGCCATTTGTCCCGGTTCGTGTGGACCTTTTAGTCCCGGTTGGTGGCACGAACCGGGACTAAAGGCGATGCCCATTAGTCCCGGTTCGTGGCACCAACCGGGACTAAAGCGTTAGACCTTTAGTCCCGGTTCGTGCCACCAACCGGTACTAATGGGGTTTGAGGCATTAGTACCGGTTCATGGCACGAACCGGTACTAAAGGTCCGATTTTCCCGTGGATCGCCTTTTCAGTTTTAAAAAAAATAATAGAAAATGATGAAAATGTCAAAAAAAAAGAAAATAAGTTTCCAATGTGATAGGTGGGGTAGTTGTTGGGAAAATTTGCAAATATGAATTTCGACTTTATTTGCAAAATCTCTCGAGAATTTGTAAAAATGGGCATAACTTTTGCATACTAACTCGGATGAAAAAGTTTTTTATATGAAAAATCATCTACTCGAAAAGTTACATCCAAATTTAATAGGGGGAACCCCGTTACACATTTTCAAAATCCTCAAAAACCTAACAGAAAAAAAGTTACGGGCCTTTTTAGATCTAGAGTGGAAAAAATCAAAAAAATTTCAAACTATGGTCAAACAATGGTCAAACTAATTATTCTACAATATTAGTGTTACTAAATAATTATTTTAGTTATTTTGAATTTTGGTCAAATCTGGTCAAACTGTGGTCAAACAATGGTCAAACTATGGTCAAACAATGGTCAAACTAATTATTCAAGAAATATTAGTGTTACTAAATAATTTTTTTTTTAAAACAATAGTTTCAAACTCAAACAGTGAAATGTGTCACTTCATACTCAAGCAAAATTCCTGAAGGTTAATATGATTGATATCTTACTATTGTCAGGAAAACAACAAGTGTAGACTTGGAAACGAGGGAGAATAGAACCCGGAAGTTAAGCGTGCTCAGGCTGGGGGAGTGGGAGGATGGGTGACCGTTCGGGAAGTTAGATGATTTGGAATGATGAGGGGTGATTAGAGATTAGAGGATAAATTGAGCAGTGATGAGAGGTGGTGATTAGAGATTAGAGGTTAAAATAGTTCAGAAATTTGAACCGGGACTAAAGGGAGAGGCATTAGTAACGACCCTTTAGTCCCGGTTCAAAAACCGGGACTAAAGGGCCTTACCAACCGGGACAAAAGCCCCTTTATCTACTAGTGCAAGGGAATCAAAACTCATACCAATCTCTGGCTTTATTACATTGTCTGACGGTTTATCAGCGTATCTCATTATGGTTTCCTCTAAAGGAGTGACTCTACCAGCCGCACAGGGTGCTCTATCCGGCCCAATTCGTAACCTGAAATAAAATGCACTGTTATTTCAGATGCTTTGAACTTATGTACAATGCCAACAGGGGATGGGCTAGACTTCTTTTTTGTTCTTAGCTCATCCGAATGACATGATAGGCTATACATGTTAATCCCGCACAATGGGCAAGAATTTTTAGGTGACTTTAGTATGAATGCCACTCAAACATAGCTCATAATTGGCAATAATTTTTTTCCCTACTAATTTGCAACTAATAACAGTAGTGACTGCACGTATACCTTCTTGTCCATCCCGGTGCCTCCGGGTTAACCTGCCGGTTTTCGCCTGCCGCCGGTTAGAAAGGGAGGATGGGGGAGGGAAAATGGGGAAAGCGTTCATCTCACTAAAGCGGGGGCCGTGATATTTTTGGCTGCCCCACCACTCAACTACCGGCCAGCATTTATTGACCTCCTTGATGGCGGTGTCTACGCAGCAGACGGCGCGATTACGGTTCTGATCCTTGGATCGGGTTCTCGTGATGGACCCGATCCACGGCTCGGCTCGTCAGCGTAACGTGCATTTCAAAAAAACGAGCCCGGGCGCTGGTGTATATCACTATTCATCCCTGTATATGCCAGTCGACGACAATTTCTCCCACCTGTATTTCCTGCCATGGACGCACTAGCGCAAATCCCTAGAGCTGGACGTACGAACAAGAGAACATGTTCAGATGCCGCCCATCTCAGTAACGCCGCTCTCTTTTAGATGAGAATTTTCTATTAGTTAAGAGAAAGCAACATTATTATATTCTATGAACCTTTATTAAAATATTTTCTAGATGTGTGCATTATAGAAGCATCTACCAAGATACTTGAATATATTAAATAGGAACAACAACATATAAAGACACTAGAATATGTATTTCAGTAGTACAAATTGTTCTATGGATGGAAATGATTTTTGTGATATTTTATGCTTTGTTTAGGTTCAGAAGTAATTTGTTTTAACAAGTGTCCAAAATAAAAATAGATGAACAAACAATACATTTTTTCACAACAAATTATAGTTCCAACATATCACTGTTGTGTTTATGATTATACATGTTTGAGTTGTAAGTGATAAAATTTGATATCATTAGTACCAATGCAATTGTGTATTCAGTATTACTAGACAAAATAATAAAACATATACTCAATGTTATATATTAATTAAAAACAATTTAAAATATCATGATAGGGAAATGTAAAAAAATTAAAAATGTTTAGTATAAATGGATGAAAATTGATGAAGTATTTTACTATGCCAATGCCTACAACTAATCACTACACCACGCACAAGAATTCCCTACTGTTGTGTGTTGGCAAAAGTCAGTTTTACTGACCGACTATCGGTCGGGAAAAGTTCTAACGGACCATCGGTCGGGAAAACTTGTATATAACGTTGATACGTCCATTTTGCATCATGCTTTTATATCGATATTTATTGCATTATGGGCTGTTATTACACGTTATGTCACAATACTTATGCCTATTCTCTCTTATTTTACAAGGTTTACATAAGGAGGGAGAATGCCGCAAATTTGGAATTCGGGAAAAGGAGCAAATATTAGGACCTATTCGCACAACTCCAAAAGTCCTGAAACTCCACGGAATATCTTATAATAAATAATAAAAAATCCTCGCCAAAGATGAAGGCCAGGGGGCCCACACTCTGTCCACGAGGGTGGGGGGGCGCCACCCTACCTCGTGGGCCCCCTGGTGGCTCTCCGATGCCCATCTTCTGCTATATGAGGTATTTCGTCGAGGAAAAAAATGAGAAGCAACCTTTCGGGACGAAACTCCGCCGCCACGAGGCGGAACCTTGGCGGAACGAATCTAGGGCTCCGGCAGAGCTGTTCTACCGGGGACACTTCCCTCCAGGAGGGGGAAATCATCACCATCATCATCACCAACGCTCCTCTCATCGGGAGAGGGCAATCTTCATCAACATCTTCACCAGCACCATCTCCTCTCAAAACCCTAGTTCATCTCTTGTATCCAATTCTTGTCTCCAAGTCCGGGATTGGTACTAGTAGGTTGCTAGTAATGTTGATTACTCCTTGTAGTTGATGCTAGTTGGTTTATTTGGTGGAAGATCATATGTTCAGATCCTATATGCATATTAATACCCCTCTGATTATGAACATGAATATGCTTTGTGAGTAGTTACGTTTGTTCCCGAGGACATGGGAGAAGTCTTGCTATTAGTAGTCATGTGAATTTGGTATTCGTTCGATATTTTGATGAGATGTATGTTGTCTATCCCCTAGTAGTGTTATGTGAACGTCGACTACATAACACTTCACCATTATTTGGGCCTAGAGGAAGGCATTGAGAAGTAATAAGTAGATGATGGGTTGCTAGAGTGACGAAGCTTAAACCCTAGTTTATGCGTTGCTTCGTAAGGGCTGATTTGGATCCATATGTTTCATGCTATGGTTAGGTTTACCTTAATACTTTTGTTGTAGTTGCGGATGCTTGCAATAGAGGTTAATCATAAGTGGGATGTTTGTTCAAGTAAGAACAGCACCCAAGCACCGGCCCACCCACATATCAAATTATCAAAGTACCGAACGTGAATCATATGAACATGATGAAAACTAGCTTGACGATATTCCCATGTGTCCTCGGGAGCGCTATTCTAATCCTGGGATCCCACCCGGTCCTGGGATTAGAATAGTTATTTGGATCACAGCAGCCCCTATATAGGGCCCGACAGGGCCCTCCCGAACTTCCCTGAACTGCCCGCCCGACCCGAGTCGCCTCGACAGCATCCCACCCGATCCGAGACGCCTCGACAGGATCCACCTCATCCCCTCGATCCCGAGCCGCCCCAGCCCCCCTCCTCGCCGCTCTTCCCCTCCTGGCCGCCGGTCTTCGCTGGATCCGCCGCCTCCCCCCCGTCTACAGCTCCTGGCCTGCCGGATCCGCCGCCTCCCCTCCTTCCCCAGCTCCTGGCCGGCCGGAACCGCCGCCTCCCCTCCGTCTCCAGCTCCTGGATGACCACCGACACTGGCGAGCGAGTGACGGCGGACGCCGGCACGAGGGAGCCCGCGTCGCCTGGACGCGGCGAAGCCGCCATGGACTTCAGGAAGCCACATCCTCATCCCATCGCCACCGCCTGAAGCCTTGGCAGACCAGATGACGGGCCCGACGCAAGCTACAGCGAGCGGCACGACCAACGGAGCAACTCCTCCGCGGAGGCGGCATCTGCCGCGCCCTCAAATTCAGCCGCAACAGTACATGAAATTCCTCCCAATTTTGCGTTCTTCTTTAATCTTGCCTTCTCTGACCTTCTTGCTTCGTGCAGATGAACTTCACGCCCTCTCCAAGACATGGATTGCCATGGGATTCCTCTCATACCTCCACGACGAATTGTTCTCAAGGTGGCCCTATCATTTCTTTGGAAAAAGGTTGGCCGAACTTATAGCCAGGGTATGGTTGAACTTCTTCCTTCCTTCGGTTTGTTATTTGCTTACAGCTATGTGAAGTTCAAGTGGTGTGTGAGCATCAGTCCAGGCTACAAAAGCTTTTTTAAAATCTTCCTGCTTACAACCATGTGAAGTTCTGATAGTGTATGAGCCTCAGTCCAGGCTACAAAACAACATTGTAAAATCTGCCTGCCTGCTTACACGCATGTGAAGTTCAGGTAGTATGTGAGCCTCAGTCCAAGCTAAAAACACTATAAAATCTGCCTGCATTCACATTCACATTCACATTCAAAAAAATAAAAGGATAATAGAACATGCATGTGATGTGACTTGAAGGTCAGGTTGGTATGCACTAGCAGTCCAACCATTCAAAAAACTCATGAAGGTTCAGGTTTTTTAACAGTAGACAGTATTTCCCCTTTGCAAAACAAGAAGTTCAGGTAAAAAGGCATTGGCAGATGCTCAGCTCAGTGCATAGTGTGATGGCTCTCACCACTTTTATATGAGAAGTTCAGGCTGTGAATAATGCTAAGTTCAGTTACAAAGGTATATGCAGATATAACTTGTGTGCTAATAGACATTTTTTTCTTTTATGTCAGCAAGACGAGAGATGCACGAAGAAGCTTAGAAGTTCCCAGCAGCAAGTACACAATCCAAAGCCTGTACGCGTTGCACCACCCTCTCAATGGGTCACACCTCAAACGCACCAACAACATTACCAACCTGCTCCAGACCAAAAATGGATGACACCCGAAACACACGGATACTCCCAAGAAGCTGGGTCACAGCCCTATCCGCACAAGTTTGCGCCTCCACCTAATTGGGTGACGCCGGAAATCCCCCACGGATTCTTTGTATCCACCAGCAGACTCCCAAGCACGCCGATGGAGGAGGGGGTTAGCTCAAGTCGTGCGTGTAACTCTGGAGATTATCCTGGTGTGCCTCATCAATGCCAAAGCGAAGCAAATAAACCGGATCCTGGGACAAATCCAACAGCAACACACACACGGAGGAGAGTGATCTGCACACTACCACCGTTTGATCCTGCTTCTTTGCTACAAGTCGAATTGTATGCAGGGCATAAGGTAGATGGATTGCTTCACAAAACAAAAGAGCAAACCAAGACCAGGATCGCAATACCTCCACAGCCACCTCAAGCAAAAAGGACGCAAACAAGAGAGAGGCCATCTTCATCCCTCCTTCCTCCTCGTGATCCACTGCTGCATCCTGCTATGATTACTCCGCCATGCCCCATCCCAGAGGGACAGCAGCCGACACCGGCGGAGTTGCGATCATATACGCACGTAAGTGAAACAAAAAATATTTATATACACATCTTGTATTATCTGCAAATTTTCTTCTCCCTCCAGGATAACAAGTTCATAAACTGCATTTTAAGGTGTTGTTTCGATTTTCTTTTTCTTTTTTTGCAGACGCCAGATCTACCGGATTATCTAATACCAAGACTAAAGATGCGATTCAAAGATGTAGAGAAAGCAAGGGAATTTCATAACAGATACGCCAGACACGCTAGTTTTGGAATCAGGAAGACGGGTGGAAAAGACAACCACAAGTATTTTGTTTGCACCTTCCAAGGGATACACACATCTTCTGTTTCAGAGGCCAGCAGGAAGCGAAACAAAACATCGCAGAGGACGGGCTGCAATGCAAGAATGAGGGTGAAGGTGCAGGAGGATGGCACATGCGTGGCGATGGACATTGAGTACAATCATAATCACCGGCTCATGCAAACCGATGACATGCCTGGTATTTTTGCACTCACACAAGAATTATGACCCCACTATTTTGGAGTACGTAAAGCTCCTGCAGTACCATGATGTCAAGCACACAACAATCATGTCCATGCTATCTGAAAATGAAGATGGAAGCTACTTCGTAAGCATGACCGGACGAGACCTGCTAAACCAGTAAGTATTCAAACACCCACATACTGCAATGTAAAATAGCATCATAGCTCACAACCCTTTGCTAGCAAAAAATAAACAAATGCATGTTTGCATGTGATTTGCAGGAAAGCCATGAATGCAAGGAAAGATGATTTGGATGATGTATCGAAACTTGTTTCATTCTTTAGAGACATGAAGGCGATAAATGATGAGTTTTTCTATGACATCCAAGTGGACAAGGACAAGTCAATTAAAAACATTTTTTGGTCCAATGCAAGCTGCCGAGGAGCCTATCAAGACTTCGGCGATTGTGTAACATTCGACACGACTTACAAGACCAACAGATTTCATATGCCCCAGGAGTGTTTGTTGGAACAAACCATCACTTGCGATCAACGATATTTCTTTGTTCCCCACGATAAGAGACGAAGATGCAAAGTCATTCAAGTGGTCGTTTCGATACATTTCTACTTGCATGAACAACAAGCACCCAACTTCCATTCTAACAGGTGAGTTCAAAAAAAAACTCCTCAAGTTTCATCATCTTTTCAGTCTATGGGTCTGTGTTGGTTGGTTGGGTACATTGGTTTTGTCTGAAAATAATGTAAAGAGTGCAGTTCAACCACTGTTTGCACATAAGTCCAACTAGCAGCACAAGAAAGCAAAATTATCTGTCACATGTTTAGAAAAAATTAGGTATGAATGTGAAGTTCAAATACATGAATCATAGAAGTTCAAGGACAAAATATGTAAGATAAATATATGTAGCATGTTCAGAAAAAATATAGTTAATTACGTGAAGTTCAAGCACTGCCACCACAGAAGTTCAACAACAATGCTTTAAGAATAATTTTGATTGCGACACTACTAGTTTGTCCTACTAATAACTGTGAAGTTCAAGCACCGATACCACAGAAGTTCAGCAACACTGTTGTAAAGAAAAAATACATGTGACATTCTTAGATACCATACTGCCAAGATGCGTAGTTCAAGTACTTGTACAACATAAGTTCACCATCAGTACAGAAAAATAATCAAGTTTCATTTTTTAATTCATGCAGACCAATGCCCATCAATGGCGAAAGCTATACCACAATCATTTCCAAACACCGTCCACAAGCTATGCCGTTGGCACATCTTGAAGAAGTACAGGGAATACCTCGCGTTGCTTTACAAAAAGTATAAAACATTCAAAGAGGAGTTCACAACTATATTAAACTGGCCGCTGATGCCAACGGAGTTTGAAGATGCCTGGGCTAAACTCGTGCACAAGTACAACCTAGAGAACGACCAGATGATGATGCAGCTCTGGAGTGATAGGAAGATGTGGATTTCAGCATATTACAAGAACATTTTCTATGCTAGAATGAATTCCACACAATGAAGCAGTAGCATGAACCACGTGCTAAATAAAGGGTTTGTCAAGGGGACCCAGAACCTACACAAGTTTGCTAGGCGGGTCAATGCTTGCATACAAACTCGGATGCAGAAGGAGAATGAGCAAACAATGACCAGCATGGTATGATGACAAGTACAAAACACCCCCATCATGTTCTGTTTTACCTTCAACATATGCACTTTGAATTTTAAAAAATGAAACCCATGACTCTGCTTCGACTAATATCTCACTTTTTGACATGTGCAGACCAATCCTGTGACAAAAACAACTTACGGCTACGAGGAAGACATGTCTATCAAGTACACGAGAGCCGTGTACACCGAGATGAGGAATAGGATGAGAAAGGCCACGCTATTTTGCGCAAAGCGTACAGCAAAGCCCACTAAGTACCTTGTGTACTACCACAACAAGCCTGGCCATGATGATGAAGAAAGATTTTCCTGGTCAAAGTATGAATTCCAGGTTGTAGCTGACCCAGAGAATGAAATATACGAGTGTGAATGCAAGCTCTGGACACACAAAGGTGAGCGAAAAAACAAGCTCATTAAATAGCTAGACTAGTAGTATCACATCAAAATTTATGAAACTCATTCCTGGCTCACAAACTATGTATTCTGCATTCATCACAAAAATGCAGGCCTGTTCTGCCTTCACATCATGAACATACTGGACTACCTCAAGCCTGACAAATTTCCAAACAAGTATATCCTCAAACGGTACACAAAGACTGCAAGATCACAACCAACCTTTGATACAAGGGACTACAACACAACCGCATCGGATGGCAGCTCAAGGCTATCGAAGCAAGACATCTTGCTGCAGCTGAATTTGATGGTTAACAAGAAAGCGATGAGATGTGACCAGCGATGAGATGTGCCTACTATGTTCTCAAGAGGCTTGTGGAAGAGCTTGATGCAATACATTCAGCAAATCAAGCGGATGCTGACGAAAGGATGGCTGAAGAGGACGCTGAAATTGAAGATGACCTTCATTATTATGCAGCTGAAATGCTCAACGCCGCCGCTGAAGCCAACAAATGCATGCAGGGTGATGGCAAATCAATGGAGCAGCAACAGCAAGAGACAATGAGATTGCCGTTGTATTCTGAAACAAAGGGTAGGAAGAAAATTACTGCAGCAAAGAAAAGTGACAAGAGAGCTCAAATAAAGGCACCACCTGCAGGAAGAGTCGTCGTGCACGATGAGAACGGAGTGCCACTTGGACACAGGAAATGCAGTGTGTGCAACCAGGTTGCGGGACACAACAAGCTGACCTGTCCAACACTCTTGGAAAGAAACAATGCTGAGGAGGTCAAGCAACCCAAATCTCAAAAACAGCAGCCCAAAGTTATGGAACAAAAGAAGGGACCACACCCAAAGAAAGCAAGCAGCAGACTTTGTAGCATATGCAAGGAGTATGAACCACATAATGCAAGAACATGCCCGAA
The DNA here is from genome assembly GCA_021605145.1 of Aegilops bicornis. Taxonomy (NCBI): domain Eukaryota; kingdom Viridiplantae; phylum Streptophyta; class Magnoliopsida; order Poales; family Poaceae; genus Aegilops; species Aegilops bicornis. The sequence goes on along the minus strand of CM038675.1, from coordinate 7,461,452 downwards.
GCGCGCAGATGCTGAAAAGACAAGCAAAATGCCAGAGAAGAAACAGAAAGCAAGACCTAGAGCCAACAACAAGAAAGTGGTGGAAGATGAAGAGGAAGACGAAGATGAAGACACCGTCGAAGAAGAGGAATACGAAGAGGAAGAGGAAGTGGAATGCGACGATGAAGAGGAAGAGGACGATGAAGAGGAAGAGGTACATGTCAAGCAAAAACCTCTACCACCAAAGCCTAGGAGGAGCGCAAGGCTCATGAACAGTTAGAATAGGTCAATTAACACAATGCAAACTTATGTCATGTCAATGTGCAGAACATTCACTACAGGAATCCAGTATTTTGCTGTCCGCCACGGCGGACGGCAAAGGCACGGACGGCGGACGGCAAACAGCTTTGCCGTCAGCGGCGGACGGCAAAGAGTGACGGCAAAGACAGGGTCGGCAAACAGGTCCTTTGCCGTCTGCTTTTCATGGCGGACGGCAAAGAGTCCTTTGCCTACAGTGGCGGACGGCAAAGGGGAGGGACGGCAAAATACTTGACGTCCGCCAGCGTTAGTCCGTTAGGTGGCTAACGGCGGCCTTTGCCGTCCGCCAGCGGATGGCAAATTTGACCACCCCTTTGTCGTCCGCCGATTGACGTCGTGATGCGTCAACGCCCACGGTGGTTTCTTTGTCGACCACGGCGGACGGCAAAGGTTTTGTCTTTGCCATCACCTTTTCTTTGCCGTCGGCCGGTGGCGGCAAAACCTTTGCCGTCGCCACGGTAGGCAAATTTGCCAAATGTCACAGTGCCGGGAAGCTCGTGGGCGCCACGTGTCCCTTTGCCTCACAAAGTTGCGGACGGCAAAGGGCTCTTTGCCGTCAGTGGCGGACGGCAAAGAGCCTGCACTGCCTCTTTTTAATTCTGTTTTTCTTATATCCAACAATTATCACAGCACACAACACATATATATCCATCACATAAATATCACAACACATATATATCCATCACATAAAGATCCAGCACATATATATCCATCCATACATACATAGTAGGTTGCACATAGTCCCATCAATCCATACATATTACAATATGCAAAGTTTCATCATAGCAAGCGAAGCGAGAATACAAGAAGTGCATCAAAGGAAAAAACAAGCAATCCATCATATGATGCTGGCTTCCGTGAAGTGAATGAAACCTGCAAAATGACAAATAATAAAGTTAGAAAAAGAATAGAAGAAGAAGAAGAAGAAGATTAGAAGAAGAAGTATATGCCATTTATTAGCTAACTTAGGTGAACTGGATCATTTATGAGCTAAATTAGTTGAAATGGAACGTTTATGAGCTAAGTTAGGTGAAATGGATCGTTTATGAGCTAAGTTAGGTGAAATGGATCGTTTATGAGCTAACCTAGGTGAAATGGGTCGTTTATGAGCTAACCTAGGTGAAATAGGTCGCTTATGAGCTAACCTAGGTGAACTGGTTCGTTTATGAGCTAACCTAGGTTAAATGGGTCGTTTATGAGCTAATCTAGGTGAAATGCATCATTTTGGAGCTAAGTTAGGTGAAATGGATCGTTTATGAGCTAACCTAGGTGAAATGGATCATTTATGATCTAATCTAGGTGAAATGGGTCGTTTATGAGCTAACCTAGGTGAAATAGGTCGCTTATGAGCTAACCTAGGTGAAATGGGTCGATGTATGAGCTAACCTAGGTGAAATGGGTCGTTTATGAGCTAACCTAGGTGAAATAGGTCGTTTATGAGCTAACCTAGGTGAAATAGGTCGTTTATGAGCTAACCTAGGTGAAATAGGTCGTTTATGAGCTAACCTATGTGAAATGGGTCGTTTATGAGCTTACCTTGGTGAAATGGGTCGTTTACGAGCTAGCCTAGGTCAAGTCTATCATTTATGAGCTAACCTAGGTGAAATGGATCATTTTGGAGCTAACTTAGTCGAAATGGGCCGTTTATGAGCTAACTAAGGTGAAATGCCATGTTTTTGAGCTAACTAAGGTGAAATGGGTCATTTTGGAGCTAACCTATGTGAAATGGGTCATTTAGGAGCTAACGTAGGTGAAATGGGTCATTTTAAAGCTAACGTTGGTAAAATGGATCATTTAGGAGCTAATCTACGTAAAATGGGTCATTTTAGAGCTAACTTGGATAAATTGGATCACTTGTCGCCTAACTAAGGTAAAATGAGTCATTTTAGAGCTAACTTAGGTAAAATGGATGGCTTATGAGCTAATTATGCAATTTTGACATAAGTAAGCTAACTCTAGGTCATTATGGTAAGCATATTGGAGGAAATAAAGCTAAGTCTAAGTCTAGAGAAACTTACCGTGATCAGGGAGGTGTAGTAGCGGGCTGGCTCGTGCCGGTAGCTGGAGAAGGATCGTGCGATGCGATTCTCGAGATAAGATGCACAAAAGATCATTTCCAATGTCTCGTTAGCATTATGACACTCAAATGTTAAGACTAGCAAGTAATGTCCATTCAAATTAAACTCACCGTGCTCCTGTGAGCAATGATCGGCATCGGCAGAGCGGTCTCGACCGGACTTCTCGCGCCTGCATCGCACATTTGGTTTTCACAACAGAGTCATACTAGTTAGTAATGAGACTCAAATGTTAAGACTAGCAAGTAATCTGCAGAAGAAACTTACCACAAGGAGCTCATACATGGCCCTTGCCTCAGTATGTCATTCCGTGCCCTCTCCTCCTCCAACATCTTTGTCGTCCTCTCCTCCAACTCCCGCTGCCTCTCCGCCGCCTCCGGCCAAGTTTCTCCGTTCTATCTCTCTCACTCTGTATAGCAGCCTGCAACACCACTCACATGAACATTTGTAATCATTGATGGAAGCGCACACAATGTAATGGAGAAAGATAGCTGAGTACGTATAACTAACCTTGATGGCGAGTTGGACTGGCCGTTCACGAGGCCTTATCTCAGGAGTGGAGCTCGACTAGCGCCTTGATCTCCCGGGAGAGTGCTAGGACAACGGATAAGTCCATCTCCCATGGCTATGGAGCCATGGGACCTCCCGCCACCAGATATCATCAGCAACTCTGTATCGGGTTAAAGTCCTCCCCTTCCTCGCCTTCCCCTGATCTCTATATTGCACGAGCTTGTCGTGGGCGGAGATGTTGGTGAAGTTCTTTGCATCATCGAGGTCAGACGCAGAGAATGCCTTGACATTCTTGTAAGGGCTAGTGTGGGCCATGGCATACAGGTCGTACACCTCTGGCACCTTATCCGCCTTATTGTAGCGTGCCTGAAAGAGAGAAACAAAGTAAATTAGTAATTAAAGGGCTAAAGCTAGCATGATGAATGAATTGCATGAATCATGAAGCAAACCACATACCCAGTTCCGGCCGTACTGAAATAAGTTGGAGCTGCCTTGGTGGTGTGGCACACCTTCCATTTGGGCATGTTTGTCCTTGGCCTCGTTGTGGGTGGCCCGCCATTCTTGTGAGCACCATGCATTGACAACACCTCCCAACAATCCGATCCGCACACCATCTCGGAGGGGCCTAAGTTAGCAAATAGAAACTTCAGCGCTACAGCTATGAATTACTAAAAGAAGGAATTAAGTACAAGGCCTTAAGAATTACCTTCATGTACTGCTCCTTACTCAAGAACTTATCGCGGCACTCCTGCTTGGGCTTCTTGATACCACGCCCGGTGTAGTAGTCTCGAACAGCCTGCACCCGAGCCTCATGCCGTAAGTTCTGAAGTAGGCGCTTGCACTCCTTGTGGATAACATCTGCCGCTTCCTCCTCGTATCCCTCCTCACACCTGTAGAATGTCTGCAATCAAATGAGACAATATTGATTAGTACAATTAATAACTAGCTAGTTGAAGATTTTTAATTGTGTAAAGGAGAAATTACCCAGAACTTTCTGATCACCACGTCTGCCCTCGTCTTGCACAAGACACCGTCGATAATCTCACCCGGCGGGGCCGGGGCAGCCAAGTAGTGCTCCCAACTCAATCCAACCTCTGGAAGCCGACCCTCACCAGGCAACATGACAAACCCGGAAAGTTTTGCGAATCAGAACTCCAAGGACGGAGTTGGGCGGCGGACACTTTCATGGTGGTCCCAACCCCTGCAGCATGACAAGGCCAACGCATTAGTTATTTGAAGAAAGCGTGAATGCGTAAGATACAAAAGATTAAATGCACTTACCTCTCCCCATCGGGGAAAATCAACCACCTCTCGCTCATGGTCGCCGCACGGACGGAGCCGTGTAGCACCACGGTGGTAGACGCGTTGCCCTCCTCCCCTCCTCCTCAAAATCACCGGCTCCCGCCATCATCAAGATGGCCACTCGGCTCCCCACCATCATCAGCATGGCCACTCGGCTCCTCAGGCTGACCCGACCAAGTACCCCATCCAGACGTGTGCTCCTCCGGGGTCTCGTGGGCCCAACTCTCGTGGGCTGAAGGCCCGTCGACCCGAGGCTCGTGGGCCGAAGACCCGTGGACCGGAGGCTCGTGGACCGGAGTCCGTGTAGCCTCCTCCTTAGACGAGTCCACCCTAGCAGTCACGTGCTCGGGTGAAACAGCTGGGGGCGGCAGCGAGGAAGGCGCCGTAAGAGTCACCCTACCTCCTCTCCTGCGACCACGTGCTCCACCTCCTCTCTTCTTCTTACCTCGTCCCCTGCTGGGCACCACGGTCGACGAAGAAGGGCCCGGCGGTGTCGCCATACTGTCCAGCAACACTCGGCAGAGAGGTGCGTGTGGAATGGAAGACCTCGCACCACGCGTCTTGACGAAGAAGGGGCCTCGGCGCTCCCGACCAGCGCCCACCATCTTTCAACACCTGCCATGACAAAGAATAAACGAAATTAGTACAACATAAAAAAAAGTACCAACATGAATAATAATATGTATATCACTTAAGTGTATCATCATCAAGTACAACATAAAAAATTGAATACGACACTACTAATAATCTCGATCAAGATCATCAATAAATGCATAATCATCATCATCACTATAATCAATGATGGGCTCATAGGGTTCATTGGCATCAACATGTGCAAGGCCACCTTGACGTGTCGGTCAAGAATTGACAGGTCATCCATGAAGTAACCTCTTCTTGTTCCGGCTCTTCTTGTTCCTCCTCCGGGTGATGTCGGATTCACTGTCATTGTCTACTTCAATGTTTTGGGGTGAAGCATAAGCGGTTCTTGAAACGCTTTTTGGAAAGACGTGTCTCTTGGAAGAATTCTCCTTCATATGTGTGCGGGTTAATGTGAGGTTCATAATCCTCTTCCTTTGGGGGAGAAAGTCTATGCACGTGGCGGCACTTCATAAACGACATCCCAACCTTTCAGATTTGGATTAGTTTGGCAGGCCCACGGTAGATAGAATACTTGGGTCGCTTTGTTGAGCCGTAATATAGACATCGTGAACATCTAAATGGGTGCTTTGGTTGATTTCTACTAGCCCTATATGTTCATGAGTCCTTCTAGTCTCCTTCGGCTGAAACCAATAACATTTGAAGACTACGACATTCGGTGGGTTTTCACCATAGAACAGAAGTTCATAAATTGCTCCAACTCTCCCATAATACTCGGTACCTCCTTCGCCGATAGCAGATACACAACAATTTGTAGACTTTCGGTTGGCCATAGATTGCTCTTTGCCATAGGTACGAAAGCGATACCCGTTGATGTCGTACTTGTCAAATGAACGGACCTTATAGTCAAAATCATTAGCGACTTGTCTCAATTCGGCGTCCATAAACTCTGAATTAGCCTACAAGTTTAATATGAAAGGATTGTTGCATTACGCACAAATTAGCCAATGAAATGAAATTGTCTAATACAAATTACTGTTTGTTTGAACCAAGAGATGAAACCGGGATAGCCGCCTCCTTGCTTTGCGAGAAGCTCATACTCTTCGACGGAATCCTTTTGGATCTCCGCTCCATACGAGAATATCGCGACGTATCGACTATATGACATATCCAGGAATAAGAGCAGTTCAAAGGAAATAGAAGTTGCGAAACAATGTACCGAGAACTTACTCGATGTACGGCCGCACTTCTATCAGGTTGTTGAAGATATACAACGAAATGGTCCGCCATTCTTCGTTATCCAAAGATACTGGATGTGAAACACTAGCTGGTGCGAGATTCCCTTTGAATAGGCTGAGGTTGGATCCACCCTTTTAGGGTCGTCGACATTGTACCGAGGCTTCGGATTATGCAAATGACCATTTTGGCTTCGTAGTGTGCTGTTACGAAGTTTACGCCTCCTGTGATGAATGCCTCAGCCATCGATGCTTCAATTCTACGTTTATTTTACATTTTTCTCGGCGTCTTCTGCATCCTCTCTGTTGGGTAGCACCAACGACTTTGCACGCCCCCCCCCCCCAATCTTGACTCGGTCGGGAGATGCATAATCAAATGCTGCATTGGATTAAAGAAGCCCGGTGGTAAGATCTTCTCTAACTTGCAGATCAACTCCGGCGCCAACTCTTCCATTTCTTCTAGCACGCCAGGCGATAATTCTTTCGCACACAGAACACGGAAGAAATAGCTGAGTTCTGCCAGTACTAGCCATTCATCCTTAAGTATGAAGCCACGCAACATCACCGGCATTACCCGCTCAATCCATATGTGCCAATCATGACTCTTGAGACCAAATATCTTTAATTTATCAAGATTCGCTCCCCTCTTTAGATTCGCTGCATACCCATCGGGGAACATCAACTGCTGTTGCACCCACAAGATAATTTCCCTCATAGCTGGCCTTCCAAGATTGAACCATGCCTTTGGCTTCGTCCAGTTATGCTTTCCTTTCGGTTCTTTCATGTTTTGTAACGGCCTATCACATAGCGCCTCCAGATCGACTCTAGCCTTAGTATTATCCTTTGACTTCCCATCTATGCCGAACAATGTACCAAAAAGTGCCTCGGCGATATTCTTCTCAGTGTGCATCATGTCGATGTTGTGTGGGCAAAGGAGGTCTTTGAAGTAAGGCAGATCCCATAAGCATGTTTTGTGACTCCACGCGTGCTTAGTATTATACCCCTTGAAGTACCCTGGACGCTGTGGATCTGGCTCGAGAGCGTTTAACTAATCCAGTGCATTGGCACGGCAATGTAGGTGGTGCAGAGTTTTTGACAACTCTACCTCGATGAAGTTCTTCTTGTCTTTCCTGAACTTATGGCGAGGATCCGAGGAACTGTCTATGCATGTCGAAGCAAGAAAACTTGCGACCGCCCGAAGCCAACGAAAATCAAGAGCTCCCTTGCATGTGGGGCACGGGAACCTTCCATGCACACACCAGCCAACGAATAAGCGTCGCCGGCAAGTCATGCGTCGAATACATGTACCAGACACGCATTATGAAGTTCCGTTTGCTATAGGCGTCGTATGTCTTGAACCCATCATCCCAAGCTTCTTGCAATTCGTCCTTAAGCGGCTGCATGCACACATTCATATTTTTCCCCGGATAGTTGGGCCCTGGAATTATCAACGTCAGGAAAATGTTCTTTCTTTGCATAATCTGTCCGGGGGGGAGATTGAGTGGAAAGACAAATACGGGCCAACAACTGTATTGGGCTGCCGTCATACCAAATACACTGAACCCATCCGTGCTGATGCCAACTCGAGGATGCCTCGGATCTGCCGCTTTGTCAGCATGTAATTCATCAAATTTTTTCCACGCAACACCATCTGATGTGTGTACCATCATCAGATTCCCATCTGTATCTAGTTCGGTTATTTTGCCTGTTTTTTGCCATGTCATCTGTCTGGCCATCTCTTCGACCATGAAAAGACGTTGAAGTCTTGGTACCATTGGCATATACCGAAGAACACTAACGGGGATTTTGGTCTGTGTCTTCGTACAGGTTTGCAGGCATTACATGACCTTTGGGTAGAAAGCGTCCAAATAATGTCATAATTGCGTCATAGCATTCTCTGCCCAAGTTGAAATGAGCCTTCAGAGCCATTACTTGTGAGATGGCATCCAACTGACAAAGCTCAGTGTGCTCGTGGAAGCGGACGTTTTGAAGACTCCAACATTTCATTGAAGGCCTTTGCAGATTCCTCCATCTCCTCGTCCGAATCCCGAGCATCATCATAGTCTTGCACCATGTTTTCCATCCCGGTACCATGCTCGTCGGTGTGACGATGACCCACCTCAGCTCGGTCACGTTGGGCAGACTCACCATGAAATGTCCACACCGTATAATCGGGCGTAAAACCATTCTTCTGCAGGTGTTTGCCCATTTCAGCCTCAGTCCTCTTTTACCAATTGCCGCACCGTAAACAGGGGCACCAGGTTTTCTTCGGCCATTTGCAAATGCGGCTTGCACAAACCCCTTGGTTTTTGTGAACCATTCAAGCGCTCCATTTGTTACGACCCGGTGTGACCGTATACATCCACATACGATCACTCATCTTGACTTTCAGAGCTACTGGACGCACAACAATTATATATGTAATTCACCATGTATATATTCATCAGTTGATCTACTTTGTCAATTTTATTACGTCCATGCAACCTACACTCTAATAGGTAATGATAGGTCCTAATCCTACCCGTGTATGTGTAGATTGGGTTCATTTTCCCATGCTATGCTCCGGATCCGACGCAAAATTTCGGCAGCACCTCCCGCCTGTTCTCCTGATACACGTCTCTGCAATAAACAGAGAGGATGTGTACCGGAGAACAACAGAGAAAACAGCGAAATTTATGCGTCGATCCGAGCAAAGCATATGGGAAAACGAACCCAATCTACACATACTGCTGTCCATGGATAGCGTTGGACAATTCGAAGAATCAAGGTTATAAATATGCAAATGCATGCATATTTATAACTATGACGCTTTCGAGCAGGAGACACATATTGGTTATGCATACCTGATGATTCAAGACACATATATAGCTAGCTATCAAGTTTCATCGGAATAGATCAAATAATTAATGGGGGAGGAGGACATGTCATTTGTGCTCACCACCCACGAGCGAAGGCAGAGCTAAATCAAGCGCCGCGAGGTCGTCGAACACCAAACCTCGCAGCGATGAAACAACTGCACATTTAAAACTACCCGATCAACACAATTATATATGATGTTTTTCATAACAAAATCGAAAAATATATGACCTAACTAATAATTAACAAATATATGACCCCGTCGGCCTCTGGAAGGCCAAAGAACACCTTTTCGGGAGGTGTCGGTGGTCGGGGTCTCGAGGAGTGTCGGGTCGAGTCTTGGAGTCGGTGTCGAGTCAGTGTCGGGTCAGGCTCGGGGTCGGGGTGTCGGTGTCGGGGTGAGTCGGGGTCGGGGTCTCGGGGTGAGTGTCGGGTCAGAGTCTTAGGCTCGGGGGTCGAGTGTCGATGTCGGTGTCGGGGTGAGTGTCGGTGTCGGGGTCGAATTGAGTGCCGTGTCGGTTTGAGGTCTCGGGGTGGGGTGTGGTCGGGGTGTGGTCGGGTCGGGTGCCGTGTCAGTGTCGGGGTCTGGGTGTCAGGTCAGGCTCGGGGTCAAGTGTCGTTATCGGGTCGGGTCGAGTCGGGGTCTCGGGGTCGGGGTGTCGGGTCGGGTGCCGGGTCGGGTCGGGTGTCATGTCGGTGTCGGGTCGGGGTGTCGGTGTCGGGTCGGGTCGGGTGCCGTGTCGGTGTCGGGGTCGGGGTGTCGGGTCGGGTGTCGATGTCGGGTCGGGCCGGGTGTCGGGTTCGGGTTCTCGGGTCGGGGTGTCGTGTCGAGGTCTTAGAAAGTCGGGTCGAGTGCCGTGTCGGGTCAGGGTTATTTCCTCTTTTTTTCCTTTTCTTCTTCTTCCTCTTCTTCCTTTTCTTCCTTTTCTTCCTTTTTTCCTTCTTCTTCTTCTTCTTCTTCCTCCTTTCCTTTTTCCTCTTCTTCTTCTCCTCCTCTCCTCTTTTTTCTTCTTCTTCTTCCTCTTCTTCTTTTTTCTTCTCCTCCCCCTCTTCTTCTTCTTCCTTTCCTTTTTCCTCTTCTTCTTCTCCTCATCTCCTGTTTTTTTTTCTTCTTCTTCTTCTTTCCTAAAACTGAACTAAACCTAAAACGAAACCTAAATCTAAACTAAACATAAATCTAAAACTAAAAAAAAACAGAAAAAAAGGAAAAAACTAAATCTAAACCTAAAACTAAACTAAAACTAAACCTAAACCTAAAACTAAACCTAAAACTAAAACTAAAACTAAATCTAAACTAAACATAAACCTAAAACTAAAAAACAGAAAAAGGAAACACAGAGGAGAGGTAGAGCTCACAGGCCGGTGGAGGAGGCGGGTCGGCTGAGGCGCTGCCCGGTGGTGAAGCGGCGCCGAGACAGGGCGGCGGGGCGACGGGCGACAATGGGCACAGGCGGCAGTGGCGAGGCGGGGGCCGGTGGAGGAGGGGCGGGCGGTGGGCGGCGCGGCGCAGGCGCGGCGCGAGACGAGGCGGCGACGGGCGGGGGGCGGTCTGGCGGCGGGCCGGGGCGGCGGCGGTGGAAAGGCGGGCGGCGAGTGGTGGGGCGGCGCGTGTGGGAGCAGGGAGAGAAACAGAGAGAGAGGGGCGGGTCGGGCGCGCCGTTAGATATGTTTAATCTTTGCCGTCCGTCACCTTTGCCGTCTAATGTGCTCTTCTTGCCGTCTGCCAGCAGACGGCAAAGAGGGGGGGTCATATATTTTTTAACCAGCTCCTCGGTGGGGCCCCCTCCTCTTTGCCGTTTGCTAGCGGACGGCAAAGTATTTTGCCGTCGGCTAGCGGACGGCAAAAGAACTAGGATGGCAAGGCTTTCTTTGCCATCGGCCGATTCTTGTCGTTTGCTTCGGATAGTCGATGGCAGGAGCTTCTTCTTGCCAGCGTAGCGGCAAAAGAGTCAGCAGATGGCAAAGTAGCTGATTCCAGTAGTGATTATGTCATCCCCTGGTAATATACACTGTGAAGTTCAAGTAATATTACTGCAGAAGTCCTGGTATGTTATGGCAGGAAGTGATGTGCTGGTATTGTACTGCATGAAAGTGCAAGCAGTGTTAAATTGAAAAACATACACTGTGAAGTTCAAGTAAGATTACTGCAGAAGTCCTGGTATGTTATGAGAGGAAGTGATGTGCTGGTGATGTATTGCATGAAAGTGGAAGCAAGAACAAACATGAAAAACATACATTGTGAAGTTCAAGTAATATTACTACAGAAGTCCTGGTATGTTATAAGAGGAAGTGCTCGTGTTGTATTTCATAAAAGAGCAACCAGCAAATAATCATACAGTTTTGAAGTTCATGTCTACTTACAGAAGAAGTTCTGGTATGTAAAATCGATGTAGGAAAAGAATATGCTTAAAAAATAAAGTTTCGCCGCATAAACTAAGGTTACCAAGCCTAAGACAACGCGTTCAAATGTGAAGTTCTGCTTGGATACGTGCAGAAGTTCATGTACAATGCCGACAAAGATAAAGAAACGTCAACAATATCTCTGCACAAATTTACATATGAAATACATTCGCACTTGAAAAAACACAAAAAAACAAATGTAGATTCTACACAAAAGCATACATATTGGTTGGGTTGAAAATTACCAATGCATTACACAACACAGAATATCCTCTCCATCTGAAACCAGCAGCCCAGCCACATCTCAAAGCAGAAGTTCAAGTCTACGATCATATGTTGGGGGCCCAAAAATAAACAACACAAAAAAATCAAGCAGTTCAACGAAAACCGAGGCATAAGTTTAGGTACATCTATTGGGGCAAAAACATTCAACACATGGATACTTTGAAAAAGCGGCCTTGATACATTGAAATTCACAAAGCCAAATCATTCTTCACACCAAATGCATTTGTCCACAATATCATAAGTAATAGTGTTGCACCTATAGATACACAAATCACTAAAAACTTTCTTACAACCAAATCTTTACGGAATTGTTCCAATCATTATCAAACCTAAAAATCTTTACGAAATCAAATCTACAATGAAACTAATGCTTTGAATTCACGGGCCAAAGGACTGAATCTCTTTAGGGAGCTCTGAATGCATGACTTCATTCTTCTCGCTAAAAATCAGAGTGTGCATGAACTCAGCCTTCCAGTCATCTTCAGCAGCCTGCAAACAAAAGAAAGGTGAAAACGATGGTTTAGTAACGGATATCTAAAACCACAGCAGGAGCATCTCAGCAAAAACACAAGAAAGATGAGACAAGAACAAAGACAGAACATACTTCCACATCACCAAAATCTTCAACAATCTCATCGCCATCATACGAAGAGCTGAACTTCACGGCAAAGAAACCACAATCATTACTCTTCTGCTTCGAAACATCGATGAAAGTCGGCCTCTTTGCAATAGTCACCCAGTCAGGCTGCTTGCTCGCCTTGTATGCAGCCTTGCCGTACACCTCCTCGAGCAACCCAACAAATCTCTTCATCTACCGGAAATAACAAAATTATATGAAGTCAAAAACATGTTAACCAAAATAGTTAATTTCAGGTACATAAAAAAGCGACACTTGCATAAGATCCACCTAAACAAAATAGCAGAAGTTCAACTTCTAAATGATAGTCAGTTCAAGCAGTATTACCAAAACAGAGACATCAACATATTTTGTCAACACAAGGCATAATAAACTTCATGTCAAACAAGAGAATGTGAAAGGAGGTTCAGACTAAGAAACACTCACGATATTTTGGCTGTCCCCGTGGAAACTCGATCGCGACGTTTCCATGTTATCGTAAGAAAGTGAATCAAGGATGTCATGCTCCCACGATATCTATTCACCACGTACACACTATAGTGCGCCATTGTGCCAATTGGCTTGAATAGAATCAAGAAAACCTGCCAAGAATGAAAGGACCGGTGAACACAAACTATAAAAGCATTTGTACTGAAGAACCGGCATGAACAAAAACTTATTGACAAACTCAGCAAAAGGATGCACATGAAATTAAAAAAAGCAAGAGTTATGAAAACCTAACCAGCTTTGCGTTAAGAAGGTCTTCTTCCTTGCGAACAAACATTGGGAGGAGACTGTTGCACCGAAGAAACATTGGGAGTGCATTGTCAAAAACGTTTGGGATTATCAAAATTTGTTTGGAAATAAAAATATCTAACAGTTTCAAAAAATGATTGGGATTTGAAAAAATGCACTTTTCATGAGAAAGTTAGGAATTCTTGAAAAATCATTAAAAACTAAAAAAATCAAGCTTTTTAAAATTTGTTTGGAACTTCCAAATTTATTTTGGTTATAAGATCTTTTTTTGTTTCAATGATATTTTTGGGATCTCCAAAATATGTTCAGAAATTTCGAATTTCACTAATTTTTTAAGAAAGATGCCACTGCGCTTTTGAATTTTTGGGAAGCAACTTTGTGTTTCACTTAGTGCACGATCATGCTTTTTTACTTTTAGAAGGAGCACAGTTTGTGCTTCATACAGAAGCACAATTGTGCTTCATACAGAAGCACAACTGTGCTTCACGTGATGCACAATTCTACTTTTCACATTTTGGGAAGCAGAACTTTTGCTTTTGCATGATGAGCTTCATCCGGGGAAACAAAAAAAAAGGAGAAAACTAGGAAAATCCACCCAAATTCCGTACCGAAAAAACAGACAAAAAACTAAAAAACACTCTCAACAACAAAAAAAGTGCTCCCGCAGTTGGGCCCAGGGCACTAGACGTGGTGATGGCTGGGTGCACCACGAGGCTGGCCCTCGCGTGCTCCTGTTAGGAAGGCCACACAGGGGGTACCAACTAGTTAGTTGGTCCCCTTATTATCCATTGGTTACCATTGTTCTATTCTTGTCTAGTGGGATTTGCCTTTTTTATTTGTGCTGCAAGGACAACAAGCCCATCCAAATATTACTATAGGTGAGTGAGAATGAGAGCATCAAACTATTTTATTTGATTTTACTGTTAATCCCCGGGCTCATCTAAGCCCGGTTTCCGAAACACTGCTCCCTTCTTTCCACCCCTTTTAAGGGTTGTTCCATTGGGAACTCCTCGTTAGCCCTAAAGCACCAACAGACGCTTGTGTGGGACACATGGACAACCCATGTAAAGCTTGCTCCGTTCGATACATTCACCCTATTTTTTTTTCTCTTTCAGCCGCTCCAGTGAAAGTCACTCGCTTTTTTTCCTTTTTATCACTGTAGAGGAAGGTTCAAGAAAAAATGATTACCAGCTATTTTTGCAAAATATGCATTAAAAAAAGTTCACAAGTGTCCAAAAGAACTTTATAAACATGAAAAAAGTTAACGAGTTAAAAAATGATAAATTCTAAAAAACAAAATTGAATTTGAAAAAAGTTCATGAATTGAAAAAAGTTAGTAAATTCCAAGAATGTGCACAATTATATTAAAATCATAGATTCAAAAAAGAACGCAATTTTGAAAATTTTACGCATTTGAAAAATCTCATGGGTTTGAAAACATTCGCGAATTTGCAAAATGTAAAATTTTGAAAATAAAAAATAACGAAAAAAATTGAGAGGAAAAACTAAACTAAAATAGTAAATTATAAATAAATAAATAACCGCTTTAAAACAACAACATAAGAAAAAAATAGAAAGAAAAAACCCTGCCTGAAAAACCGAAGAGAACCTTCTAGAAGGTATCAAAATCAGTAATGGAGAGAGACACATATGTCTATCCAATGGACCTGGGTGCCAACTACCCATAACATTGTAATTGGCACTATAAGCGTTCAATAGGAAGTTCGGTTTATATTTCCCTTGCTTCGGTTAATCTTATTATCTAAAATCACTAGTTCTTTTGTGGGAAATCTAAAATCACTAATTAGGTGGTAACCCTTACAAAAGTTACTCCCACCTCCTCTAGTGGTGACAAGTGAGCGCACTGCATGTTCGAAACTTGTCACGTCCTGGAAGTTTTATGTTTTTCGTACATTTGTTATTTCAAAACATTTTATCTCTTCCACCATGTGTTCAAATCATGAACGGTTTTCACTATTGTGTTTTTCTTGTGGAGATCTTCAAAACTAGATCCCATGTTATGTTTGAGCAAACTTTAATAAAAGAAGAAACAAAAAATGGATAAAAAAGGAAAACCCAAAACAAAAAAAAAATCTGGAAAACCCATAAGACAACTGTGCTTCACAGGGAAGCAAATTTTATGCTTCAGTTTTTTGGGTAGCATGCATGCGACCCCAACGGTTAGTACGTTCATCGATCACTTGCTCGCCGTCTGTCTGTCTATCTGCTGTTGAACTACTTATTGATTCAAAATACAACATGCAGCTCCCATGTACTACCATGGATAGTACCACTTCTTCTACCAGTACAACCCGAGGGGCGAAACGTGGGCAACATCTCATTGGGCCACGCCGTGTCCCGCGACATGGTTAACTGGTGCAGCCTACCCCTCGCCATGGTCCCCGAGCACTGGTACGAGAGCAACGGCGTCTTAGGAAATCTCACATTTTATTCAGAAATTTCAAAAAAATATTGGGAATTCAACAACATCATTTTTCAAATATTTTTTTTCATTTTTCAAAACATCTTCATATTTTAATATAAAAACTGCCTGAAGATGGAACTAGAAAACCCGTTCGCTGCAGTCTACTAGCTACAGTGCAGCTTACTGCAGTGCTTTGATTTCTTACAGTGCCTATGGTGCGGCCCAGTTGGCTGCTCTTGTGTGCGTCGCGCTGACTCAAATTTTTTTGAGGGTTCGCTGACTCAAATGAAGTCACATGTATGCCTTTCAACTATGGGCCAACTTCTAATTAGCCGAGAAAGCCCAGTTTGATGTGGTTTCGCTTTCTCGGTGCTAGCAATTGTGAAAGGAGAAGAGAGTCCGACATGCATTAATGACACATTGTTGGTTCTCATCCCCAAGGTACAAAACCCCACGTTGCTTTCTCAATTCCGACCAATAAGTTTGTGTAATGTTTTCTACAAGATTACCTCGAAAGTTCTGTCAAACCGACTGAAGCTGGTTTTACCGGATATCATATCCGAGGAGCAGTCGGCGTTTGTACCAGGTCGGTTGATAACAGACAATATAATTTCAGCCTATGAATGTCTGCACTTCATGAAAAGGAGTAGATCAAAAAACAATAGCTATGCTGCACTGAAACTTGATATGATGAAGGCTTATGATCGAGTGGAGTGGACATACTTGAGAGCTATAATGCAGAAGTTGGGTTTTGCACCTGCATGGGTTGATATTGTGATGACCATGGTTAGCTCAGTAACCTTTTCAGTCATGTTCAATGGTGTTAAGTCTGAGGTGTTTACACCCTCACGAGGTATACGACAGGGAGACCCGATCTCTCCATACCTTTTCCTAATAGCAGCAGAGGGCCTTTCGTGCCTCTTAAAATCCCAGAATCAGTCATCCCAGCTCAGCGGCATTAAGGTGGCACCGTCGGCTCCGGCGGTCAGTCATCTTTTATTCGCGGATGACAGCTTGCTGTTCTTTAGGGCGAGCGTTGATGGAGCAGAAGCAGTGTCAAACTTGTTGGACAATTATTGTATGGCCTCGGGGCAGAGAGTTAATAAGGACAAATCTTCCATCTTTTTCAGCAAGGGATGTCCAGAGACAGTACGCAACGCTGTTAAAGGTTACATCCAGGTACCAAATGAATCTTTGAGTGATAGATACCTGGGCATGCCAACTGATGTAGGTCACTCAAAGAAGGGAACATTCAAATACTTGAGTGATAGAGTTTGGGACAAGGTGAAAGGGTGGATGAGTAAGTGCCTTTCAGCTGGTGGGAAGGATGTGTTAATCAAATCGGTAGCCCAAGCTATCCCAGTCTATTCTATGTCTTGTTTCAAGTTGCCACGTGGTTTATGCGATCACATAAAATCTATTATCCGGAAATTTTGGTGGGGCTGCAAACAAGGTGAACGGAAGCCTGCATGGGTTTCTTGGGATATCATGACGCGACCAAAGCATTTGGGAGGCCTCGGCTTTAGAGATCTTGAACTTTTTAACTTGGCCCTGTTGGCGCGCCAAGCTTGGAGATTACTACAAGAACCAACGAGCCTGAGTGCAAGAATCTTGAAAGCTGCTTATTATCCGGATGGAACTATCTTAGAAGCAGGGGTGGGCTCTAAACCATCACAGATTTGGCGTGCAATCATAGAGGGGCATGATCTGCTAAAGCAAGGAATCATTCGCCGTATCAGTAATGGCCAAACAACGGAGATTTGGTTGGACAATTGGATACCAAAAGAGATGACTCCACGACCGATAACTTCGCTCGTGGCCGACCCTCCCAGGTATGTTTCAGAGTTAATGCTACCGGCTGCTGCTGCTTGGAACGAAGAAGTCATCAGAAAGGTATTTCTACCAATCGATGCCGAAGCTATCCTTAGGATACCAGTGTGCACACGCAACATAGAGGATTTCTGGGCTTGGTATCCGGAGAAGAAAGGAAATTTCACGGTTAGCTCGGTGTATAAATTGTTGCAACGAACAAAAATGCAGAGGGAGGAATGGTTGGAAGGTCGGGGCGGTTCATCTAGCTCCGACAGAGATGAGAAATCATGGAGCATGCTGTGGAAAATCAAGGTTCCCTCAAAGATAAGAATCTTCTTATGGAGGTTGGCACACCATTCACTGCCAACTACTGATATTTTGAACCGGAGGAACATGTCTACCAGAGATGCTTGTCCGCTGTGTGGATGCGAGGATTCATGGAGACATGCGCTGGTCGCTTGCACTATGTCGAGGTGTGTCTGGGTGTTAACTGAAGATACTATCGTAACCAGCATGACCGAGAACGAGGAAGCTGATGCGAGGACATGGCTATTTCAGCTACACGAGTCGATGGACCATGTCAGCTTTACACGTATGGTCATCACTCTATGGTCGATCTGGTACGCTCGGTGGAAAGCTATATATGAGTCTATCTTCCAAAGCCCACAGCAAACTGTCAACTTCGTCAACAACTACATCAACGACCTTGGCCTCGTTACTGCGCAGGAACAGCATCCAGCGTCTATATCACCCGCCCAAGCAAGGCCATTGAGATGGCTTCGGCCGCCGGCTGGCAGCGTCAAGATCAATGTAGATGGGGCCGTCGCAAGGCGTAGCAGAAGAGGAGCAGTGGTGGTTCTATGTCGAGACCAGGATGGTGTCTACTTGGGATCGTCGGCAATGATTTATCACCACACACGGGATCCTCTTCTTCTGGAGACTTACGCTTGTCGGGAGGCACTAGCACTCGCCGACGACCTAGGGTTAGGAAACATCTATGTGGCTTCGGTCTCCCAGGAGGTGATCACCGACATCAACAGGGGCACCGGAGGCCCAAATGCATCCATTGTGCATGAAATACTGAGTCATTGTAATAATTTTAGCTCTTGCTCTTTCGTTCATGAGCATAGGAATTTCAACTTCGAGGCTCATAATCTCGCAAAATATGCTTGTAAGCTAGGTATAGGTCGTTATGTTTGGTTGGGCACACCTCATGACCCAACATCTGTACCTATGACTATCTCTTTGATTGAATAAAGATTGCGAGATTCCTCAAAAAAAATGTGGTTTCGCTTTCTCTCTCTCCGCTTCAACACAATATACTACTCCCTCTACCCCAAAATATAAAAACGTTTTTAACACTATATTAGTGTCAAAAACGTTCTTATAATATTATAGGATGGAGGGAGTATCTTTCGACTACTTAACCTGCACGTGGCTGCACTATTGTTTTTTATGGATTACTCGATATTATTGAATAATTTGCTAAACTAGGTGAATTAGTATATATCTACTCTTATAAAAAAACAGAGTTGGCGATGATGGTGTGCCTGCCATCCTGCAATATAGGCCGTCCGATCTATATCTGATGGATAGGAAGGAAACTTTAACAATTTTGCAAAAAGATACCCACACTCCTCTCCTCATTTGCAGATAAGGCAATCCCTTGTTCATCCTTATCACCCACAAGATAAACTACTCATATAAATGCATCTCGATGTTCCGTGCAACGCACGGACATCTTGCTATTACATCAAATCTCTCAGCTATCAATATTGTGGATTATATTCTTCATTTATAGTATGATAATTTTGATTTGGAAGAATTTCTGGCCTAGCAACATATGTGGTGGGGTATGTGTATTGCAGTAATAAGTTTTGTTTGGTAAAACCTCTTGTCTTAACTGGAGAACTAAATATGACTAGGACAACCCGTGTGTTGCTACGAGCAGAAGCCAAATGCCTGTGCATTGTCATAAAATAATAAAAATATAGACGCATTGATCAAATTATTCATTTAATTCATATCATGGTGACATTCGGTTTTCATCGTACAACAACAAATACAAACTCTCTTTCGTTTCTTTCCTTCTTGGTGACTTCGTGTCTCCTTAACCAGCCAAATCGTTGGCCACCAAAGAACTTATAAGTGGATATATGTCGTCCAGGATTAAATTATATTAGTATCACTCAACTTCACGTGCCCATGTGTGTCATTATTACAAGGTACACAAAACTTGATTAAATAGCAGAGTCGAGCTTGCAGGAACTGCAGGACTGAATTCTGAACTACCTAGCCACACCACCCACGGCTGGCCTATTTTATGAATGGTTTCTATCTATGAATCACATATGTCCAAACAATGTAGTGTGCAGTATGCGTGTTCTTGGTGATCCGGGTTGACCGCATAAGAAAAGATGTCACTGCTTTTTAAGCTAGCGAATATGTATAAAGTTAGTATCTTTCTTACCGATGTCATGGTCGTGGTCATCATGGTCGCGACAGGAAGCGTTGGGATCTTCCCACTGCCACCGCTTTGCTTCCGCATCTCCACGAAGTTCAGAGATAGTGTGGTGGTGGCAGAACCGTCACCGTCCTTCGGGTTCGTCAGCTTTTACGCCGGCCGACTTTGGCCCGGGCTTCAATTTCTCTAGTTGCACGATGGCCGATGCCTCACTCTCACTCATGAACACTGTGAAGGCCACCATTGACCATGCCCTGCCCGTCGGCATGGTTTCCATCACCGACATGATCACTTTCCCGTCCAGCTTGTAGCCAGCCATCCGCCTTTCCGTGAACCGCTCCAAGCGTGGCGGGCGCAGCCAGCCAACCAATGATGGAGGACGGAGCTAGCCGCAGAGGTGGAATAGGGGAGGGCCAATGGCGGCCGGGGCATGGCTGGTGGCGTCGTGTGTGTGAGGAGGGGACTCGTACGGGGTGGCGGCATGAGTGGGACGACGGTGTGGGGATGGAAGATTGGAAGGTGTTGATTGGAGAGAGGATGCTCAAGGAATCAAGGGTGGAGTCCGCATGCATGTGTGGGTTTCCACCGTTGATTTTTTAACTCTCTTTTTGCACGCAGGTGGGATCGCGTGAGACGGTTATTTTTTTCCTTCGATCGATCATTGGTGTTACGAAGCGAAGCAAAACGAACACGACGTATAGACTTCCTCCAATGGTAAGGAATAGTAGACATAATAGAGATTTAATAATAGAGACATGCAGAAGATAAAAAAGATATTTACCAGCATATCGATCTTCTAACAATGTGACAAGATATCAATAATCTTCATCAATTCTATGGATGCTTGCTTGCTGTAGAAATTTGTCAAAGAGAAACATGTAAGAACTTGTTGCGAAGGGAAATATATGATGTAGCCACAAATATGCCCGTGTTTTGCATGGAATATCAAAAAAAATCATCATGTGAAAATTATTCTAATTTGGGAAATCATAGTTGAGCATGTATTTGACTTCCATTTATATAGCGACCAATAGAGATTCACTTTTCTTCTTGGCAGTCATCATGTCTCCGTAACCACACTCTCCATGCAATTGTAAATGTCACAGTCCGTTTGCAATTCTAATGTTTTCGGTTGGCCCTACGGACGAGGTCCCTGTGCAACACTTTCTTTTTTGTGTTAGATTGAATAGCAATATTTCCACATTATGCACTGGATCTCATCATCTGCTGAGCTTCACCTCTGTTCTATATATACATCCAAAGAGAATGAAATGTTGAAAGTGGGTGCATCAGCTCTGTTTGTCATAGAAAATGCATGACGTACCGACATGCAGGCGGCGTCAGTATGTTTTGCTCATGCAATGGGAAACTATTTCCGTTGAAGATAACTAGTCCTCAACCCGTGCACCTGCACGGGTGCTAGGAACTACTTGTTTCAGCATTATTGTGTATAATTTTCACATTGGCCCTGCTGATAGTATGTATAAATGAAATTGATTTATAGAAGGAGAGCGACAGATGTTAATAAGTCCGAATTTCCTCCACCTTCATTTAGTGCGGATGTTAATATTTATTAAAATACTTAACAAAATGGAATAATCATAATTTCAAGAAATTCGACAATATTGGTGATCTTGTCCCACCACCCTATATATGATGTTGTAGGATTAAATCATTTTTTTATATGTATCATGTTTCTAAAATAATTTTTGCCATGATTAGTGACAATTAGAACTGTAGAGGGATTTGTGGCAAATTTTAGTGCCCTATTCCAATAACTAAAGAAATAAACAACTTTAAAAACACTTAAATGCCAAGATGGTATGCCGGCTCAGTCTCTCGGAGGTGCTCATTTGGGTATGGTGTGTATGTCTGCATTCATACGGGTGAGCATATGCGCATATATATATGAGCGCTTGCATTTATACTGTGTAAAAAATACACTTAAATTCCTTAACTGGAAAAGATATCATTCAGATCACCTCGTTCTGTGGCATGTCTCAAAAGTGTTGCTCGGTATCCCCGAGATTGGCCATGGTAATCACCATCGAGCTTGTCTAGCGTAGTGTGATACTGTGATCCCTCACCATTGAGAATCAAGTGCACACCACTCAAGACGTGCATGTTCCTTCTCTGCGATTTGGACTCCATTGCAAAGCTCGGCTACAACAGCAAGACTGTCCTGCGTATGATCCCTTGGCACAACTCCGACTATTCAGAGAGGACTTCTCGGCACCGGGAACACATCCAGCCTCCATGACTAGAATTGCTTTTTGAAAATAAGGAGAACTCTCCTCTTTCCTGGACGTGAGGCTTGAAGTCTTTCTCTTGTACGTACATGCGCGGAATTTTTTTTTTGACAGGCATATGAGACGTGAGCATTGAGGACTTTTTATTTGTACACATATTTCTTTTCTTTGTTTGTCCTTTAAAAGGAAGAAGGAACACGTGCATGTGGGTGCTGTGGACACCTTTTTGCATGTATCATCTTTTTTTTGCATGTATCGTCTTAATCCTACCTATGTACGTGGGGTTCCTTTTTTAAATGAGGCAACCCCAAGTAAGAAGGCACACGCTGCTTATATTTTTTCAGAAATTGGACGTGGGTTCGGGGTACCTTTTTTGTACGTGTCAGCTTAGTCCATGTGGTATTTCTTTTTTTTAATGAGGGAACGTTCTTTTAATAAATCTTGACCATCAAATTTATAATCTGATGGCTAGATTAATTCTGTTGATGTGGATTAACGTTGAGGCTCTTATGGTGCCTCCAATTAGTATATATATATATATATATATATATATATATATATATATATATATATATATATAGATATATATATATATGTATATATATATAAGACTTGTAGTTAATTTTGATTGAATTCCTATTGGAAGACAGGAGATTCGTATAAGAAAAGATGTCAATGCTTTTGAAACTAGCAAATATTTACATAGTTAGGATCTTTCTTATCGATGTCATGGTCATGATCGTGGTGGTGGTCACAACGGGAGGCGTCGGGGTCTCCACACTGCCACCCCTGTCCTTCCGAATCTCCACCAAGTTCAGAGGTAGTGTGGTGGTGGCGGAACCGTCACCGGCCTTCGGGTCCGTCAGGTTTTACGCCGGCCAACTTCGGCCCGGGCTTCGATTTCAATGGCTGCGCGATGGCCGATACCAGTAAATTTTAAAATGTTCGGGATTTTAAAAAATTGCACTTTTCAAGAGAAAGTTTGAAATTCTTGAAAAATCAGTAAAAACTAAAAAAGGCAGCATTTTAAAATTTAGTTTGGAACTTCCAATTTTTTTGGTAATCAGAAACATTTTTGCCTTTCAAAAATATTATTGAGATCTCCAAACTTTGTTCAAAATTTTCAAATTTCATTGGAATATTTAAAAAAAGATACAACTGTGCTTTTCAATTTTCAGGAAGCAATTTTGTGTTTAACGCAATGCACAACCGTGACTTTTCAAAGAAGCATAGTTTGTGGTTCACACGATGCACAATTGTGCTTTTCACTTTTCGGGAAGCACAACTTTTGCTTTTTACATGGTGAGCTTCATGGGGAAAACAAAGAAAATCAAGAGAAATCTAGGAGAATCCGTGCAAAATCCGAAGCTGAAAAACAGAAAAAACTAAAAGAACATGTGCAAGAACAAAAAAGAGCTCCCGCGGTTTCACCCAGCGCGCTACACATGGCGACCACAGGGTGCACAACGAGGCTGGCCCTCGTGTACTCCTATGAGGAAGGCTATGCAGGGGGCACCTGCTGGTTAGTTGGTCCCCTTATTATCCATCGGTATCGGTTATTTTCATTCTTATTTCGTGGGATTTGTCTTTTATATGAGCTGCAAGGACAACAAGCTCGTCCAAGCATTCCTATTGGTGAGTGAGAATGAGAGCAGCTGAAATACACAGGGCAACGTACTCATGGGCCCACCCAATTCTTGTCTAGGTTTTTCTGAGTGAGGTCTTGTTTATATGGGTTTCCTTTTCCATCTTTGTTTTCTGTTTTTGTTATTATATTTCTTTTAACAAGTCTCTAGAAATTTATTTTTTTTTTGAAATTTTAGAAAAAATTTGCATTGTCAAAAATGTTTGGGATTATCAAAATTTGTTTGGAAATAAAATTATCTAACAGTTTCAAAAAATGATTGGGATTTTTAAAAATGCACTTTTCATGAGAAAGTTAGGAATTCTTGAAAAATCATTAAAAACTAAAAAAATCAAGCTTTTTAAAATTTGTTTGGAACTTCCAAATTTATTTTGGTTATAAGATCTTTTTTTGTTTCAATGATATTTTGGGGATCTCCAAAATATGTTTAGAAATTTTGAATTTCACTAATTTTTTTAGAAAGATGCCACTGTGCTTTTGAATTTTTGGGAAGCAACTTTGTGTTTCACTTAGTGCACGATCATGCTTTTTACTTTTAGAAGGAGCACAATTTGTGCTTCATACAGAAGCACAATTGTGCTTCATACAGAACGTACGGAGAAGAAGACCCCCTTTTATAGGTGGGGAAAAATCCAACCGTTATCCCCTCACTCAGCCCGCGCGACGCGGTACTACCGCACGGAGCTGCGGTACTACCGCTGCAGGTTGCGGTACTACCGCATGTGCAGAACTGGCCAGATGAAGGCCTGTTGCACAGGGCAACAAGCCGTAGAACAGCCAGAGCGGTACTACCGCGCGCCCCTATGGTACTACCGTAAGGCAGGCAACACTAGGCGCAGAGAAAGCACGGAAGTAAAAAATTACTTCCGTACCTACTTCCGCTGAGGGAGGACCTGCGCAAAAATCCGGCACGGTACTACCGCACACGAAGAGCGGTACTACCGCGTAGGGCGCGGATGTAAAAAATTACATCCGCCCCTACTTCCGCTCATGCTGCTAAGCCTGGCCACAGCCCACGGTACTACCACTCCCACAAAGCGGTACTACCGTGAGCACCTGCAGTACTACCGCAGGAGACTGCGGTACTACCGCTCTGGAGAGCAGTACTACCGCATGCCCTAGAACAGCAACACTAGGAGTCCTTCATTTTGTAGAGAAGACAACAGAGGGATACAATAAAACCAGAACTACCATAACTTCTGCAAATGAGCTCCGAATTGAGCAAACTCAAGCTTGTTGGATACAAGACAACGAGTAGCATCAAAACAGAGACGATACCCTCCAACAGAGAAGAACCGGCATACCCTCCAACATCGAAAACATCATAGAAGATGCAAGTGAACTCCATTTTCTATTAAATCGAGCTTGTCATAAAAATTACCATAAGCTCCAAATCTCACAAGGAGAAGAACCAAATAAGAACCAATAAAGATGATGCAAGGATGCAATGGTTTGAGCTCTCTACGAACGATATGATCAAGCAACTCATCGAGAGCCCCCTTTGATAGTACGGCAATCGATCCTATAACCCGGTCTCCCACAACTACCATGAGACCGGTAAAATAAAAAACCTATCAAGGGTAAACCTTTGCCTTGCACAAAGTCCACTTGAGCTAGATGATGACGATCTTGACTCCCTCAAGTTGGACCACCTTTCTTGATTGTGTTGGCTCGATGAAGACTAGATGATTGCTCCCCCATAGTCCACTGTGGGTGAGCCACACTTTGGCTCATCTTCACAAGTCCATTGTCACCACAATGGACGGCAAGCTTCAAGCACTTGATCTCTTCGCGATGCATCACTTGAACTTGCACACTGCATCCGAACCCCACAAAGAACTCTCACGAAGACCATGGGTTAGTACACAAAGCATAATTGACAATGCTTACCATACCATGGGATCACTTGATCCCTCTCAGTACATCTTCTACGCTTTGTGTGTTGATCAACTTGATTCACTCTTTGACTTAGTCTTGATCAACCTCTCACAAGACCAATATTTTAGGTAATTCCTTGAATAGCACCTTGGTCGACACAACCATGGGATCACTTGATCCCTCTCGGTACATCTTCTACGCTTTGTGTGTTGATCAACTTGATTCACTTTTTGACTTAGTCTTGATCAACCTCTCACAAGACCAATATTTTAGGTAATTCCTTGAATAGCATCTTGGTCGACACAAACTCTCATTCAAACCAACACATGTACTCCAAGAAAAGCCTATGGACAAAACCTTTAAATATAACTCAAGGCAACCATTAGTCCATAGAGATTGTCATCAATTACCAAAACCAAACATGGAGGCACCGCATGTTCTTTCAGTGGCACAAACCGGGACCAATGCCCCCCTTTAGTCCCGATTGATGCCACCAACCGGGACCAAAGGCCGCCGCTTCCCGCCCTTTGGGCTGCTGAAAAGAGGCCTTTGGTCCCGGTTGGTGGGACCAACCGACTAGTAATTGGTCCCGGTTTGTGCCATGAACCGGGACCAATGCTCGTTCTATATATACAACACTTGTGAAAATTTTGGTTCAGTTTCTTCGATCCCGCCCCGACGACGCCGCCAGGCTGCCCCTCTCTGCGCCTCGCCGCCGTTGCCCCTGCCTCACCCCCGAGCCCACGCCGACGCCGTCCGCTGCCCCCGAGTGCGCCCTGCCTCGCCGTCGTCACCGGCCGCCCGTCCGCCGCCCGAGCACCCTGCGCCCCAGGCCCGTCCTCCGCCCGAAACACGCCCTGCCTCGCCCGTTGCCGCCGGCCGCCCGTCGCCGCCCGAGCACCCTCGCCCCGAGCCCATCCGCCGCCCCAGCGCGCCCGCGTCGCCCTCGCCCTCGCCGACCCGAGCCCGTCTTCATCGCCCGTCGCCCCGACGCCGGCCGCTGCGTCTCCTCCCGATCCCGCCGGGAGAGGTAGCTACCGCCCCATCCTCCCCCCTTCCTTCCTTCCCCTGCTCCTTTGCAAAATATATGTATGTACGTATGAGTTGGGGAGAAAGTTTATAATTTTTGTTCATATATATACTGTAGATGTATGTATGATGAATTTTGATATTTTTTTGTTCATATATAATGTAGATGTCTATGTATGTATGGAATGATATCGATGGATGTATGTATATAGAACATTCGTACAAAATATGACGAATCCGATATGACCAATGTCCCCCTCCGGTTAACTCGGGAACACTAACTCTCTCGGAGAAAAAAATGTTATCGGGGAAAAAAGTGTTATCGGGGTCGAGGGTCGTCGAACATGAGAGGAAGAAGAGGATAAAAAAAGAAGAGGAAGAAGAGGGAGAACTCCTCTATTCTTTCTTCTCCTCTTTTTTTTCTTCTTCCTCCTTTTTTTATCGGGAACGAGGGTCGTCGAGGGTTGCCGAGCGGTAGAGGAAACCCTAATTAAATAGCAAGTATCGTCGGTGTGAGATACATGTGGCCGTCGGTGTCGGACACTACATCCACGTCCCACAAGTGACGCGGGAGTCGATGCCCACGTCACTTGTGGGACATAGATGTAGTGTTCAACGCCGACGCCGACGTCTCATTCTTTTTTCCTAAAATTTCTATTTGATCATTATTAAAAAAAAGCAATACTACTTCATGTATTTTTAAGAAGGAAAAAACAAGCATATTATTTTCCCATGTACGTATGTCATCGTTGTCGATATACCCCCTGCCGATAGCTTCAACACGTTGGGGGGGTCAATATTACCCCCTCCTTGAAGCGTTCTCGAGGCCACCCCTAACCCTTGAAGCGTTGTCGAGGCCACCCGAAAGCCTAGAGAAGCAGCGTCGAGGCCACTAATTAATATGACTCCTGAAAGATCGAGGATGTCGCCTAGAGGGGGGGGGGGTGAATAGGCGCTTTAAAATAATTACGGTTTAGGCTTGAACAAATGCGGAATAAACCAAGCGGTTAATTTGTCAAGCACAAAACCTACAACAACTAGGCTCACCTTTGTGCACCAACAACTTATGCTAAGCAAAATAAGCAACTATGTGATAGAAAGATATATGACAAAGAACAATATGGCTATCACAAAGTAAAGTGCATAAGTAAAGGGGCTCGGGAAAGAGATAACAAAGGCACGCGGAGACGACGATCTATCCCGAAGTTCACACCCTTGCGGATGCTAATCTCCGTTTGGAGCGGTGTGGAGGCACAATGCTCCCCAAGAAGCCACTAGGGCCACCGTAATCTCCTCACGCCCTCGCACAATGCAAGATGCCGTGATTCCACTAAGGGACCCTTGAGGGTGGTCACCAAACCCGTACAAATGGCGACCCTTGGGGCGGTCACCGAACCCGTACACTTTGGCAACCCTTGGGGGCGGTCACCGGTACCCGTCAAATTGCTCGGGGCGATCTCCACAACCTAATTGGAGACCCCGACGCACCCGGAGCTTTACACCACAATGATTGAGCTCCGAACACCACCAACCGTCTAGGGCACCCAAGCACCCAAGAGGAACAAGCTCAAGGGCACCAAGCACCCAAGAGTAATAAGCTTCTCAACTTGTAACTTCCACGTATCACGTGGAGAACTCAAACCGATGCACCAAATGCAATGGCAAGGGCACACGGAGTGCCCAAGTCCTTCTCTCCCAAATTCCACCAAAGCAACTAATGCTAGGGAGGAAAATGAGAGGAAGAACGAAAGAAGAACATGAAGAACTCCAAGATCTAGATCCAAGGGGTTCCCCTCACTTAGAGGAGAAAGTGATTGGTGGAAACGTGGATCTATATCTCCTCTCTCTTTTCCCTCAAGAACTAGCAAGAATCATTGGAGGGATTGAGAGTTAAAAAGCTCGAAGAAGGTCAACAATGGGGGAAGAACACGAGCTCAAAGGATTAGGTTCATTGGGGAAGAAGACCCCCTTTTATAGGACCTCCCGAATCCAACCGTTATGTGCTCATGTCGTGCACAAGCGGTACTACCGCTTGGAGGAGCGGTACTACCTCTTAGCACGCTCAAAATAGCCCAATCGAGAGAGAAAACATGAGTTTTTGATCCGGGGCGGTATTACCGCTTAGGAGCAACAGTAGTACTGCTCGGGAGCGGTACTACTGCTCAGGAGCCGCGGTAGTACCGCTCTGGAGCGGTAGTAAAAAATTACATCCGCTCTAGTCGCGGTAGTACCGCTGCAGCCTTTACCAAAACAACCACAACTTTTGCAAACGGACTCCGAATTCAACGAAACCAAGTTTGTTGGAGAGCTAACGACATGGGCTAACACAATATTGATAGAAATATCAAGAATAAGCAAATGAGAAAAGTCCCATAAGAAAATGGTGAGAACCCTTCATCGGATAAGACCGGTAAAACCTCAACACCGAAAACATCATAGAAGACGCATGCGAACTCCGTTTTCGATGAACTCAAGCTTGTCATCAAGATGACCATAAGCTCTAAGACTCACAAAGATAACCAAACAAGAACCAAGAAACATGATGCAAGGATGCAATGGTTTGAGCTCTCTACTGACGATATGATCAAGCTACCAACTTGAGAGCCCCCCTTGATAGTACGACAAACGATCCTATAACTCGGTCTCCCAACTACCACCACAAGACCTGTAAAATGGAAAACCTATCAAGGGAAAACCTTTGCTTTGCACATGGTCCACTTGAGCTAGATGAAGACGATCTTGACTCCCTCAAGTTGGACCACCTTTCTTGATTGCGTTGGCTCGATGAAGACTAGATGATTGCTCCCCCATAGTTCACTATGGGTGAGCCACTCTTCGACACATCTTCACAAGTCCATTGACACCACAATGGATGGCAAGATTCAAGCACTTGATCTCTTCGTGATGCTCCACTTGAACTTGCACACGGCAATCTTGATGACGATCACCACTTGATGTCATCCTTTCCATGGGTTGTATGATATCTTCCTCTTGACGCAAGCCCATGGATACGTACCTAACCCCACATACAACTCTCACATAGACCATGGGTTAGTACATAAAGTGCAATGGACAATGCTTACCATACCATGGGATCACTTGATCCCTCTCGGTACATCTTCTACGCTTTGTGAGTTGATCAACTTGATTCACTCTTGACTTAGTCTTGATCAACCTTGAATCTTTGCAACTCTCTTCATTTGGATGATGTCTTGAAGGTAAACATGAATGATCACACAACCTTCTTCTTCAAGACATGCTTGCAATAAGCTCAACACTCATATGACCAATCTTTGGATAATTCCTTAATAGCACCTTGGTCATCACAAACTCTCATTGAAACCAACAAATGGACTCCAAGAAAAGCCTATGGGCAAACCCTTAAAATATAACTCAAGGCAACCATTAGTCCATAGAGATTGTCATCAATTACCAAAACCACACATGGGGGCACCACATGTCCTTTCAATCTCCCCCATTTTGGTAATTGATGACAATCACTTTCAAGAGAGTTTATACAAGGAATTATGCATCACCATTCAATGCACCAACCAATAATGCATGCGTATGAGATGCAAATGCTAAGGAAACAAAAACCAAAGCTACTCCACAAAACTCTCTGAAACTTCTCCCCATTGGCATCGATTGCCAAAATGGTAAAAATCTTAGAAGGCCAATATAAATTGTGGTCCTCCATAAATTGTGTATTTCTCAACAAGAGAGTGGAATGCAATACACATATCCAACTGCCAATACTTGGAGGAAGACAAACTATATTGATGCCCAAAGATTGCAACAGAAAGATATGCCACAAAGACATAACAAAGAGAGACACAAGCAATCAGAAGATACCAATTGAAGCAAGCAATCAACGGATATCAATTGAACCAACTAGACCAATGATCCTACATGCCACAAGAATAAAGATATTATGAAAAGCGCAAAGGAGTGTTCTAAAGAAACTAGAGAAGCTCCCCATGATTTGTGCACACATAAGAATTTTTGTGTTTGAATACAAAGTGCACAAAATAGGATCATAGCTCCCCCAAAATCAATAGAAACTCACATCCAAAGGCAAGTGAGCATATAGGAAACAAAGCCTAGCGCTTGCAACAAGCACATGGTTGAGCAACATGTAAAAGAGGCAACTTAAGAATAGGCTCAACCAAAATGATGTGTGTGAGTCATGGCGAAGCACTTGAGAAGACTAAGATTAGGATGAGCATTAAGCATCAACATAGCCTTGAAAGAATGAGGCACACGGTGCAAGGCCTATCATTCCCACACACAACTGGCAAATGGGTTCACAAGCTTACTAATAAGCAAAAGAGAACCTATGCTTGT
Source organism: Aegilops bicornis (assembly GCA_021605145.1). Lineage (NCBI taxonomy): Eukaryota > Viridiplantae > Streptophyta > Magnoliopsida > Poales > Poaceae > Aegilops > Aegilops bicornis. The sequence goes on along the minus strand of CM038675.1, from coordinate 7,430,677 downwards.
GACAACCCGTGGTGAAGATAGGCGAGGGAGGCTCATCAAGACGAGGGATACCAATTAAGATGGCAAAAACCTCGTAAAGATAAGCAAGAGGAAAATAATCTTCACCACACAAGAGTGCAACAAGATGCAACGACAGAGGACACGCACTCAAGGCAAAAGCTTTCACGGAGCCACCAAAGAAATAACATAAGAAAGACAAGGTGGACGTGAAAGAAAATATATCAATTAGAGATGTAATTTCTCTCAAGTGTATAAGGTTCTATGTATACGAAATCATGATGATATATATATCTGCAAAGAAGGATGTACACCTGAAATAGTTACAACACGAAGGAACAAGATATCCACAAGGAAGTCATAAATATACCAATAAGATATTTGCTTGAAAGCATAGCACTTGGCTAGATATGGTCTTATTGTATATAAATGAAGTCCAAACACACATCCATCAAAGGCATCACAACTAGCAACAAGAGATCATCGTTGGGATGCTTTGAGAAAGGAAACAAGTATCACAAGATATGAAATGAATATCATGCCAAGATGCAACCTACACAAGGTTGAATGCAAGAGGAGAAAGCATGAATAGATACTTGTTACCGAGATATCATTGGAAGGATGTAGTAGATACCAATTGAAGGTAGATAGTAGTTCATTGATCATCCTAGCTTGACTCCAATATGCACATGGTGACAACACCTTCCTTGTGAGTGAGCCGAGCATCCAATGCATCTCCAAATGTTCCTAGAAGAACAACACAAACTAAACGGTACCCAAACTCATTGGGACCAAATAGTTAGAAAAACCAATACTTAGGACAAACTCCACCTAAATATGTGCATATAGATATGAAAATGAATTTCATACACATCTTATCCGATTTGAGACTTGGTGGAGATCCTCCTATATAATTGAGTCAAAGAAAGAAAGCATGCCAAATAAAATACATGAAGTAAACATGCATGCTCAAGACTTTCAAAACCCGAAACCTAAAGAGAAAGAAATGCCAAGTGAAAAGGATACCAAATGGAGAAATCATCACTTGGAAGATATCATTAAAGATACATCAAGGAATGAGATATCCATTGATACACACTAAACTAAAGATGTCAAACTCCCAAAGAGAGGATGGTTCCAAACAAACCAAGCTCTTAACAAAGTTTCATGATGGCACAAAGTACCAAAAAGAAATGGCTTGCCTTCCACCAAAACACACTTGATAAGGATCACAAGAAGAGTGTTCTAAAGAAAATAGGATAGCTCCTCCACGGGTTGTGCATTATATAGGATTTGCATTTGAATACAAAATGCACAAGGTGGGATCACTACTTTCACTATATCTAGAAAACACTAGACAAGAACAAGAAATAAACAAGATCCACAAGTGGTAGGGAAGACAACGGGAGTTGACACAAACCTTGGCAAGAGAAAAGGCAAATAAAAACAAAAGCCAAAGTAAAGATGACCAACAAATTCTACCACACATAAGTGACTACCAATTGTAAAAAGACAAGAAGTATTTGGAAATAATTCCCGGTGGTAGATAACAAGGACATCCAACATCATCTTCACAACAAACAGAAGCAAATTGCAACTTGTAGAGCTAACATGCCACCTAGGAACAAGATAATCTACAATATCAATTCTAGGTGACAATATCTCAAATGTACACATTTTCTAGGCTTGTAATATGCACTTAGCATATTACTCCCCATAATGTGATACCAATAAGAACTTAACAAGAGGCAATAAGAGGAACAAACAAGAGATAATTAATGGACTATTTAGAATTTGAATTTCTCATGAGAGATATACCACCTAGCGACTAGATAATCTTGTAATATCAATACTAGATGGTATTCCTCATGTACACACATTTATAGGATTGTGAGGTGCACAAAGCACATCACTCCCCCAAAATGGGATGTTCCATTAATCTCTCACACGAGCCAACTAGGATACAAACAAGAAGCATAAAGGCTCAACGCACGACACACACACGTACATGGTGTGCAAACCAACACACACATACTTGATTGCTCAAGATAAGCAAGTTGGAATCACAACATATACAAACACATGCAAGGAACAAAACCAAAACATGCAAGGGGGCAAGTAACTTTCAATGTAAGCAATTTTAAGTACAAGTTACCGCAAGGAGGCACATTGGATATAAGATATAAACTTGATGATTCAATTGACTTGGCTTGAGACAATGAGAGTGATGAAGTCCCCTTAATTCTTCATAATGTAGCCAAGTCTCCAATGCCCTCCTACAACACCTATTGATCAAGTTTGAGCTTGTTGGTCCCCAACCAAGTTGGGTCCTAAGAGGTTAGTCACAATAGGTTTGGCTACCCAAATGGTTCTTTGCTTGACACCACTTTGAGTACCAACAAACTTGGTAAACACATTGCCAACCTTATCCTTACCAAGAGAATAGATATCATCAATAATAATTGGGTTGGATAAGTTACCACTAGTGCATGAAGAAGCGACGTGACCTTTCTCACGACATAAGTAGCAACGTCTACTCTTCACTTTCTTCTCACTTGATTTCTCAATTTGAGAAGCATTAACTTGAGTCTTCATGGGAAGAGGCCTTTCTTCAACTTGATGTTGAGCATGAGATTGAACTTGTGCCCTCTTCCCTTGTTGCTTGACACTAATGGCCTTCTTCTTCAATGGCAAGATCTAACATGATGCCCTTCGACTTTGCACTTGAAGCAAACAATCTTGGCCGAATTCTTGACTTGTTCTTGGCCCTTCCTTTTGTTCATCTTGGACTTCTTCTTCTTATTGGAGTTGAATCCAAGTCCACCTTTGTCATTGGGGGATTTTTGCACAGTCAAGATATTGTTGAGTGTGGCCTTCCCTTCATGAAACTTTTTCAAGTCTTTCTTCAAAGAAGTGACTTGGGCCTTGAGCTCTTTGATTTCTTCTACATGGTTAGTCTCAACACAAGTACTAGAGGAAGTATAAGCTTCATCGTTAGAGCAACAAGGCAAGGAAAGCAATTCATCACAAGATGTACCAACATTGTGAGTAGATGAATTAGAAGGACTAGCACATGGCAATATACTATTTTGACTAGAAGTAGTGCTAGTATCCACATGAGGCTCACTAGATGTTACCTTAGCAATCATGGCCTCATGAGCTATCTTTTAGCACACTATGGGATACTAGAAGATCATCATGAGAGCTTGAGAGCTTTTCATGACTTTCTTCCAATTTCCCATAATTGCTAGATAGCACCTCAAGTTGAGCCCGTAGCTCAACATTCTCCTTCAAAATGGATGCTTCACAAGTAATAGAATTAGTAGCACAAGCATCATCATTAACAACAAGAGGAGAAGGCAACTTTGCAAGCTCTTTTAAATAAGAAGCTTCAAGTTAGGCATGAGACTCGGTGAGTTTGATGAGCTCACCCTTGATGACCCTTGAGCCATTTTCGAGGTGCTCAAAATCCTCAAGGAGTCTAGCATGAGAAACTTCAAGCTTAGCATTTTTAGTTTTGAAATCGTTGGCCACCTCAAGAGCTCTATCATGAGATTCCCTCACTCTAGATAATTCTAGAGCAAAAGTCTCCTCAAGAGATTCGGAGGTGGTTTGTTCATGTTCAAGAGCTTGAGATAGCTCCGCGATCTCATTTGCGTAATCACGCCCATGAGCTTCCATTTTCTCGATGGTGACCTCATGCTCCTAGAGATGAGATTCCAACTCCTCAATATATTTCTTGCCCTCAATGGCAATGGACATAATTTTCATGAAGTTGGAACGAGCAATTTTATTTTTATGAAGAGCTTTAAAAATCATCTCCCCCTTAGTTTTTAAGGAGGCAACATTATCATTCTCTTCATCATTATCCTCATCATCATTAGAATCAACATCATCATCAAGAGACATATTGGGGTACAAAGTAGGAGATACCTTTGATGCCTTAGCCATAAGGAAAAAAGCAATAGATGATGATGTAGGATCCCTTGAGGCACCATTAAACACCACATCTTGTTCCATGGAGTGTTCGGTTTCCTCTACATTGTTAGCACAATAATTCGAGGAAATAGATGCATGTTTATCATGGAAACAAGACATAGCAAGCATATCATCATGCGATTTAGTCAAGCAATTTCAACATGATATGCAAGGACTATCAACACAAGCATGTGAAACATTTGGAGTGCTCGAAGTGTTAAAGCCCAAAGAAGGAGCATTGCAATAATATAGTGATGAAGGATCATCCACAATAAGCATACTATCACCATTGCAATGACCAACACTACTCACCATATCATTACCTTGTGGCAAACCACATGTAGGTGAAGTAGAAGAAGTTGAGAAGACTATGCGACCAGAGGTGGAGGGGGAACAATCGTCCCCACAAAAATTGGACACACCATATTTATCTTGAAGCTTTGTCCACAACTCATGAGCATCCCGGAACGGCATGAGTTAAAAAATAACTACATTGCTCAAAGCATCAAAAAGCACATTAGAAGCCTGAGCATTAAGATAAGAGTTTTTCTTATCCTCTAAAGATAATCTTTGGGGATCCTTTGGAGGAGAAAAACCCATATCTACAATTCGCTCTAAATTTGGGTCCATGACCCTAAAGAGATTAAGCATGCGAATTACCCAAACATCAAAATTTGTGCCATTGAAACTAAGAGTGTCGAGAATCCTAATCCCCTAGTCGACATCTTTACTCTCTAGGCGGTTAAGCCTAACAAAGAGAGAGACGAGGCTCGATACCAATTGAAAGATCGAGGATGTCGCCTAGAGGGGGTGAATAGGCGCTTTAAAATAATTACGGTTTAGGCTTGAACAAATGCGGAATAAACCTAGCGGTTAATTTGTCAAGCACAAAACCTACAACAACTAGGCTCACCTATGTGCACCAACAACTTATGCTAAGCAAGATAAGCAACTATGTGATAGAAAGATATATGACAAAGAACAATATGGCTATCACAAAGTAAAGTGCATAAGTAAAGGGGCTCGGAAAGAGATAACCGAGGCACGCTGGAGACGATGATGTATCCCGAAGTTCACACCCTTGCGGATGCTAATCTCCATTTGGAGCGGTGTGGAGGCACAATGCTCCCAAGAAGCCACAAGGGCCACAGTAATCTCCTCACGCCTCGCACAATGCAAGATGCCGTGATTCCACTAAGGGACCCTTGAGGGCGGTCACCGAACCCGTATAAATGGCGACCCTTGGGGGCGGTCACCGAACCCGTACACTTTGGTAACCCTTGGGGGCGGTCACCGGTACCCGTCAAATTGCTCGGGGCGATCTCCACAACCTAATTGGAGATCCCGACGCTTGCCCGGAGGTTTACACCACAATGATTGAGCTCCGAACACCACCAACCGTCTAGGGCACCCAAGCACCCAAGAGGAATAAGCTCAACAGCACCACGCACCCAAGAGTAATAAGCTTCTCAACTTGTAACTTCCACGTATCACGTGGAGAACTCAAACCGATGCACCAAATGCAATGGCAAGGGCACACGGAGTGCCCAAGTCCTTCTCTCCCAAATTCCACCAAAGCAACTAATGCTAGGGAGGAAAATGAGAGGAAGAACGAAAGAAGAACACGAAGAACTCCAAGATCTAGATCCAAGGGTTCCCCTCACTTAGAGGAGAAAGTGATTGGTGGAAACATGGATCTAGATCTCCTCTCTTTCCCTCAAGAACTAGCAAGAATCATTGGAGGGATTGAAAGTTAGCAAGCTCGAAGAAGGTCAACAATGGGGGAAGAACACGAGCTCAAAGGATTAGGTTCATTGGGGAAGAACACCCCCTTTTATAGGACCTCCCGAATCCAACCGTTATGTGCTCAGGTCGTGCACAAGCGGTACTACCGCTTGGAGGAGCGGTACTACCTCTTAGCACAGTCAAAATAGCCCAATCGAGAGAGAAAACACGAGTTTTTGGTCCGGGGCGGTACTACCGCTTAGGAGCCACGGTAGTACTGCTCTGGAGCGGTACTACCGCTCAGGAGCCGCGGTAGTACCACTCTGGAGCGGTAGTAAAAAATTACATCCGCTCTAGTCGCGGTAGTACCGCTGCAGCCTTTACCAAAACAGCCACAACTTTTGCAAACGGACTCCGAATTCAACGAAACCAAGTTTATTGGAAAGCTAACGACATGGGCTAACACAGTATTGATAGAAATATCAAGAATAAGCAAATGAAAAAATTCCCATAAGAAAATGGTGAGAACCCTTCATCTGATAAGACCGGTAAAACCTCCAACACCGAAAACATCATAGAAGACGCATGCGAACTCCGTTTTCGATGAACTCAAGCTTGTCATCAAGATGACCATAAGCTCTAAGACTCACAAAGATAACCAAACAAGAACCAAGAAACATGATGCAAGGATGCAATGGTTTGAGCTCTCTACTAACGATACGATCAAGCTACCAACTTGAGAGCCCCCTTGATAGTACGACAAACGATCCTATAACTCGGTCTCCCAACTACCACCACAAGACCGGTAAAATAGAAAACCTATCAAGGGAAAACCTTTGCTTTGCACATGGTCCACTTGAGCTAGATGAAGACGATCTTGACTCCCTCAAGTTGGACCACCTTTCTTGATTGTGTTGGCTCGATGAAGACTACATGATTGCTCCCCCATAGTTCACTATGGGTGAGCCACTCTTCGACACATCTTCACAAGTACATTGAAACCACAATGGATGGCAAGATTCAAGCACTTGATCTCTTCGTGATGCTCCACTTGAACTTGCACACGGCAATCTTGATGACGATCACCACTTGATGTCATCCTTTCCATGGGTTGTATGATATCTTCCTCTTGATGCAAGCCCATGGATACGTACCTAACCCCACATTCAACTCTCACATAGACCATGGGTTAGTACATAAAGTGCAATGGACAATCCTTACCATACCATGGGATCACTTGATCCCTCTCGGTACATCTTCTACGCTTTGTGAGTTGATCAACTTGATTCACTCTTGACTTAGTCTTGATCAACCTTGAATCTTTGCAACTCTCTTCATTTGGATGATGTCTTGAAGGTAAACATGAATGATCACACAACCTTCTTCTTCAATACATGCTTGCAATAATCTCAACACTCATATGACCAATCTTTGGATAATTCCTTAATAGCACGTTGGTCATCACAAACTCTCATTGAAACCAACAAATGGACTCCAAGAAAAGCCTATGGGCAAACCCTTCAAATATAACTCAAGGCAACCATTAGTCCATAGAGGTTGTCATCAATTACCAAAACCACACATGGGGGCACCACATGTCCTTTCAATTCCTTATTGTGATTACCTAGCTAGTTCTATGTTTGCCACTAATATATCCATCTGTCATGTTTGAATAATAATTGCCATGTTGTAAATATTTGTAGAAACTATGGACACCCCCCGAGACGAAGCACAAGAAGCGTTGTTGAGGGACATACTCGCAGAAGGAAGTGATTTCGTCTGCTCGTTGATGTTTCTCAACGACACCGATGGTTTGGAATGAGAGGGTGAAGAAGCAGCTGGCTATGATTATGATGGCTCCGATGACCCAATGCCGGTGCAAGAAGTAGACCGTGAGGACGGCTCCGGTGACCGAACCGAGTCCGGCCTGGTATATATATTAGTTAAGCCTGTGCTGACTAGCTAATTGATGCATTCATTGTTTTGGTATGTACACATATTAATTAACTCTCGTCTTTGTTTTTTTTTCTAGCCTTCCGGATCGAGCACAACTTCGGTAAAGAGACGAGGCCCGAAGAAAAAGTTGAGCTCGGATGAAAGGTTTGAGATCATAGCAATCGCGTGCGATGGCCAACCGATTGAACCCATCCGGACAAAGAAGGCATTTGTTGCTTTCGGTCACGGGGGTTCTGGTTAGGGACAAGATCCCGATCAGCATCCGGAATGGTATAAGCCTAAGAACGAAGACCACGAGGTGTCTTATGTCAATGATATGCGTAAAATGATCTTTGGACTGAGCTGAAGTCAAATTTCACCCTACCACCAGAGGATGATCCGGAGAAGCCAGTTAAAGAGCAATTAATCAAGTCTTTTGCTCTTAAGAAGATGGCAGACCTATTCAGGAATTGGAAGAAAGACCTGAATAGGTTTGTCGATAAAAAAGAGACACCAGAATTCAAGGGCAAATATGAGAAGATCAGAGATGACTGGCCTGCATTTGTGGCCCACAAGACATAAAATAATAGGAAAGCTCTTATCCTACATCTCCAAGACAACAAAATCAACTGGAAATGCGAAGTAACTAGGGGTGCAAGTCCAGTACAACGTACTTTCATAATTGAATCAAAAGCGGAACGCGGGCTTTGTTAATTTTTATAACGAAATATGGAGGGCCGAAAACTCCCCGCCGGGTAGCGCTGTAAGTGCTCCGGGGCGGCCCTGTCACCCGGAGAAGATTTCTTTTCTTTGCTAATTCCTCTCAATGAAATTTGGAATATTATTCCAAATACTCCTCTGGACGCATATAGTAGCATTGCGATTCCGAAAGAGTAAAAAGATGTCGGCGACAAACAAGCAAAATGCTGCGAAGAAGAAGCTTCACCATCGCACGGGGTCAGGTGGCTACCTCATAGCCCGGCCTAAGTGGGCCAAGGCTGAGAATGATCTCCTTGATAAAGGGATCGAACCAGAGACAATGAACTGGCCAGACCGTTGCCGGACAGGGTCCGAACCATGGACCCTGTATCAGGGAAGTGCATTTGGACCGACGATCAATTGGACATACCAGTCAAGAGGCTTCAGCAATATATCGAAGCAGCGCAGCAAGGGACGTTCGTTCCGCATGAGAGAACGACGAGCTCACAATGGCCCTCGAATCCTGAGCACCCCGGACGGACATGAGGCACGCCAGTTCGCTTTCGTGGAAGGCTGGGTTTCCGGACGCAGGCGGTTACAAATGCCAGGAGAGGAGGAAGAAAGTGCAGCAGACCGAACTGCAGGCGCTTCATGCAAGGGTACAAGCGATAGAGGAACGAGAAGCAAATCGCAGCAAACGACCTGCTGAAGCTTCCCCCGAAGCTACCCCGCTATCTCAGCGGAGAAGCAACATGGCTTCCACCGAGCTGCTTCAGCCGGAGCATGCCTTGACGGCTCCTGCCAGCTATCCCGTGGATGCTATCACGGAGGCTCAAAATTGCCACCTTATGGCGCAATGGATGAATTTGAAGGTCAAGGCGGCTGTTGGCTCTGTTTATCCTACTGAATCCGCGCAACTTTTCACCGCCGGCCGATTCCGAAGGATATGCTAGGTGATGGTGGATGAAATAATGGAGGGATTTGAGGACCTCGGCTTGACCACCCTACCGGTGAAGGGGAGACTCGGCTGGGTTACGCTCAAGACTCCATGCCTATGGCGGAAGGATCTCATCAACCTTCCGAACTGGACGCCTCCGCCTCCTCCTCCTCCTCCGTGAAGTCAGGCACTCCGCTTCCTCCACCGCCTCCTCCTCCGTGAGTGACGATCAGGGCACTCGGCGGGCTCCTTCTCCGGCGCGTGGCGGCACTCCGCCTCCTTCTCCGCCTGCGCCGGCGCGCCCGAGCAGCTAGCCTCCTCCTTCTCCGCCTTGTCAGCAAGGGCGGAAGAGACCCACCGCCGCTCCGACTGCTCCGGCGCGTCGTAGTCCTTCTCCTCCGCCTCGTAAGCAAGGAAAGAAGACTCCGCTCCGTCTGCTCTGCCGGTGTCTAGCAGTACAGCCAAAGGCGGGAGGACATACAGATTCGGTCCTTCTCTGAAGACTCCAGAGAAGTTACCATATGAGATGACCCCGTAGGAGAGCACGAAGATCGTGCGAACGAAGTGAAGGACTGGTTTCAAGGGTTGAAAGCAAAGAGACATCCACCTCCGGAGGAGAAGGTAGATCCGGTGAAATCGGGTTAGTTCTGGCTGCCCTGACAAAACCACCCAAGTCTCCGCCGGAAGGCAACTATGAGCGCATTATTGGAAAGGCATTTGCCGAAGCGGAGAGGTCGGGAAGTACTGTCAGTGATCAAAGGATGAAAGAACGACGAGCTGGGAAACAAATTGCCCAGCTCGGCGAACAAGCGAAGAAATCGTGCCCCCGCTCAAGGTGCCTGCTTGCGACATCGTCGATCCGAGGATGGTGCCCGGTTATAGCAATCTTGGAGATTATCTGTCCGACGATGTACATTATGATTTCTTGGAGGTGCAGATACAAAGATACGAGTACGGGAAGCCTCTCGTCAAAGATGAAAGATCTCTATCAACGATGATGCGAAGATTGCATGATTGGTACATGAAAACCTGCAGAGAGTCTGAGGGAGGAGTACTTTGTATGTGAGAGTTAAAAAGGAGCATGACCTCGTTGGAATTGAACTGTTGCCTGTTCCATTTGAGGAGTTCTTTCAGTTTTTCAATCAATTGGCCCTCGATAAAGCAATGGTCACCTGCTACAGTCTGTAAGTAGTACTACTTCTGTCATTAAGTCTCTCTATATAACTCAGCTCTTTCATTGCATGTATTTATAATTATCCTCACTATATTATGCAGATTGAAGACCGCCGAATTGAAGAAAAGACAAGTGGGTGATATTGGGTTCATTAACACATATCTCATAGATGCAACTGAGGTTAAATATCATGCCGAAGATACCGAGGCCAACTTGCTACGATCGTTGGTAATAAATGAACACAAAGATATAATACTCTTTCCTTACAACTTCAAGTGAGTGTTACTGTCTTGTGGCATATTCGGTTTCCCTTATTAGTCCAGGTTATAGTAATGTAATTGATGAGTTATGCATGCGTGCGCAGGTTCTACTATATTCTCCTAGAGATTAAGCTTGAGCAGGGAGTATTAACTGTCTTAGACTCGACACGAAAAGATGCCAAGGAGTATGCGGACATGACTCAAATGCTCGAGAAGTAAGTTAAATCGATCATTATCCACCATATCAGCAACTTTGTTCATTTCTGATATCAAGTAATTGTTTTCTTTGTATGGCAGGGTTTGGAGAAAATTCACCAAAAAGCTCCGGACTGCCGAAGAAGCTGGAATTTAGACACCCGAAAGTAAGTACTATAGTAGCATGTTCCACGCATCTCCTAGTGATTCAAGCGCTAGTTTCATCAATACCATTTGTCATTCTTGCTTATCAGTTTGATTGACCTCTATTTCTTATAAAGTTTTTGTGGCAGGAACAAGGGAATGATTTCTGTGGATACTACGTTTGCGAGTCCATCCGCCACACGACCTGTGAGCGGGGCTACTCTGACCAACAATATGAAGTGCGTAAATAACAATATTCACAATTTTATTTTATTACCATCATTTGTGTTGAGTTTCATTCATTCATATATATTTATGTATTGACCCCTTCTTAAAATTAGATGTTTCGGATGCGGGATGAACTCCTAGCACCAGATCGCATGCGAGCAATTCAAGAGGAATTGGCGGCATTCTTTCTTGACCACGTGATCGCTGAAGACGGAGAATACTATGTGGACCACGCATCCGTATGTTAGGAGATTATATTTGTAAAAGATAATTATTGTATATATATAGCCGGTAGTGTCGGATAGATATACGAGAACTTGTTGTTCGACCAATCTCTCGGAGAAGCAGAGGTGGTCGATATCACTTCTCTCTGTATGCATATATGTTCATGACGATCTTCTGTTTCCTTCGTTTGCTTACTAGCTAGCTAGCGTGTCTAGCTAGTCCTCTCTATATGTATGTATAGTACGTAGCGCCGACCAAGCACGGACAAAAGAGAGGACACTTCTCTCTATTAATTAGTTAGCTAACACAATATATGAAACACCTAAATTAACCCCCCAAAACCCCCACCCCCCCCCCCCCCCCCTTTAAAAAAACAAAAACCCAAGCCACAGAAATGCTGACGCGTGGATGCCTATTGGTCCTGGTTGGTGCCACCAACCGGGACCAAAGGCCCTCCTGCCTGGGCTCGGCGCACAAGCCACGTGGACGCCCATCTGTCCCGGTTCTGGACTGAACCGGGACTAAAGGGCCAGGGCATTAGTACCGACCCTTTAGTCCCGGTTCAGGAACCGGGACTAAAGGCCCTTACCAACCAGGACAATAGACCCTTTTTCTACCAGTGCCCTGTCCACGAGGGTGGGGGGCGCCCCCCCCCTCTAGGGCGTGCCCCCTACCTCGTGGGCCCCCTGGAGCCCCTCCGACGCCAACTCCAACTCTATATATTTGCTTTCGGAGAGAAAAAAATAGAGGAGAAGAAATCATCGCGTTTTACGATACGGAGCCGCCAAGCCCCAAAACCTCTCGAGGGCTGATCTGAGTCCGTTCGGGCGCCGGAGAGGGATTCGTCAGCCGTCGTCATCATAAACCATCCTCCATCACCAATTTCATGATGCTCACCGCGTGCGTGAGTAATTCCATCGTAGGCTTGCTGGACGGTGATGGGTTGGATGAGATCTATCATGTAATCGAGTTAGTTTTGTTAGGGTTTGATCCCTAGTATCCACTATGTTCTGAGATTGATGTTGCTATGACTTTGCTATGCTTAATGCTTGTCACTAGGGCCCGAGTGCCATGATTTCAGATCTGAACCTATTATGTTTTCATGAATATATGTGAGTTCTTGATCCTATCTTGCAAGTCTATAGTCACCTATTATGTGTTATGATCCGACAACCCCAAGTGACAATAATCGGGATACTTCTCGGTGATGACCATAGTTTGAGGAGTTCATGTATTCACTAAGTGTTAATGCTTTGTTCCGGTTCTCTATTAAAAGGAGGCCTTAATATCCCTTAGTTTCCATTAGGACCCCGCTGCCACGGGAGGGTAGGACAAAAGATGTCATGCAAGTTCTTTTCCATAAGCACGTATGACTATATTCGGAATACATGCCTACATTACATTGATGAATTGGAGCTAGTTCTGTGTCACCCTATGTTATGATTGTTACATGATGAACCGCATCCGGCATAATTATCCATCACCGATCCAATGCCTACGAGCTTTCCACATACTGTTCTCCGTTTATTTACGTTCTCGTTGCTACTGTTACAATCAATACAAAACACCAAAAATATTACTTTTGCTTTCATTACTCTTTTGTTACCGTTACCACTACTATCATACTACTTTGCTACTAAATACTTTGCTGCAGATACTAAGTTATCCAGGTGTGGCTGAATTGACAACTCAGTTGCTAATACTTGAGAATATTCTTTGGCTCCCCTTGTGTCGAATCAATAAATTTGATTTGAATATTTTACCCTCGAAAGCTGTTGCGATCCCCTACACTTGTGGGTTATCATGCACCCATCTTCTCAGAATAGTACAATCAATTAAAAACATTAATATCAATGCACCAATATTCACTACAACCTGCAAAACAAAATCACAATAGGAAAGAGATATAAGAGTAGTCCAAGTTATCGAGGGATTATCAATGAAAAAAACCTCTGCAATTTGAGATTGCCTAAACAATGTGATTTATAGCCCTCATCTGCAGATATATACATGCACCAGATATATGTGAAGTTAGTAAGCAAAATTAGATTTGAGGTATGGATGACTGAAGCACGAACTCTGCATTTTGTAGTCAAAGCGAACGAAAGGAAGCCACAGGAAATTGGTAATACAAACTTATTATAAACAGATCTGGAGCATGTATGTTAGCACACAGACTATCTAAAATTATTTTGCATCTTCTTGGAGAAAAATTTGCCATGCATAATCAGCATAAATTAAGCTACAAGATTGTATGTTGGCAACACACAGCCACATGTACCTTGGATCTTCTCCGAACTTTTCAAGCTAGCCCACCTACAGCTCAGGAATTAGGCCGGACGCCGCCTACACGACGCACACGTCCTCTCTGCCACGACCACGGTCACCGTCTGCCTCCATCAAATTTGTCGCCAACGGCACGTCCCCGGCCTTGCTGACGCGATAAAGCAGTGCAGCCCGTGCATGCACGCACGCTGGGCACTAACTGCACCTCCTTCTTGCCGGCGATATTGGCAAACACAGTTAAATAAATCTCAGGCCCCTGTCACGTTTTCAGTTATCTCTGTCAGGTTAGGCTCGAATGCTTTCTTTCTGTTAGCTAGTTTAGCTCGCGGGTCTAACAGCCTGAGCGAATCTCACGCCTCGTCGGTATGCTCGTGGATCATGACGGCAAAAGCCAGGTGCGTGAAGCCCTGTTTGCGTTCTGTAAGTCCGAATAAATAGAAGAGAAATAGAACAGAAAAGCTCTGAAGTTTGTGAGCGAAAAATACATGTGTCTTCCTTCTTCCTCGAGCAATCTCTAGTTCGCGTGTGTTCGCTCGGAGGCCACTTCGGGTGCAGACAAACACGTCGGTGAACACATACACGTCGGTGTGCCGCATCTTGCTCCCCAGGAACTCGAAGTCGATTTCATCAAGGTCGTCCCCCACAAACGATGTCTGAATTTGCAATCAATTGATGCACACACCGTTAGTATTATAGTCACCTTGATTGCAGTAAAAGCTCATCAGTAATTTGAAATTGGAAACGACGATGCACACACCTAGTATGTGCTGACAGTGACGGTGCCGGCGGGCGGCGGAGTTCCCCGGGACGAGCTTGATGTATGTAGAGAAGAGACGCTACCATAGATGAATTGGCTCTTCGTCAGGAAACTTCGGTCCGGCCCTGTCCAGACCGGTCGCGGCGCTCGGTCAGGCCGCCCGGACCGTGTCCACCCTGAGGAGGCCGCCGACCGCGTTCCCAGTGACATCCACAGCCTCTCCCCAGCTCTTGGTCACGACTCACGACGCGGACAACATTCACAACCATGGTGCCGGCGCCACTCTTCGCGCTCCAACGATGCAGGCACACACATCCACTGCCCCATCAGCGTTGCCCCCGGTCAACCGCCCTATATCTCGATTTCGATCTGGAGAAAGAAAAGGGTGAGAGATAAACGACCCTGTGGGATAGACTTATACGGCCACCTTCTGCTTGCCGCCGCCGTCGTCCCATTGCTGGCACTCCCCTGCCGCTGCTGCTAGTGCTAGGAGGAGGGAAGGGAGAGTAGGACTGGGGCGGCGGTGGAATAGATCGCGTGTGTTTACTTTTTCTTAACAGATCGTGCATGGGGCTCTGTACGAAAGGGGAGGAGGAACGGGTGGGGTGGGCTGATTTTCGGGAGTTCGCTTTGGCATAAAACCTAAGGAAAGATAAAAATGGGAGGTGGGCTATCTTTGGAAACCATCGATCGAGAGATCGGTCATTCGGTGGAAAGAAACAACCGAAACGAAACAAACAATTGAGTAATTTTATTGCGGCTACTTGCAAATTTATTCCGTTTGCTGCTGATGTAGTCACAACTGAAGCTATGGCCATGAGGGATGGTCTTGAACTAGCTAATTCTCTTGGGTTCAATCGATTGGAAGCTGAGTCTGATTCTATGCAAGTCATCAACTTTTGTACCGGTCAGTCGAGATGGTGGGATGCAGCGGCAGCAATTTTCGCGGAGTGTGTGGACACAGCTACGTTAATTGGGAAGGTCATCTATAAACATTGTTATCGATCGTCGAATCAAGCAGCACATGTGCTAGCAAACTATAGTTATTGTAACAAGATCTCGTTGGTTTGGATGAACGAGCCCCCTGACGTGTTGGTCAGCAAGCTCGTAGACGATGTATCTATTATTTGATTTCAATAAAGCTAGCCATGATGGCCTTTCCTCAAAAAAAAAAAGGTAAGGTTAGTTAATTTAGATTTAATCTTTAAAGATTGATTGTGATTGATTCTTTCATACAAAAACATTACTAAATAATTTGCGCCAGTATCGAAAGTTCTGATCCGTTCAGTTTTTTTTTATATGTGAGAGGGTGACGCGGAACTGAACCGGTGGGTTGAAGGAGGGGACGAAAAAATCAGTTGAAAGAAACCAGACGAAAGTGGTAGGACAAAAAAAACCTGGACGCAATCCTACCAACTGCTCTATTAAGAGTAGAGATTTTGATAATCTCTCAGGGTGGATCTGAAAGATACGAACGACTTCCTTCAAAACCATGGGTACAACTTCTATCGAACACGGGTTTCTGTGGGATTCTGTAGGGATCTATGAGATTGAGTATGGCTAGCATTCTTGTGGAGTTATTACAGTATCAAATCTCTCCTCATGTACTATTTATGATTTGGATAATCTGATTAGATCATTAAAGATAGAAAGATTTTCCTCCAAACCAAATGTACATATGACTATTGTCGAATACTCCCTCCGTTCCCTAATATAAGACTTTTTAACTATTTTAAAATATTGACTACATACATACTAAAATGAGTGAACATCCATACTAATATGTGTCTAGATACAAACGAATTAAGAAAAAGTTAAAAGGTCTTATATTAGGGAAGGGAATGGATGGAGCACCTTTTTCGACAGATTTTTTAGGGAGCATGCATGGCTACCCAGATTTGATTTGGTTGATCTCTCGATCGGCTTGCGGCATTGAAGAGAACGCGTTATCAATATTCGGTCTGGTCGAATCTATATACGGGCATTATTGCCCGTGCCCAAATCCACTATAAATCCCTCCGCTTGGCTGAGCGGCCCAACACATTCTCGGTTTGAGCTGAAGCAAGAGTGGAACAAATTCTCTTTGTTCCAACTGTTGTTCGCCTGCAGTGATGGAGTCACACGCCATGCCTTGCCGGACTAGCGGTGGGTTTAGGTGGCGCGCATGCGCCGCCGTGTTGGCCATCTCGGCCGTGGCCGCGCTCCTAGTCGCCCACACGCTCACGGTGGCAAGGGTGTCCAGCGACGGGCATGCCAGGGCCCGTGTCCTGGCAGAGACGGAGAGCAGCACGGGGGAAGGCGGCGGCGGCAACAAGGACCGGTTCCCGTGGAGCAACGCCATGCTGCAGTGGCAGCGCACAGGGTTCCATTTCCAGCCGGACAAGCACTACATGAACGGTCGGTAACCAGTATTTCGGTTCATTTTTCTCAAGGTTTGATGTATCTATGGAGAACGAAGCTGACATGGCTGCTTTCTTGTTTGTCTGCTGACCTTCGGCGGCGTACGTACTCCGGCGACATGCATGCAGACCCCAACGGTTAGTACGTTCATCGATCATTTGCTCGCTGTCTATCTTTCTATCAGCTGTGGAACTATTAGCTAATTCAAATACAACATGCAGCTCCGATGTACTATCGTGGATGGTACCACTTCTTCTACCAGTACAACCCGAGGGGCGAAACGTGGGGCAACATCTCATGGGGCCACGCCGTGTCCCGTGACATGGTCAACTGGCGCAGCCTGCCCCTCGCCATGGTCCCCGAGCACTGGTACGAGAGCAACGGCGTCTTGACGGGCTCCGCCACCTTGCTCCCCAACGGCAAGGTCGTCGTGCTCTATACGGGCAACACGGATGACCTTGCCCAGGTTCAGTGCCTTGCCGAACCTGCGAACTCTATTGACCCCCTCCTCCGCACCTGGACCAAGTACCCGGGCAATCCCGTCCTCTTCCCGTCCCCCGGGACCTATAAAAAAGACTTCCGCGACCCCATGACAGCATGGTTCGATAAGTCTGATAACATGTGGTGCACCATGATTGGATCCAAGGATGACCACGGTCATGCCGGCATCGCCCTCATGTACAAGACGAAAGACTTCATTAACTTCGAGCTCATCCCGCACCCGGTCCACCGCGTTGAAGGCACCGGCATGTGGGAGTGCGTCGACTTATACCCCGTCGGCGACAGCAAGAACTCATCGAAGAAGGAGTTGTATGTGCTGAAGGCGAGCATGGATGATGAAAGGCATGACTACTACGCGCTGGGGAGGTTCAATGCGGCGGCCAACAAGTGGACACCGTTGGACCCGGAATTGGATGTGGGGATCGGCCTGAGGTACAACTGGGGAAAGTTATTTGCGTCCACATCCTTCTATGATCCTGCGGCGCGTGAGCTGGGGGTATGTCGGTGAGACCGACTCCAACCTTACTGACATCGCCAAGGGATGGGCAAACCTCCAGGTATCTTTATCGTAATTTGATATGATTGTTTTATCTTGTGTTTACCATCTATCAGTAGTTCTATTAGTCCGTTATGCATTTTTTTTCCCGATAAAGATCGGTTGGTTATATATGCATGCTCAAATAGATATATCATGCATTACCTCTTGAAGATTGAGTATATCACTGCATGTATATATCAATCGATCAATCAGTACATGTCAATTGAATACCCTTCGCATCTTCCAACAGGTTAACTTTTCGAGTCCGTGCTAACATGGCCAAATCAGGACATTTTCCTTCCCCCCTGTCTGCTGCAGTATATGCCGCGCCATTGTTACTTATAAACAATAATCATTTTGGTCTTTTTTTCTCAAAATATTATTGGCGTCAATGTGTATTCATACTTGAGGACATACTTGCTCGAAGAACTAACTAATGACTGCTGCATGATGGGCATGTAGGCGATTCCAAGGACAGTGGCACTGGATGAAAAGACCCGGATGAACCTACTCCAATGGCCGGTGGAGGAGATCGACACCTTCCGCCATAACGCAGCCAACTTCGGTAGCATCACCGTCGGGACCGGCTCTGTCATCCCCCTCCGCCTGCACCAAGCCGCTCAGCTCGACATTGAGGCCTCCTTCCGCCTCAATGCTTCCGCTGTGGCTGCCCTGAACGAGGCAGACGTCAGCTACAACTGCAGTACCAGCGGCGGTGCTGCCAACCGTGGGGTGCTCGGACCCTTTGGCCTCCTAATCCATGCCACCAAGAGCCGCAGTGAACAAATGGCGGTGTACTTCTACGTTTCCAGGGGCCTCGATGGGGGCCTCCGGACCCACTTTTAACACGACGAGTCGCGGTCGTCTCAGGCCAATGAGCCGGTGAAGCGGGTAGTTGGAAGCACCGTGCCGGTGCTCCATGGTGAGGCATTATCTGCTAGGGTGCTTGTAGATCATTCGATAGTGGAGAGCTTTGTGATGGGAGGGAGGTTGACTGCAACATCGCGGGTGTACCCGATGGAGGCAATTTACGCGGCAGGTGGGGTGTATGTTTTCAACAATGCCACCGGCTCCACAGTTACTATCGAGAAGCTCGTGGTGCACGAGATGGCCTCATCACCATTAAAGCCATATGTTGAAGGACGAGACTAAATTCCAAAGGTTTTACTTTTTGAGTTTACTGTCAAATTTGTTCCAGTTCCATCAGATGGATCTAGTTAGCGGAATAGGATAGAGTTTTCTCTCTTGAGTTTAGTGTCAAATTTGTTATACATTCATTCGTGCTAATGTAATGGATCATTTGTATTAATATTATACTAATTTGTGACATTTCGCAACAAGTATGCAAAACAATAAATACAACACCCAAACACGCAATGCACGCACACATACACTAGATTCCTTGTTGTGTCCAATATGTTTGGATATGCTTGTCAAATAGATTTTCTTTGGATATTTGGTATTATGGAGTACTATTTGATTGGAGTATTCATAACCTCTCGATTACCAACATTATGGAAATGTTTTTAACCTAAGTGCTAATTTTGTTTACTAGGATAATCCCTGGGATAACATATTGCGAAGAACTACTGTTTAAAAGTATTCTTAGTTTTTGTTTGGATGATCTCTCAACTCAACATATTGCGCCACATTCTCTGTTTGAATTCTTTGCCGTCATGGAGTCACATGCCACCACAGCGGAACAGCAGACCAGAGGTGGCGTGAGGTGTCGTGCGTGTGCCGCCGTGCTCTCTGCCTCGGCCTTGGTCGTGCTCCTCATCGCCCATGCTCTCGCAAGAGCCAGGGTGGACCCGGCCAGCGATAGGCAGGCTGCTATTACGCCCCTGCTCCTGGCAGCGACAGAGAAGACATCACTGGCGGCAGTGTGGACCCGGTCAGCGATAGGCAGGGTGAATTAATTCAAACACAATATCAATATGTAGGTCCGATGTATTACCGTGGATGGTATCACTACTTCTACCAGCACAACCCGTATGGCGCTGTGTGGGGGGACATGGTGTGGGGCCACACCGTGTCCCGGGACATGGTCCACTGGCACCACCTACCCTTCACCATGGTCCCCGACTGCTACCTCTTGAGCATGCGTTGGTTTTCCCTTGAAGAGGAAAGGGTGACGCAGCAAAGTAGCGTAAGTATTTCCCTCAGTTTTTGAGAACCAAGGTATCAATCCAGTAGGAGACTACACGCAAATCGCCTAGTACCTTCACAAACAATCAAGAACCTTGCAACCAACGCGATAAAGGGGTTGTCAATCCCTTCACGGCCACTTGCAAAAGTGAGATCTGATAAAGATAATAAGATAATATTTTTGGTATTTTTGTTGTATAGATTGGAAAATAAAGATTGCAAAATAAACGGCGATAGAAATTGGCAAGTTGATGATAAGCTGGTATGATGTAAAATAGACCTGGGACCATAGGTTTCACTAGTGGCTTCTCTCAAGATAGCATAAATTACAGTGGGTGAACAAATTACTGCCGAGCAATTGACAGGAAAACGCATAGTTATGAGAATATCTAGGCATGATCATGAACATAGGCATCACGTCCGTGTCAAGTACACCGAAACTATTCTGCATCTACTACTATTACTCCACACATCGATCGCTATCCAGCATGCATCTAGAGTATTAAGTTCATAAGAACAGAGTAACGCATTAGGCAAGATGACATGATATAGAGGGATAAACTCAAGCAAAATGATATAAACCCCATCTTTTTATCCTCGATGGCAGCAATACAATACGTGTCGGTTCCCTTTCTGTCACTGGGATCGAGCATCGCAAGATTGAACCCAAAGCTAAGCACTTCTCCCATTGCAAGAAAGATCAATCTAGTAGGCCAAACTAAACCGATAATTCAAGAGACTTGCAAAGATATTAAATTATGCATATAAGAATTCAGAGAAGAATCAAATATTGTTCATAGATAATCTTGATCATAAACCCACAATTCATCGGATCTCGACAAACACACCGCAAAAAGAATTACATCGAATAGATCTCCAAAAAGATCGAGGAGAACTTTCTATTGAGATCCAAAGAGAGAGAAGAAGCCATCTAGCTAATAACTATGGACCCGAAGGTCTGTGGTAAACAACTCACACATCATCGGAGAGGCTACGGTGTTGATGTAGAAGCCCTCCGTGATCGAATCCCCCTCCGGCAGATCGCCGGAAAAGGCCTCAAGATGGGATCTCACGGGTACAGAAGGTTGCGACTGTGGAAAAGTGGTTTCATGGCTCCCCTGGATTTTTCAGGGTATAAGAGTATATATAGGCGAAAGAAGTAGGTCGGTGGAGCTACGAGGGGCCCACGAGGGTGGGGGGCGCCTACCCCCCTGGGCGCGCCCTCCTGCCTCGTGGCTGCCTCGTTGCTTCCTTGACGTCCACTCCAAGTCTCCTGAATTGCGTTTGTTCCAAGAAAGGTCCTCGCAATGTTTCGTTCCTTTTGGATTCCGTTTGATATTCCTTTTCTGCGAAACACTGAAATAGGCAAAAAAAAACAGCAATTTGCACTGGGCCTTCGATTAATAGGTTAGTCCCAAAAATAATATAGAATAGCATATTAAAGCCCATTAAACATCCAAAACAGATAATATAATAGCATGAAACAATAAAAAATTATAGATACGTTGGAGACATATCACCGACCACTCGTACGACATCAGCAGCGTCTTCACGGGGCCGCCACAGTGTTACCCGATGGCAAGGTCATCTTTCTCTACACATGGAACTCCACCACCTCCGCGCAGGTCCAGTGTCTGGCCTACCCCACTGACCCCCAATGACCCCGTCCTCCGCAACTGGACCAAGCACCCTGCGAACCCTGTAATTCTCCCGCCATCCGGTGTCCACGAATATGACTTCCGTGACCCGACCACTTCCTGGTTTGAGAAGTCCGACAAGACGTGGCGCATCGTCATTGGGTCTAAAAACGAGCATGGCCACACCGACATCACCTTCATGTACAAGACAAAAGATTTCGTCAAATACAAGTTCATCCCCAGCCCACTCCACTGCGTCGAGGGCACTGACATGTGGGAGTGCATCGACTTCTACCCTGTTGGTGGCGGCAACAACTTGTCAGAGGAGGTGTTGTACGTGGTGAAAGTATGGACGATGAAAGACATGACTACTACGCATTGGGCAGGTACAACAAGACGACCAACAGGTCGACACCGTTGGACCCTGAGGCGGATGTGGGGATCAGGTTGAGGTACAATTGTGGTAATCTTTTTGCGTCCACGGCATTCAATGATTCGTCGAAGCAGCGGTGCGTGCTGTGGGGGTATGTCTGTGAGACCGACTCCAAGCGGACTAACATCGCCAAGGATGGGCATCACTCCAGGTATGTTTACTAAGCATAGATATAATTGTTTGGTTTTACCTTGCATTTACCATCAATAGTTCCATTAGTGCATTATTCATACTTGATGGATAGATGATACATCATGTGTCGCCATTATTACTTAAATAAGAACAATTTGAGTCATGTGTTTTTATGTTATTGATGTCAATGTGCATATCGATGGACATACCTTGCTTAACTATTGAACTGACTAGTTAACGGTGAACAACTGTGTGCAGATAATTTCGAGAACGGTGGCACTTTGACGAGAAGACCCGAACGAACCTCCTGCAATGGCCTGTGGAGGAGATTGACACCCTTCGTCTCAATTCCACCAATCTCAGCGGGATCACACTAGACACTGGCTCCGTCTTCCCCGTCCACCTTCGTCAAGCTGATCAACTCGACATCAAGCTTTCAAATCTAGGCCGATACGACCGATCTATAGGCCGATATATCACTTTTGGGGCTCTACCGATATAAACATAACATATTATTTGGTAAATATCATTTTCCAACATATCATCCGATATGGACCGAAATATCGACTGATATGTCCGATATCTAGCCCGATATGTCCACCTATATAGGACGATACGTAGATGACAACATTTTTTATTATAAAGCAGTGAAATAACATTATGCATTTATAACTTCATTATATATTATCAAATTCATGCACAATGTTTTGTACAAATGCATATATATCGTATTGTTTTTAATCACAGAGCAAGGATTTTGTGAGTCCTTCCTTATTAGTTTCTATATCAACAAGTTACTAAACTAGGAATCTAAAAGTGCTATGTTAAAGCATTGAGATCATACATTTTCTTTTACTAAAAGTAAATGTTTTGAACAAGAATAATGAAAAAAAAGAGACTTGGTTTCTCCAATATATCTACATATCGTCCGATATATCACCCGATATCCGATATCCGATATGTCGAAGCCAAACCGATACGAACTCGATATCTGATATTTTGAAGCTTGCTCGACATCGAGGTGTCATTCCACCTCAACGCTTCCGCCATCGCCACCCTCAACGAGGCCGACGTCAACTACAACTGCAGCGGGAGCGGTGGTGCTGCCAACCGAGGCGCCGCTGTCCTTCGGCCTCCTCGTCCTCACCAATAGCGGCTGGAGCGAACAGATGGTGGCATAATTCTACGTGTCCAGGGGGCTGGACAGCGGCCTCCGGACCCAGTTCTGCCATGACGAGTTGCAGTCGTCGCGGGCTGGGGATGTGGTGAAGCGGGTAGTAGGAAGCACTGTGCCGGTGCTCGACGGCGAGGCTTTATTTGCTAGGGTTCTTGTGGATCATTCGATCGTGGAGAGCTTTGCGATGGGAGGGAGGTTGACGGTGACGTCAAGGCTGTACCCGACGGAGGCCATCTACATGTCAGCAGGGGTGTATCTTTCAAGAACGCCACTTGGCTCCACCATCACCATCAACAAGCTCGTGGTGCATGAGATGGCCTTGGCACCAATACAACCATATGTTCACGCACAAGATTAATTGCAAAATGATTTCTTTTGAATCCGTGTGGAACATGTTCCAGTTGTATCAGATAGCGTTATATACTCCTTTATGTAGCAGATCAGACTATTTGTTGTGTCAATCGAGTGGATAAAAACATTCATTTTCATGATTGTGGACTGGTGGATGGTCCATTGGGTTGGTAGTAGGTTTGACTGGAGAGAAGAGCCCATCTCACGAGGGAAGGACAGAGTACTATAAAGAACTCAAAACATGTGCCTTGAGAGCATCTACAACCGGAGTTGCCAAATCTGGGCCTCTATGCGTCCGCGGACAGTGACTGGAAGGCCCTCAGATGACCCCGTTTACAACCACAACCCCAACTTTCGAAACATCAAATACATGCTCGTCGATCATCGTCGCCAAACAATGAGTAGTGCACACAAATACAAATTATTCATATTTAAAAATACATAATTGAACCATAGTGCAAAAAAAAATGTTCATAGTGCATAATTGAAAAATTAAAAACAAAGTTTACTAATTTCCAGCATGGATCCATATATGGTCCACACGATCAAACAAAAGTTGCATAGGCACATGTTGATATCGTAGTTGTCGATTCATCTCTAGAAAGTTGGCAATATGCTACCCCTCTTGTTTCGGGAGGCGGACCTGAGCACCGAGCTTCTCAAAATCATATGTGCGGGCTGCCCCTTCACCCTCATCCTCGACAATCATATCGTGTAAGATTATGCAACATGTTATAAGCTGCCAAAGTGTCTTCACTTCCCGCATCAGTGCAGCTCCACGAACAATACCCCAACGAGTTTGGAGCACTTCGAATGTCATATCCACATCTTTCCTAGCTCCCTCTTGCATTCTTATAAACATGGGGATCAGAGATGGTCTTTAAAAACGTCGCTCCACTAGTAGAAAAAGGGCCTATTGTCCCGGTTGGTAAGGGCCTTTAGTCCCGGTTCCTGAACCGGGACTAAAGGGTCGGTACTAATGCCCTGGCCCTTTAGTCCCGGTTCAGTCCAAAACCGGGACAGATGGGCCTCCACGTGGCCTGTGCGCCGAGCTCAGTAGGAGGGTTTTGGTCCTGGTTGGTGGCACCAACCGGGACCAATAGGCATCCACGCCACAAGATTTCTGTGGCTTGGGTTTTGTTTTTTTTTTGAAAAGGGGGGGGGGGGGAGGGGAGGTGGGGGGTTTTGGGGGTTTAATTTAGGTGCTTCATATATTTT
The DNA here is from genome assembly GCA_021605145.1 of Aegilops bicornis. NCBI lineage: Eukaryota > Viridiplantae > Streptophyta > Magnoliopsida > Poales > Poaceae > Aegilops > Aegilops bicornis. The sequence continues at coordinate 7,405,602 of CM038675.1, read as the reverse complement.
GTTAGCTAGCTAATTATTAGACAGAAGTTTCCTCTCTTTGTCCGTGCTTATCGACGCCACGTACTATTCATAATGATAGAGAGGACTAGCTAGACACGCTAGCTAGCTAGTAAGCAAACGAAGGAAACAGAAGATCGTCATGAACATATATGCATACAGAGAGAAGTGATATCGACCACCTCTCCTTCTCCGAGAGATTGGTCGAACAACAAGTTCTCGTATATCTATCCGACACTACCGGCTATATATATACAATAATTATCTTTTACAAATATAATCTCCTAACATACGGAAGCGTGGTCCACATAGTATTCTCCGTTTTCAGCGATCACGTGGTCAAGAAAGAATGCCGCTAATTCCTCTTGAATTGCTCGCATGCGATCTGGTGCTAGGAGTTCATCCGCATCCGAAACATCTAATTTTAAGAAGGGGTCAAAACATACATACATACATATATATATATATATATATATATATACATACATATATATATATATATATATATATATATATATATATATAGAATGAATGAAACTCAACACAAATGATGGTAATAAAATAAAATTGTGAATATTTTTATTTACGCACTTCATATTGTTTGTCAGAGTAGCCCCGCTCACAGGTCGTGTGGCGGATGGACTCACAAATGTAGTATCCACATTGATGATAGTGAAGGAAATATGCCCTAGAGACAATAATAAAGTTGTTATTTTATATTTCCTTATTCATGATAAAGGTTTATTATTCATGCTAGAATTGTATTGATCGGAAACCTTAATACATGTGTGAATACATAAACCAAACACTGTGTCTCTAGTGAGCCTCTACTAGACTAGCTCGTTGATCAAAGATAGTTAAGGTTTCCTAACCATTGACATGAGTTGTCATTTGATAACGGGATCACATCATTAGGAGAATGATGTGATGGACAAGACCCATTCGTTAGCTTAGCATAATGATCATTCAGTTTTATTGCTATTGTTTTCTTCATGTCAAATACATATTCCTTCGACTATGAGATTATGCAACTCCCGGATATCGGAGGAATGCCTTTTGTGCTATCAAATGTCACAACATAACTGGGTGATTATAAAGATGCTCTACATGTATCTCTGAAGGTGTTTGTTGAGTTGACATAGATCGAGATTAGGATTTGTCGCTCTGAGTATCGGAGAGGTATCTCTGGGCCCTCTCGGTAATACACATCATAATAAGCCTTGCAAGAAAATGACTAACGAGTTAGTCACGGGATGATGTATTACGGAATGAGTAAAGAGACTTGCCAGTAATGAGATTGAACTAGGTATAAAGATACCAACGATCGAATCTCGGGTAAGTAACATACCGACGGTCAAAGGGAATGGTGTATGTTGTCATAACGGTTCGACCGATAAAGATCTTTATAGAATATGTAAGAGCCAATATGGACATCCAGGTTCCGCTATTGGTTATTGACCAGAGAGGTGTCTCGGTCATGTCTACATAGTTCTCGAACCCGTAGGGTCCGCATGCTTAACATTCGATGTCGATTTGGTATTGTATGAGTTATGTGGTTTGGTGACTGAATGTTGTTCGGAGTCCCGGATGTGATCACAGACATGATGAGGAGCTCCAGAATGGTCTAGAGAAAAAAAATTGATATATATGACAATAGTATTTGGATTCCGGAATGGTTTCGTAATGCACCGGAATGTATCGGGTCACCGGAAGGGTTTCAGGAGTGTCGGGGGATGTCCTTGGGCTTAATGGGCCATAGGAGGTGGGGGGGGGGGGGGGGAACCAGCCCACAGGGGGCTGGTACGCCCCCCTCTAGGCCGCAGCACAAGGAGAAGGAAGGGAGAGGACTCCTTCCTTTTCTTCCCACAAGGAGAAGGAAAGAGAGGGGGCGCCTCCCCCCTTTCCTTCCCCCATGCAAAGATTTGGAAAGGGGAGGGGGGGAGGGGTCGCACCTAGTTGGATTCGGCCAGCCCTTTGGGGGCGCCCTAGGGCTGCATCCTCTCCTTCCACTCCTATATATATGTGGGAGGGGTGCCACATAAAGGCATAGGATTATTCCACGCCGTGTGTCGGCACCCCTCCGCCTCTAGTTTCCTTCTCCGTTCTAGATCATCACAGTGCTTAGGCGAAGCCCTGCGGGATCACTTCACCACCACCGTCACCATGCCATTGTGCTACCATAACTCATCATCTCCTCGCTACGCTTGCTGGATCAGGACGGCGAGGACGACACTGAACTGAAGGTGTGCAGAACGCGGAGGTGCCGTGTGTTCGGTACTTGATCGGTTGAAGCGCGAATAAGTTCGACTACATCAACCGTGTTGTGAAACGCTTCCGCTTACGGTCTACGAGGGTACGTAGAGACACTCTCCCCCTCGTTGCTATGCATCTCCATGGATAGATCATTGTGTGTGCGTAGAATTTTTTTTGTTTTCCATGCACCGATTCCCAATAGTGGCATCATGAGCCAGGTCTATGGGTAGATGATATGCACGAGCAGAACACAAAGAGTTGTGGGCGGTGATAGTCACACTACTTACCACCAACATCTTATTTTGATTTGACGGTATTGTGGGATGAAGCGGCCCGGACCAACCTTACATGTCCACGCACATGAGACCGATTCCACCGACTGACATGCAACTAGTTTTGCATAAAGGTGTCTGGTGAGTGTCTGTTTTTCCTACTTTCGTTGAATCGAATTTGACTATGGCCGGTCCTTGAAGAAGGTTAAAACATCAAACTTGATGAATCACCATTGTGGTTCATATGCGTAGGTAAGAACGGTTCTTGCTAGAAGCCCGTAGAAGCCACGTACAAATAGAAACAACAAAGTAGAGGACATCTAACTTGTTTTTGCAAGGCAAGTTGTGATGTGATATGGTCAACATATGAGGTGATATATGCTGATGTATGAGATGATCTTGTTTTGTAATATCCACAACTGGCAGGAGCCTTAGGGTTTTCTCTTTATTGTGTGAAGTGCAAGCGCCATGTAATTGCTTTACTTTATCACTATGCGTTAGCGATAGTTGTAGAAGCAATAGTTGGCGTGATGACCTCGACGCAATGACGCTACGATGGAGATCAAGGTGTAAAGCCGGTGACGATGGAGATCATGACGTTGCTTTGAAGATGGAGATCAAAAGCACAAGATGATGATGGCCATATCATGTCACATATTTTGATTGCATGTGATGTTTATCTTTTATGCATCTTATTTTGCTTAGAATGATGGTATCATTATAGGGATAGATCGAGACGCTTAATAGACTTTCACAAAGCACATACCTTGACAGGATTTTGAAGAAGTTTAAAATGGATCAGTCAAAGAAAGGGTTCTTGCCTTCGTTGCAAGGTGTGAAGTTGAGTAAGACTCAAAACCCGACCACAGCAGAAGATAGAGAGAGAATGAAAGTCATTCCCTATGCCTCAGCTAGATGTTCTATAAAGTATGCCATGCTGTGTACCAAACCTGTTGTGTACGTTGTCATGAGTTTGGCAAGGGGGTACAATAGTGATCCAGGAGTAGATTACTAGACAACGGTCAAAATTATCCTTAGTTACCTAAGAGGACTAAGGAGATATTTCTCGATTATGGAGGTAATAAAGAGGTCGTCATAAAGGGTTACGTCGATGCAAGCTTTGACGCCAATTCGGAAGACTCTGAGTCTCAGTCTGGATACATATTGAAAGTGGGAGCAATAAGCTAGAGTAGCTCCATACAGAGCTTTGTAGACATAGAAATTTGCAAAAATACATACGGATCTGAATGTGACAGACCCGCAGACTAAACTTCTCTCGCAAGCAAAACATGATCACTCCTTAATACTCTTTCGGTGTTGATAACCCACAAGTATAGTGGATCAATTGTAGCCTCTTTCGATAAGTAAGAGCGTCGAACCCAACGAGGAGCTAAAGGTAGAACAAATATTCCCTCAAGCTCTATCGACCACCGATACAACTCTACGCACGCTTAACGTTCGCTTTACCTAGAACAAGTATGAAACTAGAAGTACTTTGTAGGTGTTTTTGGATAGGTTTGCAAGAATATAAAGAGCACGTAAATAGAAACTAGGGGCTGTTTTAAGTAAAGAAGCAATAAAGTAAATATAGCAAGTGTGGAAAAGTGGTGTTAGGAGTTGCGAAATTGTCCCTTAAGCAATTGACTACTTTACTAGACCGATAGCAAGTTTTATGTGGGAGAGGCCACTGCTAGCATGTCATCCCTGACTTGGAATTCTATGCACTTATGATTGGAACTATTAGCAAGCATCCGCAACTACTAACGTTCATTAAGGTAAAACCCAACCATAGCATTAAGATATATTGGTCCCCCTTCAATCCCGTATGAACCAATTTCTATGCTAGCCAGAAGCTTCTATCACTCTTACCCTCCAATACATAGTCCTATCAACATACAACTAACCCTATGGTGTGATCCACGCGCGCACTCATATGATGGGCACCAAAGGACAGCAACATAACCACAAGCAAATTAAATCAATCATAGCAATTCATCAACCACCGATAGGACAACGAAAATCTACTCAGACATCATAGGATGGCAACACATCATTGGATAATAATATGAAGCATAAAGCACCATGTTCAAGTAGAGAGTACAGTGGGTTGCAGGAGAGAGGACCGCTGTAGATAGAGGGGGGAAGGTGATGGAGATGTTGGTGAGGATGATGGAGGTGTTGGTGTAGATCGCAGTGATGATGATGGTGGCCACGGCAGCGTTCCGGCGCCACCGGAAGAGAAGGGGAGAGGGGGCCCCTTATTCTTCTTCCTTGACCTCCTCCCTAGATGGGAGAAGGGTTTTCCCTCTGGTCCTTGGCCTCCATGGCATGGGAGGGGCGAAAGCCCCTCCGAGATTGGATCTGTCTTTCTGTCTCTCTCTGTTTCTGCATTCTGGTGTTCTGCCCTTTCACCGTTTCGTATATATATGGAGATCCGTAACTCCGATTGGATTGAAACCTTCACCCAGATTTTTCTCCGAAAATTAGCTTTCTTGCGGCAAAAGAATGGCAGCAACCGCCTTACGGGTGGCCCACGAGGGTCAGGGGCGCGCCCCCTGCCTCGTGGCCACCTCGGGCACCGTCTCACGTTGATTCTTCTTCCCATATTCTCCAAATATTCCAAAAATATTCTCCGTCCATTTTTATCCCATTTGGACTCCGTTTGATATGGGTTTTCTGCGAAACATAAAACATGCAACAAGCATGACACTGGGCACTGGATCAATATGTTAGTCCCAAAAATAATATAAAAAGTTGCCAAAAGTATATGAAAGTTGAATAATATTGGCATGGAACAATAAAATATTATAGATACGACGGAGACGTATCAGCATCCCCAAGCTTAATTCCTGCTCGTCCTCGAGGAGGTAAATGATAAAAATGATAATTTTTGATGTGGAATGCTACCTAGCATAATCTTGATCATGTATCTAATCATGGCATGAATATTAAGACACGAGTGATTCAAAGCAATAGTCTATCATTTGACATTAAGACAATAATACTTCAAGCATACTAATAAAGCAATCATGTCTTTTCAAAATAACATGGCCAAAGAAAGTTATCCCTACAAAATCATGTAGTCTGGCTATGCTCCATCTTCACCACACAAAGAATTCAAATCATGCACAACCCTGATGACAAGCCAAGCAATTATTTCATACTTTTGATGTTCTCAAACCTTTTCAACTTTCACACAATACATGAGCGTGAGCCAGGGGAGGCGCTCATAGACGGTGTAGGGGGAATGGCAGCGGGCTTGGGGAGGAGTCGGGGAGGCGCCAGAGCTTGGGGTAGTGCGGATTCCGGCGATGGGGGTGACGCGGCGGAGCGGGAGGCAGGCCAGTGGGGAGGTCTGGTGAGGCGGCGTGGGCTCCGGGCGGCGGCGAACGATGACGAGGCGGCGGCGTACGGCGGCGTCGGCGGCCTCCTCCTCTAGATCCCGATCCAATCGGGAGAGAGGGGGAAATATTTCGTGGGGGAGGAGTGGGGTGTCGGTCGGCGAGTGAGGAAGTGGGAGGAGGTTTATGGGGTGCGGGGGTGGGCCGGCCTGGTGGGTCGTGGCCCAGTTGGGCCGGTGGCCTGCTGGGCCGGAGCCCCGGGGGGGGGGGTTCTTTTCCTCTTTTTTTGTTTTTCTCTTTTGTCTTTTCTTTCTTTTATTTATTTTCTCTTTTGTTTTAATTCAATTTAAAATATTTATTCATTTTATGAAACTGTCTCTTCTACACCATAATTATCCATGTAATATTTAGTACAACCGAACATTTTTATTTTAATGTTTGAAAACTTTTATTGTTTTCCTTTAATTAATTTTTGAATTTGTTTCGGTTTTGAATTATCTAGTGTTTATCAACAGTGACCGAGGTGACGCGGCACCATTTGCGGGGGATCACTGTAGCTTAATTATCCGGGTGTCACACATTGGTTCAGTAGGTACAACTATTTTTTTGGTATTTTGCGTTTCCTACCCATAACTAAAGATAGAAAACAAGAGCACAAAATAAAAACTACTTAGTGATAAAGCAAACAAGCACACACGAGAATATTCACCCCACGCTATGGCTCCCCGGCAATGGCGTCAGAAAAAGGTCTTGATAACTCACAAGTATAGGGGATCAATTGTAGCCTGTTTCGATAGGTAAGAGCGTCGAACCCAACGAGGAGCTAAAGGTAGAAAAAATATTCCCTCAAGTTCTATCGACCACCGATACAACTCTACGCACGCTTAAGGTTCGCTTTACCTAGAACAAGTATGAAACTAGAAATACTTTGTAGCTGTTTTTGGATAAGTTTGCAAGAATATAAAGAGCACGTAAATAGAAACTAGGGGCTGTTTTAAGTAAAGAAGCAATAAAGTAAATATAGCGAGTGTGGAAAAGTGGTGGTAGGAGTTGCGAAATTCTCCCTTAAGCAATTGACTACTTTACTAGACCGATAGCAAGTTTTATGTGGGAGAGGCCACTGCTAGCATGTCATCCCTCACTTGAAATTCCATGCACTTATGATTGGAACTATTAGCAAGCGTCCGCAACTACTAACGTTCATTAAGGTAAAACCCAACCATAGCATTAAGATATATTGGTCCCCCTTCAATCCCGTATGCATCAATTTCTATGCTAGGTAGAAGCTCCTGTCACTCTTGCCCTCCAGTACATAGTCCTATCAACATACAACTAACCCTATGGTGTGATCCACGCGTGCGCTCATATCATGGGCACCAAAGGACAGCAACATAACCACAAGCAAATTAAATCAATCATAGCAATTCATCAACCACCGATAGGACAACGAAAATCTACTCAGACATCATAGAATGGCAACACATCATTGGATAATAATATGAAGCATAAAGCACCATGTTCAAGTAGAGGGTACAGCGGGTTGCGGGAGAGTGGACCGCTGTAGATAGAGGGGGGAAGGTGATGGATATGATGGTGAAGATGATGGAGGTGTTAGTGTAGATCACGGTGATGATTATGGTGGCCATGGCAGCGTTCCGGCGCCACTGGAAGAGAAGGGGAGAGGGGGCCCCTTCTTCTTCTTCTTCTTCTTCTTCCTTGACCTCCTCCCTAGATGGGAGAAGGGTTTCCCTCTGGTCCTTGGCCTCCATGGCATGGGAGGGGCGAAAGCCCCTCCGAGATTGGATCTGTCTTTCTGTCTCTCTCTGCTTCTGCATTCTGGTGTTCTACCCTTTCACCGTTTCGTATATATATGGAGATCCGTAACTCCGATTGAATTGAAACCTTCGCCCAGGTTTTTCTCTGAAAATTAGCTTTCTTGCGGCAGAAGAATAGCAGCAACCGCCTTACGGGTGGCCCACGAGGGCCAGGGGCGCACCCAGGGGGGCAGGCGCGCCCCCCTGCCTTGTGGCCACCTCGGGCACCGTCTCATGTTGATTCTTCTTCCCATATTCTCCAAATATTCCAAAAATATTCTCCGTCCGTTTTTATCCCATTTGGACTCCGTTTGATATGCGTTTTCTGCGAAACATAAAACATGCAAAAAATCAGGAACTGGCACTTGGCACTGGATCAATATGTTAGTCCTAAAAATAATATAAAAAGTTGCCAAAATTATATGAAAGTTGAATAATATTGGCATGGAACAATAAAAATTTATAGATACGACGGAGACGTATCAGGTGTTATTCACATGGCGACGTGAACTAGATTATTGTCTCTAGTAAACTCTATGGGTGTTGGTCACATGGCAATGTGAACTATAGGTGTTAAATCACATGGTGATGTGAACTAGATTATTGACTCTAGTGCAAGTGGGAGGCTGAAGGAAATATGCCCTAGAGGCAATAATAAAGTTGTTATTTTATATTTCCTTATTCATGATAAAGGTTTATTATTCATGCTAGAATTGTATTGATCGGAAACCTTAATACATGTGTGAATACATAAACTAAACACTATGTCCCTAGTGAGCCTCTACTAGACTAGCTCGTTGATCAAAGATGGTTAAGGTTTCCTAACCACTGATATGAGTTGTCATTTGATAACGGGATCTGATAATCCCCAAGTGCAGGGAATCATCGTAGCAATTCCCAAAGGTGGAAGTGATAAATATGGAGTGTCGAACCCACAAGGAGCTAAAGGTAAGATCAATATTCACTCAAGTCCTATCTGCCACCGACATTTAATTTCACGACACCGAACATTTGCTTCCAACTAGAAACGAGAAATAAAACTACGTTATGGGTATGAAGAGGATAACTTGGCATGATATCAGAGAGCTAAAATATAAAAGTAGGTGCTGTTATCATAAAGTTAGAATATACTACTAAATATTATAAATAGCGAGTGTGGAATAATGATGGATCGGTGTGCGGAATTGTCCTAAGCAATTGTTAACAAGACCGGTAATCACTATTGCAATTTCATATGAGGGAGAGGCATAAGCTAACATACTTTCCCTTCTTGGATCATATGCACTTATGATTGGAACTCTAGCAAGCATCCGCAACTACAAAACATCATTAAGGTAAAACCCAACCATAGCATTAAAGTATCAAGTCCCCTTTATCCCATACGTCGTGACCCACTTATCCTTGTTTATGCTTTTGTTACTCACCCAACACAGACAATAACTAAACCATGGACATATTGCAACATCCTACAGCGGGAATCCCTCACGCTTGCGCGACACGGAGGGCACCATAGGACAGCATCAAAATAAAACATACAACTCATACCAATCTAGATCATCAATCAACCCAAAGACAAAGGATATCTACTCAAAACATCATAGGATGACAACACATCATTGGATCATAATATGTTGCATAAAGCACCATGTTCAAGTAGGGATTACAGCGGGGTGCGGGAGAGTGGACCGCGTAAAAGAGATGAGGATGGTGATGTTGATGAAGACGATCACCGCGGCGATGATTCCCCTCCCTGTGGCACTCCGGCGCCACCAAGAGAGAGGAGGAGAGGTTCTCCCGCATGTGCTTCCTCCTCCATGGCCTCCCCCTGGATGGGGAGAGGTTCTCCCTCTAGTCCTTGGCCTTCATGGCGATGATGGCCCCTCCGGGATCCTCCTCCATGGCCTCCGGTGATGATGGCCCCCTCCGGCAGGGAGCCAGAGAGGTCCTAGATTGATTTCTCGTGGCTACAGAGGCTTGCGGCGGCGGAACTTCCGATCTAGGTTCTGTTCTGGGGTTTTCTTGATTTATAGGAGGAGTTGGCGTTGATTTCACGCCAGGGGGCCCCTCAAGGAGTCCACGAGGCAGGGGGGCGCGCCCCAGGGGGTGGGCGCGCCCCCCCACCCTCGTGGGGCCCACGGGACTCCCCTCCGGTGGATTCTTGTTCCAGTATTTTTCATATTTTCCAGAAAAAATTCTCCGTTGATTTTCATCGCATTCTGAGAACTTTTATTTCTACAAAAAACCAACACCACGGTAGTTCTACTGAAAACAGCGTCAGTCTGGGTTAGGTGTAATTAAATCATACCAAAATCATGTCAAACTATTGTAAACATGGCATGGATACTTCATAAACTATAGATACGTTGGAGACATATCAGGATCACATCATTAGAAGAATGATGTGAGTGACAAGACCCATCCGTTAGCTTAGCATAATGACCGTCCAGTCTTATTTCTATTGCTTTCTTCATGTCAAATACATATTCCTTCGACTATGAGATTATTAAACTCCCGGATATCGGAGGAATGCCTTATGTGCTATCAAACGTCACAACGTAACTAGGTGATTATAAAGATGTCTACAGGTATCTCCGAAGCTGTTTGTTGAGTTGACATAGATCAAGATTAGGATTTGTCGCTCCGAGTATCGGAGAGGTATCTCTGGGCCTCTCGGTAATACACATCATAATAAGCCTTGTAAGCAAATGACTAATGATTTAGTCACGGGATGATGTATTACAGAACGTGTAAAGAGACTTACCGGTAACGAGATTGAACTAGGTGTAGAAGTACCGACAATCGATTCTCGGGCAAGTAACATACCGACGGACAAAGGGAATTGCATATGGTGTCATAATGGTTCGACCGGACATCCAGGTTCCGCTATTGGTTTTGACCGGAGAGGTTTCTCGGTCATGTCTACATAGTTCTCGAACCCGTAGGGTCCGCACGCTTAATGTTCAATGTCCATTTGGCATTATATGAGTTATGTGGTTTGGTGACCGAATGTTGTTTGGAGTTCCGGATGTGATCACGGATATGATGAGGAGCTCCGGAATGGTCCGAAGATAAAAATTAATATATAGGACGATAGTATTCGGATTTCGGAATGGTTTCGGAATGCACCGGAATGTATCGGGTCACCTGAAGGGCTTCGGGTGTGTCGAGGGATGTCCTTGGTCTTAATTGGCCACAGGACGGGAGCAAACCAGCCCATTGGGGCTGGTGCGCCTCTAGGTCAAGATCACAAGGAGAAGGAAGGGAGAGGACTCCTTCCTTTTCTTCTCACAAGGAGAAGGAAAGAGAGGGCGCCACTTCCCCACGCAAAGATTTGGAAAGGGCGGGGGTGGGGGGCTGCACCTAGTTGGATTCGGCCAGCCCTTTGGGGGCGCCCTAGGGCTGCCTCCTCCCCTCCCACTCCTATATATATGTGTGTGTGTGGGGGGGGGGGGGGTGCCACACAAAGGCATAGGACTATTCCATGCCGTGTGTCAGCACCCCTCCGCCTCTAGTTTCCTCCTCCGTTCTAGATCATCGCAGCGCTTAGGCGAAGCCCTGGGGGGTCACTTCACCACCACTGTCACCACGCCATTGTGCTACTGGAAATCATCACCTCCTCGCTACGCTTGCTAGATCAAGACGGCGAGGACGACACCGAACTCAACGTGTCCAGAACGCGGAGGTGTCGTGTGTTCGGTACTTGATCGGTTGAAGCGCGAAGAAGTTCAACTACATCAACCGCGTTGTGAAATGCTTCCGCTTACGGTCTACGAGGGTACGTAGACACACTCTCCCCCTCGTTGCTATGCATCTCCATGGATAGATCATTGCGTATGCGTAGATTTTTTTCCATGCAACGATTCCCAACAAATAGATACCATCCGCAAGGTAGTACCCATGTCGTAGTTGTGCCCGTTGACGGTGTAGTTGCACGGCGGAGCTTCCCCATCACAAAGTCTCCTAAACAAGGGAGAACTTTGGAGCACATTGATGTCATTGCACAAACCAGACATGCCAAAGAAAGCATGCCAAATCCGTAAGTCCTTCGATACCACTATTT